>JAOCZM010000248.1:0-1200000 GCA_026122235.1 Vinca minor
ATAGCAATCTTCACATTACGCCCTAATTGTTTTAAGAAAAAACAATTTGTAGTTTGATAACACAACTAGTTCATTGTAGCACTTGGCAATTCAACAATCAACATTGATGAATGCAGGTTCAAATCCCATCATGAATTTTTCCTTCATATTTTTTTAACATATAAAGGATTGTTCAAATTCAATTCATTTAAAAGCTCACTCAGTCCCGATTCACGGCAGTTACTGAAACTACATAACCCGCCCAGTTACTCAGTTCATTTTCGGCGTATTATCGATGTAATGTTATACACAAGCTTATTTACAAAATCTAAATGAATCGGATCAAGCACGTAACGAACACCTTTATTGATTCAACTAGGAGCGTTTTATTTTTATTTTTTATAATATACTAATAACTGATTTGAGAGAGAAACACGATTCATAATTTGTCCAATCGGAGTTACAGTCTACAAACGGTAAAAGAAAGAAACACTTGTCACATAATCAACAGAACTTTGCATAGACATGTTGGTTGAAACGTGGATAATATGTATTACGATCGGTCAAGAGACATGTAACAATCTGATTCGCGATTAAGTCATTTTATATCTTGCTTATGCTTCCAAAACCTTAATACATAAAATGGATATCTGAAACTAATTATGTCGAGAAAATATGTTTCTCATCTTCCTTCCGAACATAGAATGATTAGAAAGATGAGCATAAATTGTTTCAGTTTTATGATATTCATGTATTCTAATATTCTTGTTCTTTTGTTCAAATATTAGTCAACTTAATAGGATTTATAAAATAAATGAATTCAATTTTTTATAATTAAATTTTCTTAGGATTTTAATTCTTATAATTCTATGAAATTAGAAAAGTATTAGGATTCTAATTTCATAAATTGGAACTGGAATTTCAATTCCATGACACAAACAAACCCAATCACAATGTATAGCAATCTTCTACATTACGTCCTAATTGTTTTAAGAAAAAACAATTTGTAGTCGGTAACACAACTAGTTCGCTGTAGCACTTGGCAATTCAACAATCAACATTGATGAATCTTGGGTTCAAATCCCATCAGCGGAATTTTTCCTTCATATTTTTTTAACATATAAAGGATTGTTCAAATTCAATTCATTTAAAAGCTCACTCGATCCCGATTCACTGCGATTCTCGAAACTACATAACCCGCCCTGAGCTACTCGGCTCATTTTCGCGTATTATCGATGTAATGTTATACACAAGCTTATTTACAAAATCTAAATGAATCGGATCAAGCACGTAACGAACACCTTTATTGATGCAGCTAGGAGCGTTTTTTTTTTTTTTTATAATATACTAATAACTGATTTGAGAGAGAAACACGATTCATAATTTGTCCAATCGGAGTTACAGTCTACAAACGGTAAAAGAAAGAAACACTTGTCACATAATCAACAGAACTTTGCATAGACATGTTGGTTGAAACGTGGATAATATGTATTACGATCGGTCAAGAGACATGTAACAATCTGATTCGCGATTAAGTCATTTTATATCTTGCTTATGCTTCCAAAACCTTAATACATAAAATGGATATCTGAAACTAATTATGTCGAGAAAATATGTTTTTCATCTTCCTTCCGAACATAGAATGATTAGAAAGATGAGCATAAAGTGTTTCAGTTTTATGATATTCATGTATTCTAATATTCTTGTTCTTTTGTTCAAATATTAGTCAACTTAATAGGATTTATAAAATAAATGAATTCAATTTTTTATAATTAAATTTTCTTAGGATTTTAATTCTTATAATTCTATGAAATTAGAAAAGTATTAGGATTCTAATTTCATAAATTGGAGCCCGGAATTTCAATTCCATGACACAAACAAACCCAATCACAATGTATAGCAATCTTCTACATTACGTCCTAATTGTTTTAAGAAAAAACAATTTGTAGTCGGTAACACAACTAGTTCGCTGTAGCACTTGGCAATTCAACAATCAACATTGATGAATCTGGGTTCAAATCCCATCAGCGGAATTTTTCCTTCATATTTTTTTAACATATAAAGGATTGTTCAAATTCAATTCATTTAAAAGCTCACTCAGTCCCGATTCACGGCAGTTACTGAAACTACATAACCCGCCCAGTTACTCAGTTCATTTTCGGCGTATTATCGATGTAATGTTATACACAAGCTTATTTACAAAATCTAAATGAATCGGATCAAGCACGCATGCGAACACCTTTATTGATGCGAGCTAGGAGCGTTATAATATACTAATAAGCTGATTTGAGAGAGAAACACGATTCATAATTTGTCCAATCGGAATTCTGAGTCTACAAACGGTAAAAGAAAGAAACACTTGTCACATAATCAACGAGAACTTTGCATAGACATGTTGGTTGAAAGCGTGGATAATATGTATTACGATCGGTCAAGAGACATGTAACAATCGATTCGCGATTAAGTCATTTTATATCTTGCTTATGCTTCCAAAACCTTAATACATAAAATGGATATACGAAACTAATTATGTCGAGAAAATATGTTTTTCATCTTCCTTCAGAACATAGAATGATTAGAAAGATGAGCATAAATTGTTTCGAGTTTTATGATATTCATGTATTCTAATATTCTTGTTCTTTTGTTCAAATATTAGTCAACTTAATAGGATTTATAAAATAAATGAATTCAATTTTTTATAATTAAATTTTCTTAGGATTTTAATTCTTATAATTCTATGAAATTAGAAAAGTATTAGGATTCTAATTTCATAAATTGGAACTGGAATTTCAATTCCATGACACAAACAAACCCAATCACAATGTATAGCAATCTTCTACATTACGTCCTAATTGTTTTAAGAAAAAACAATTTGTAGTCGGTAACACAACTAGTTCGCTGTAGCACTTGGCAATTCAACAATCAACATTGATGAATCTGGGTTCAAATCCCAGTAGCGGAATTTTTCCTTCATATTTTTTTAACATATAAAGGATTGTTCAAATTCAATTCATTTAAAAGCTCACTCAGTCCCGATTCACGGCAGTTACTGAAACTACATAACCCGCTTGATTACTCGGTTCATTTTCGGCGTATTATCGATGTAATGTTATACACAAGCTTATTTACAAAATCTAAATGAATCGGATCAAAGCACGTAAAGCGAACACCTTTATTGATGCGGCTAGGAGCGTTTTTTTTTATAATATACTAATAAGCGATTTGAGAGAGAAACACGATTCATAATTTGTCCAATCGGAGTTACTGGTCTACAAAGCGGTAAAAGAAAGAAACACTTGTCACATAATCATGAGAACTTTGCATAGACATGTTGGTTGAAAGCGTGGATAATATGTATTACGATCGGTCAAGAGACATGTAACAATCGATTCGCGATTAAGTCATTTTATATCTTGCTTATGCTTCCAAAACCTTAATACATAAAATGGATATACTGAAACTAATTATGTCGAGAAAATATGTTTTTCATCTTCCTTCGAACATAGAATGATTAGAAAGATGAGCATAAATTGTTTCGGTTTATGATATTCATGTATTCTAATATTCTTGTTCTTTTGTTCAAATATTAGTCAACTTAATAGGATTTATAAAATAAATGAATTCAATTTTTTTATAATTAAATTTTCTTAGGATTTTAATTCTTATAATTCTATGAAATTAGAAAAGTATTAGGATTCTAATTTCATAAATTGGAACTGGAATTTCAATTCCATGACACAAACAAACCCAATCACAATGTATAGCAATCTTCTACATTACGTCCTAATTGTTTTAAGAAAAAACAATTTGTAGTCGATAACACAACTAGTTATTTGTAGCACTTGGCAATTCAACAATCAACATTGATGAATGCGGGGTTCAAATCCCATGGGCGGAATTTTTCCTTCATATTTTTTTAACATATAAAGGATTGTTCAAATTCAATTCATTTAAAAGCTCACTCGGTCGATTCACGGCGATTCTTGAAACTACATAACCCGCTTGATTACTCGGTTCATTTTACGGCGTATTATCGATGTAATGTTATACACAAGCTTATTTACAAAATCTAAATGAATCGGATCAAACGCATGCGAACACCTTTATTGATGCGGCTAGGAGCGTTTTTTTTTATTTTTATAATATACTAATAAGCTGATTTGAGAGAAACCACGATTCATAATTTGTCCAATCGAATTCTGATCTACAAAGCGGTAAAAGAAAGAAACACTTGTCACATAATCAACGAGAACTTTGCATAGACATGTTGGTTGAAAGCGTGGATAATATGTATTACGATCGGTCAAGAGACATGTAACAATCGATTCGCGATTAAGTCATTTTATATCTTGCTTATGCTTCCAAAACCTTAATACATAAAATGGATATCTGAAACTAATTATGTCGAGAAAATATGTTTTTCATCTTCCTTCCGAACATAGAATGATTAGAAAGATGAGCATAAATTGTTTCAGTTTTATGATATTCATGTATTCTAATATTCTTGTTCTTTTGTTCAAATATTAGTCAACTTAATAGGATTTATAAAATAAATGAATTCAATTTTTTATAATTAAATTTTCTTAGGATTTTAATTCTTATAATTCTATGAAATTAGAAAAGTATTAGGATTCTAATTTCATAAATTGGAACTGGAATTTCAATTCCATGACACAAACAAACCCAATCACAATGTATAGCAATCTTCTACATTACGTCCTAATTGTTTTAAGAAAAAACAATTTGTAGTCGGTAACACAACTAGTTCGCTGTAGCACTTGGCAATTCAACAATCAACATTGATGAATGCGGGGTTCAAATCCCATGGCGGAATTTTTTCCTTCATATTTTTTTAACATATAAAGGATTGTTCAAATTCAATTCATTTAAAAGCTCACTCAGTCCCGATTCACGGCAGTTACTGAAACTACATAACCCGCCCAGTTACTCAGTTCATTTTCGGCGTATTATCGATGTAATGTTATACACAAGCTTATTTACAAAATCTAAATGAATCGGATCAAAGCACGTAGCGAACACCTTTATTGATGCGGCTAGGAGCGTTTTTTTTTATTTTTTATAATATACTAATAAGCGATTTGAGAGAGAAACACGATTCATAATTTGTCCAATCGGAATTCTGAGTCTACAAAGCGGTAAAAGAAAGAAACACTTGTCACATAATCAACGAGAACTTTGCATAGACATGTTGGTTGAAAGCGTGGATAATATGTATTACGATCGGTCAAGAGACATGTAACAATCGATTCGCGATTAAGTCATTTTATATCTTGCTTATGCTTCCAAAACCTTAATACATAAAATGGATATACGAAACTAATTATGTCGAGAAAATATGTTTTTCATCTTCCTTCAGAACATAGAATGATTAGAAAGATGAGCATAAATTGTTTCGGTTTTATGATATTCATGTATTCTAATATTCTTGTTCTTTTGTTCAAATATTAGTCAACTTAATAGGATTTATAAAATAAATGAATTCAATTTTTTTATAATTAAATTTTCTTAGGATTTTAATTCTTATAATTCTATGAAATTAGAAAAGTATTAGGATTCTAATTTCATAAATTGGAACTGGAATTTCAATTCCATGACACAAACAAACCCAATCACAATGTATAGCAATCTTCTACATTACGTCCTAATTGTTTTAAGAAAAAACAATTTGTAGTCGGTAACACAACTAGTTCGTTGTAGCACTTGGCAATTCAACAATCAACATTGATGAATGCAGGGTTCAAATCCCATCAGCGGAATTTTTCCTTCATATTTTTTTAACATATAAAGGATTGTTCAAATTCAATTCATTTAAAAGCTCACTCAGTCCCGATTCACGGCAGTTACTGAAACTACATAACCCGCTTGATTACTCGGTTCATTTTCGGCGTATTATCGATGTAATGTTATACACAAGCTTATTTACAAAATCTAAATGAATCGGATCAAAGCACGTAGCGAACACCTTTATTGATGCGGCTAGGAGCGTTTTTTTTTATTTTTTTATAATATACTAATAAGCGATTTGAGAGAGAAACACGATTCATAATTTGTCCAATCGGATTCTGAGTCTACAAAGCGGTAAAAAGAAAGAAACACTTGTCACATAATCAACGAGAACTTTGCATAGACATGTTGGTTGAAAGCGTGGATAATATGTATTACGATCGGTCAAGAGACATGTAACAATCGATTCGCGATTAAGTCATTTTATATCTTGCTTATGCTTCCAAAACCTTAATACATAAAATGGATATACGAAACTAATTATGTCGAGAAAATATGTTTTTCATCTTCCTTCAGAACATAGAATGATTAGAAAGATGAGCATAAATTGTTTCGGTTTATGATATTCATGTATTCTAATATTCTTGTTCTTTTGTTCAAATATTAGTCAACTTAATAGGATTTATAAAATAAATGAATTCAATTTTTTATAATTAAATTTTCTTAGGATTTTAATTCTTATAATTCTATGAAATTAGAAAAGTATTAGGATTCTAATTTCATAAATTGGAACTGGAATTTCAATTCCATGACACAAACAAACCCAATCACAATGTATAGCAATCTTCTACATTACGTCCTAATTGTTTTAAGAAAAAACAATTTGTAGTCGGTAACACAACTAGTTCGCTGTAGCACTTGGCAATTCAACAATCAACATTGATGAATCTGGGTTCAAATCCCATCAGCGGAATTTTTCCTTCATATTTTTTTAACATATAAAGGATTGTTCAAATTCAATTCATTTAAAAGCTCACTCAGTCCCGATTCACGGCAGTTACTGAAACTACATAACCCGCCCAGTTACTCAGTTCATTTTCGGCGTATTATCGATGTAATGTTATACACAAGCTTATTTACAAAATCTAAATGAATCGGATCAAGCACGTAACGAACACCTTTATTGATGCAGCTAGGAGCGTTTTTTTTTTTTTTTTTATAATATACTAATAACTGATTTGAGAGAGAAACACGATTCATAATTTGTCCAATCGGATTCTGAGTCTACAAACGGTAAAAAGAAAAGAAACACTTGTCACATAATCAACGAGAACTTTGCATAGACATGTTGGTTGAAAGCGTGGATAATATGTATTACGATCGGTCAAGAGACATGTAACAATCGATTCGCGATTAAGTCATTTTATATCTTGCTTATGCTTCCAAAACCTTAATACATAAAATGGATATACGAAACTAATTATGTCGAGAAAATATGTTTTTCATCTTCTTCTGAACATAGAATGATTAGAAAGATGAGCATAAATTGTTTCAGTTTTATGATATTCATGTATTCTAATATTCTTGTTCTTTTGTTCAAATATTAGTCAACTTAATAGGATTTATAAAATAAATGAATTCAATTTTTTTTAATTAAATTTTCTTAGGATTTTAATTCTTATAATTCTATGAAATTAGAAAAGTATTAGGATTCTAATTTCATAAATTGGAACTGGAATTTCAATTCCATGACACAAACAAACCCAATCACAATGTATAGCAATCTTCTACATTACGTCCTAATTGTTTTAAGAAAAAACAATTTGTAGTCGGTAACACAACTAGTTCGCTGTAGCACTTGGCAATTCAACAATCAACATTGATGAATCTGGGTTCAAATCCCAGCAGCGGAATTTTTCCTTCATATTTTTTTAACATATAAAGGATTGTTCAAATTCAATTCATTTAAAAGCTCACTCAGTCCCGATTCACGGCAGTTACTGAAACTACATAACCCTGCCCTGATTACTCGGTTCATTTTACGGCGTATTATCGATGTAATGTTATACACAAGCTTATTTACAAAATCTAAATGAATCGGATCAAGCACGTAGCGAACACCTTTATTGATGCGGCTAGGAGCGTATAATATACTAATAAGCTGATTTGAGAGAGAAACACGATTCATAATTTGTCCAATCGGAGTTCACGAGTCTACAAAGCGGTAAAAGAAAGAAACACTTGTCACATAATCAACGAGAACTTTGCATAGACATGTTGGTTGAAAGCGTGGATAATATGTATTACGATCGGTCAAGAGACATGTAACAATCGATTCGCGATTAAGTCATTTTATATCTTGCTTATGCTTCCAAAACCTTAATACATAAAATGGATATACGAAACTAATTATGTCGAGAAAATATGTTTTTCATCTTCCTTCGAACATAGAATGATTAGAAAGATGAGCATAAATTGTTTCAGTTTTATGATATTCATGTATTCTAATATTCTTGTTCTTTTGTTCAAATATTAGTCAACTTAATAGGATTTATAAAATAAATGAATTCAATTTTTTATAATTAAATTTTCTTAGGATTTTAATTCTTATAATTCTATGAAATTAGAAAAGTATTAGGATTCTAATTTCATAAATTGGAACTGGAATTTCAATTCCATGACACAAACAAACCCAATCACAATGTATAGCAATCTTACACATTACGTCCTAATTGTTTTAGAAAAAAACAATTTGTAGTCGGTAACACAACTAGTTCGCTGTAGCACTTGGCAATTCAACAATCAACATTGATGAATCTGGGTTCAAATCCCATCAGCGGAATTTTTCCTTCATATTTTTTTAACATATAAAGGATTGTTCAAATTCAATTCATTTAAAAGCTCACTCAGTCCCGATTCACGGCAGTTACTGAAACTACATAACCCGCCCAGTTACTCAGTTCATTTTCGGCGTATTATCGATGTAATGTTATACACAAGCTTATTTACAAAATCTAAATGAATCGGATCAAGCACGTAACGAACACCTTTATTGATGCAGCTAGGAGCGTTTTTTTTTTTTTTTATAATATACTAATAACTGATTTGAGAGAGAAACACGATTCATAATTTGTCCAATCGGAGTTACAGTCTACAAACGGTAAAAGAAAGAAACACTTGTCACATAATCAACAGAACTTTGCATAGACATGTTGGTTGAAAGCGTGGATAATATGTATTACGATCGGTCAAGAGACATGTAACAATCGATTCGCGATTAAGTCATTTTATATCTTGCTTATGCTTCCAAAACCTTAATACATAAAATGGATATACGAAACTAATTATGTCGAGAAAATATGTTTTTCATCTTCCTTCAGAACATAGAATGATTAGAAAGATGAGCATAAATTGTTTTCGGTTTTATGATATTCATGTATTCTAATATTCTTGTTCTTTTGTTCAAATATTAGTCAACTTAATAGGATTTATAAAATAAATGAATTCAATTTTTTATAATTAAATTTTCTTAGGATTTTAATTCTTATAATTCTATGAAATTAGAAAAGTATTAGGATTCTAATTTCATAAATTGGAACTGGAATTTCAATTCCATGACACAAACAAACCCAATCACAATGTATAGCAATCTTCTACATTACGTCCTAATTGTTTTAAGAAAAAACAATTTGTAGTCGGTAACACAACTAGTTCGCTGTAGCACTTGGCAATTCAACAATCAACATTGATGAATCTGGGTTTAAATCCCAGTAGCGGAATTTTTCCTTCATATTTTTTTAACATATAAAGGATTGTTCAAATTCAATTCATTTAAAAGCTCACTCGAGTCCGATTCACGGCGATTCTTGAAACTACATAACCCGCTTGATTACTCGGTTCATTTTCGGCGTATTATCGATGTAATGTTATACACAAGCTTATTTACAAAATCTAAATGAATCGGATCAAAGCACGTAACGAACACCTTTATTGATGCGGCTAGGAGCGTTTTTTTTATTTTTTATAATATACTAATAAGCTGATTTGAGAGAGAAACCACGATTCATAATTTGTCCAATCGGAGTTTCTGAGTCTACAAAGCGGTAAAAGAAAGAAACACTTGTCACATAATCAGCAGAACTTTGCATAGACATGTTGGTTGAAAGCGTGGATAATATGTATTACGATCGGTCAAGAGACATGTAACAATCGATTCGCGATTAAGTCATTTTATATCTTGCTTATGCTTCCAAAACCTTAATACATAAAATGGATATACTGAAACTAATTATGTCGAGAAAATATGTTTTTCATCTTCCTTCGAACATAGAATGATTAGAAAGATGAGCATAAATTGTTTCAGTTTTATGATATTCATGTATTCTAATATTCTTGTTCTTTTGTTCAAATATTAGTCAACTTAATAGGATTTATAAAATAAATGAATTCAATTTTTTATAATTAAATTTTCTTAGGATTTTAATTCTTATAATTCTATGAAATTAGAAAAGTATTAGGATTCTAATTTCATAAATTGGAACTGGAATTTCAATTCCATGACACAAACAAACCCAATCACAATGTATAGCAATCTTCTACATTACGTCCTAATTGTTTTAAGAAAAAACAATTTGTAGTCGGTAACACAACTAGTTCGCTGTAGCACTTGGCAATTCAACAATCAACATTGATGAATCTGGGTTCAAATCCCATCAGCGGAATTTTTCCTTCATATTTTTTTAACATATAAAGGATTGTTCAAATTCAATTCATTTAAAAGCTCACTCAGTCCCGATTCACGGCAGTTACTGAAACTACATAACCCGCCCAGTTACTCAGTTCATTTTCGGCGTATTATCGATGTAATGTTATACACAAGCTTATTTACAAAATCTAAATGAATCGGATCAAGCACGTAACGAACACCTTTATTGATGCAGCTAGGAGCGTTTTTTTTTATTTTTTATAATATACTAATAACTGATTTGAGAGAGAAACACGATTCATAATTTGTCCAATCGAATTCTGATCTACAAAGCGGTAAAAAGAAAGAAACACTTGTCACATAATCAACGAGAACTTTGCATAGACATGTTGGTTGAAAGCGTGGATAATATGTATTACGATCGGTCAAGAGACATGTAACAATCGATTCGCGATTAAGTCATTTTATATCTTGCTTATGCTTCCAAAACCTTAATACATAAAATGGATATACGAAACTAATTATGTCGAGAAAATATGTTTTTCATCTTCCTTCCGAACATAGAATGATTAGAAAGATGAGCATAAAGTGTTTCAGTTTTATGATATTCATGTATTCTAATATTCTTGTTCTTTTGTTCAAATATTAGTCAACTTAATAGGATTTATAAAATAAATGAATTCAATTTTTTATAATTAAATTTTCTTAGGATTTTAATTCTTATAATTCTATGAAATTAGAAAAGTATTAGGATTCTAATTTCATAAATTGGAACTGGAATTTCAATTCCATGACACAAACAAACCCAATCACAATGTATAGCAATCTTCTACATTACGTCCTAATTGTTTTAAGAAAAAACAATTTGTAGTCGGTAACACAACTAGTTCGCTGTAGCACTTGGCAATTCAACAATCAACATTGATGAATCTGGGTTCAAATCCCATCAGCGGAATTTTTCCTTCATATTTTTTTAACATATAAAGGATTGTTCAAATTCAATTCATTTAAAAGCTCACTCAGTCCCGATTCACGGCAGTTACTGAAACTACATAACCCGCCCAGTTACTCAGTTCATTTTCGGCGTATTATCGATGTAATGTTATACACAAGCTTATTTACAAAATCTAAATGAATCGGATCAAGCACGTAACGAACACCTTTATTGATGCAGCTAGGAGCGTTTTTTTTTTTTTTTTAAAATATACTAATAACTGATTTGAGAGAGAAACACGATTCATAATTTGTCCAATCGGAGTTACAGTCTACAAACGGTAAAAGAAAGAAACACTTGTCACATAATCAACAGAACTTTGCATAGACATGTTGGTTGAAACGTGGATAATATGTATTACGATCGGTCAAGAGACATGTAACAATCTGATTCGCGATTAAGTCATTTTATATCTTGCTTATGCTTCCAAAACCTTAATACATACAATGGATATCTGAAACTAATTATGTCGAGAAAATATGTTTTTCATCTTCCTTCCGAACATAGAATGATTAGAAAGATGAGCATAAATTGTTTCAGTTTTATGATATTCATGTATTCTAATATTCTTGTTCTTTTGTTCAAATATTAGTCAACTTAATAGGATTTATAAAATAAATGAATTCAATTTTTTATAATTAAATTTTCTTAGGATTTTAATTCTTATAATTCTATGAAATTAGAAAAGTATTAGGATTCTAATTTCATAAATTGGAACTGGAATTTCAATTCCATGACACAAACAAACCCAATCACAATGTATAGCAATCTTCTACATTACGTCCTAATTGTTTTAAGAAAAAACAATTTGTAGTCGGTAACACAACTAGTTAGCTGTAGCACTTGGCAATTCAACAATCAACATTGATGAATGCGGGTTTCAAATCCCATAGCGGAATTTTTCCTTCATATTTTTTTAACATATAAAGGATTGTTCAAATTCAATTCATTTAAAAGCTCACTCGAGTCGATTCACGGCAGTTACTGAAACTACATAACCCGCCCAGTTACTCAGTTCATTTTCGGCGTATTATCGATGTAATGTTATACACAAGCTTATTTACAAAATCTAAATGAATCGGATCAAGCACGTAACGAACACCTTTATTGATGCAGCTAGGAGCGTTTTTTTTATTTTTTATAATATACTAATAAGCTGATTTGAGAAAAACCACGATTCATAATTTGTCCAATCGAGATTCTGAGTCTACAAAGCGGTAAAAGAAAGAAACACTTGTCACATAATCAACGAGAACTTTGCATAGACATGTTGGTTGAAAGCGTGGATAATATGTATTACGATCGGTCAAGAGACATGTAACAATCGATTCGCGATTAAGTCATTTTATATCTTGCTTATGCTTCCAAAACCTTAATACATAAAATGGATATACTGAAACTAATTATGTCGAGAAAATATGTTTTTCATCTTCCTTCGAACATAGAATGATTAGAAAGATGAGCATAAATTGTTTTCGGTTTTATGATATTCATGTATTCTAATATTCTTGTTCTTTTGTTCAAATATTAGTCAACTTAATAGGATTTATAAAATAAATGAATTCAATTTTTTATAATTAAATTTTCTTAGGATTTTAATTCTTATAATTCTATGAAATTAGAAAAGTATTAGGATTCTAATTTCATAAATTGGAACTGGAATTTCAATTCCATGATGTTAGCCCTAAGGGCGATCGAACTCGGTTTTTGATAATGGACAAACACTTGATGTTTGTGTCTAATGTTTTCATCTATGTGATAGAATATTGGAACTCAATATGGAAGCTCTAAGTACTTCAATCAAGCCTTGATCAAGCTTCAAAGATATCATTCAAGACACATTTCGTCAAGCTTGAAGATTGAAGACTTAGGTTGGTTAGGTTAGCTTTGTTGAAAATGGTATTTATCCTTAAGCTCTAACCAACGCTCTCTTGGACATAAGCTCTACACTCTAGTCTTGCATACATGATTTCATAAACACATTTTCAAAAGGCAAAAGTTTCAAATGTGTTCTTATCCAAAAAGCCTTTGATTTCAAGTATAAGTCTCTTAGAAAAGTTTTCCAAGTGTTCCTATGTGTTACCTTTTGGGAAAACCTTTTAGACTTCAAATGATTTGAAAACAAGTGTTTAATCAACTTCTCTGAAAGCCCAGAAAGTCGGTCGGCGAGATTTTCTCGGATCAACCGAACAAAAGTCTTGAGAGTTGAGCTGGCTTGGTTCGGTCGACCAAGAGTTGGTTCGGTCGACCGAGTTGACAAGGTCGGTCGGCCGAGGGTCCCAAAGTCGGTCGACCCAGAGTTGTCCTTCGGTCCCATCGAGTTTTGTGTTCGGTCAGCAGAGGTGCCTGTTATTACTAGCCGTTATATGGCCCGTTCAGTCGTTTTTCAGTGAGATTTCAAATGGTATAAATACTCCAAAGCTTTAGAATGACTCTAACACTTACATAGACTTGTACATAAAATAGAGATTGATTTCTTATCAAGTCTAAACACTTTCAAAGTAAAATGCACTTCATTGCAAAATCTAAATGATTCAAAAGTGCATTTCATAATAGCAAGACAAAGAGTGTGCTTCCTATGTTCAAAGAGCCAACAATTGATGAGCTTCAAATGTATGTATCTTTCACTTAGAAGAGTGAACAACTTTGTACTCTAAACCTTTCATCTTATCCCCTTTCTTAGTGATAGGGTTATTGTTGTATAAGTCCTACTTAGTGTGGGCAATTGTTTATAGTGGTTGTTTGTAAAACTCTTGGTGAGTTAGCCACTAGTGTAAAGTCCTACTTTGTGTGGGCACATTCTTCTTAGTGAAGTTGGTGAAATCCTTGGGTGCGGCTCAAGGTAGTGGATGTAGATTCTTAGTGAATCGAACCACTCTAAATCTCTTGTCTTGTGATTTGCATTGGGTTTTGCTTTAGCTTTTGTTAAACTTGCACTATCATTGTTTAAATTGGAAATAGTTTGCAAGATTTATTAGAAACCCAATTCACCCCCCCTCTTGGGTTCCTTCACATGACACAAACAAACCCAATCACAATGTATAGCAATCTTCTACATTACGTCCTAATTGTTTTAAGAAAAAACAATTTGTAGTCGGTAACACAACTAGTTCGCTGTAGCACTTGGCAATTCAACAATCAACATTGATGAATGCAGGGTTCAAATCCTGC
Source organism: Vinca minor (assembly GCA_026122235.1). Lineage (NCBI taxonomy): Eukaryota > Viridiplantae > Streptophyta > Magnoliopsida > Gentianales > Apocynaceae > Vinca > Vinca minor. The sequence continues at coordinate 14,595 of JAOCZM010000248.1, forward strand.
AGTAGGAATTTTTCCTTCATATTTTTTTTAACATATAAAGGATTGTTCAAATTCAATTCATTTAAAAGCTCACTCGGTCGATTCACGGCGATTCATTTGGAACTACATAACCCGCCCAGTTACTCAGTTCATTTTCGGCGTATTATCGATGTAATGTTATACACAAGCTTATTTACAAAATCTAAATGAATCGGATCAAGCACGTAACGAACACCTTTATTGATGCAGCTAGGAGCGTTTTTTTATTTATTTTTATAATAGTCTAATAACTGATTTGAGAGAGAAACACGATTCATAATTTGTCCAATCGGAGTTACAGTCTACAAACGGTAAAAGAAAGAAACACTTGTCACATAATCAACAGAACTTTGCATAGACATGTTGGTTGAAACGTGGATAATATGTATTACGATCGGTCAAGAGACATGTAACAATCTGATTCGCGATTAAGTCATTTTATATCTTGCTTATGCTTCCAAAACCTTAATACATAAAATGGATATCTGAAAACTAATTAAGTCGAGAAAATATGTTTTTCATCTTCCTTCGAACATAGAATGATTAGAAAGATGAGCATAAAGTGTTTCAGTTTTATGATATTCATGTATTCTAATATTCTTGTTCTTTTGTTCAAATATTAGTCAACTTAATAGGATTTATAAAATAAATGAATTCAATTTTTTTTAATTAAATTTTCTTAGGATTTTAATTCTTATAATTCTATGAAATTAGAAAAAGTATTAGGATTCTAATTTCATAAATTGGAGCTGGAATTTCAATTCCATGACACAAACAAACCCAATCACATGATAGCTATGTTTTAGTCGTATGTAACACAACTAGTTATTTGTAGCACTTGGCAATTCAACAATCAACATTGATGAATGCAGGGTTCAAATCCCGATGGCGGAATTTTTCCTTCATATTTTTTTAACATATAAAGGATTGTTCAAATTCAATTCATTTAAAAGCTCACTCGGTCCCGATTCACGGCGATTCTTGAAACTACATAACCCGCTTGATTACTCGGTTCATTTTTCGGCGTATTATCGATGTAATGTTATACACAAGCTTATTTACAAAATCTAAATGAATCGGATCAAGCACGTAACGAACACCTTTATTGATGCAACTAGGAGCGTTTTTTTTTTTTTTTTTATAATATACTAATAAGCTGATTTGAGAAAACCACGATTCATAATTTGTCCAATCGAATTCTGAGTCTACAAGCGGTAAAAGAAAGAAACACTTGTCACATAATCAACAGAACTTTGCATAGACATGTTGGTTGAAACGTGGATAATATGTATTACGATCGGTCAAGAGACATGTAACAATCTGATTCGCGATTAAGTCATTTTATATCTTGCTTATGCTTCCAAAACCTTAATACATAAAATGGATATACGAAACTAATTATGTCGAGAAAATATGTTTTTCATCTTCCTTCAGAACATAGAATGATTAGAAAGATGAGCATAAAGTGTTTCGGTTTTATGATATTCATGTATTCTAATATTCTTGTTCTTTTGTTCAAATATTAGTCAACTTAATAGGATTTATAAAATAAATGAATTCAATTTTTTTATAATTAAATTTTCTTAGGATTTTAATTCTTATAATTCTATGAAATTAGAAAAAGTATTAGGATTCTAATTTCATAAATTGGAGCTGGAATTTCAATTCCATGACACAAACAAACCCAATCACAATGTATAGCAATCTTCTACATTACGTCCTAATTGTTTTAAGAAAAAAACAATTTGTAGTCGATAACACAACTAGTTATTTGTAGCACTTGGCAAATTCAACAATCAACATTGATGAATCCCGGGTTCAAATCTCTCCAGCGGAATTTTTCCTTCATATATTTTTAACATATAAAGGATTGTTTAAATTTAATTCATTTAAAAGCACAGTCAGTTTCGATTCACGGCAGGTACACAAACTACATAACCCAGTTACTCAGTTCATTTTCGTCATATTGTCTATGTAATGTTATATACAAGCTTATTTCCAAAATCTGAATGAATGAGATCAAGCTCGTAACGAACACCTTTATTGATGAAGCTATGAGGTTTTTCTTTATGAATAGACTAATAACTGATTTGAGAGAGAAACCACGATTCATAAATTGGTCCACTCGGAGTTACAATCTTCAAATGGTAAAAGAAAGACGATCGGTCAAGAAACATGCAACAATCGATTCGCGATTAAGTCCATTAATATCTTGCTTATGCTTTCAAACCTTAATACATAAAATGGATATTTGAAACTAATTAAGTCGAGAAAATATGTTTTCCATCTTCCTTCGAACGTAGAATGATTAGAAAGATGAGCATAAAATGATTCAGTTTTATGATATTCATGTATTCTAATATTCTTGTTCTTTTGTTCAAATATTAGTGAACTTCATAGGATTTATAAAATAAATGAATTCAATTTTTTTAAGAATAGACTAATAACGGATTTGAGAGAGAAACACGATTCATAATTGGTCCAATCGGAGGTACAATCTACAAATGGTAAAAGAAATAAATACTTGTCACATAATCACCAGAACTTTGCATAGACATGTTGGTTGTAACGTGGATAATATGTATTACGATCGGTCAAGAGACATGTAACAATCTGATTCGCGATTAAGTCCATTTATATCTTGCTTATGCTTCCAAAACCTTAATACATAAAATGGATATCTGAAACTAATTAAGTCGAGAAAATATGTTTTTCATCATCCTTCAGAACATAGAATGATTAGAAAGATGAGCATAAAAGTGTTTCGGTTTTATGATATTCATGTATTCTAATATTCTTGTTCTTTTGTTCAAATATTAATCAACTTCATAGGATTTATAAAATAAATGAATTCAATTTTTTTATAATTAAATTTTCTTAGGATTTTAATTCTTACAATTCTATAAAATTAGAAAAATATTAGAATTCTAATTTCATAAATTAGGGGCCCCGGTATTTCAATTCCATGACACAAACAAACCCAATCACAATGAATAGCAATCTTCTACATTACGTCCTAATTGTTTTAAGAAAAAACAATTTGTAGTCGGTAACACAACTAGTTCGCTGTAGCACTTGGCAATTCAACAATCAACATTGATGAATCTGGGTTCAAATCCCAGCAGCGGAATTTTTCCTTCATATTTTTTTAACATATAAAGGATTGTTCAAATTCAATTCATTTAAAAGCTCACTCAGTCCCGATTCACGGCAGTTACTGAAACTACATAACCCGCCCAGTTACTCAGTTCATTTTCGGCGTATTATCGATGTAATGTTATACACAAGCTTATTTACAAAATCTAAATGAATCGGATCAAGCACGTAACGAACACCTTTATTGATGCAGCTAGGAGCGTTTTTTTTATTTTTATAATAGACTAATAACTGATTTGAGAGAGAAACACGATTCATAATTTGTCCAATCGGAGTTACAGTCTACAAACGGTAAAAGAAAGAAACACTTGTCACATAATCAACAGAACTTTGCATAGACATGTTGGTTGAAACGTGGATAATATGTATTACGATCGGTCAAGAGACATGTAACAATCTGATTCGCGATTAAGTCATTTTATATCTTGCTTATGCTTCCAAAACCTTAATACATAAAATGGATATACGAAACTAATTAAGTCGAGAAAATATGTTTTTCATCTTCCTTCAGAACATAGAATGATTAGAAAGATGAGCATAAAGTGTTTCGGGTTTTATGATATTCATGTATTCTAATATTCTTGTTCTTTTGTTCAAATATTAGTCAACTTAATAGGATTTATAAAATAAATGAATTCAATTTTTTTATAATTAAATTTTCTTAGGATTTTAATTCTTATAATTCTATGAAATTAGAAAAAGTATTAGAATTCTAATTTCATAAATTGGAGCTGGAATTTCAATTCCATGACACAAACAAACCCAATCACAATGTATAGCAATCTTACTACATTACGTCCTAATTGTTTTAAGAAAAAAACAATTTGTAGTCGAGTAACACAACTAGTTCAGTTTGTAGCACTTGGCAATTCAACAATCAACATTGATGAATCTGGGTTCAAATCTCTCCAGTGAATTTTTTCCTTCATATATTTTTAACATATAAAGGATTGTTTAAATTTAATTCATTTAAAAAGCACAATCGGTTTCGATTCACGGCAGGGTACACAAACTACATAACCCTGATTACTCGGTTCATTTTCGTCATATTGTCTATGTAATGTTATATACAAGCTTATTTCCAAAATCTGAATGAATGAGATCAAGCTCATGACGAACACCTTTATTGATGAAGCTATGAGGGTTTTTCTTTATGAATAGACTAATAACTGATTTGAGAGAGAAACACGATTCATAATTGGTCCACTCGGAGTTACAATCTACAAATGGTAAAAAGAAAGGCGATCGGTCAAGAAACATGCAACAATCGATTCGCGATTAAGTCCATTAATATCTTGCTTATGCTTTCAAACCTTAATACATAAAATGGATATCTGAAACTAATTAAGTCGAGAAAATATGTTTTCCATCTTCCTTCGAACGTAGAATGATTAGAAAGATGAGCATAAAATGATTCGGGTTTTATGATATTCATGTATTCTAATATTCTTGTTCTTTTGTTCAAATATTAGTGAACTTCATAGGATTTATAAAATAAATGAATTCAATTTTTTTTAAGAATAGACTAATAACGGTTTGAGAGAGAAACACGATTCATAATTGGTCCAATCGGAGGTACAATCTACAAATGGTAAAAGAAAGAAATACTTGTCACATAATCACGAGAACTTTGCATAGACATGTTGGTTGTAACGTGGATAATATGTATTACGATCGGTCAAGAGACATGTAACAATCGATTCGCGATTAAGTCCCATTTATATCTTGCTTATGCTTCCAAAACCTTAATACATAAAATGGATATACGAAACTAATTAAGTCGAGAAAATATGTTTTTCATCATCCTTCAGAACATAGAATGATTAGAAAGATGAGCATAAAAGTGTTTCGGTTTTATGATATTCATGTATTCTAATATTCTTGTTCTTTTGTTCAAATATTAATCAACTTCATAGGATTTATAAAATAAATGAATTCAATTTTTTTATAATTAAATTTTCTTAGGATTTTAATTCTTACAATTCTATAAAATTAGAAAAATATTAGAATTCTAATTTCATAAATTGGGCTGGTATTTCAATTCCATGACACAAACAAACCCAATCACAATGAATAGCAATCTTCTACATTACGTCCTAATTGTTTTAAGAAAAAAACAATTTGTAGTCGATAACACAACTAGTTATTTGTAGCACTTGGCAATTCAACAATCAACATTGATGAATGCGGGTTCAAATCCCAGCGGTGAATTTTTCCTTCATATTTTTTTAACATATAAAGGATTGTTCAAATTCAATTCATTTAAAAAGCTCACTCGAGTCCCGATTCACGGCGATTCTTGAAACTACATAACCCGCTTGATTACTCGGTTCATTTTCGGCGTATTATCGATGTAATGTTATACACAAGCTTATTTACAAAATCTAAATGAATCGGATCAAGCACGTAGTGAACACCTTTATTGATGCGGCTAGGAGCGTTTTTTTATTTTTATAATAGACTAATAAGCTGATTTGAGAGAGAAACACGATTCATAATTTGTCCAATCGGAGTTACTGATCTACAAGCGGTAAAAAGAAAGAAACACTTGTCACATAATCAACAGAACTTTGCATAGACATGTTGGTTGAAACGTGGATAATATGTATTACGATCGGTCAAGAGACATGTAACAATCGATTCGCGATTAAGTCATTTTATATCTTGCTTATGCTTCCAAAACCTTAATACATAAAATGGATATACGAAACTAATTAAGTCGAGAAAATATGTTTTTCATCTTCCTTCAGAACATAGAATGATTAGAAAGATGAGCATAAAGTGTTTCGGGTTTTATGATATTCATGTATTCTAATATTCTTGTTCTTTTGTTCAAATATTAGTCAACTTAATAGGATTTATAAAATAAATGAATTCAATTTTTTTATAATTAAATTTTCTTAGGATTTTAATTCTTATAATTCTATGAAATTAGAAAAAGTATTAGAATTCTAATTTCATAAATTGGAGCTGGAATTTCAATTCCATGACACAAACAAACCCAATCACAATGTATAGCAATCTTCTACATTACGTCCTAATTGTTTTAAGAAAAAAACAATTTGTAGTCGAGTAACACAACTAGTTCATTTGTAGCACTTGGCAATTCAACAATCAACATTGATGAATCTGGGTTCAAATCTCTCCAGCGGAATTTTTCCTTCATATATTTTTAACATATAAAGGATTGTTTAAATTTAATTCATTTAAAAGCACAATCAGTTTCGATTCACGGCAGGTACACAAACTACATAACTTGATTACTCAGTTCATTTTCGTCATATTGTCTTTGTAATGTTATATACAAGCTTATTTCCAAAATCTGAATGAATGAGATCAAGCTCGTAACGAACACCTTTATTGATGAAGCTATGAGGTTTTTCTTTATGAATAGACTAATAACTGATTTGAGAGAGAAACACGATTCCTAATTGGTCCACTCGGAATTACAATCTTCAAATGGTAAAAGAAAGACGATCGGTCAAGAAACATGTAACAATCTGATTCGCGATTAAGTCCATTAATATCTTGCTTATGCTTTCAAACCTTAATACATAAAATGGATATCTGAAACTAATTAAGTCGAGAAAATATGTTTTCCATCTTCCTTTCGAACATAGAATGATTAGAAAGATGAGCATAAAATGATTCAGTTTTATGATATTCATGTATTCTAATATTCTTGTTCTTTTGTTCAAATATTAGTGAACTTCATAGGATTTATAAAATAAATGAATTCAATTTTTTTAAGAATAGACTAATAAAGGATTTGAGAGAGAAACACGATTCATAATTGGTCCAATCGGAGGTACAATCTACAAATGGTAAAAGAAATAAATACTTGTCACATAATCACCAGAACTTTGCATAGACATGTTGGTTGTAACGTGGATAATATGTATTACGATCGGTCAAGAGACATGTAACAATCTGATTCGCGATTAAGTCCATTTATATCTTGCTTATGCTTCCAAAACCTTAATACATAAAATGGATATCTGAAACTAATTAAGTCGAGAAAATCTGTTTTTCATCATCCTTCCGAACATAGAATGATTAGAAAGATGAGCATAAAGTGTTTCGATTTTTATGATATTCATGTATTCTAATATTCTTGTTCTTTTGTTCAAATATTAATCAACTTCATAGGATTTATAAAATAAATGAATTCAATTTTTTATAATTAAATTTTCTTAGGATTTTAATTCTTACAATTCTATAAAATTAGAAAAATATTAGAATTCTAATTTCATAAATTAGAACTGGAATTTCAATTCCATGACACAAACAAACCCAATCACAATGAATAGCAATCTTCTACATTACGTCCTAATTGTTTTAAGAAAAAAACAATTTGTAGTCGATAACACAACTAGTTCATTTGTAGCACTTGGCAATTCAACAATCAACATTGATGAATACGGGTTCAAATCGGCAGTGGAATTTTTCCTTCATATTTTTTTTAACATATAAAGAATTGTTCAAATTCAATTCATTTAAAAGCTCACTCAGTCCCGATTCACGGCAGTTACTGAAACTACATAACCCACCCAGTTACTCAGTTCATTTTCGGCGTATTATCGATGTAATGTTATACACAAGCTTATTTACAAAATCTAAATGAATCGGATCAAGCACGTAACGAACACCTTTATTGATGCAACTAGGAGCATTTTATTTTTATAATAGACTGATAACTGATTTGAGAGAGAAACACGATTCATAATTTGTCCAATCGGAGTTACAGTCTACAAACGGTAAAAGAAAGAAACACTTGTCACATAATCAATGAGAACTTTGCATAGACATGTTGGTTGAAAGCGTGGATAATATGTATTACGATCGGTCAAGAGACATGTAACAATCGATTCGCGATTAAGTCACTTTTATATCTTGCTTATGCTTCCAAAACTTTAATACATAAAATGGATATACGAAACTAATTAAGTCGAGAAAATATGTTTTTCATCTTCCTTCGAACATAGAATGATTAGAAAGATGAGCATAATGTGTTTCAGTTTTATGATATTCACGTATTCTAATATTCTTGTTCTTTTGTTCAAATATTAGTCAACTTAATAGGATTTATAAAATAAATGAATTCAATTTTTTTATAATTAAATTTTCTTAGGATTTTAATTCTTATAATTCTATGAAATTAGAAAAAGTATTAGAATTCTAATTTCATAAATTGGAGCTGGAATTTCAATTCCATGACACAAACAAACCCAATCACAATGAATAGCAATCTTCTACATTACGTCCTAATTGTTTTAAGAAAAAAACAATTTGTAGTCGATAACACTAACTAGTTATTTGTAGCACTTGGCAATTCAACAATCAACATTGATGAATGCGGGTTCAAATCCCAGCAGTGGAATTTTTCCTTCATATTTTTTTTAACATATAAAGGATTGTTCAAATTCAATTCATTTAAAAGCTCACTCGGTCCGATTCACGGCGATTCATGAAACTACATAACCCACCCTGAGTTACTCGGTTCATTTTCGGCGTATTATCGATGTAATGTTATACACAAGCTTATTTACAAAATCTAAATGAATCGGATCAAGCACGTATGAACACCTTTATTGATGCAACTAGGAGCATTTTTATTTTTTATAATAGACTGATAAGCTGATTTGAGAGAGAAACACGATTCATAATTTGTCCAATCGGAGTTACTGAGTCTACAAAGCGGTAAAAAGAAAGAAACACTTGTCACATAATCAACAGAACTTTGCATAGACATGTTGGTTGAAAGCGTGGATAATATGTATTACGATCGGTCAAGAGACATGTAACAATCGATTAGCGATTAAGTCATTTTATATCTTGCTTATGCTTCCAAAACCTTAATACATAAAATGGATATCCGAAACTAATTAAGTCGAGAAAATATGTTTTTCATCTTCCTTCCGAACATAGAATGATTAGAAAGATGAGCATAATGTGTTTCAGTTTTATGATATTCATGTATTCTAATATTCTTGTTCTTTTGTTCAAATATTAGTCAACTTAATAGGATTTATAAAATAAATGAATTCAATTTTTTATAATTAAATTTTCTTAGGATTTTAATTCTTATAATTCTATGAAATTAGAAAAGTATTAGAATTCTAATTTCATAAATTGGAACTGGAATTTCAATTCCATGACACAAACAAACCCAATCACAATGAATAGCAATCTTCTACATTACGTCCTAATTGTTTTAAGAAAAAACAATTTGTAGTCGGTAACACAACTAGTTCGCTGTAGCACTTGGCAATTCAACAATCAACATTGATGAATCTGGGTTCAAATCCCAGCAGCGGAATTTTTCCTTCATATTTTTTTTAACATATAAAGGATTGTTCAAATTCAATTCATTTAAAAGCTCACTCAGTCCCGATTCACGGCGATTCATCGAAACTACATAACCCGCTTGATTACTCGGTTCATTTTCGGCGTATTATCGATGTAATGTTATACACAAGCTTATTTACAAAATCTAAATGAATCGGATCAAGCACGTAAATAACACCTTTATTGATGCAACTAGGAGCATTTTATTTTTTATAATAGACTGATAAGCGATTTGAGAGAGAAACACGATTCATAATTTGTCCAATCGGAGTTACTGATCTACAAACGGTAAAAGAAAGAAACACTTGTCACATAATCAATGGAACTTTGCATAGACATGTTGGTTGAAACGTGGATAATATGTATTACGATCGGTCAAGAGACATGTAACAATCGATTCGCGATTAAGTCATTTTATATCTTGCTTATGCTTCCAAAACCTTAATACATAAAATGGATATCTGAAACTAATTAAGTCGAGAAAATATGTTTTTCATCTTCCTTCCGAACATAGAATGATTAGAAAGATGAGCATAATGTGTTTCGGTTTTATGATATTCATGTATTCTAATATTCTTGTTCTTTTGTTCAAATATTAGTCAACTTAATAGGATTTATAAAATAAATGAATTCAATTTTTTATAATTAAATTTTCTTAGGATTTTAATTCTTATAATTCTATGAAATTAGAAAAGTATTAGAATTCTAATTTCATAAATTGGAACTGGAATTTCAATTCCATGACACAAACAAACCCAATCACAATGAATAGCAATCTTCTACATTACGTCCTAATTGTTTTTAGAAAAAAAACAATTTGTAGTCGATAACACAACTAGTTCATTTGTAGCACTTGGCAATTCAACAATCAACATTGATGAATGCGGGTTCAAATCCCAGCAGTGAATTTTTCCTTCATATTTTTTTAACATATAAAGGATTGTTCAAATTCAATTCATTTAAAAGCTCACTCAGTCCCGATTCACGGCAGTTACTGAAACTACATAACCCGCCCAGTTACTCAGTTCATTTTCGGCGTATTATCGATGTAATGTTATACACAAGCTTATTTACAAAATCTAAATGAATCGGATCAAGCACGTAACGAACACCTTTATTGATGCAACTAGGAGCATTTTTTATTTTATTTTTTATAATAGACTGATAACTGATTTGAGAGAGAAACACGATTCATAATTTGTCCAATCGGAGTTACAGTCTACAAACGGTAAAAGAAAGAAACACTTGTCACATAATCAACAGAACTTTGCATAGACATGTTGGTTGAAACGTGGATAATATGTATTACGATCGGTCAAGAGACATGTAACAATCTGATTCGCGATTAAGTCATTTTATATCTTGCTTATGCTTCCAAAACCTTAATACATAAAATGGATATCTGAAACTAATTATGTCGAGAAAATATGTTTTTCATCTTCCTTCCGAACATAGAATGATTAGAAAGATGAGCATAAAGTGTTTCAGTTTTATGATATTCATGTATTCTAATATTCTTGTTCTTTTGTTCAAATATTAGTCAACTTAATAGGATTTATAAAATAAATGAAATCAATTTTTTATAATTAAATTTTCTTAGGATTTTAATTCTTATAATTCTATGAAATTAGAAAAGTATTAGGATTCTAATTTCATAAATTGGAACTGGAATTTCAATTCCATGACACAAACAAACCCAATCACAATGTGTAGCAATCTTCTACATTACGTCCCTAATTGTTTTAAGAAAAAAACAATTTGTAGTCGAGTAACACAACTAGTTCATTTGTAGCACTTGGCAATTCAACAATCAACACCGATGAATCTGGGTTCAAATCTCTCCAGTGGAATTTTTTCCTTCATATATTTTAAACATATAAAGGATTGTTTAAATTTAATTCATTTAAAAGCATAGTCAGTTTCGATTCACGGCAGGTACACAAACTACATAACCCAGTTACTCTGTTCATTTTCGTCATATTGTCTATGTAATGTTATATACAAGCTTATTTCCAAAATCTGAATGAATGAGATCAAGCTCGTAACGAACACCTGTATTGATGAAGCTATGAGGTTTTTCTTTATGAATAGACTAATAACAGATTTGAGAGAGAAACACGATTCATAATTGGTCCACTCGGAGTTACAATCTACAAATGGTAAAAGAAAGACGATTGGTCAAGAAACATGCAACAATCTGATTCGCGATTAAGTCCATTAATATCTTGCTTATGCTTTCAAACCTTAATACATAAAATGGATATTTGAAACTAATTAAGTCGAGAAAATATGTTTTCCATCTTCCTTCCGAACGTAGAATGATTAGAAAGATGAGCATAAAATGATTCAGTTTTATGATATTCATGTATTCTAATATTCTTGTTCTTTTGTTCAAATATTAGTGAACTTCATAGGATTTATAAAATAAATGAATTCAATTTTTTTAAGAATAGACTAATAACGGATTTGAGAGAGAAACACGATTCATAATTGGTCCAATCGGAGGTACAATCTACAAATGGTAAAAGAAAGAAATACTTGTCACATAATCACCAGAACTTTGCATAGACATGTTGGTTGTAACGTGGATAATATGTATTACGATCGGTCAAGAGACATGTAACAATCTGATTCGCGATTAAGTCCATTTATATCTTGCTTATGCTTCCAAAACTTTAATACATAAAATGGATATCTGAAACTAATTAAGTCGAGAAAATTTGTTTTTCATCATCCTTCCGAACATAGAATGATTAGAAAGATGAGCATAAAGTGTTTCAGTTTTATGATATTCATGTATTCTAATATTCTTGTTCTTTTGTTCAAATATTAATCAACTTCATAGGATTTATAAAATAAATGAATTCAATTTTTTATAATTAAATTTTCTTAGGATTTTAATTCTTACAATTCTATAAAATTAGAAAAATATTAGAATTCTAATTTCATAAATTAGAACTGGAATTTCAATTCCATGACACAAACAAACCCAATCACAATGAATAGCAATCTTCTACATTACGTCCTAATTGTTTTAAGAAAAAACAATTTGTAGTCGGTAACACAACTAGTTCGCTGTAGCACTTGGCAATTCAACAATCAACATTGATGAATCTGGGTTCAAATCCCAGCAGCGGAATTTTTCCTTCATATTTTTTTAACATATAAAGGATTGTTCAAATTCAATTCATTTAAAAGCTCACTCAGTCCCGATTCACGGCAGTTACTGAAACTACATAACCCACCCAGTTACTCAGTTCATTTTCGGCGTATTATCGATGTAATGTTATACACAAGCTTATTTACAAAATCTAAATGAATCGGATCAAGCACGTAACGAACACCTTTATTGATGCAACTAGGAGCATTTTATTTTTATAATAGACTGATAACTGATTTGAGAGAGAAACACGATTCATAATTTGTCCAATCGGAGTTACAGTCTACAAACGGTAAAAGAAAGAAACACTTGTCACATAATCAACAGAACTTTGCATAGACATGTTGGTTGAAACGTGGATAATATGTATTACGATCGGTCAAGAGACATGTAACAATCTGATTCGCGATTAAGTCATTTTATATCTTGCTTATGCTTCCAAAACCTTAATACATAAAATGGATATCTGAAACTAATTAAGTCGAGAAAATATGTTTTTCATCTTCCTTCCGAACATAGAATGATTAGAAAGATGAGCATAATGTGTTTCAGTTTTATGATATTCATGTATTCTAATATTCTTGTTCTTTTGTTCAAATATTAGTCAACTTAATAGGATTTATAAAATAAATGAATTCAATTTTTTATAATTAAATTTTCTTAGGATTTTAATTCTTATAATTCTATGAAATTAGAAAAGTATTAGAATTCTAATTTCATAAATTGGAACTGGAATTTCAATTCCATGACACAAACAAACCCAATCACAATGTATAGCAATCTTCTACATTACGTCCTAATTGTTTTAAGAAAAAACAATTTGTAGTCGGTAACACAACTAGTTCGCTGTAGCACTTGGCAATTCAACAATCAACACTGATGAATCTGGGTTCAAATCTCTCCAGCGGAATTTTTCCTTCATATATTTTAAACATATAAAGGATTGTTTAAATTTAATTCATTTAAAAGCATAGTCAGTTTCGATTCACGGCAGGTACACAAACTACATAACCCAGTTACTCTGTTCATTTTCGTCATATTGTCTATGTAATGTTATATACAAGCTTATTTCCAAAATCTGAATGAATGAGATCAAGCTCGTAACGAACACCTGTATTGATGAAGCTATGAGGTTTTTCTTTATGAATAGACTAATAACAGATTTGAGAGAGAAACACGATTCATAATTGGTCCACTCGGAGTTACAATCTACAAATGGTAAAAGAAAGACGATTGGTCAAGAAACATGCAACAATCTGATTCGCGATTAAGTCCATTAATATCTTGCTTATGCTTTCAAACCTTAATACATAAAATGGATATTTGAAACTAATTAAGTCGAGAAAATATGTTTTCCATCTTCCTTCCGAACGTAGAATGATTAGAAAGATGAGCATAAAATGATTCAGTTTTATGATATTCATGTATTCTAATATTCTTGTTCTTTTGTTCAAATATTAGTGAACTTCATAGGATTTATAAAATAAATGAATTCAATTTTTTTAAGAATAGACTAATAACGGATTTGAGAGAGAAACACGATTCATAATTGGTCCAATCGGAGGTACAATCTACAAATGGTAAAAGAAAGAAATACTTGTCACATAATCACCAGAACTTTGCATAGACATGTTGGTTGTAACGTGGATAATATGTATTACGATCGGTCAAGAGACATGTAACAATCTGATTCGCGATTAAGTCATTTTATATCTTGCTTATGCTTCCAAAACCTTAATACATAAAATGGATATCTGAAACTAATTATGTCGAGAAAATATGTTTTTCATCTTCCTTCCGAACATAGAATGATTAGAAAGATGAGCATAAATTGTTTCAGTTTTATGATATTCATGTATTCTAATATTCTTGTTCTTTTGTTCAAATATTAGTCAACTTAATAGGATTTATAAAATAAATGAATTCAATTTTTTATAATTAAATTTTCTTAGGATTTTAATTCTTATAATTCTATGAAATTAGAAAAGTATTAGGATTCTAATTTCATAAATTGGAACTGGAATTTCAATTCCATGACACAAACAAACCCAATCACAATGAATAGCAATCTTCTACATTACGTCCTAATTGTTTTAAGAAAAAACAATTTGTAGTCGGTAACACAACTAGTTCGCTGTAGCACTTGGCAATTCAACAATCAACATTGATGAATCTGGGTTCAAATCCCAGCAGCGGAATTTTTCCTTCATATTTTTTTTAACATATAAAGGATTGTTCAAATCCAATTCATTTAAAACCTCACTCAGTCCCGATTCACGGCAGTTACTAAAACTAGATAACCCGCCCAGTTACTCAGTTCATTTTCGGCGTATTATCGATGTAATGTTATACACAAGCTTATTTACAAAATCTAAATGAATCGGATCAAGCACGTAACGAACACCTTTATTGATGCAACTAGGAGCATTTTTTTTTTTATAATAGACTAATAACTGATTTGAGAGAGAAACACGATTCATAATTTGTCCAATCGGAGTTACAGTCTACAAACGGTAAAAGAAAGAAACACTTGTCACATAATCAACAGAACTTTGCATAGACATGTTGGTTGAAACGTGGATAATATGTATTACGATCGGTCAAGAGACATGTAACAATCTGATTCGCGATTAAGTCATTTTATATCTTGCTTATGCTTCCAAAACCTTAATTCATAAAATGGATATCTGAAACTAAATAAGTCGAGAAAATATGTTTTTCATCTTCCTTCCGAACAAAGAATGATTAGAAAGATGAGCATAATGTGTTTCAGTTTTATGATATTCATGTATTCTAATATTCTTGTTCTTTTGTTCAAATATTAGTCAACTTAATTAAATGAATTCAATTTTTTATAATTAAATTTTCTTAGGATTTTAATTCTTATAATTCTATGAAATTAGAAAAGTATTAGAATTCTAATTTCAGAAATTGGAACTGGAATTTCAATTCCATGACACAAACAAACCCAATCACAATGAATAGCAATCTTCACATTACGTTCCTAATTGTTTTAAGAAAAAACAATTTGTAGTCGGTAACACAACTAGTTCGCTGTAGCACTTGGCAATTCAACAATCAACATTGATGAATCTGGGTTCAAATCCCAGCAGCGGAATTTTTCCTTCATATTTTTTTTAACATATAAAGGATTGTTCAAATTCAATTCATTTAAAAGCTCACTCAGTCCCAATTCACGGCAGTTACTGAAACTACATAACCCACCCAGTTACTCAGTTCATTTTCGGTGTATTGTCGATGTAATGTTATACACAAGCTTATTTACAAAATCTAAATGAATCGGATCAAGCACGTAACGAACACCTTTATTGATGCAACTAGGAGCATTTTTTTTTTTATAATAGACTAATAACTGATTTGAGAGAGAAACACGATTCATAATTTGTCCAATCGGAGTTACAGTCTACAAACGGTAAAAGAAAGAAACACTTGTCACATAATCAACAGAACTTTGCATAGACATGTTGGTTGAAACGTGGATAATATGTATTACGATCGGTCAAGAGACATGTAACAATCTGATTCGCGATTAAGTCATTTTATATCTTGCTTATGCTTCCAAAACCTTAATACATAAAATGGATATCTGAAACTAATTAAGTCGAGAAAATATGTTTTTCATCTTCCTTCCGAACATAGAATGATTAGAAAGATGAGCATAATGTGTTTCAGTTTTATGATATTCATGTATTCTAATATTCTTGTTCTTTTGTTCAAATATTAGTCAACTTAATAGGATTTATAAAATAAATGAATTCAATTTTTTATAATTAAATTTTCTTAGGATTTTAATTCTTATAATTCTATGAAATTAGAAAAGTATTAGAATTCTAATTTCATAAATTGGAACTGGAATTTCAATTCCATGACACAAACAAACCCAATCACAATGAATAGCAATCTTCTACATTACATCCTAATTGTTTTAAGAAAAAACAATTTGTAGTCGGAAACACAACTAGTTCGCTGTAGCACTTGGCAATTCAACAATCACATTGATGAATCTGGGTTCAAATCCCAGCAGCGGAATTTTTCCTTCATATTTTTTTTAACATATAAAGGATTGTTCAAATTCAATTCATTTAAAAGCTCACTCAGTCCCGATTCACGGCAGTTACTGAAACTACATAACCCGCCCAGTTACTCAGTTCATTTTCGGCGTATTATCGATGTAATGTTATACACAAGCTTATTTACAAAATCTAAATGAATCGGTTCAAGCACGTAACGAACACCTTTATTGATGCAACTAGGAGCATTTTTTTTTTTATAATAGACTAATAACTGATTTGAGAGAGAAACACGATTCATAATTTTTCCAATCGGAGTTCATGATCTACAAACGGTAAAAGAAAGAAACACTTGTCACATAATCAATGGAACTTTGCATAGACATGTTGGTTGAAACGTGGATAATATGTTTTACGATCGGTCAAGAGACATGTAACAATCTGATTCGCGATTAAGTCATTTTATATCTTGCTTATGCTTCCAAAACCTTAATACATAAAATGGATATCTGAAACTAATTAAGTCGAGAAAATCTGTTTTTCATCTTCCTTCCGAACATAGAATGATTAGAAAGATGAGCATAATGTGTTTCAGTTTTATGATATTCATTTATTCTAATATTCTTGTTCTTTTGTTCAAATATTAGTCAACTTAATAGGATTTATAAAATAAATGAATTCAATTTTTTATAATTAAATTTTCTTAGGATTTTAATTCTTATAATTCTATGAAATTAGAAAAGTATTAGAATTCTAATTTCATAAATTGGAACTGGAATTTCAATTCCATGACACAAACAAACCCAATCACAATGAATAGCAATCTTCTACATTACGTCCTTATAGTCGGTAACACAACTAGTTCGCTGTAGCACTTGGCAATTCAACAATCAACATTGATGAATCTGGGTTCAAATCCCAGCAGCGGAATTTTTCCTTCTTATTTTTTTAACATATAAAGGATTGTTCAAATTCAATTCATTTAAAAGCTCACTCAGTCCCGATTCACAGCGATTCTTGAAACTACATAACCCGCCTGATTACTCGGGTTCATTTTTCGGCGTATTATCGATGTAATGTTATACACAAGATTATTTACAAAATCTAAATGAATCGGATCAAGCACGTAACGAACACCTTTATTGATGCAGCTAGGAGCATATTTTTTTTTATAATAGACTAATAACTGATTTGAGAGAGAAACACGATTCATAATTTGTCCAATCGGAGTTACTGATCTACAAACGGTAAAAGAAAGAAACACTTGTCACATAATCACGGAACTTTGCATAGACATGTTGGTTGAAACGTGGATAATATGTATTACGATCGGTCAAGAGACATGTAACAATCGATTCGCGATTAAGTCATTTTATATCTTGCTTATGCTTCCAAAACCTTAATACATAAAATGGATATCCGAAACTAATTAAGTCGAGAAAATATGTTTTTCATCTTCCTTCCGAACATAGAATGATTAGAAAGATGAGCATAATGTGTTTCAGTTTTATGATATTCATGTATTCTAATATTCTTGTTCTTTTGTTCAAATATTAGTCAACTTAATAGGATTTATAAAATAAATGAATTCAATTTTTTATAATTAAATTTTCTTAGGATTTTAATTCTTATAATTCTATGAAATTAGAAAAGCATTAGAATTCTAATTTCATAAATTGGAACTGGAATTTCAATTCCATGACACAAACAAACCCAATCACAATGAATAGCAATCTTCTACATTACGTCCTTATAGTCGGTAACACAACTAGTTCGCTGTAGCACTTGGCAATTCAACAATCAACATTGATGAATCTGTGTTCAAATCCCAGCAGCGGAATTTTTCCTTCTTATTTTTTTAACATATAAAGGATTGTTCAAATTCAATTCATTTAAAAGCTCACTCAGTCCCGATTCACGGCAGTTACTGAAACTACATAACCCGCCCAGTTACTCAGTTCATTTTCGGCGTATTATCGATGTAATGTTATACACAAGCTTATTTACAAAATCTAAATGAATCGGATCAAGCACGTAACGAACACCTTTATTGATGCAGCTAGGAGCATTTTTTTTAAGAATAGACTAATAACGGATTTGAGAGAGAAACACGATTCATAATTGGTCCAATCGGAGGTACAATCTACAAATGGTAAAAGAAAGAAATACTTGTCACATAATCACTAGAACTTTGCATAGACATGTTGGTTGTAACGTGGATAATATGTATTACGATCGGTCAAGAGACATGTAACTATCTGATTCGCGATTAAGTCCCTTTATATCTTGCTTATTCTTCCAAAACCTTAATAAATAAAATGTATATCTGAAACTAATTAAGTCGAGAAAATATATTTTTCATCTTCCTTCCGAACATAGAATGATTAGAAAGATGAGCATAAAATGTTTCAGTTTTATGATATTCGTGTATTCTAATATTCTTGTTCTTTTGTTCAAATATTAATCAATTTCATAGGATTTATAAAATAAATGAATTCAATTTTTTATAATTAAATTTTCTTAAGATTTTAATTCTTACAATTCTATAAAATTAGAAAAATATTAGAATTCTAATTTCATAAATTGGAACTGGTATTTCAATTCCATGACACAAACAAACCCAATCACATTGAATAGCAATCTTCTACATTACGTCCTAATTCTTTTAAGAAAAAACAATTTGTAATCGGTAACACAACTAGTTCGCTGTAGCACCAACATTGATGAATCTGGGTTCAAATCCCAGCAGCGGAATTTTTCCTTCATACTTTTTTAACATATAAAGGATTGTTTAAATTCAATTCATTTAAAAGTTCACTCAGTCCCGATTCACGGCAGTTACTTAAAACAACATACCCCACCCAGTTACTCAGTTCATTTTCGGCGTATTATCGATGTAATGTTATACACAAGCTTATTTACAAAATCTAAATGAATCGGATCAAGCACGTAACGAACACCTTTATTGATGCAGCTAGGAGCGTTTTTTTTTATAATAGACTAATAAGCCCGATTTGAGAGAGAAACACGATTCATAATTTGTCCAATCGAGTTACTGATCTACAAACGGTAAAAAGAAAGAAACACTTGTCACATAATCAATGTAACTTTGCATAGACATGTTGGTTGAAAGCGTGGATAATATGTATTACGATCGGTCAAGAGACATGTAACAATCTGATTCGCGATTAAGTCATTTTATATCTTGCTTATGCTTCCAAAACCTTAATACATAAAATGGATATCCGAAACTAATTAAGTCGAGAAAATATGTTTTTCATCTTCATTCGAACATAGAATGATTAGAAAGATGAGCATAATGTGTTTCGGTTTTATGATATTCATGTATTCTAATATTCTTGTTCTTTTGTTCAAATATTAGTCAACTTAATACGATTTATAAAATAAATGAATTCAATTTTTTATAATTAAATTTTCTTAGGATTTTAATTCTTATAATTCTATGAAATTAGAAAAGTATTAGAATTCTAATTTCATAAATTGGAACTGGAATTTCAATTCCATGACACAAACAAACCCAATCACAATGTATAGCAATCTTCTATATTACGTCCTAATTGTTTTAAGAAAAAACAATTTGTAGTGGGTAACACAACTAGTTCGCTGTAGCACTTGGCAATTCAACAATCAACACTGATGAAACTGGGTTCAAATCTCTCCTGCGGAATTTTTCCTTCATATATTTTTAACTTATAAAGGATTGTTTAAATTTAATTCATTTAAAAGCACAGTCAGTTTCGATTCACGGCAGGTACACAAACAACATAACCCAGTTACTCAGTTCATTTTCGTCATATTGTCTATGTAATGTTATATACAAGCTTATTACCAAAATCTGAATGAATGAGATCAAGCTCGTAACGAACACCTTTATTGATGAAGCTATGAGGTTTTTCTTTATGAATAGACTAATAACTCATTTGAGAGAGAAACACGATTCATAATTGGTCCACTCGGAGTTACAATCTACAAATGGCAAAGGAAAGACGATCGGTCAAGAAACATGCAACAATCTGATTCGCGATTAAGTCCATTAATATCTTGCTTATGCTTTCAAACCTTAATACATAAAATGGATATCTAAAACTAATTAAGTCGAGAAAATATGTTTTCCATCTTCCTTCCGAACGTAGAATGATTAGAAAGATGAGCATAAAATGATTCAGTTTTATGATATTCATGTATTCTAATATTCTTGTTCTTTTGTTCAAATATTAGTGAACTTCATAGGATTTATAAAATAAATGAATTCAATTTTTTTAAGAATAGACTAATAACGGATTTGAGAGAGAAACACGATTCATAATTGGTCCAATCGGAGGTACAATCTACAAATGGTAAAAGAAAGAAATACTTGTCACATAATCACCAGAACTTTGCATAGACATGTTGGTTGTAACGTGGATAATATGTATTACGATCGGTCAAGAGACATGTAACAATCTGATTCGCGATTAAGTCCCTTTATATCTTACTTATTCTTCAAAAACCTTAATACATAAAATGGATATCTGAAACTAATTAAGTCGAGAAAATATGTTTTTCAACTTCCTTCCGAACATAGAATGATTAGAAAGATGAGCATAAAATGTTTCAGTTTTATGATACTCATGTATTCTAATATTCTTGTTCTTTTGTACATATATTAATCAATTTCATAGGATTTATAAAATAAATGAATTCAATTTTTTATAATTAAATTTTCTTAGGATTTTAATTCTTACAATTCTATAAAATTAGAAAAATATTAGAATTCTAATTTCATAAATTGGAACTGGTATTTCAATTCCATGACAGAAACAAACCCAATCACAATGAATAGCAATCTTCTACATTACGTCCTAATTGTTTTAAGAAAAACAATTTGTATTCGGTAGCACAACTAGTTCGCTGTAGCACTTGGCAATTCAACAATCAACATTGATGAATCTGGGTTCAAATCCCTGCAGCGGAGTTTTTCCTTCATATTTTTTTAACATATAAAGGATTGTTCAAATTCAATTCATTTAAAAGCTCACTCAGTCCCGATTCACGGCAGTTACTGAAACTACATAACCCTGCCAGTTACTCAGTTCATTTTCGGCGTATTATCGATGTAATGTTGTACACAAGCTTATTTACAAAATCTAAATGAATCGTATCAAGCACGTAACGAACACCTTTATTGATACAGCTAGGAGCATTTTTTTTTATAATAGACTAATAACTGATTTGAGAGAGAAACACGATCCATAATTTGTCCAATCGGAGTTACAGTCTACAAACGGTAAAAGAAAGAAACACTTGTCACATAATCAACAGAACTTTGCATAGACATGTTGGTTGAAACGTAGATAATATGTATTACGATCGGTCAAGAGACAAGTAACAATCTGATTCGCGATTAAGTCATTTTATATCTTGCTTATGCTTCCAAAACCTTAATTCATAAAATGGATATCTGAAACTAATTAAGTCGAGAAAATATGTTTTTCATCTTCCTTCCGAACATAGAATGATTAGAAAGATGAGCATAATGTGTTTCAGTTTTATGATATTCATGTATTCTAATATTCTTGTTCTTTTGTTCAAATATTAGTCAACTTAATAGGATTTATAAAATAAATGAATTCAATTTTTTATAATTAAATTTTCTTAGGATTTTAATTCTTATAATTCTATGAAATTAGAAAAGTATTAGAATTCTAATTTCATAAATTGGAACTGGAATTTCAATTCCATGACACAAACAAACCCAATCACAATGAATAGCAAACTTCTACATTACGTCCTAATTGTTTTAAGAAAAAACAATTTGTAGCTCAGTAACACAACTAGTTCATTTGTAGCACTTGGCAATTCAACAATCAACCTTGATGAATCCGGGTTCAAATCCCAAACGAATGAATTTTTTCCTTCATATTTTTTTAACATATAAAGGATTGTTCAAATTCAATTCATTTAAAAGCTCACTCAATCCCGATTCACGGCAGTTACTGAAACTACATAACCCGCCCAGTTACTCAGTTCATTTTCGGCGTATTATCGATGTAATGTTATGCACAAGCTTATTTATAAAATCTAAATGAATCGGATCAAGCACGTAACGAACACCTTTATTGATGCAGCTAGGAACATTTTTTTTAAGAATAGACTAATAACGGATTTGAGAGAGAAACACGATTCATAATTGGTCCAATCGGAGGTACAATCTACAAATGGTAAAAGAAAGAAATACTTGTCACATAATCACCAGAACTTTGCATAGACATGTTGGTTGTAACGTGGATAATATGTATTACGATCGGTCAAGAGACATGTAACAATCTGATTCGCGATTAAGTCCCTTTATATCTTGCTTATTCTTCAAAAACCTTAATACATAAAATGGATATCTGAAACTAATTAAGTTGAGAAAATATGTTTTTCAACTTCCTTCCGAACATAGAATGATTAGAAAGATGAGCATAAAATGTTTCAGTTTTATGATACTCATGTATTCTAATATTCTTGTTCTTTTGTTCAAATATTAATCAATTTCATGGGATTTATAAAATAAATGAATTCAATTTTTTATAATTAAATTTTCTTAGGATTTTAATTCTTACAATTCTATAAAATTAGAAAAATATTAGAATTCTAATTTCATAAATTGGAACTGGTATTTCAATTCCATGACACAAACAAACCCAATCACAATGTATAGCAATCTTCTACATTACGTCCTAATTGTTTTAAGAAAAAACAATTTGTAGTCGGTAACACAACTAGTTCGCTGTAGCACTTGGCAATTCAACAATCAACACTGATGAATCTGGGTTCAAATATCTCCAACGGAATTTTTCCTTCATATATTTTTAACATATAAATGATTGTTTAAATTTAATTCATTTAAAAGCACAGTCAATTTCGATTCACGGCAGGTACACAAACTACATAACCCAGTTACTCAGTTCATTTTCGTCATATTGTCTATGTAATGTTATATACAAGCTTATTTCCAAAATCTGAATGAATGAGATCAAGCTCGTAACGAACACCTTTATTGATGAAGCTATGTGGTTTTTCTTTATGAATAGACTAATGACTGATTTGAGAAAGAAACACGATTCATAATTAGTCCACTCGGAGTTACAATCTACAAATGGTAAAAGAAAGACGATCGGTCAAGAAACATGCAACAATCTGATTCGCGATTAAGTCCATTAATATCTTGCTTATGCTTTCAAACCTTAATACATAAAATGGATATCTGAAACTAATTAAGTCGAGAAAATATGTTTTCCATCTTCCTTCCGAACGTAGAATGATTAGAAAGATGAGCATAAAATGATTCAGTTTTATGATATTCATGGATTCTAATATTCTTGTTCTTTTGTTCAAATATTAGTGAACTTCATAGGATTTATAAAATAAATGAATTCAATTTTTTTAAGAATAGACTAATAACGGATTTGAGAGAGAAACACGAACCATAATTGGTACAATCGGAGGTACAATCTACAAATGGTAAAAGAAAGAAATACTTGTCACATAATCACCAGAACTTTGCATAGACATGTTGGTTGTAACGTGGATAATATGTATTACGATCGGTCAAGAGACATGTAACAATCTGATTCGCGATTAAGTCCCTTTATATCTTGTTTATGCTTCCAAAACCTTAATACATAAAATGGATATCTGAAACTAATTAAGTCGAGAAAATATGTTTTTCATCTTCCTTCCGAACATAGAATGATTAGAAAGATGAGCATAAAATGTTTCAGTTTTATGATATTCATGTATTCTAATATTCTTGTTCTTTTGTTCAAATATTAATCAATTTCATAGGATTTATAAAATAAATGAATTCAATTTTTTATAATTAAATTTTCTTAGTATTTTAATTCTTACAATTCTATAAAATTAGAAAAATATTAGAATTCTAATTTCATAAATTGGAACTGGTATTTCAATTCCATGACACAAACAAAACCAATCACAATGTATAGCAATCTTCTACATTACGTCCTAATTGTTTTAAGAAAAAACAATTTGTAGTCGGTAACACAACTAGTTCGCTGTAGCACTTGGCAATTCAACAATCAACATTGATGAATCGGGTTCAAATCCCAGCAATGAATTTTTCCTTCATATTTTTTTTAACATATAAAGGATTGTTCAAATTCAATTCATTTAAAAGCTCACTCAATCCCGATTCACTGCAGCGATTCTGAAACTACATAACCCACCCAGTTACTCAGTTCATTTTCGGCGTATTATCGATGTAATGTTATACACAAGCTTATTTACAAAATCTAAATGAATCGGATCAAGCACGTAACGAACACCTTTATTGATGCAGCTAGGAGCATTTTTTTTTTTATAATAGACTAATAACTGATTTGAGAGAGAAACACGATTCATAATTTGTCCAATCGGAGTTACAGTCTACAAACGGTAAAAGAAAGAAACACTTGTCAAATAATCAACAGAACTTTGCATAGACATGTTGGTTGAAACGTGGATAATATGTATTACGATCGGTCAAGAGACATGTAACAATCTGATTCGCGATTAAGTCATTTTATATCTTGCTTATTCTTCCAAAACCTTAATACATAAAATGGATATCTGAAACTAATTAAGTCGAGAAAATATGTTTTTCATCTTCCTTCCGTACATAGAATGATTAGAAAGATGAGCATAATGTGTTTCAGTTTTATGATATTCATGTATTCTAATATTCTTGTTCTTTTGTTCAAATATTAGTCAACTTAATAGGATTTATAAAATAAATGAATTCAATTTTTTATAATTAAATTTTCTTAGGATTTTAATTCTTATAATTCTATGAAATTAGAAAAGTATTAGAATTCTAATTTCATAAATTGGAACTGGAATTTCAATTCCATGACACAAATAAACCCAATCACAATGTATAGCAATCTTCTACATTACGTCCTAATTGTTTTAAGAAAAAACAATTTGTAGTCGGTAACACAACTAGTTCAGTTTGTAGCACTTGGCAATTCAACAATCAACACCGATGAATCCGGGTTCAAATCTCTCCAGTGAATTTTTCCTTCATATATTTTTTAACATATAAAGGATTGTTTAACTTTAATTCATTTGAAAGCACAGTCAATTTCGAATCACGGCAGGTACACAAACTACATAACCCAGTTACTGAGTTCATTTTCGTCATATTGTCTATGTAATGTTATATACAAGCTTATTTCCAAAATCTGAATGAATGAGATCAAGCTCGTAACGAACACCTTTATTGATGAAGCTATGAGGTTTTTCTTTATGAATAGACTAATAACTGATTGAGACAGAAACACGATTCATAATTGGTCCACTCGGAGTTACAATCTACAAATGGTAAAAGAAAGACGATCGGTCAAGAAACATGCAACAATCTGATTCACGATTAAGTCCATTAATATCTTGCTTATGCTTTCAAACCTTAATACATAAAATGGATATCTGAAACTAATTAAGTCGAGAAAATATGTTTTCCATCTTCCTTCCGAACGTAGAATGATTAGAAAGATGAGCATAAAATGATTCAGTTTTATGATATTCATGTATTCTAATATTCTTGTTCTTCTGCTCAAATATTAGTGAACTTCATAGGATTTATAAAATAAATGAATTCAATTTTTTTAAGAATAGACTAATAACGGATTTGAGAGAGAAACACGATTCATAATTGGTCCAATCGGAGGTACAATCTACAAATGGTAAAAGAAAGAAATACTTGTCACATAATCACCAGAACTTTGCATAGACATGTTGGTTGTAACGTGGATAATATGTATTACGATCGGTCAAGAGACATGTAACAATCTGATTCGCGATTAAGTCCCTTTATATCTTGCTTATTCTTCAAAAACCTTAATACATAAAATGGATATCTGAAACTAATTAAGTCGAGAAAATATGTTTTTCATCTTCCTTCCGTACATAGAATGATTAGAAAGATGAGCATAATGTGTTTCAGTTTTATGATATTCATATATTCTAATATTCTTGTTCTTTTGTTCAAATATTAGTCAACTTAATAGGATTTATAAAATAAATGAATTCAATTTTTTATAATTAAATTTTCTTAGGATTTTAATTCTTATAATTCTATGAAATTAGAAAAGTATTAGAATTCTAATTTCATAAATTGGAACTGGAATTTCAATTCCATGTCACAAATAAACCCAATCACAATGTATAGCAATCTTCTACATTACGTCCTAATTGTTTTAAGAAAAAACAATTTGTAGTCGGTAACACAACTAGTTCGCTGTAGCACTTGGAAATTCAACAATCAACACTGATGAATCTGGGTTCAAATCTCTCCAGCGGAATTTTTCCTTCATATATTTTTAACATATAAAGGATTGTTTAAATTTAATTCATTTGAAAGCACAGTCAATTTCGATTCACGGCAGGTACACAAACTACATAACCCAGTTACTGAGTTCATTTTCGTCATATTGTCTATGTAATGTTATATACAAGCTTATTTCCAAAATCTGAATGAATGAGATCAAGCTCGTAACGAACACCTTTATTGATGAAGCTATGAGGTTTTTCTTTATGAATAGACTAATAACTGATTTGAGACAGAAACACGATTCACAATTGGTCCACTCGGAGTTACAATCTACAAATGGTAAAAGAAAGACGATCGGTCAAGAAACATGCAACAATCTGATTCCCGATTAAGTCCATTAATATCTTGCTTATGCTTTCAAACCTTAATACATAAAATGGATATCTGAAACTAATTAAGTCGAGAAAATATGTTTTCCATCTTCCTTCCGAACGTAGAATGATTAGAAAGATGAGCATAAAATGATTCGAGTTTTTTATGATATTCATGTATTCTAATATTCTTGTTCTTTTGTTCAAATATTAGTGAACTTCATAGGATTTATAAAATAAATGAATTCAATTTTTTTAA
The DNA here is from genome assembly GCA_026122235.1 of Vinca minor. Taxonomy (NCBI): domain Eukaryota; kingdom Viridiplantae; phylum Streptophyta; class Magnoliopsida; order Gentianales; family Apocynaceae; genus Vinca; species Vinca minor. Next base: position 42,256 of record JAOCZM010000248.1, read on the forward strand.
GAATAGACTAATAACGGATTTGAGAGAGAAACACGATTCATAATTGGTCCAATCGGAGGTACAATCTACAAATGGTAAAAGAAAGAAATACTTGTCACATAATCACCGAACTTTGCATAGACATGTTGGTCTGTAACGTGGATAATATGTATTACGATCGGTCAAGAGACATGTAACAATCTGATTCGCGATTAAGTCCCTTTATATCTTGCTTATTCTTCAAAAACCTTAATACATAAAATGGATATCTGAAACTAATTAAGTCGAGAAAATATGTTTTTCATCTTCCTTACGAACATAGAATGATTAGAAAGATGAGCATAAAATGTTTCAGTTTTATGATATTCATGTATTCTAATATTCTTGTTCTTTTGTTCAAATATTAATCAATTTCATAGGATTTATAAAATAAATGAATTCAATTTTTTATAATTAAATTTTCTTAGGATTTTAATTCTTACAATTCTATAAAATTAGAAAAATATTAGAATTCTAATTTCATAAATTGGAACTGGTATTTCAATTCCATGACACAAACAAACCCAATCACAATGAATAGCAATCTTCTACTTTACGTCCTAATTGTTTTAAGAAAAAACAATTTGTAGTCGGTAACACAACTAGTTCGCTGTAGCACGTTATTTTGTTGAGGCTGATTTCCCGATGACTTATCTTGGTTGTCCTCTATATCTGGGACGCTCTAAGGTACGTTATTTTGATTCTTTACTTGAAAAAGTAGCGGCTCGCATGGAAGGATGGCAGTGATCTTTGTTGTCTATGGCTAGTCGGATTTTGTTGGTTCATGCGGTCCTTAATTCTATGACTCTTCATATTTTAACTACTTGCAATGTACCACAACTGGTTTTGTCCAAGCTGGAGAGAATGTTCTCTCGGTTTGTTTGGGGTCAGACAAATGGGAAAGAGCGTCATCACTGGATGTCTTGGGATAGAATGTCCCACCATGTTGATTGTAATGGAGTGGGAGTTTATTCTTTAAAGCACTTTTATGTGGCATTTTCCTGGAAAATGTGGTGGAACTTTCGAAATGGAGTCTCATTGTGGGCGGACTATTTGAAATCACGGTATTGTGCGGGACTGAATCATGTCAAGCAAGGGAAATTTGTTCTGGGTTGTTCACCTACTTGGCGTCGAATGCTTTTAGTCAAGGATGAAGTGGAGGAAAATATTGGTATTCTATTACGAAACGGGGATTCCAACTTTTATTATGAGAATTTTACGCATCAAGGCTCGCTAGACTCGTTTGCTCCTGGTTTGTCTGAGGAGTTGGGGTCTACCCGAATTTGTGACTATTTTAGTGGCCAAGACTGGAACAAGAGAGCGATGATGGGTCATGTACCGGCGGATTTTGTTGTAACTTTGCCAGAACTTACACCTTCTATGGATTGTGATAAACTCATTTGGATGGCAAATTCAAGTGGAGCTTTTACAATTGCCTCGGCTTTGGCAAAACTTCGGGGGTCCGGAGCTTCACTTTTCTCGCGAACTTGCATTTGGCATAAGGTAATACCATTATCTATCTCCCTGTTTATGTGGAAACTAATGAATCGTTTCCTAGCTTTGGATGAGGATAGACAACGTTATGGAGTGTCGTTGGCTTCTCGTTGCTCATGTCACACCGGTTTGGAGACATATGACCATATTTTTGTAACATGTAAACTAGCGCGAGTAATTTGGCAGGAGGCATCGGGTTCGGTCAATTTGATTCTCCCAGATACATCCTTTGCTGGTATCCGAGCCATGTTGTCCTTATGGTGGTATGCTCCAAACGTTCGCTCAAGATCGCTTGTTCTTCTCATGGTTTGTTCTGCTTGCTGGATTTTGTGGAAGGCACGGTGTCGTTTCATCTACGATGGGAAAATCACTACTCGGTCTGGTATTCTGGCTCAATTTAGGGAATACACCACTATTTTGCTTCGGGCCAAAGGTATCTTGCATTCGATGGCTTTTGTTCCTAGGCAAATTATGGTACTCCGATGGGGATGTGAGCTAGATTATACTGAGTGCGGTGCTTAATATTGATGGTGCTTCAAAGGGTAATCCGGGACTGCGAGGGAATCGGTGGAATTTTTCATCAACAAAATGGCACTTTTATTGCGGCTTTTTCTGTCTTTTTTGGGGATTCAATTACAAGTATGGCATCAGAATTACTTGCCTTGTTAGAGGGTTTGCGGCTGGCACGAGATCGTGTTTTTTCTAATTTCATAATACAATCGGACTCTCAGATTCTTGTTAATGCAATGACTGCTGGTCGTATCTCTTCCTGGACGTTGGACGCTTCCTTTAGCCAGGTCATTTCTCTTTTTGGCACTTGCAGGTTGACTCATGTTTTTCGTGAGGTTAATTCAGTTGCAGACGCTTTGGCAAACCTTGCCATAACTACAGGTAATTCAGTTTTTTCTCCAGTCTATCCTCACTACCATCTTCAATTCAAGGCCTCATAAAACTAGATCAATGTGGGACTCCTTATATGCGCATCAAATAGGTCTTTTTTCAATTGTGATATTTAGGTGATAGTACCTTATCCTTTTTGTACAGTCCTTACTGCCCTTAATGAGGCAAGTGGACTTTTCTCGCTTTGCATGTTAGTTTAGGTTTTTTGTACCACCCTTGGGCATATGATAAATGTCCAAGGTTGCATTTTACCTTTACTATTTCTTGTGTATCTGTTTTGGAGGTTTTGGTTTAAGTCCCCCTCCTCGCCATTTGGCTTTATTAATAAAACGGGGGTCCGCCCCACCACGGTGGTGGCTTTCTTAAAAAAAAAAAAAAAAAAAAAAAAAAGTTCGATGTAGCACTTGGCAATTCAACAATCAACATTGATGAATCTGGGTTCAAATCCCAGCAGCGGAATTTTTCCTTCATATTTTTTTAACATATAAAGGATTGTTCAAATTCAATTCATTTAAAAGCTCACTCAGTCCCGATTCACGGCAGTTACTGAAACTACATAACCCGCCCAGTTACTCAATTCATTTTCGGCGTATTATCGATGTAATGTTATACTCAAGATTATTTACAAAACCTAAATGAATCGGATCAAGCACGTAACGAACACCTTTATTGATGCAGCTAGGAGCGTTTTTTTTTTATTTTTTATAATAGACTAATAACTGATTTGAGAGAGAAACACGATTCATAATTTGTCCAATCGGAGTTACAATCTACAAACGGTAAAAGAAAGAAACACTTGTCAAATAATCAACAGAACTTTGCATAGACATGTTGGTTGAAACGTGGATAATATGTATTACGATCGGTCAAGAGACATGTAACAATCTGATTCGCGATTAAGTCATTTTATATCTTGCTTATGCTTCCAAAACCTTAATACATAAAATGGATATCTGAAACTAATTAAGTCGAGAAAATATGTTTTCCATCTTCCTTCCGAACGTAGAATGATTAGAAAGATGAGCATAAAATGATTCAGTTTTATGATATTCATGTATTCTAATATTCTTGTTCTTTTGTTCAAATATTAGTGAACTTCATAGGATTTATAAAATAAATGAATTCAATTTTTTTAAGAATAGACTAATAACGGATTTGAGAGAGAAACACGATTCATAATTGGTACAATCGGAGGTACAATCTACAAATGGTAAAAGAAAGAAATACTTGTCACATAATCACGAGAACTTTGCATAGACATTGTTAGAGGAATAACCGGGTCACACATAAATGCGCAGCGGAATAAAACTTGACCCGCCTCTACCAGGATCTTCCACGAGTAAGAACCTACGACTATGGGATAGTGTTTTACCTTATATTGATGCTAGAATGGCTGAAACGCTTTCAGCGGTATGTTGTCACGAACGGAACACCACAATGCAGGCTCCGTCTCTCCTAGTATCCACTCGATCTTCCGAGGATGGTCTTCTACTGCTTGGTGCTAGCCAACGCCTTGTAGAAGCTTTGAAGACACTCTTCAATGGAGTATGTATTTCAGACCTTATCAGAAGAATAAGATACAGGATTTCTAACTTCTTTCCTATTAGCAAAAAGCTAGAAAACAAGTCTAGAAATCTATCTTTTCTTTTCTCTCCAAAACTCACTTTTCTCTCTTCTCTCTAAGCTTGAAAAGCTGGAGAAAACTGATTAGAATGAATGGGAAAAATCAGTATTTTTTCCCTTAGTCTATCAAGAGAGAGTGGGGAGAGATAAAGGGGAAAGTGGGAGATCATGGAGGAAACCACTCCTCCACTTTCTCCACTCCTTTAACCTCTAGATAAGAGACATATGAGCTGAAAATATGTGTCCAATTTTCCAGCCATAAGGTCGGTCCAAAACGGGTCAGTCGACCCAATCATATTGGTCGGCCCAACCCGATTAAGGGCCCAATCCAATCCCGGCCCGGCCCGGCCCAATCGAATTGGCGTATCTTAGATTAAATGTACTCCAACATGCCCAATCCAGTTGATCTATGAGTGCGACCCAAGAGGTATCTATGACGTTGGCCGTGACATCATATGTCACAGGTAATGAGAGGTATCTAGCAACGCATCATTACCCCCAATTCATAAATATCTGGTGATTTATCATAATCACAACATTTGACACTTGTAGTTAAATCCTTTTGTCCTTGATATCTAGATTGAACACAAGTCATGGAAAAAGTCACACTTGTATTGTCCAATCTTTTAGTTTCTTGATTCGCGAGTAGACTAATCAAATGACAACAATATCTCATACTGATTCATTTGTTCATGGCCATGAATTAGTCAGACTCCATCAAGGGGGCCCAAGATATCGCCTCCCGCTATATAGGAGGGACAAATCCTTTTCGCATCCCACTCATCCCGAACAAGATTCGTGATATACCCAATAAATGCCTTTATTGCTCACCCAGTTACGGATAGCGTTTAACATTATCAAAGCATAACACTAGCCATGCAAGAACTCTTGTGAGACCTCAAGTCGAAGGATCTCATATACAACCTAGTCAAAAAAATTTGAGAAACACCGTTGACTATTATATAACAACCCATGGTGTGTTTCTCATGTCGGGTCTGTCCAGTATAATGATTCTCTAATCATATATACCCATGTGACGATCCGATATCTTATATCAATCACTACACATACTAGTCTTGCGCATTATTATTGTCCTCGAAGATTCCATAATAATGTTCGACTAGGGGACGCTTTCGTAATAGTATCTCATAACAATTATGAATACTATTCTAAGGACATATTATTTATTTATGTTGTTAAGAACGCAGAAACATAATGAATAATACTGGAATTAATTGCCTTTAATTCATCAAAATGAAAATTACATTAATACGGTACAATAATCTCCCACTTGCACTAAAGACCCAAATTACAATAAATGGTCTTTAGGGCATACTAATGATCTGCCTCTAAAGATCAGCCCTCCGTATATCGGATACCCATGGAGCTAGTGTGACGATCATGTCGCCGCCGCGACAGCTGGCTTTGTCAGTGGATCGGCGACATTGTCTGCTAAGTCTACTCTACTTATATGCACATCACCTCTCTCTATAATCTCGCGGATTAGGTGAAATCACCGTAGTACATGTTTGGACCTCTGGTGAGATCTAGGTTCCTTAGATTGGGAAATATCCCCATTGTTGTCACAATAGAGGTCTATCGGGTTCGCAATACTAGGAACAACATCGAGGTCGGAAATAAATTTCCCGATCCAAATCGCCTCCTTAGCCGCTTCACAAGCCGCTATGTACTCGGCCTCTGTCGTAGAATCTGCTATGGTTGATTGCTTTGAATCGCGCCACTCACAAAGACCTCCATTCAAGTTAAACACATATCCCGATTGCGATCGGAAATCATCTTTGTCGGTTTGGAAACTAGCATCGGTGTAACTCGAGCTATAACGAGCTCATCCGCCCTCTCCATAAATCAAGAATGTATCCTTAGTCCTTCGTAAGTACTTGAGGATATTCTTGACTCGAGATCCAGCTGACGTTCACCGTAATTAGATCGGGTATCTCGCCGTAATGCTTAAGGCAAACGAGACATCCAGGCGAGTACAAATCATGGCGTACATGATGGATCCTATGGCGTAAGCATAAGGGATCTCTTTCATGCGTTCTAATTCGGCAAAGCGTTTTAGAACACTGTCCTTTGACTGTAACAGTACCATGTGCCATAGGACAAAGTCCTTTCTTAGACTCTTGCATGCTAAACCGCTTTAGCACCTTGTCTATATATGTACTCGACTTAGGCCAACGAGTCTCCTAGATCTATCTCTATAGATCTTGACTCCCCGAATATAGTCAGGCTTCGCCTAAGTCTTTCATAGAGAAACACGTACTTAACCAAGCCTTTGCTGTACTTTTAAGGTTGGTATGTCGTTTCCAATGAGTAGTATGTCATCTACATACAAAACCAGGAATACAATTGAGCTCCCACTAACCTTTTTATAAACACAAGGCTCATCCTCATTTCTAATGAAGCCAAACTCACGGACGGCATCATTAAAACGGATGTTCCAGCTTCGAGAAGCCTGCTTGAGTCCATAAATGGATCTCTGAAGCTTACATACTTTTCCAAAGATTCTCTGGAGTGACAAAACCTTCAGCCGTGTCATATACACATCCTCATCAAGTATTCCATTAAGGAAAGCGGTTTTGACATCCATTTGCGCGATTTCGTAGTCATAGTAAGTCTGCAATAGCAAGCAAAATCCGAATGGACTTGAACATAACCACGGGGGAAAAGGTCTCATCATAGTCAATACCATGAATTTGTTTGAAACCTTTCGCGACTCGCCGCCCTTGTACGCTTTGTACATTCCCTTCCATGTCGGTTTTAATCTTAAAAACCCATTTGCACCCTATGGGAGTTACCCCTTCAGTGGATCAACCAAGATCCAGACTTGGTTAGTGTACATGGAGTCCATTTCGCATCTCATGGCTTCAAGCCATTTCTCAAAAATCGGGCTATTAATTGCTCGCTTTGTAGGTTGAAGGTTCATCGTGATCCACAAACATAACATCACCATCGTGATCCACGAACTCTACTGCACTCTACGCAATTCTTGTGTTTCTTGAATCAGTGCTGGCCGCACAACCGTTTGTGCACTCCGCCGCAAAACAACTTGTGGAGTCTGCTTCATTTTCCATCTCATCATTAGTGCTAGTTTGAGAGTCTCGAACTTCGGGAAAGTTCTACGCTACTCCCACTTGTGTTTCTAGAAACAAATTCTTTTTCTGGAAAGACTCTGCATGCAGCAACAAACACTTTGTTCTCGTTAGGGATATAAAAGTAGTATCCTTTAGTTTCCTTAGGATAACCTACAAATATGCACTTTTCAGATTTTGGAGCCGACTTATCGTAAGTCGAGCGCTTTCACAAACGCTTCACGACTCTAAATCTTGAGGAAAGACAAACCGGGATGCTTCCCGACCCATAACTCGTATGTGCGCCTTTGCAACCGATTTAGATGGAACGCGGTTAAGTGTTAAAGCCGTTGTCTCTAGTGCGTGTCCCCAAAAGGAATCGGGTGCAGGGCTCGTGTGACTCATCATAGAACGAACCATATCTAATAATGTTCTGCTCCTCCTTTCGGATACACCATTCCATTGTGGAGTAGCTGGAGGAGAAATTTGTGAAACGATTCCACAAGCTTTTAGATAGTCACGTAATTCTTGACTCAAGTATTCTCCTCCTCGATCGGATCGAAGAACCTTAATACTCTTGTCAAGTTGGTTTTCTACTTCAAGTTTAAACTCTTTAAACTTAGCAAATGCTTCGGATTTGTGTTTCATCAAGAACACATATCCATACCTACCAAGTCATCAGTAAAGGTAATGAAGTAGAGTAACCACCCCTCGCATGTATATTAAAAGGGCCACATACATCACTATGTATTAGTCCTAATAAAGCATCGTCTCTCTCACCTAGCTTAGTGAAAGGTGATGCTGTCATCTTACCCAACAAACGAGATTCGCGATCGATCATAAGACTCGAAGTCAAATGATTCCAATAGCCCATCTTTATGGAGTTTGGATATGCGATCTTCGCTTTATGTGGCCTAAGCGACAATGCCGAGGTATGTAGGATTAGAATCATTAGTTTTAATCCTTTTTGGTATTTATATTTAAGATTGGCATATCAAGATCTAAAACATATAGACCATTAATCAAAGAGGCGCTTGCATAAAACATATTATCCGTAAATAACGACAATCGTTGGGTTTTTGATCGAAATCTCAAAACCTTTCTTGTCCAAACAAGAAACCGAAATAATATTCTTAATTAAACTAGGTACATAGAAACAGCTTTTCTAAACCGAAAACAAGCCCTCAAGGGAAAGTAAAAGTACAAGTCCCTACAGCTAGGGGTCGCAACACGTGCTCCGTTGCCTACTCGTAGTTCCACTTCACCCTTTGCCAACTCTCTACTCCTTTGAAGTCCCCGCACATTAGTACAAATGTGAGAACCACATCCGGTATCAAATACCCAAGAAGTAGTTGTATTTAAATTGATATCAATCATATTAACATCAATAACATAAATACCCTGAGCCCAAACAACAATTACTTTCTCCTTTTGCAGCCTTTTTTGTTGCAAGATAGCTCTTGTAATTCCTTTTCCAATGACCCTTCTCACCACAAAGTGATGACAGATAGAGTCTTTGGCTACACCACCCTTAGGTTTCAAAGTGCATTGTTAAAAGTGGTTTGCTTGCCCTTGGGCTTACCATTCGGTTTGCCTTTGGATTTCACAAAACCTCTGCCTTTGCCCTTTTGCACCATCAAGTATGGTGTTGGGCTTGGACTTGCCTATTTCCTTCTCGGCAGTCCTCAAAGCATGTTCAACAATTCGTAATGTCTTGTCAATTTCATTCATATGATAATTTAGAATGAACTCGATCTGTATGACTCGGGCAACGATTGCAAAATCAAATCGGGCCGACAGCTTCTTGTCCCAAAGGAAATCCCAGCTTTTTCAAGGTTTTGAACATAACCTATCATCTTAAGAACGTGAGTTCCTACCGGCATTCCTTCGGACATTTTGCACTCGAAAAAAGAGATTTCGACACATCGAATCTCTCTCGGCGTGCTTGCCCCCGATATAGTTGCTTCAAGTGAACCAAAGATATCATAAGCCCCCCATGTCCTCATGTTGCTTTCCGAAGCTCGAGTTCATGGTGACAAGCATGAGGCTAGACACATCTAAAGCATCACTAACATGCTTCGACAAGCACTTCTATCGGGCCGTCGAGCGCGAGCCTCCGGTATAGCAGGGAATAGGTCGCTCCAAGACATACAACTTTCTTTCATGCTTGAGAACGATTCTCAAGTTCCTGAACCAGTCGAGGAAGTTAACTCCCTCTAATTTGTCCTTCTCAAGGACAGAACGCAGTGATAGTGTTGTTAGTAGTGCCCTAGGACCATTAGCACATGTTGTGCGTTTTGTTATCTTTTGAGCATGTAATTGAATAGTTAATTTTTCTTTTGATTATCAAATGTGTGATTTGATAGTAAAACTCATTAGCTTATGTAATTACTATTCTAGAAGTCCCTAGTTTTATGTAATGCTTAATTACTATGAAATAAAACTAGTATGATTGTTGATTGATGATCTTGTTTTACTGATCATGTGTAATGGATACAAATCACATCATAGATGCAATATATACGGATACATTGTATTGGACGTGATCCGTCAGAGAAGTAATACTTCATGGTCATAAGTCATAAGTATTTCTTCCTCAATACTATTTTAGAATCCTTAGACCTTATGTCTTCATTGATTCTAGTATGAATGGAGCCACGTTTTGACTCAGTCGGACGTTACTTGTAACAGAGTAATCAATACGACTAATGATCGGATGTAGTGTCCTATCATAGCTTGAATGTGAGAGACATTGTAAGGAATTTGTCCCTCTCTATTATTAGAGAGAGATATCCATGGGCCCCTCGATAGGGAAAGACTGTTTAAATGCATGGCCGTGCTCAAATGTATTTGATAAAGTGGTTATCAAATGCTATTTGTCGAAACAGTCTACCTGGAGATCGAGCATAAATATAATTAAGCTTAATAAGGGTGACGACCACCATGCCTTATGCTTAATTAGGATATCGCGAGACAAAGGGATTAAATAGTGGATTGACATTAGGTTCCGTTGTAATTCATTCACTTTGGGTAGTCACAATGTCCCCGCTAGGGGGCCGCTTGTGACTTATGAGCTCACACTACTAACAAGTGTGTTTTCATTGCCATTGTGATATGAACCTACTGTGGTCACACGCATAGACGAGCTAACTGAGCTTCATGTCCGCATTCAATGAATCTAGAAAGTGTCTAGGTTCATTGTATCCGACATATGTTTTTTCCGAAAATAATAAAGTGTTTATTATTCGAATTAGAGATAGGGGCAATTTTGGTATTTAACCGTAGCTGGGATTACGTGGGAGCCATTATCCGATAAAGACTCCCACTACCAACGGAAGTCTAGGGGACGTGGGATTCAGAGTCTCCCACAGCCGAGAGAAGTTGAGTAGACATGGGAGTTGTTCTGGGAACCAACTCCCACACTCTATATAACATCTCTTAACCCGAAACCCTAGGCACTAGTTGTTATCAGCCGAAATACCTAGACCAAAAGAAAAACCGTTTTTCTTTCTGCCTTCCCTTTTTCCTTCTCTAATTTCCCGAACTTCGAGAGACGAAGAGCTAGCAATCGCTGCTCGCTTTGGCCGCGTGGATACCGGTAGAGGGATATTCCGCAGAGGGAAATCCGGTGGTGGCAAGAAACTCGATCAAGAAACGCCATCCTCCATTCAAGAAGTAGCTTCTTGAATCCGAAACATGTAAGTTCTTTATCGCTGTTTTCGGTTCGGTTTCGTATGAGCGGATCCTTCAGGGGAGGACTCATGGGTGTTTGGAACGAGTTTCTGCCCATGAATCCCTTCAAGTGTTTGGTTTGAATTTGCCATTTTTCTACAACAAAATACATATAGAAAGTAAGTACCGATTAAAATCATTATTAGGTCTTTATCTTTTTAATGATTTCTCCCACTATTTTCTTCGAGTGAATAACCCTCAATATCAACTCGGAAAGTTCGTTAACTTTCTAGCGGGCCAAGATCCATATTTCACCTCGTTCTGAGTCAGCTTTGGCTGATCGCCCAAAACTTAGTTATTTAGGTAGGCAACGTTTGCCAATTACATCAAATTATGTAATTCTTGGTAAGTTGAGTGAATAACATTTATTCAAGCGTATCATTATACACTTTTCTCAACTCTTTTGCCTTTAGATCCTCAATCCATTTATTGAGATAATCTAGTTAATTAGGACCCTAAGTTTTAGCCAGCGGATATCACAACTTATCCTTCGCGCCTCACCCGGATAGACACGTATGTACAGCTTTGGCATGTCCCATACTAATGTCGATCTAGGCCTTGACGAGGGCCAAACTTAGGAAGGCACTAATTAATATTTTAAATGAGGGATTTTGTTTTTAACAATCTCACCAGAAAAGCATAAATAAAACAGTTTATGCTTATATACATATGCATCCAATACATAAAATAAAATGCAATTGTAATCGCCAAGATCCTATTCGGTTTTTCCAAGCCAATGGAAAAACCGTGAAGTCAATCTAAGGGTGTAAAAAGAAAAACATCTATTCTACACCGTCTTGACCTTCAGTTGGTTGCCTCCAAATCTTCATCATCTCAACTGTACCTTCTCCTAATCTAGAATTACAAAATTTCTAAGGAAACCTCGAGTTACATTCGAGGGGATTTAATGAGATTAAAATTACAACTTTTGAATGATAAAACAGGCATGATACGTAGATCGTATTATAAAATAATACCAACAGGGTAATGGCGACTACTATGCATCATGCTCAATTAACATAACAATTTATGAAAAATAATGAGCAACCAGCAAATAAGAACATTTCATATACTGGTCAGTTCGGTTGACCGGCTAGCAAGCTCGGTCGACCGAAAAAGTACTGAGAGTACCTCGGTCGACCGAAGACCAACTCGGTTCGACCGAACACCCTCTCAGTTGATCCGAATCCAAATCATTTAGCTTCTGTCTTGCCTCGGTCGACCAAAACTGAGTCCCGGTCGACCGAAGTGCTAGAAACTGAGAGTTTTTCCAGCTTTTGAATGACTTCAAAACTGGAAATTCTCAACAGACATACATACAGAAAACTGGAAAAGCATGTCATACATGATTTACAACATTTCTAGTATCCTAATCCATGCATAACATAGATTCATAATCTATATTCAAACACTATAACACATAAAGTCTATAGGGTGCTCGTGAGGGGCTCTGATACCACTGTTAGAGGAATAACCGGGTCACACATAAATGCGCAGCGGAATAAAACTTGACCCGCCTCTACCAGGATCTTCCACGAGTAAGAACCTACGACTATGGGATAGTGTTTTACCTTATATTGATGCTAGAATGGCTGAAACGCTTTCAGCGGTATGTTGTCACGAACGGAACACCACAATGCAGGCTCCGTCTCTCCCAGTATCCACTCGATCTTCCGGGGATGGTCTTCTACTGCTTGGTGCTAGCCAACGCCTTGTAGAAGCTTTGAAGACACTCTTCAATGGAGTATGTATTTCAGACCTTATCAGAAGAATAAGATACAGGATTTCTAACTTCTTTCCTATTAGCAAAAAGCTAGAAAACAAGTCTAGAAATCTATCTTTTCTTTTCTCTCCAAAACTCACTTTTCTCTCTTCTCTCTAAGCTTCAAAAGCTGGAGAAAACTAATTAGAATGAATGGGAAAAATCAGTATTTTTTCCCTTAGTCTATCAAGAGAGAGTGGGGAGAGATAAAGGGGAAAGTGGGAGATCATGGAGGAAACCACTCCTCCACTTTCTCCACTCCTTTAACCTCTAGATAAGAGACATATGAGCTGAAAATATGTGTCCAATTTTCCAGCCATAAGCTCGGTCCAAAACGGGTCAGTCGGCCCAAGCATATTGGTCGGCCCAACCCGATTAAGGGCCCAATCCAATCCCGGCCCGGCCCGGCCCAATCGAATTGGCGCACCTTAGATTAAATGTACTCCAACACACATGTTGGTTGTAACGTGGATAATATGTATTACGATCGGTCAAGAGACATGTAACAATCTGATTCGCGATTAAGTCCCTTTATATCTTGCTTACGCTTCCAAAACCTTAATACATAAAATGGATATCTGAAACTAATTAAGTCGAGAAAATATGTTTTTCATCTTCCTTCCGAACATAGAATAATTAGAAAGATGAGCATAAAATGTTTCAGTTTTATGATACTCATGTATTCTAATATTCTTGTTCTTTTGTTCAAATATTAATCAATTTCATAGGATTTATAAAATAAATGAATTCAATTTTTTATAATTAAATTTTCTTAGGATTTTAATTCTTACAATTCTATAAAATTAGAAAAATATTAGAATTCTAATTTCATAAATTGGAACTGGTATTTCAATTCCATGACACAAACAAACCCAATCACAATGAATAGCAATCTTCTACATTACGTCCTAATTGTTTTAAGAAAAAAACAATTTGTAGTCGATAACACAACTAGTTCGCTGTAGCACTTGGCAATTCAACAATCAACATTGATGAATCTGGGTTCAAATCCCAGCAGCGGAATTTTTCATTCATATTTTTTTAACATATAAAGGATTGTTCAAATTCAATTCATTTAAAAGCTCACTCAGTCCCAATTCACGGCAGTTACTGAAACTACATAACCCGCCCAGTTACTCAGTTCATTTTCGGCGTATTATCGATGTAATGTTATACACAAGCTTATTTACAAAATCTAAATGAATCGGATAAAGCACGTAACGAACACCTTTATTGATGCAGCTAGGAGCGTTTTTTTATTTTTATAATAGACTAATAACTGATTTGAGAGAGAAACACGATTCATAATTTGTCCAATCGGAGTTACAGTCTACAAACGGTAAAAGAAAGAAACACTTGTCACATAATCAACAGAACTTTGCATAGACATGTTGGTTGAAACGTGAATAATATGTATTACGATCGGTCAAGAGACATGTAACAATCTGATTCGCGATTATGTCATTTTATATCTTGCTTATGCTTCCAAAACCTTAATACATAAAATGGATATCTGAAACTAATTAAGTCGAGAAAATATGTTTTTCATCTTCATTCCGAACATAGAATGATTAGAAAGATTAGCATAATGTGTTTCAGTTTTATGATATTCATGTATTCTAATATTCTTGTTCTTTTGTTCAAATATTAGTCAACTTAATAGGATTTATAAAATAAATGAATTCAATTTTTTATAATTAAATTTTCTTAGGATTTTAATTCTTATAATTCTATGAAATTAGAAAAATATTAGAATTCTAATTTTATAAATTGGAACTGGTATTTCAATTCCATGACACAAACAAACCCAATCACAATGTATAGCAATCTTCTACATTACGTCCCTAATTGTTTTAAGAAAAAACAATTTGTAGTCAGTAACACAACTAGTTCATTTCGTAGCACTTGGCAATTCAACAATCAACACTGATGAATCTGGGTTCAAATCTCTCCAGCGGAATTTTTCCTTCATATATTTTTAACATATAAAGGATTGTTTAAATTTAATTCATTTAAAAGCACAGTCAGTTTCGATTCACGGCAGGTACACAAACTACATAACCCAGTTACTCAGTTCATTTTCGTCATATTGTCTATGTAATGTTATATACAAGTTTATTTCCAAAATCTGAATGAATCAGATCAAGCTCGTAACGAACACCTTTATTGATGAAGCTATGAGGTTTTGCTTTATGAATAGACTAATAACTGATTTGAGAGAGAAACACGATTCATAATTGGTCCACTCGGAGTTACAATCTACAAATGGTAAAAGAAAGACGATCGGTCAAGAAACATGCAACAATCTGATTCGCGATTAAGTCCATTAATATCTTGCTTATGCTTTCAAACCTTAATACATAAAATGGATATCTGAAACTAATTAAGTCGAGAAAATATGTTTTCCATCTTCCTTCCGAACGTAGAATGATTAGAAAGATGAGCATAAAATGATTCAGTTTTATGACATTCATGTATTCTAATATTATTGTTCTTTTGTTCAAATATTAGTGAACTTCATAGGATTTATAAAATAAATGAATTCTACTTTTTTAAGAATAGACTAATAACGGATTTGAGAGAGAAACACGATTCATAATTGGTCCAATCGGAGGTACAATCTACAAATGGTAAAAGAAAGAAATACTTGTCACATAATCACCTGAACTTTGCATAGACATGTTGGTTGAAACGTGGATAATATGTATTACGATCGACCAAGAGACATGTAACAATCTGATTCGCGATTAAGTCATTTTATATCTTGCTTATGCTTCCAAAACCTTAATACATAAAATGGATATTTGAAACTAATTAAGTCGAGAAAATATGTTTTTCATCTTCCTTCCGAACATAGAGTGATTAGAAATATGGGCATAAAGTGTTTCAGTTTTATGATATTCATGTATTCTAATATTCTTGTTCTTTTGTTCAAATATTAGTCAACTTCATAGGATTTATAAAATAAATGAATTCAATTTTTTATAATTAAATTTTCTTAGGATTTTAATTCTTACAATTCTATAAAATTAGAAAAATATTAGAATTCTAATTTCATAAATTGGAACTGGTATTTCAATTCCATGACACAAACAAACCCAATCACAATGAATAGCAATCTTCTACATTACGTCCTAATTGTTTTAAAAAAAAAACAATTTGTAGTCGGTAACACAACTAGTTCCTGTAGCACTTGGCAATTCAACAATCAACATTGATGAATCTGGGTTCAAATCCCAGCAGCGGAATTTTTCCTTCATATTTTTTTAACATATAAAGGATTGTTTAAATTCAATTCATTTAAAAGCTCACTCAGTCCCGATTCACGGCAGTTACTGAAACTACATAACCCGCCCAGTTACTCAGTTCATTTTCGGCGTATTATCGATGTAATGTCATACACTAGCTTATTTACAAAACCTAAATGAATCGGATCAAGCACGTAACGAACACCTTTATTGATGCAAACTAGGAGCGTTTCTTTTTTTATAATAGACTAATAACTGATTTGAGAGAGAAACACGATTCATAATTTGTCCAATCGGATTTACAGTCTACAAACGGTAAAAGAAAGAAACACTTGTCACATAATCAACAGAACTTTGCATAGACATGTAGGTTGAAACGTGGATAATATGTATTACGATCGGTCAAGAGACATGTAACAATCTGATTCGCGATTAAGTCATTTTATATCTTGCTTATGCTTCCAAAACCTTAATACATAAAATGGATATCTGAAACTAATTAAGTCGAGAAAATATGTTTTCCATCTTCCTTCCGAACGTAGAATGATTAGAAAGATGAGCATAAAATGATTCAGTTTTATGACATTCATGTATTCTAATATTATTGTTCTTTTGTTCAAATATTAGTGAACTTCATAGGATTTATAAAATAAATGAATTCTACTTTTTTAAGAATAGACTAATAACGGATTTGAGTGAGAAACACGATTCATAATTGGTCCAATCGGAGGTACAATCTACAAATGGTAAAAGAAAGAAATACTTGTCACATAATCACCTGAACTTTGCATAGACATGTTGGTTGAAACGTGGATAATATGTATTACGATCGGTCAAGAGACATGTAACAATCTGATTTGCGATTAAGTCATTTTATATCTTGCTTATGCTTCCAAAACCTTAATACATAAAATGGATATCTGAAACTAATTAAGTCGAGAAAATATGTTTTTCATCTTCCTTCCGAACATAGAATGATTAGAAAGATGAGCATAAAGTGTTTCAGTTTTATGATATTCATGTATTCTAATATTCTTGTTCTTTTGTTCAAATATTAGTGAACTTCATAGGATTTATAAAATAAATGAATTCAATTTTTTTAAGAATAGACTAATAACGGATTTGAGAGAGAAACACGATTCATAATTGGTCCAATCGGAGGTACAATCTACAAATGGTAAAAGAAAGAAATACTTGTCACATAATCACCTGAACTTTGCATAGACATGTTGGTTGAAACGTGGATAATATGTATTACGATCGGTCAAGAGACATGTAACAATCTGATTCGCGATTATGTCATTTTATATCTTGCTTATGCTTCCAAAACCTTAATACATAAAATGGATATCCGAAAACTAATTAAGTCGAGAAAATATGTTTTTTCATCTTCCTTCCGAACATAGAGTGATTAGAAATATGAGCATAAAGTGTTTCAGCTTTTATGATATTCATGTATTCTAATATTCTTGTTCTTTAGTTCAAATATTAGTCAACTTCATAGGATTTATAAAATAAATGAATTCAATTTTTTATAATTAAATTTTCTTAGGATTTTAATTCTTATAATTCTATGAAATTAGAATTCTAATTTCATAAATTGGAACTGGTATTTCAATTCAATGACACAAACAAACCCAATCGCAATGTATAGCAATCTTCTACATTACGTCCTAATTGTTTTAAGAAAAAACAATTTGTAGTCGGTAACACAACTAGTTCGCTGTAGCACTTGGCAATTCAACAATCAACACTGATGAATCTGGGTTCAAATCTCTCCAGCGGAATTTTTCCTTCATATATTTTTAACATATAAAGGATTGTTTAAATTTAATTCATTTAAAAGCACAGTCAGTTTCGATTCACGGCAGGTACACAAACTACATAACCCAGCTTACTCGACTCATTTTCGTCATATTGTCTATGTAATGTTATATACAAGTTTATTTCCAAAATCTGAATGAATCAGATCAAGCTCGTAACGAACACCTTTATTGATGAAGCTATGAGGTTTTGCTTTATGAATAGACTAATAACTGATTTGAGAGAGAAACACGATTCATAATTGGTCCACTCGGAGTTACAATCTACAAATGGTAAAAGAAAGACGATCGGTCAAGAAACATGCAACAATCTGATTCGCGATTAAGTCCATTAATATCTTGCTTATGCTTTCAAACCTTAATACATAAAATGGATATCCGAAACTAATTAAGTCGAGAAAATATGTTTTCCATCTTCCTTCCGAACGTAGAATGATTAGAAATATGAGCATAAAATGATTCAATTTTATGACATTCATGTATTCTAATATTATTGTTCTTTTGTTCAAATATTAGTGAACTTCATAGGATTTATAAAATAAATGAATTCTACTTTTTTTAAGAATAGACTAATAACGGATTTGAGAGAGAAACACGATTCATAATTGGTCCAATCGGAGGTACAATCTACAAATGGTAAAAGAAAGAAATACTTGTCACATAATCACTCGAACTTTGCATAGACATGTTAGTTGAAACGTGGATAATATGTATTACGATCGACCAAGAGACATGTAACAACTCGATTCACGATTAAGTCATTTTATATCTTGCTTATGCTTCCAAAACCTTAATACATAAAATGGATATCTCGAAAACTAATTAAGTCGAGAAAATATGTTTTTCATCTTCCTTCCGAACATAGAGTGATTAGAAATATGAGCATAAAGTGTTTCAGCTTTTTATGATATTCATGTATTCTAATATTCTTGTTCTTTTGTTCAAATATTAGTCAACTTCATAGGATTTATAAAATAAATGAATTCAATTTTTTTATAATTAAATTTTCTTAGGATTTTAATTTTACAATTCTATAAAATTAGAAAAAATATTAGAATTCTAATTTCATAAATTGGAACCGGTATTTCAATTCCATGACACAAACAAACCCAATCACAATGAATAGCAATCTTCTACATTACGTCCCTAATTGTTTTAAAAAAAAACAATTTGTAGTCGGTAACACAACTAGTTCCCTCGTAGCACTTGGCAATTCAACAATCAACATTGATGAATCCGGGTTCAAATCCCAAAGCAAATGAATTTTTTCCTTCATATTTTTTTTAACATATAAAGGATTGTTTAAATTCAATTCATTTAAAAGCTCACTCGATCCCGATTCACTGCAGCTCATCGAAACTACATAACCCGCCCTGAGCTACTCGCTCATTTTCGGCGTATTATCGATGTAATGTCATACACTAGCTTATTTACAAAACCTAAATGAATCGGATCAAGCACGTAACAAACACCTTTATTGATGCAAACTAGGAGCGTTTTCTTTTTTTTATAATAGACTAATAACCGATTTGAGAGAGAAACACGATTCATAATTTGTCCAATCGGAGTTTACAGCTCTACAAACGGTAAAAGAAAGAAACACTTGTCACATAATCAACGTAACTTTGCATAGACATGTAGGTTGAAACGTGGATAATATGTATTACGATCGGTCAAAGAGACATGTAACAATCTGATTCGCGATTAAGTCATTTTATATCTTGCTTATGCTTCCAAAACCTTAATACATAAAATGGATATATGAATCTAATTAAGTCGAGAAAATATGTTTTTCATCTTCCTTCCGAACATAGAATGATTAGAAAGATGAGCATAAAGTGTTTCAGTTTTATGATATTCATGTATTCTAATATTCTTGTTCTTTTGTTCAAATATTAGTCAACTTAATAGGATTTATAAAATAAATGAATTCAATTTTTTATAATTAAATTTTCTTAGGATTTTAATTCTTATAATTCTATGAAATTAGAAAAGTATTAGAATTCTAATTTCATAAATTGGAACTGGAATTTCAATTCCATGACACAAACAAACCCAATCACAATGTATAGCAATCTTCTACATTACGTCCTAATTGTTTTAAGAAAAAACAATTTGTAGTCGGTAACACAACTAGTTCGCTGTAGCACTTGGCAATTCAACAATCAACACTGATGAATCTGGGTTCAAATCTCTCCACCGGAATTTTTCCTTCATATATTTTTTACATATAAAGGATTGTTTAAATTTAATTCATTTAAAAGCACAGTCAGTTTCGATTCACGGCAGGTACACAAACTACATAACCCCAGCTACTCGCTTCATTTTCGCCATATTGTCTATGTAATGTTATATACAAGCTTTATTTCCAAAATCGAATGAATCGGATCAAGCTCAGAATCGAACACCTTTATTGATGAAGCTATGAGGTTTTTCTTTATGAATAGACTAATAACTGATTTGAGAGAGAAACACGATTCATAATTGGTCCACTCAGAGTTAAAATCTACAAATGGTAAAAGAAAGACGATCGGTCAAGAAACATGCAACAATCTGATTCGCGATTAAGTCCATTAATATCTTGCTTATGCTTTCAAACCTTAATACATAAAATGGATATCTGAAACTAATTAAGTCGAGAAAATATGTTTTCCATCTTCCTTCCGAACGTAGAATGATTAGAAAGATGAGCATAAAATGATTCAGCTTTTATGATATTCATGTATTCTAATATTCTTGTTCTTTTGCTCAAATATTAGTGAACTTCATAGGATTTATAAAATAAATGAATTCAATTTTTTTTAAGAATAGACTAATAACGGATTTGAGAGAGAAACACGATTCCTAATTGGTCCAATCGGAGGTACAATCTACAAATGGTAAAAGAAAGAAATACTTGTCACATAATCACCCGAACTTTGCATAGACATGTTGGTTGAAACGTGGATAATATGTATTACTGATCGACCAAGAGACATGTAACAATCTGATTCGCGATTAAGTCATTTTTATATCTTGCTTATGCTTCCAAAACCTTAATACATAAAATGGATATCTCAAACTAATTAAGTCGAGAAAATATGTTTTTTCATCTTCCTTCCGAACATAGAGTGATTAGAAATATGAGCATAAAGTGTTTCAGTTTTATGATATTCATGTATTCTAATATTCTTGTTCTTTAGTTCAAATATTAGTCAACTTCATAGGATTTATAAAATAAATGAATTCAATTTTTTATAATTAAATTTTCTTAGGATTTTAATTCTTATAATTCTATGAAATTAGAAAAATATTAGAATTCTAATTTCATAAATTGGAACTGGTATTTCAATTCCATGACACAAACAAACCCAATCGCAATGTATAGCAATCTTCTACATTACGTCCTAATTGTTTTAAGAAAAAACAATTTGTAGTCGGTAACACAACTAGTTCGCTGTAGCACTAGGCAATTCAACAATCAACACTGATGAATCTGGGTTCAAATCTCTCCAATGAATTTTTTCCTTCATATATTTTTTAACATATAAAGGATTGTTTAAATTTAATTCATTTAAAAGCACAAAGTCGGGCTTTCGATTCACGTGCATGTACACAAAACTACATAACCCGCTTACTCAGCTCATTTTCGTCATATTGTCTATGTAATGTTATATACAAGTTTATTTCCAAAATCTGAATGAATCGATCAAGCTCGTAACGAACACCTTTATTGATGAAGCTATGAGGTTTTGCTCTATGAATAGACTAATAACTGATTTGAGAGAGAAACACGATTCATAATTGGTCCACTCGGAGTTACAATCTACGAATGGTAAAAGAAAGACGATCGCCAAGAAACATGCAACAACTGATTCGCGATTAAGTCCATTAATATCTTGCTTATGCTTTCAAACCTTAATACATAAAATGGATATCTCGAAACTAATTAAGTCGAGAAAATATGTTTTCCATCTTCCTTCCGAACGTAGAATGATTAGAAAGATGAGCATAAAATGATTCAGCTTTTATGATTTTCATGTATTCTAATATTATTGTTCTTTTGTTCAAATATTAATGAACTTCATAGGATTTATAAAATAAATGAATTCTATTTTTTTTAAGAATAGACTAATAACCGATTTGAGAGAGAAACACGATTCATAATTGGTCCAATCGGAGGTACAATCTACAAATGGTAAAAGAAAGAAATACTTGTCACATAATCACCCGAACTTTGCATAGACATGTTGGTTGAAACGTGGATAATATGTATTACGATCGACCAAGAGACATGTAACAACTGATTCGCGATTAAGTCATTTTATATCTTGCTTATGCTTCCAAAACCTTAATACATAAAATGGATATCTCGAAAACTAATTAAGTCGAGAAAATATGTTTTTCATCTTCCTTCCGAACATAGAATGATTAGAAAGATGAGCATAAAGTGTTTCAGCTTTTATGATATTCATGTATTCTAATATTCTTGTTTCTTTTTGTTCAAATATTAGTCAACTTAATAGGATTTATAAAATAAATGAATTCAATTTTTTATAATTAAATTTTCTTAGGATTTTATTTCTTATAATTCTATGAAATTAGAAAAATATTAGAATTCTAATTTCATAAATTGGAACCGGTATTTCAATTCCATGACACAAACAAACCCAATCACAATGTATAGCAATCTTCTACATTACGTCCCTAATTGTTTTAAGAAAAAACAATTTGTAGTTGGTAACACAACTAGTTCAGTCGTAGCACTTGGCAATTCAACAATCAACACCGATGAATCTGGGGTTCAAATCTCTCCAATGGAATTTTTCCTTCATATATTTTTTAACATATAAAGGATTGTTTAAATTTAATTCATTTAAAAGCACAATCGGGCTTTCGATTCACTAGCAGTACACAAACTACATAACCCAGCTTACTCAGCTCATTTTCGTCATATTGTCTATGTAATGTTATATACAAGTTTATTTCCAAAATCTAATGAATCAGATCAAGCTCAGTAAATCTAACACCTTTATTGATGAAGCTATGAGGTTTTGCTTTATGAATAGACTAATAACCGATTTGAGAGAGAAACACGATTCATAATTGGTCCACTCGGAGTTACAATCTATGAATTGTAAAAGAAAGACGATCGGTCAAGAAACATGCAACAACTGATTCGCGATTAAGTCCATTAATATCTTGCTTATGCTTTCAAACCTTAATACATAAAATGGATATCCGAAAACTAATTAAGTCGAGAAAATATGTTTTCCATCTTCCTTCCGAACGTAGAATGATTAGAAAGATGAGCATAAAATGATTCAGCTTTTATGATATTCATGTATTCTAATATTCTTGTTCTTTTGTTCAAAAATTAGTGAACTTCATAGGATTTATAAAATAAATGAATTCAATTTTTTTTAAGAATAGACTAATAACGGATTTGAGAGAGAAACACGATTCATAATTGGTCCAATCGGAGGTACAATCTACAAATGGTAAAAGAAAGAAATACTTGTCACATAATCACCCGAACTTTGCATAGACATGTTGGTTGAAACGTGGATAATATGTATTACGATCGACCAAGAGACATGTAACAACTGATTCGCGATTAAGTCATTTTATATCTTGCTTATGCTTCCAAAACCTTAATACATAAAATGGATATCCGAAACTAATTAAGTCGAGAAAATATGTTTTTCATCTTCCTTCCGAACATAGAGTGATTAGAAATATGAGCATAAAGTGTTTCAGCTTTTATGATATTCATGTATTCTAATATTCTTGTTCTTTAGTTCAAATATTAGTCAACTTCATAGGATTTATAAAATAAATGAATTCAATTTTTTTATAATTAAATTTTCTTAGGATTTTAATTTTATAATTCTATGAAATTAGAAAAATATTAGAATTCTAATTTCATAAATTGGAACCGGTATTTCAATTCCATGACACAAACAAACCCAATCGCAATGTATAGCAATCTTCTACATTACGTCCTAATTGTTTTAAGAAAAAACAATTTGTAGTCGGTAACACAACTAGTTCGCTGTAGCACTTGGCAATTCAACAATCAACACTGATGAATCTGGGTTCAAATCTCTCCAAATGAATTTTTTCCTTCATATATTTTTTAACATATAAAGGATTGTTTAAATTTAATTCATTTAAAAGCACAATCGGGCTTTCGATTCACTAGCAGTACACAAACTACATAACCCAGCTTACTCAGCTCATTTTCGTCATATTGTCTATGTAATGTTATATACAAGTTTATTTCCAAAATCTGAATGAATCAGATCAAGCTCGTAACGAACACCTTTATTGATGAAGCTATGAGGTTTTGCTTTATGAATAGACTAATAACTGATTTGAGAGAGAAACACGATTCATAATTGGTCCACTCGGAGTTACAATCTATGAATTGTAAAAGAAAGACGATCGGTCAAGAAACATGCAACAATCTGATTCGCGATTAAGTCCATTAATATCTTGCTTATGCTTTCAAACCTTAATACATAAAATGGATATCTGAAACTAATTAAGTCGAGAAAATATGTTTTCCATCTTCCTTCCGAACGTAGAATGATTAGAAAGATGAGCATAAAATGATTCAGTTTTATGATATTCATGTATTCTAATATTCTTGTTCTTTTGTTCAAAAATTAGTGAACTTCATAGGATTTATAAAATAAATGAATTCAATTTTTTTAAGAATAGACTAATAACGGATTTGAGAGAGAAACACGATTCATAATTGGTCCAATCGGAGGTACAATCTACAAATGGTAAAAGAAAGAAATACTTGTCACATAATCACCTGAACTTTGCATAGACATGTTGGTTGAAACGTGGATAATATGTATTACGATCGACCAAGAGACATGTAACAATCTGATTCGCGATTAAGTCATTTTATATCTTGCTTATGCTTCCAAAACCTTAATACATAAAAATGGATATCTCGAAAACTAATTAAGTCGAGAAAATATGTTTTTCATCTTCCTTCCGAACATAGAGTGATTAGAAATATGAGCATAAAGTGTTTCAGCTTTTATGATATTCATGTATTCTAATATTCTTGTTCTTTAGTTCAAATATTAGTCAACTTCATAGGATTTATAAAATAAATGAATTCAATTTTTTTATAATTAAATTTTCTTAGGATTTTAATTTATAATTCTATGAAATTAGAAAAAATATTAGAATTCTAATTTCATAAATTGGAACCGGTATTTCAATTCCATGACACAAACAAACCCAATCGCAATGTATAGCAATCTTCTACATTACGTCCCTAATTGTTTTAAGAAAAAACAATTTGTAGCTCAGTAACACAACTAGTTCACTGTAGCACTTGGCAATTCAACAATCAACACCGATGAATCCCGGGTTCAAATCTCTCCAGTGGAATTTTTCCTTCATATATTTTTTAACATATAAAGGATTGTTTAAATTTAATTCATTTAAAAGCACAAATGGCTTTCGATTCACTAGCAGTACACAAACTACATAACACAGCTTACTCGCTCATTTTCGTCATATTGTCTATGTAATGTTATATACAAGTTTATTTCCAAAATCTGAATGAATCAGATCAAGCTCATGAATCGAACACCTTTATTGATGAAGCTATGAGGTTTTGCTTTATGAATAGACTAATAACTCGATTTGAGAGAGAAACACAATTCATAATTGGTCCACTCGAGTTACAATCTACAAATGGTAAAAGAAAGACGATCGGCCAAGAAACATGCAACAATCTGATTCGCGATTAAGTCCATTAATATCTTGCTTATGCTTTCAAACCTTAATACATAAAATGGATATCTCAAAACTAATTAAGTCGAGAAAATATGTTTTCCATCTTCCTTCCGAACGTAGAATGATTAGAAAGATGAGCAAAAATGATTCAGCTTTTATGATATTCATGTATTCTAATATTATTGTTCTTTTGTTCAAATATTAGTGAACTTCATAGGATTTATAAAATAAATGAATTCTATTTTTTTTAAGAATAGACTAATAACTCGATTTGAGAGAGAAACACGATTCATTTTTACCGATTTGAGAGAGAAACACGATTCATAATTGGTCCAATCTGAGGTACAATCTACAAATGGTAAAAGAAAGAAATACTTGAAAAATAATCACCTCGAACTTTGCATAGACATGTTGGTTGAAACGTGGATAATATGTATTACGATCGACCAAGAGACATGTAACAACTCGATTCAGCGATTAAGTCATTTTATATCACTACTAAAAAATCAACTTTTGTGTCAGTGCGCGCCGCCACAACAAGTACCTTTACCGACGAGAAAACCCTTTTGCGTCACCCATGCGACGTACAATTGCAGTGGTCGCAAGGAAAGGCGCCGCAAAAACTTCGCTGACTGAAAGTGCCCTGACGCAATTAGTTTTTTGCAACGGAAATTTTTGTATTTGCGACGTGTTTTTTCCGACACCTAAAACTTAGCAAAAAACGACTACTTTTTTTGTGTCACTTATAATATCCGACGCAACAACCGACACAAAAACACTTTTTGCGATGCATTTTTTCCGACATGAAAACTTAGCAAAAACGATTACTTTTTGTGTCGCTTATAATATCCGACGCAACAGCCGACAAAAAAACATTTTTTGCGACGCGTTTTTTCCGACATGAAAACTTAACAAAAACGACTACTTTTTTTTGTCGCTTATAATATCCGACGCAACAACCGACACAAAAATAATTTTTGCGACATCTTATATACTGTAGAAAATAGTTTTTCTACGCCGCAAAGTATTATATTAAAATTTGTTTTTTTATTTTTTTTGCAATGACACTAACTCGACTGAAAAATAGTTTTTAACCGTCGCAAATGATATAATAATATTATATTTATTATTTTTTTACAATGGGGCAACCTGTCACGTATAACATTTATCTCGATGCTATAACTAAACTTAAAGTATTTTTACACTGACGAGTTAAAATATTCCCGTTGCAAAAAAAAAAAAAAAATTTACTATTTTCATCCAATAAAAAGCGTCAAAATAATATTTAGCGAACACAAGAAATAATATCACTATTGAATTTTATCTGTTGCCAGACTGGAAACTATAATTTCATTGCTAGGTTCAAAATTGCAGATTTGCCTGGTAACCCTGAGCCTGTTCTGTTGGAGCAAAAGGATGAATATCTGTGAAGCCCGGGAATGTAACGGGCATCATCTCGGTTGTTGCATTCAATTTCATGGTACAAGAACTCAGAGGAATCATGCTGTGGCATAACGAGAGATCCTTCGATTGTAGCCTATGCATATATCTGAGCAATTCATGCTCAGTGTGGTACCTAAAATGCCAAAATATGTAGACGGTTAATCAGGCTATAAACGATAAAGTGTAGCAAAAGTTTTCTATGCTCAACGTGAATGGAAGGACATACGTGTTGAATATGGGATGGGTCAAAAACGGACTCTCCCTTGTAAGCCCAGAAGGGATCACGTTCTTAACCTCGGGTGCAAGACTTTCAGCTGTGAATGTTACCTGAAAATTATAAATTACGGTGAGAATGAGTGATTTCTAGAAAATGAATGAGAATGAGAGCAGAACACGAAAAACTCACTGGCTTGCCGCCTGCGAACACTTTAAATATAGCTTGTCAACATCTTCTAAAGTTGTTGTTTCATCAAAAGCAGCAGTGATCTGACAGCAAAAGAACTCGGGTTATGTCATAAAACAAGTGCTGACTCATTTACTAAACGAAAATAAGTAGACTTACTGTGTTCTTGTCCACAACCCGCAAATTAATTCCATTCTTGTAAGCAGCATCAGTAATTTCCTAAGAATTGGCAACCTTGACCATTAACGGTATCAAAGACGGGAAGATCTTGCACCTCAACAGTTCCAAGCTTCTTGAGTCCAGCCGCAAATGTTCCAGCAAGGCCGTGAACCCTCTGTGCAATGGTTTTAAGCCCTTCAGGTCCATGATACACAGCATACATAGCAGCCATGTTCGCGAGCAAAGCCTACAAAAAGGATTTATTGCGACAAGAAGCATATAAGACAATCTAACATTTCATGCTAAAAATTACCTCTTATGAAAATTATAAATCAAATAGCAATCACAAAGAATCATAGAAAAACCTACATCAAATTTATTACCTGAGCAGTGCAAATATTGCTCTTAGCCTTGTCCCTACGGATATGCTGCTCTCTCGTCTGCATAGCCATACGAAGTGCTGGCTTACCCGAAGAATCCACACTAACACTGATAATTCTTCCTGGCATCATCCTCTTGTACTCTTGGGATGTAGCAAGAAAAGCCGCATGAGGACCTCCATAACCCATTGGCACACCAAATCTCTGAGCTGAGCCAACACAGTCAAAGCCAAAAGATCAGATGCCATGACAACCTTCACTCCATTAGCATGTGCATTCTTAATGAATCCCTCATAATCAACAACTTCTCCCTCGGTTCCCCGGATACCGAACCGTAACCCCACAAACATCCCCAGATTTGTAATCAATGTCCTTAACATCAGAAACAACTACTTTAAGACCATATCCATCAGCTCTAGTCTTACAAATATCTATAGTCCGTGGATGACAATTACTAGCAATAACAATAGTCTTCTTTTTTCCGTTTAAGATTATTATTGCACATAGCCATTGCCTCAGCCGCAGCGGTCCCAGCATCAAATCCAAAACAACACTCATCAAAATGACCAGTGGCAAATAGTACAAACACAGGTGCATTCAGGGGCCTGGTAGGGGAACATATGTTAAATAAAAGAGACAATTCATATTACTTTGCGATCAGAACCTTCGAACAGCATCAAAGACAAAATAATACTTGATGTACTATAACGAAAACAGAGAGCTACAGAACACGCTTCCAGCGATGGAAAGAAAAAATAAAGCAGCAGTAAAGAGGATATACTCAGACACAAACAAGGTAGGGCTTAATAGAATGATGCACTCAGATGCAATTGACCAAACTTAGTGTATGTTCTTCTCATGGCTAATCCCAGGTGGTAATGGCAGTGATTCTGCATCTCAAGGCGATAAAGGATATGAGAATCTTCAAGATCAAAGAGGGTTTCTTATATAACAATTCACCTTTGGGTTTTGCGATCATTGAAATAGGTTGCCCCAAATAATATAAATTAAATTGTCAGATCAATAAAGATTTCAATACAACTTTCCTTTTATGTTAGCAAGCTGGGAGGAAAGTATATCTTCGAATCATCGAAAAACAAGGAGTTCTAAACCACACTTACAGAATGGAAAGAATAAATGAGCAGCAAAAAAGAGGATATATTCATAGACATCAACAAATGTAAACGGTGATATGTAGAAAAATTCGCGATAAGTACATGTACTAGAAATCTAACAATACTTTTTTTTATTGTAAAATTTCTAATCTTATTATAAATTAATAATCGAAAATTTATATTTGGGACTAATACTCAGCACATTTACACACCACCACCACGGGCGGATTCCCGCCGATCGCCGGCTCTGATCGAGAACCCAACAGAGACATCAACTAAAAGACCAACTCTCTCATCCAATTAAAACTTCCGACTCTTTGGACAACATAATTTCCTAAATCAGTAATAACAATAACTGCAAAGAAACTCAAAATAATGAAATTCAGAAAATCATGGAAATACCCTTGGCTGCTTTGGATGCCTTTAAAACAGAATCATTGTTGAATTAAACTGAAACTGAGATTAAAGACTCACAAACCATGATATTCAAACCTGTTTGATAAGTTGAAAATCATTGCTTCAGCTAAAATGAATTCCCATACACCTTTTCACTGTTTGTGTCATCGCACCAAGAGAGAATATAAAGGGTTCTTTTCCATAAACAGCAACTATTCATTGACTAATAAAATACATATATACAATTATATTTGTCTACATTATGTTTATGTCTACTGGTGAAAAGATTATTCCTTAAACAATTTTATTCCAATATTAGGTTGTTGTACGATGTACTTGAAAGGCGAAGGTACGCAAAATATGAAAATGACTATCAAGTGTATGCCACAAGCAGATGGAAAGTAGATATATATCAGAGACCAAATATGATCTAGACAAAGATTCACCAAGGACATTGGTTTAAATCTAAAAAGTACAGAAATTTATAGTCGTCCATATACCAATTCACAGTCACACACATTAGCAGAGAGCAAACAATGGAAATATCAAGCCATACATAGAAATTGGCTAGATGTGTAGCAATCAAAAAGGACAAAGTATGCAAGTGGAATTTACTTCAAAAAACTAGTATGATATCATCAAAAGACAACATAGTTACATAAAGAAGACCAAAAAGTGTATAAGGAGAAACAACGAACTACTTAGTAATCAACAGCTAGAAAACCATCACAGTTTACAAGCAAAGGGCTCACGATAGGATAAAGCACCATTTCCGCTTGCCTAATGGGAGATATGAGGCCTTTTAATTTATGAAACAGGGAACAATATTAGAAGTGAAGATCAAGATAATTTATTTTTAGAAGAACAGAACGAATTCAGCAAGAAGTAGAGGAAAAGAAGGCAAAACCTCACAGCAAACAAGCTTTATTTCACCAAACCAAAATTATGCAACAAAACTAATGGATAAACAAAGTAAATTGAAGAATTAAAGGAATAACATACATTTTTGGGCAAAAAAAATCTGGAAAAAAAATCTGCAAAAAAATAATGATTTCAAAGACAAGTCAGTTATACCAATTCACAATACAAACCAAAATTATGCAACAAAACTAATGGATAAACTAAGTAAATTGAACAATTAAAGGAATAACATACCTTTTTTGGCAAAAAAAATCTGCAAAAAAAAAAATCTAGGTTAAATTAATGATTTCAAAGACTAAGAGAGTGGAAGAGAGAAATTATATACTTACCGAAATCTTGAGACCACGAAGGAAAATCTCCAAATCTTGAGACCATGATCCGAACATGGGAAGATTACTGCAAATTTTCGGGAAAACTTTTTGGGAACATCGCGGGAAGATGAATTTTCTGCGCCTGAAAGTTCTTCTCTTCAACAACAAAAGACATAATTACCTAATTTTATGGTTTGAAGGGTACTAATTATTTACGACCGTCGGATTGATTGATCCGTTGTCTTATAATAAAAGTGATCTCACATAACTTCCTAACTTATTAATGAATAATTTTGTGAATTTAACTTTAATCTGAGTCGTCAAAACATCAATCTAACGATTTCCTTTCTATACATATCAACTTATAAATTATCATAAAGCATTATAGCTAGACTAATTTTTTTGTTTCCAACTATAAAAAAACCAAAACCAAAAATAACATTTCAAAAACTTTTATTCTAAGTAAAAAAATAATAATAAAAAAAACTTGTATTAATTGAACACTTTTAAAAAATAAAAGTAGCGCGCAAAAAGCATCCTGAACTGTGTGTAAAAAAAAATATTTTGCACATATATAAACAAATTATTTTAAATACAAAATGCAATGTACTATATTATATAAAATTTATTATGTTTTCATAATGTTTTGAATTTTTAAAAAACATTGTCAAACAATTAGTTATTAAAGTTAAAGATATCACTTATTTTTTAAAAATAATATGACTTTATTAATATATAATGTCATATAAAAAGTAATTAATTATTAATTATTTTACAATTTCTAAAAAAAATTAGGTCAAAATTTTAATGTAGTATTAATCGATTACTATTTTTTTGTAGTTACTAATTTATAGTTAATATATAATAAAAGTTCTTGTGGTCTATTGGTTTATGATTAGAACTTTTATTTTCCCAATCAGAGGGGTTGTATTCAAGTCCTCTCAATTCATTCTATACTACTTTAGAGTAAAGATTTTTTTTTTTTTTTAATGATTATTTTACGGGATGCGGCGAGAAAATCCACCACCAAAACTAATAATACAATTTTGATCATTTGCATCAACTTTACATGTGACAGGGAGAATTCCATCGCAATTTTTGGTTATTTGGGGCAAAACCTTTAGCATCGTACTGAACCCCGTCGCAAATTTGGTCATTTGCATCAACTTCATATGTGGCGGGCGAATCCCGCCGCAAATTTTGATTATTTGTGGCGAAACTTCTTGCGCCGATCAAGCCCATCGCATATAATCTCCTTTTCACGACTTTAATTAATTTGGTCGATACACTAATAGTAATTAGCGGTCAGTAAATGCATATCACGTAAACGACGTCGCACCGTTATTTGCGTTGGTGAGTCTTTCTTGACGCAAATGGCAGCTTATTTGTAACTGTAAACGCTCGACGCAAAAAAGTCTCGTCGCAACAAGTTATATTTCTAGTAGTGTATCTTGCTTATGCTTCCAAAACCTTAATACATAAAATGGATATCTGAAACTAATTAAGTCGAGAAAATATGTTTTTCATCTTCCTTCCGAACATAGAGTGATTAGAAATATGAGCATAAAGTGTTTCAGTTTTATGATATTCATGTATTCTAATATTCTTGTTCTTTAGTTCAAATATTAGTCAACTTCATAGGATTTATAAAATAAATGAATTCAATTTTTTTATAATTAAATTTTCTTAGGATTTTAATTTATAATTCTATGAAATTAGAAAAATATTAGAATTCTAATTTCATAAATTGGAACCGGTATTTCAATTCAATGACACAAACAAACCCAATCGCAATGTATAGCAATCTTCTACATTACGTCCCTAATTGTTTTAAGAAAAAACAATTTGTAGTCGGTAACACAACTAGTTCATCTGTAGCACTTGGCAATTCAACAATCAACACCGATGAATCGGGTTCAAATCTCTCCAATGGAATTTTTCCTTCATATATTTTTAACATATAAAGGATTGTTTAAATTTAATTCATTTAAAAGCACAATCGCTTTCGATTCACTAGCAGTACACAAACTACATAACCCAGCTTACTCAGCTTCATTTTCGTCATATTGTCTATGTAATGTTATATACAAGTTTATTTCCAAAATCGAATGAATCGGATCAAGCTCAGTAACGAACACCTTTATTGATGAAGCTATGAGGTTTTGCTTTATGAATAGACTAATAACTCGATTTGAGAGAGAAACACGATTCATAATTGGTCCACTCTGAGTTACAATCTATGAATTGTAAAAGAAAGACGATCGGTCAAGAAACATGCAACAATCTGATTCGCGATTAAGTCCATTAATATCTTGCTTATGCTTTCAAACCTTAATACATAAAATGGATATCCGAAACTAATTAAGTCGAGAAAATATGTTTTCCATCTTCCTTCCGAACGTAGAATGATTAGAAAGATGAGCATAAAATGATTCAGCTTTTTATGATATTCATGTATTCTAATATTCTTGTTCTTTTGTTCAAAAATTAGTGAACTTCATAGGATTTATAAAATAAATGAATTCAATTTTTTTTAAGAATAGACTAATAACGGATTTGAGAGAGAAACACGATTCATAATTGGTCCAATCGGAGGTACAATCTACAAATGGTAAAAGAAAGAAATACTTGTCACATAATCACTCGAACTTTGCATAGACATGTTGGTTGAAACGTGGATAATATGTATTACGATCGACCAAGAGACATGTAACAACTCGATTCGCGATTAAGTCATTTTTATATCTTGCTTATGCTTCCAAAACCTTAATACATAAAATGGATATCCGAAACTAATTAAGTCGAGAAAATATGTTTTTCATCTTCCTTCCGAACATAGAGTGATTAGAAATATGAGCATAAAGTGTTTCAGCTTTTATGATATTCATGTATTCTAATATTCTTGTTCTTTAGTTCAAATATTAGTCAACTTCATAGGATTTATAAAATAAATGAATTCAATTTTTTTATAATTAAATTTTCTTAGGATTTTAATTTATAATTCTATGAAATTAGAAAAATATTAGAATTCTAATTTCATAAATTGGAACCGGTATTTCAATTCCATGACACAAACAAACCCAATCGCAATGTATAGCAATCTTCTACATTACGTCCCTAATTGTTTTAAGAAAAAACAATTTGTAGCTCGGTAACACAACTAGTTCGGGTCGTAGCACTTGGCAATTCAACAATCAACACCGATGAATCTGGGTTCAAATCTCTCCAATGGAATTTTTTCCTTCATATATTTTTTAACATATAAAGGATTGTTTAAATTTAATTCATTTAAAAGCACAATCGGGCTTTCGATTCACGTGCAGTACACAAACTACATAACACAGCTTACTCAGCTCATTTTCGTCATATTGTCTATGTAATGTTATATACAAGTTTATTTCCAAAATCTGAATGAATCGGATCAAGCTCGTGAACGAACACCTTTATTGATGAAGCTATGAGGTTTTGCTTTATGAATAGACTAATAACTCGATTTGAGAGAGAAACACAATTCATAATTGGTCCACTCGGAGTTACAATCTACAAATGGTAAAAGAAAGACGATCGGCCAAGAAACATGCAACAACTCGATTCGCGATTAAGTCCATTAATATCTTGCTTATGCTTTCAAACCTTAATACATAAAATGGATATCCGAAAACTAATTAAGTCGAGAAAATATGTTTTCCATCTTCCTTCCGAACGTAGAATGATTAGAAAGATGAGCAAAAATGATTCAGCTTTTTATGATATTCATGTATTCTAATATTATTGTTCTTTTGTTCAAATATTAGTGAACTTCATAGGATTTATAAAATAAATGAATTCTATTTTTTTTAAGAATAGACTAATAACTGATTTGAGAGAGAAACACGATTCATTTTTACTGATTTGAGAGAGAAACACGATTCATAATTGGTCCAATCGGAGGTACAATCTACAAATGGTAAAAGAAAGAAATACTTGAAAAATAATCACCTGAACTTTGCATAGACATGTTGGTTGAAACGTGATAATATGTATTACGATCGACCAAGAGACATGTAACAACTGATTCGCGATTAAGTCATTTTATATCTTGCTTATGCTTCCAAAACCTTAATACATAAAATGGATATCTGAAACTAATTAAGTCGAGAAAATATGTTTTTCATCTTCCTTCCGAACATAGAGTGATTAGAAATATGAGCATAAAGTGTTTCAGTTTTATGATATTCATGTATTCTAATATTCTTGTTCTTTAGTTCAAATATTAGTCAACTTCATAGGATTTATAAAATAAATGAATTCAATTTTTTATAATTAAATTTTCTTAGGATTTTAATTCTTATAATTCTATGAAATTAGAAAAATATTAGAATTCTAATTTCATAAATTGGAACTGGTATTTCAATTCCATGACACAAACAAACCCAATCGCAATGTATAGCAATCTTCTACATTACGTCCTAATTGTTTTAAGAAAAAACAATTAGTAGTCGGTAATACTGACTAGTTCATCAGTAGCACTTGGCAATTCAACAATCAACATTGATGAATCGGGTTCAAATCCCTAGC
Organism: Vinca minor; assembly: GCA_026122235.1. NCBI lineage: Eukaryota > Viridiplantae > Streptophyta > Magnoliopsida > Gentianales > Apocynaceae > Vinca > Vinca minor. Next base: position 77,379 of record JAOCZM010000248.1, read on the forward strand.
AAATGAATTTTTTCCTTCATATTTTTTTAACATATAAAGGATTGTTCAAATTCAATTCATTTAAAAGCTCACTCAGTCCCGATTCACTATGAGCCATCGAAACTACATAACCCGCCCTGAGCTTACTCAGCTCATTTTCGGCGTATTATCGATGTAATGTTATACACAAGCTTATTTACAAAATCTAAATGAATCGGATCAAGCACGTAACGAACACCTTTATTGATGCAGACTAGGAGCGTTTCTTTTTTTATAATAGACTAATAACCGATTTGAGAGAGAAACACGATTCACAATTTGTCCAATCTGAGTTACAAATCTACAAACGGTAAAGGAAAGAAATACTTGTCACATAATCAATGTAACTTTGCATAGACATGTTGGTTGAAACGTGGATAATATGTATTACGATCGGTCAAGAGACATGTAACAATCTGATTCGCGATTAAGTCCCTTAATATCTTGCATATGCTTCCATGACACAAACAAACCTAATCACAATGAATAGCAATCTTCTACATTACGTTCTAATTGTTTTAAGAAAAAAAATTTGTAGTCGGTAACACAACTAGTTCGTTGTAGCACTTGGCAATTCAACAATCAACGTTGATGAATCTGGGTTCAAATCCGAGCAGCAGAATTTTACCTTCATATTTTTTTAACATATAAAGGATTGTTTAAATTCCATTTATTTAAAAGCTCACTCAGTCCCGATTCACGGCAGTTACTCAAACTGCATAAACCAAGTTACTTAGTTCATTTTCGGCATATTGTCTTTGTAAGCTTGTATAAAAGCTTATTTCCAAATTCTGAATGAATCGTATCAAGCTCATAACGAACACCTTTATTGATGAAGCTAGGAGCGTTTTTTTTTTTTTTTTGAAGAATAGAATATATCTGATTTGAGAGAAAAACACGATTCATAATTGGTCCAATCGGAGTTACAATGTACAAACGGTAAAAGAAAGAAATACATGTCACATAATCACCAGAACTTTGCATAGACGTGTTGGTTGTAATGTGGATAATGTGTATTACGATCAGTCATGAGACATGCAACAACTCGATTCGCGATTAAGTCCCTTTATATCTTGCATATGCTTCCAAAACATTAATACATAAAATAGATATCTGAAACTAATTAAGTCGAGAAAATATGTTTTTTCATCTTCCTTCCGAACATAGAATGATTAGAAAGATGAGCATAAAATGTTTCAGTTTTATGATATTCATGTATTCTAATATTCTTGTTCTTTTTTTTAACATATTAGTCAACTTCATAGGATTAATAAAATAAATGAATTCAATTATTTAGAATTAAATTTTCTAGGGATTTTAATTCTTATAATTCTTTAAAATTAGAAAAATATTAGAATTCTAATTTCATAAATTGGAACAGGAATTTCAATTCCATGACACCAAAAAACCCAATAACAATGAATAACAATCTTCTACATTATGTTCTAATTGTTTTAAGATAAAACAATTAGTAGCTCAGTAACACTAAACTAGTTCAGCTGTGGCACTTGGCAATTCATCCATCAACATTGATGAATCTGGGTTTCAAATCCCAAAGAAAGTGAATATTTCCTTCATATATTTTTTTAACATATAAAGGATTGTTCAAATTCAATTCATTTAAAAGCTCACTCAATTGCGATTCGCGGCAATTACTCAAACTACATAACCCCCCAGTTACTCAGATCATTTTCGGCATATTGTCTACATAATGTTATATACAAGCTTATTTCCAAAATCTAAATGAATCAGATGAAGCACGTTTCGAACACCTTAATGATGAAGGAAAGAGCGTTTATTTAATAATAGGCTAATAACTGATTTGAGAGAGAAACACGATTCATAATTGGTCCAATCGGAGTTACAATCTACAAACGGTAAAAGAAAGAAATACTTGTCGCATAATCACTAGAACTTTGCTTAGACATGTCGGGTTGTAATGTGGATAATCTATATTACGATCGGTCAAGACACATGTAACAACTCGATTCGCGATTAAGTCCCTTTATATCTTGCTTATGCTTCCAAAACCTTAATACATAAAATAGATATCCGAAACTAATTAAGTCGAGAAAATATGTTTTTCATCTTCCTTCCGAACATAAAATGATTAGAAAGATGAGCATAAAATGTTTCGAGCTTTTATGATATTCATGTATTCTAATATTCTTGTTCTTTTGTCCAAATATTAGTCAACTTCATAGGATTTATAAAATAAATGAATTCAATTATTTATAATTAAATTTTCTTAGGATTTTAATTCTTATAATTCTATAAAATTAGAAAAATATTAGAATTCTAATTTTATAAATTGGAACTGGAATTTCAATTCCATGACACAAACAAACCCAATCACAATGAATAGCAATCTTCTACATTACGTTCTAATTGTTTTAAGATAAAACAATTAGCAGTCGGTAACACACCTAGTTCGTTGTAGCACTTGGCAATTCAACAATCAACATTGATGAATCTGGGTTCAAATCCCCGCAGCGCAATTTTTCCTTCATATTTTTTTTAACATATAAAGGATTGTTCAAATTCAATTCATTTAAAAGCTCACTCAGTTCCGATTCACGGCAGTCACTCAAACTACATAACCCACTTACTCAGGTCATTTTCGGCATATTGTCTATGTAATGTTATATACAAGCTTATTTCCTAAATCTGAATGAATCGGATCAAGCTCAGTAAATCGAACACCTTTATTGATGAAGCTATGAGGTTTTTCTTTAAGAATAGACTAATAACTGATTTGAGAGAGAAACACGATTCATAATTGGTCCACTCGGAGTTACAATCTACAAATGGTAAAAGAAAGACGATCGGTCAATAAACATGCAACAATCTGATTCTCGATTAAGTCCATTAATATCTTGCTTATGTTTTCAAAACCTTAATACATAAAATGGATATCTGAAACTAATTAAGTCGAGAAAATATGTTTTACATCTTCTTTCCGAACGTAGAATGATTAGAAAGATGAGCATAAAATGTTTCAGTTTTATGATATTCATGTAATCTAAATGAATTCAATTATTTATAATTAAATTTTTCTTAGGATTTTAATTCTTATAATTCTATAAAATTAGAAAAATATTAGAACTTTAATTTCATAAATTGGAATTTCAATTCCATGACACAAACAAACCCAATCACAATGAATAGCAATCTTCTACATTACGTTCTAATTGTTTAAAGAAAAAACAATTTGTAGTCGGTAACACAACTAGGTCGTTGTAGCACTTGGCAATTCAACAAACAACATTGATGAAGCTTTGTTCAAATCCCAGCAGCGGAATTTGAACTCCTTCATAATTTTTTAACATGAAAAGGATCATTTAAAAGCTCACTCTTTTCTGAGTCACGGCAGTTACTCAAACTACATAACCTAGTTACTCAGTTCATTTTCGGCATATTGTCTATGTAAGCTTATATAAAAGCTTATTTTCAAATTTTGAATGAATCGTATCAAGCTCGTAACGAACACCTTTATTGATGAAGCTAAGAGCGTATTGAAGAATAGACTAATAACTGATTTGAGAGAGAAACACGATTCATAATTGGTCCAATCGGAGTTACAATCTACAAACGGTAAAAGAAAGATATACTTGTCACATAATCACCAGAACTTTGCATGGACATGTTGGTTGTAATGTGGACAACCTGTATTACGATCGGTCAAGAGACATGCAACAATCTGATTCGCGATTAAGTCCCTTTATTTCTTGCTTATGCTTCCAAAACCTTAATACATAAAATGGATATCTGAAACTAATTAAGTCGAGAAAATACGTTTTAGTCTTCCTTCCGAACATAGAATGATTAGAAAGATGAGCATAAAATGTTTCGGGCTTTATGATATTCATGTATTCTAATATTCTTGTTCTTTTTTTTAAATATTAGTCAACTTCATAGGATTTATAAAATAAATGAATTCAATTATTTATAATTAAATTTCCTTAAGATTTTAAATCTTGTAATTCTATAAAATGAAAAAAATATTAGAATTCTAATTTCATAAATTGGAACTGGAATTTCAATTCCATGACACAAACAAGCCCAATCACTATGAATAGCAAACTTCTACATTACGTCCTAATTATTTTAAGAAAAAACAATTTGTAGTCAGTAACACAACTAGTTCGTTGTAGCACTTGGCAATTCAACAATCAACATTGATGATCAAATCTCTCCAGATGAATTTTTTCCTTCATGTTTTTTTTTAACATATAAAGGATTGTTCAAATTCAATTCATTTAAAAGCGCTAATCGGGCTTTCGATTCACGGCAGGTACACAAACTACATAACCCAGTTACTCAGTTCATTTTCTTCATATTGTCTATGTAATGTTATATATAAGCTTATTTCCAAAATTTGAATGAATTAGATCAAGCTCGTAACGAACACCTTTATTAATGAAGCTAAGAGCGTTTTTCTTTTAAGAATAGACTATTAACGGATTTGAGAGAAAAAGCGAATCATAATTGGTCCAATCGGAGGTACAATCTAGAAATGGTAAATGAAAGAAATACTTGTCACATAATCACCATAACTTTACATAGACATGTTGGTTGTAATGTGGATAATCTGTATTACGATCGGTCAAGAGACATGCAACAATCTGATTCGCGATTAAGCCCCTTTATATCTTGCTTATGCTTCCAAAACCTTAATACATAAAATGGATATCTGAAACTAATTAAGTCGAGAAAATATGTTTTAATCTTCCTTCCGAACATAGAATGATTAGAAAGATGAGCATAAAATGTTTCGGGTTTTATGATATTCATGTATTCTAATATTCTTGTTTTTTTTTCAAATATTAGTCAACTTCCTATGATTTATAAAATAAATGAATTCAATCATTTAGAATTAAATTTTCTTAGGATTTTAATTCTTATAACTCTTTATAATTAGAAAAATATTAGAATTCTAATTTCATAAATTGGAGCAGGAATTTCAATTCCATGACATAAACAAACCCAATCACAATGAATAGCAATCTTCTACATTACGTTCTAATTGTTTTAAGAAAAAACAATTTGTAGTCGATACCACAACTAGTTTGCTGTAACACTTGGCAATTCAACAATCATCTTTGATGAATCGGGTTCAAATCCCAAACGAGCTGAATTTTTCCTTCCTATTTTTTGTAACATATAAAGGATTGTTCAAATTCAATTCGTTTAAAAGCTCACTCGCTTTCGATTCACTGCAGCTTACTCAAACTAAATAACCCTCCCGCTACTCAATTCATTTTCGAGCATACTGTCTATGTAATGTTATATACAAGCTTATTTCCAAAATCGAATGAATCGGATCAAGCTCGTAACTAACACCTTTATTGATGAGGCTAAGAGCGTTTTTTTTAAGAATAGACTAATAACCGATTTGAGAGAGAAACACGATTCATAATTGGTCCACTCGGAGTTACAATCTACAAACGGTAAAAGAAAGAAATACTTGTCACGTAATCACCAGAACTTTGCATAGACATGTTGGTTGTAATGTAGATAATCTGTATTACGATCGGTCAAGAGACATGCCACAATCTGATTCGCGATTAAGTCCCTTTATATCTTGCTTATGCTTCCAAAACTTTAATACATAAAATGGATATCCCAAAACTAATTAAGTCGAGAGAATATGTTTTTCATCTTCCTTCCGAACATAGAATGATTAGAAAGATGAGCATAAAATGTTTCAGTTTTATGATATTCATGTATTCTAATATTCTTGTTCTTTTTTTCAAATATTAGTCAACTTTATATGATTTATAAAATAAATGAATTCAATTATTTAGAATTAAATTTTCTTAGGATTTTAATTCTGTAAAATTAGAAAAATATTAGAATTCTAATTTCATAAATTGGAACCGGAATTTCATTTCCATGACACAAACAAACCCAATCACAATGAATAGCAATCTTTTTACATTACGTTCTAATTGTTTTAAGAAAAAAACTATTTGTAGTCGATAACACAACTGGTTTGCTGTAGCACTTGGCAATTCAACAATCAACATTGATGAATCTGGGCTCAAATCCCATCAGCGGATTTTTTCCGTCCTTCATACTTCCAAATCTACAAGCAAACAAACAAACAAAAACAAAAAAAAACAAAAAAACAAAAAGAGGGGGGCAATATTGTCCTAGAATGAGTAGGAAATGATTTTACTTGTCATAAGAAAATCTAAAGAGTTCCAAATACCAACAATTGCCTGTTGCAAGATTTGAGGATATCTTGGGGTTGACTAATTCAAAATGTAAGTGACTGAATCTTGCAAGATTTTTTGAGTCAACCAACCATTGCCTAGTTTACAAAATTAATATCAATGCATGAACCAATATGAATGTACAGAAATAACCATCAAAAAAATTCTACATGGTCGCTAAGAAATTTGTTAAATTAAGGGCATACCACATGGTAATAGGAATTAGATATGAAGTTATAGATTTCTACAAAAAGCAAAAACTAACCAGAAATGCCAGATCTATCTAACGCGTCTCTTCTACATTTGGCATAAGATATTACATCTTTCTCTGTGTTCTTCAACGCCACCCGAGCAATGCCACCATTTTTGCTATTGTTCTGGGAGGATGAAAGTGCCACTAAAATCCCAGCCGGATACGAAACAAGATTATTTCAAACTTAGATATCATGCGAACACGCAAAAAAATTGTACTCTACCTCATCAATCTCTTTGTGCCAAAGTGCATGTGCCTTGTGTTGAGGGAGGCAACAGTATTTTTATCAATAAGAGAACACAAAATTTAATTCTGATGAGAAAGAAAAGGGTTCAGAAAGGTAAAGGAAATAGCATGAAATTTAAAGAGACCGAACTGATGGAAGAAGTAGCATGAATACAAGAAAGCAATGATCTCAGAAAACCAAGCACCGGAAAAAATCTTTCACCCAGTCGAGGGCCAATGTTATGCATTTCACTGCTTTTTTTTTTTTTTTTTTTTGCTAAATAAGAATTATCCATTAATCATAAAATAGCCGAAGCTATTACAATCAAAGAATAAAAAGAACATACAAAAAAAATAAAAGTTATACAATGGTGTAAACCACCATGATAACAGATAAAAGTCCACACCCTGGACCGGGTAAACACTACAAAAAGTAGAAAAAAAATAAATACATAATAAAATTCTTCGCAACATCTTCTCCAAAATCCTTGAACAGCAGTAGCAAGCTCAGTTCCAACACCTTTCTTAGAAATCAACAATCTACGAGACCATGGGCGTATCAACCGTCCCATAGATTGTCTCGGAAAGATGAAGAAAACTGAGGAAGGGCCCAGAACAACTCCGGGTATAGAGGGAAACTTCAGATCTGAAAGGATCTGAAGTTGATCTTGCATCTGAGTCTTGAATCTTGAATAAAAATGCATTGAAAAAACTCTATCATGATTTACAGCAGAGGGTGAAGACACCAAAAGTGAACAAAAGCAGATAACTGACCAAGATTCGACCATTGGCCGGAGCCAATGGCCAAATCTGGCCAGAGACAGCAGGAAAAAAAGGGGAAAAAAGCATTTCACTGCTTTAATTCTGGATAAAAGGGGGCTTTACAAATAAAAACAAATAAAATTACAAATTTCTCTAAGCATCCAGGAAATGGATATAATAATTGTATCTTGATGATGTCGGCTAATGTTATTCGACAGGTTTAACCATCTGATCAAAACCCTTAAAGCAGTAAGACAAACAGTTCCAAAGGCATCAATAACTAAATAATTGAAGTGGAAATTTAGAGTACAGACCGTTAGATTTTATTTTTCTTCCTTCTTTTTGTTTACACTAAACCAGAAAGAAATTCTTTAATTGACAGATGGCAAGATTCTTCATTTTCCCAAAATTAGAGCGATATACTAGTCACAAACTAGGACCACTTTCCTCTATTCCTTCTGTTTCTGTCTTAGGTGGTTTGATCACCAAACAAATCTTAATTTCACGTCTTTGTCTTTTGAAACTATAAGAACCCCGTTTCAACTGCTAGAAACTATACCTCAATATACATTCCTTAGAGGCAAAATCATATCATACTACCCCTTTGGATGTATGTATATGTATGTATATGTGTGTGTGTGTGTATTAGAAAAAGGGAGCAAAATCACATTACACGGCAAACTGTGATTGAAATCAAATACCATGTGAATAATTGGTTAAATAACCAAATGCCTGACCAATGTATTATGGGACACAAGTGGTTTCCTCAACAAACAATGAGGATTTCATTTCTCTGTTTAACGAGTGGAACAACATATATATCCATTTAGGAGATAGAGATATCCAACTTCACAAACAACAAGGCAAACCCAACTGGTGTTTCGAAAGATTCCAGTTAAGTGCATTTGTTTTTCCCTTCAGATGTGGAGTTTTATTATGCATGCTCTGGATATTATCCACATTTATCCACCACGTAATACAAATCCTGATGCTTTATGTTTTTTCAAATATTGTTTGAACCATAATGCACGTTTCCTATAGGTGCCTCTGCACCATGCTCTAATGCTCTAGCTATAGTTTAACTCTGTGAAGTGGTGTTCTGCGCTCTAAGCTACATAAAGAAATGACACTCGAATCAACATTTAGCTGATGCTGGAAAAACTCACCAATGTAGGCCCACCGGATTTTACACTAGATTCTGCTAAAGTTTATAAGTCGGAGAATTAGGCTGAAATTAGTGATAACCGGGTGCTCGTGAGTGGCTCTGATACCACTGTTAGAGGAATAACCGGGTCACACATAAATGCGCAGCGGAATAAAACTTGACCCGCCTCTACCAGGATCTTCCACGAGTAAGAACCTACGACTATGGGATAGTGTTTTACCTTATATTGATGCTAGAATGGCTGAAACGCTTTCAGCGGTATGTTGTCACGAACGGAACACCACAATGCAAGCTCCGTCTCTCCCAGTATCCACTCGATCTTCCGGGGATGGTCTTCTACTGCTTGGTGCTAGCCAACGCCTTGTAGAAGCTTTGAAGACACTCTTCAATGGAGTATGTATCTCAGACCTTATCAGAAGAATAAGATACAGGATTTCTAACTCTTTCCTATTAGCAAAAAGCTAGAAAACAAGTCTAGAAATCTATCTTTTCTTTTCTCGCCAAAACTCACTTTTCTCTCTTCTCTCTAAGCTTCAAAAGCTGGAGAAAACTGATTAGAATGAATGGGAAAAATCAGTATTTTTTTCCCTTAGTCTATCAAGAGAGAGTGGGGAGAGATAAAGGGGAAAGTAGGGAGATCATGGAGGAAACCACTCCTCCACTTTCTCCACTCCTTTAACCTCTAGATAAGAGACATATGAGCTGAAAATATGTGTCCAATTTTTCAGCCATAAGCTCGGTCCAAAACGGGTCAGTCGGCCCAATCATATTGGTCGGCCCAACCCGATTAAGGGCCCAATCCAATCCCGGCCCGGCCCGGCCCAATCGAATTGGCGCACCTTAGATTAAATGTACTCCAACACACATGTTGGTTGTAACGTGGATAATATGTATTACGATCGGTCAAGAGACATGTAACAATCTGATTCGCGATTAAGTCCCTTTATATCTTGTTTATGCTTCCAAAACCTTAATACATAAAATGGATATCTGAAACTAATTAAGTCGAGAAAATATGTTTTTCATCTTCCTTCCGAACATAGAATGATTAGAAAGATGAGCATAAAATGTTTCAGTTTTATGATACTCATGTATTCTAATATTCTTGTTCTTTTGTTCAAATATTAATCAATTTCATAGGATTTATAAAATAAATGAATTCAATTTTTTATAATTAAATTTTCTTAGGATTTTAATTCTTACAATTCTATAAAATTAGAAAAATATTAGAATTCTAATTTCATAAATTGGAACTGGTATTTCAATTCCATGACACAAACAAACCCAATCACAATGAATAGCAATCTTCTACATTACGTCCCTAATTGTTTTAAGAAAAAAACAATTTGTAGTCGATAACACAACTAGTTCGTCGTAGCACTTGGCAATTCAACAATCAACATTGATGAATCGGGTTCAAATCCCCAAATAGCTGAATTTTTCCTTCATATTTTTTTTAACATATAAAGGATTGTTCAAATTCAATTCATTTAAAAGCTCACTCAGTCCCGATTCACTGGCGATTCATCGAAACTACATAACCCGCCCAGCTACTCGCTTCATTTTCTACGTATTATCGATGTAATGTTATACACAAGCTTATTTACAAAAATCTAAATGAATCGGATAAAGAACGTAACGAACACCTTTATTGATGCAGCTAGGAGCGTTTTTTTTTATTTTTTATAATAGACTAATAACTGATTTGAGAGAGAAACACGATTCATAATTTGTCCAATCGGAGTTACAGTCTACAAACGGTAAAAAGAAAGAAACACTTGTCCCATAATCAATGTAACTTTGCATAGACATGTTGGTTGAAACGTGAATAATATGTATTACGATCGGTCAAAGAGACATGTAACAATCTGATTCGCGATTATGTCATTTTATATCTTGCTTATGCTTCCAAAACCTTAATACATAAAATGGATATCCGAAACTAATTAAGTCGAGAAAATATGTTTTTCATCTTCATTCGAACATAGAATGATTAGAAAGATGAGCATAATGTGTTTCGCTTTTATGATATTCATGTATTCTAATATTCTTGTTCTTTTGTTCAAATATTAGTCAACTTAATAGGATTTATAAAATAAATGAATTCAATTTTTTATAATTAAATTTTCTTAGGATTATAATTCTTATAATTCTATGAAATTAGAAAAATATTAGAATTCTAATTTCATAAATTGGAACTGGTATTTCAATTCCATGACACAAACAAACCCAATCACAATGTATAGCAATCTTCTACATTACGTCCTAATTGTTTTAAGAAAAAACAATTTGTAGTCAGTAACACAACTAGTTCATTTGTAGCACTTGGAAATTCAACAATCAACACCGATGAATCGGGTTCAAATCTCTCCAGTGAATTTTTTCCTTCATATATTTTTAACATATAAAGGATTGTTTAAATTTAATTCATTTAAAAGCACAGTCAGTTTCGATTCACGGCAGGTACACAAACTACATAACCCAGTTACTCAGTTCATTTTCGTCATATTGTCTATGTAATGTTATATACAAGTTTATTTCCAAAATCTGAATGAATCAGATCAAGCTCGTAACGAACACCTTTATTGATGAAGCTATGAGGTTTTGCTTTATGAATAGACTAATAACTGATTTGAGAGAGAAACACGATTCATAATTGGTCCACTCGGAGTTTACAATCTACAAATGGTAAAAAGAAAGACGATCGGTCAAGAAACATGCAACAACTCGATTCGCGATTAAGTCCATTAATATCTTGCTTATGCTTTTCAAACCTTAATACATAAAATGGATATCCGAAACTAATTAAGTCGAGAAAATATGTTTTCCATCTTCCTTCCGAACGTAGAATGATTAGAAAGATGAGCATAAAATGATTCAGTTTTATGATATTCATGTATTCTAATATTATTGTTCTTTTGTTCAAATATTAGTGAACTTCATAGGATTTATAAAATAAATGAATTCTATTTTTTTAAGAATAGACTAATAACGGATTTGAGAGAGAAACACGATTCATAATTGGTCCAATCGGAGGTACAATCTACAAATGGTAAAAGAAAGAAATACTTGTCACATAATCACCTGAACTTTGCATAGACATGTTGGTTGAAACGTGGATAATATGTATTACGATCGACCAAGAGACATGTAACAATCTGATTCGCGATTAAGTCATTTTATATCTTGCTTATGCTTCCAAAACCTTAATACATAAAATGGATATCTGAAACTAATTAAGTCGAGAAAATATGTTTTTCATCTTCCTTCCGAACATAGAGTGATTAGAAATATGAGCATAAAGTGTTTCAGTTTTATGATATTCATGTATTCTAATATTCTTGTTCTTTTGTTCAAATATTAGTCAACTTCATAGGATTTATAAAATAAATGAATTCAATTTTTTATAATTAAATTTTCTTAGGATTTTAATTCTTACAATTCTATAAAATTAGAAAAATATTAGAATTCTAATTTCATAAATTGGAACTGGAATTTCATTCCATGACACAAACAAACCCAATCACAATGTATAGCAATCTTCTACATTACGTCCCTAATTGTTTTAAAAAAAAACAATTTGTAGTCGGTAACACAACTAGTTCGCTGTAGCACTTGGCAATTCAACAATCAACATTGATGAATCGGGTTCAAATCCCAGCAGTGGAATTTTTCCTTCATATTTTTTTTAACATATAAAGGATTGTTTAAATTCAATTCATTTAAAAGCTCACTCAGTCCCGATTCATGGCAGTTACTGAAACTACATAACCCGCCCAGTTACTCAGTTCATTTTCGGCGTACTATCGATGTAATGTCATACACTAGCTTATTTACAAAACCTAAATGAATCGGATCAAGCACGTAACGAACACCTTTATTGATGCAGCTAGGAGCGTTTTTTTTTATAATAGACTAATAACTGATTTGAGAGAGAAACACGATTCATAATTTGTCCAATCGGATTTACAGTCTACAAACGGTAAAAGAAAGAAACACTTGTCACATAATCAACAGAACTTTGCATAGACATGTAGGTTGAAACGTGGATAATATGTATTACGATCGGTCAAGAGACATGTAACAATCTGATTCGCGATTAAGTCATTTTATATCTTGCTTATGCTTCCAAAACCTTAATACATAAAATGGATATCTGAAACTAATTAAGTCGAGAAAATATGTTTTTCATCTTCCTTCCGAACATAGAATGATTAGAAAGATGAGCATAAAGTGTTTCAGTTTTATGATATTCATGTATTCTAATATTCTTGTTCTTTTGTTCAAATATTAGTCAACTTAATAGGATTTATAAAATAAATGAATTCAATTTTTTATAATTAAATTTTCTTAGGATTTTAATTCTTATAATTCTATGAAATTAGAAAAATATTAGAATTCTAATTTCATAAATTGGGACCGGAATTTCAATTCCATGACACAAACAAACCCAATCACAATGTATAGCAATCTTCTACATTACGTCCTAATTGTTTTAAGAAAAAACAATTTGTAGTCGGTAACACAACTAGTTCGCTGTAGCACTTGGCAATTCAACAATCAACACTGATGAATCTGGGTTCAAATCTCTCCAGCGGAATTTTTCCTTCATATATTTTTAACATATAAAGGATTGTTTAAATTTAATTCATTTAAAAGCACAGTCGGGCTTTCGATTCACTGCAGTACACAAACTACATAACCCAGCTACTCAGTTCATTTTCGTCATATTGTCTATGTAATGTTATATACAAGTTTATTTCCAAAATCGAATGAATCGGATCAAGCTCAGAATCTAACACCTTTATTGATGAAGCTATGAGGTTTTTGCTTTATGAATAGACTAATAACCGATTTGAGAGAGAAACACGATTCATAATTGGTCCACTCGGAGTTACAAATCTACAAATGGTAAAAGAAAGACGATCGGTCAAGAAACATGCAACAACTCGATTCGCGATTAAGTCCATTAATATCTTGCTTATGCTTTCAAACCTTAATACATAAAATGGATATCTGAAACTAATTAAGTCGAGAAAATATGTTTTCCATCTTCCTTCCGAACGTAGAATGATTAGAAAGATGAGCATAAAATGATTCAGTTTTATGATATTCATGTATTCTAATATTCTTGTTCTTTTGTTCAAATATTAGTGAACTTCATAGGATTTATAAAATAAATGAATTCAATTTTTTTTAAGAATAGACTAATAACGGATTTGAGAGAGAAACACGATTCATAATTGGTCCAATCGGAGGTACAATCTACAAATGGTAAAAGAAAGAAATACTTGTCACATAATCACCTGAACTTTGCATAGACATGTTGGTTGAAACGTGGATAATATGTATTACGATCGGTCAAGAGACATGTAACAATCTGATTCGCGATTAAGTCATTTTATATCTTGCTTATGCTTCCAAAACCTTAATACATAAAATGGATATCCGAAACTAATTAAGTCGAGAAAATATGTTTTTTCATCTTCCTTCCGAACATAGAGTGATTAGAAATATGAGCATAAAGTGTTTCAGCTTTTATGATATTCATGTATTCTAATATTCTTGTTCTTTTAGTTCAAATATTAGTCAACTTCATAGGATTTATAAAATAAATGAATTCAATTTTTTTATAATTAAATTTTCTTAGGATTTTAATTCTTATAATTCTATGAAAATTAGAAAAATATTAGAATTCTAATTTCATAAATTGGAACCGGTATTTCAATTCCATGACACAAACAAACCCAATCGCAATGTATAGCAATCTTCTACATTACGTCCTAATTGTTTTAAGAAAAAAACAATTTGTAGTCGGTAACACAACTAGTTCATTTGTAGCACTTGGCAATTCAACAATCAACACCGATGAATCTGGGTTCAAATCTCTCCAAATGAATTTTTCCTTCATATATTTTTTAACATATAAAGGATTGTTTAAATTTAATTCATTTAAAAGCACACTCGCTTTCGATTCACGGTGAGTACACAAACTACATAACCCGAGTTACTCGATTCATTTTCGTCATATTGTCTATGTAATGTTATATACAAGTTTATTTCCAAAATCTGAAATGAATCGGATCAAGCTCGAATCTGAACACCTTTATTGATGAAGCTATGAGGTTTTGCTTTATGAATAGACTAATAACTGATTTGAGAGAGAAACACGATTCATAATTGGTCCACTCGGAGTTACAATCTACAAATGGTAAAAGAAAGACGATCGGTCAAGAAACATGCAACAATCTGATTCGCGATTAAGTCCATTAATATCTTGCTTATGCTTTCAAACCTTAATACATAAAATGGATATCTGAAACTAATTAAGTCGAGAAAATATGTTTTCCATCTTCCTTCCGAACGTAGAATGATTAGAAATATGAGCATAAAATGATTCAATTTTATGACATTCATGTATTCTAATATTATTGTTCTTTTGTTCAAATATTAGTGAACTTCATAGGATTTATAAAATAAATGAATTCTACTTTTTTAAGAATAGACTAATAACGGATTTGAGAGAGAAACACGATTCATAATTGGTCCAATCGGAGGTACAATCTACAAATGGTAAAAGAAAGAAATACTTGTCACATAATCACTCGAACTTTGCATAGACATGTTGGTTGAAACGTGGATAATATGTATTACGATCGACCAAGAGACATGTAACAACTCGATTCGCGATTAAGTCATTTTATATCTTGCTTATGCTTCCAAAACCTTAATACATAAAATGGATATCTGAAACTAATTAAGTCGAGAAAATATGTTTTTCATCTTCCTTCCGAACATAGAGTGATTAGAAATATGAGCATAAAGTGTTTCAGTTTTATGATATTCATGTATTCTAATATTCTTGTTCTTTTGTTCAAATATTAGTCAACTTCATAGGATTTATAAAATAAATGAATTCAATTTTTTTATAATTAAATTTTCTTAGGATTTTAATTCTTACAATTCTATAAAATTAGAAAAAATATTAGAATTCTAATTTCATAAATTGGAACCCGGTATTTCAATTCCATGACACAAACAAACCCAATCACAATGAATAGCAATCTTCTACATTACGTCCTAATTGTTTTAAGAAAAAACAATTTGTAGTCGGTAACACAACTAGTTCGCTGTAGCACTTGGCAATTCAACAATCAACATTGATGAATCTGGGTTCAAATCCCAGCAGCGGAATTTTTCCTTCATATTTTTTTAACATATAAAGGATTGTTCAAATTCAATTCATTTAAAAGCTCACTCGATCCCGATTCACTGGCGATTCATCGAAACTACATAACCCGCCCTGAGCTACTCGGTTCATTTTCAGCGTATTATCGATGTAATGTCATACACTAGCTTATTTACAAAACCTAAATGAATCGGATCAAGCACGTAACAAACACCTTTATTGATGCGACTAGGAGCGTTTTTTTTTATAATAGACTAATAACTGATTTGAGAGAGAAACACGATTCATAATTTGTCCAATCGGATTTACGATCTACAAACGGTAAAAGAAAGAAACACTTGTCACATAATCAACGTAACTTTGCATAGACATGTAGGTTGAAACGTGGATAATATGTATTACGATCGGTCAAGAGACATGTAACAACTCGATTCGCGATTAAGTCATTTTTATATCTTGCTTATGCTTCCAAAACCTTAATACATAAAATGGATATATGAAATCTAATTAAGTCGAGAAAATATGTTTTTCATCTTCCTTCCGAACATAGAATGATTAGAAAGATGAGCATAAAGTGTTTCAGTTTTATGATATTCATGTATTCTAATATTCTTGTTCTTTTGTTCAAATATTAGTCAACTTAATAGGATTTATAAAATAAATGAATTCAATTTTTTATAATTAAATTTTCTTAGGATTTTAATTCTTATAATTCTATGAAATTAGAAAAGTATTAGAATTCTAATTTCATAAATTGGAACTGGAATTTCAATTCCATGACACAAACAAACCCAATCACAATGTATAGCAATCTTCTACATTACGTCCTAATTGTTTTAAGAAAAAACAATTTGTAGTCGGTAACACAACTAGTTCGCTGTAGCACTTGGCAATTCAACAATCAACACTGATGAATCTGGGTCAAATCTCTCCAGCGGAATTTTTCCTTCATATATTTTTAACATATAAAGGATTGTTTAAATTTAATTCATTTAAAAGCACAATCAGTTTCGATTCACGGCAGGAACACAAACTACATAACCCAGTTACTCAGTTCATTTTCGTCATATTGTCTTTGTAATGTTATATACAAGTTTATTTCCAAAATCGAATGAATCGGATCAAGCTCAGTAAATCGAACACCTTTATTGATGAAGCTATGAGGTTTTTGCTTTATGAATAGACTAATAACCGATTTGAGAGAGAAACACGATTCATAATTGGTCCACTCGAGTTAAAATCTACAAATGGTAAAAGAAAGACGATCGGTCAAGAAACATGCAACAATCTGATTCGCGATTAAGTCCATTAATATCTTGCTTATGCTTTCAAACCTTAATACATAAAATGGATATCTGAAACTAATTAAGTCGAGAAAATATGTTTTCCATCTTCCTTCCGAACGTAGAATGATTAGAAAGATGAGCATAAAATGATTCAGTTTTATGATATTCATGTATTCTAATATTCTTGTTCTTTTGCTCAAATATTAGTGAACTTCATAGGATTTATAAAATAAATGAATTCAATTTTTTTAAGAATAGACTAATAACGGATTTGAGAGAGAAACACGATTCCTAATTGGTCCAATCGGAGGTACAATCTACAAATGGTAAAAGAAAGAAATACTTGTCACATAATCACCTGAACTTTGCATAGACATGTTGGTTGAAACGTGGATAATATGTATTACGATCGACCAAGAGACATGTAACAATCTGATTCGCGATTAAGTCATTTTATATCTTGCTTATGCTTCCAAAACCTTAATACATAAAATGGATATCTGAAACTAATTAAGTCGAGAAAATATGTTTTTCATCTTCCTTCCGAACATAGAGTGATTAGAAATATGAGCATAAAGTGTTTCAGTTTTATGATATTCATGTATTCTAATATTCTTGTTCTTTAGTTCAAATATTAGTCAACTTCATAGGATTTATAAAATAAATGAATTCAATTTTTTATAATTAAATTTTCTTAGGATTTTAATTCTTATAATTCTATGAAATTAGAAAAATATTAGAATTCTAATTTCATAAATTGGAACTGGTATTTCAATTCCATGACACAAACAAACCCAATCGCAATGTATAGCAATCTTCTACATTACGTCCTAATTGTTTTAAGAAAAAACAATTTGTAGTCGGTAACACAACTAGTTCGCTGTAGCACTAGGCAATTCAACAATCAACACCGATGAATCCGGGTTCAAATCTCTCCAATGAATTTTTTCCTTCATATATTTTTTAACATATAAAGGATTGTTTAAATTTAATTCATTTAAAAGAACAGTCAGTTTCGATTCACGGCATGTACAAAAACTACATAACCCAGTTACTCAGTTCATTTTCGTCATATTGTCTATGTAATGTTATATACAAGTTTATTTCCAAAATCGAATGAATCGGATCAAGCTCGTAATCTGAACACCTTTATTGATGAAGCTATGAGGTTTTGCTCTATGAATAGACTAATAACTGATTTGAGAGAGAAACACGATTCATAATTGGTCCACTCGGAGTTACAATCTACGAATGGTAAAAGAAAGACGATCGGCCAGGAAACATGCAACAATCTGATTCGCGATTAAGTCCATTAATATCTTGCTTATGCTTTCAAACCTTAATACATAAAATGGATATACTGAAACTAATTAAGTCGAGAAATATGTTTTCCATCTTCCTTCCGAACGTAGAATGATTAGAAAGATGAGCATAAAATGATTCGGTTTTATGATTTTCATGTATTCTAATATTATTGTTCTTTTGTTCAAATATTAATGAACTTCATAGGATTTATAAAATAAATGAATTCTATTTTTTTAAGAATAGACTAATAACTCGATTTGAGAGAGAAACACGATTCATAATTGGTCCAATCGGAGGTACAATCTACAAATGGTAAAAGAAAGAAATACTTGTCACATAATCACTCGAACTTTGCATAGACATGTTGGTTGAAACGTGGATAATATGTATTACGATCGACCAAGAGACATGTAACAACTCGATTCGCGATTAAGTCATTTTATATCTTGCTTATGCTTCCAAAACCTTAATACATAAAATGGATATCTGAAACTAATTAAGTCGAGAAAATATGTTTTTCATCTTCCTTCCGAACATAGAATGATTAGAAAGATGAGCATAAAGTGTTTCGGTTTTATGATATTCATGTATTCTAATATTCTTGTTTCTTTTTGTTCAAATATTAGTCAACTTAATAGGATTTATAAAATAAATGAATTCAATTTTTTATAATTAAATTTTCTTAGGATTTTATTTCTTATAATTCTATGAAATTAGAAAAATATTAGAATTCTAATTTCATAAATTGGAACTGGTATTTCAATTCCATGACACAAACAAACCCAATCACAATGTATAGCAATCTTCTACATTACGTCCCTAATTGTTTTAAGAAAAAAACAATTTGTAGTTGGTAACACAACTAGTTCATTTGTAGCACTTGGCAATTCAACAATCAACACCGATGAATGCGGGTTCAAATCTCTCCAACGGAATTTTTCCTTCATATATTTTTAACATATAAAGGATTGTTTAAATTTAATTCATTTAAAAGCACAGTCAGTTTCGATTCACGGCAGGTACACAAACTACATAACCCAGTTACTCAGTTCATTTTCGTCATATTGTCTATGTAATGTTATATACAAGTTTATTTCCAAAATCTGAATGAATCAGATCAAGCTCGTAACGAACACCTTTATTGATGAAGCTATGAGGTTTTGCTTTATGAATAGACTAATAACTGATTTGAGAGAGAAACACGATTCATAATTGGTCCACTCGGAGTTACAATCTATGAATTGTAAAAGAAAGACGATCGGTCAAGAAACATGCAACAATCTGATTCGCGATTAAGTCCATTAATATCTTGCTTATGCTTTCAAACCTTAATACATAAAATGGATATCTGAAACTAATTAAGTCGAGAAAATATGTTTTCCATCTTCCTTCCGAACGTAGAATGATTAGAAAGATGAGCATAAAATGATTCAGTTTTATGATATTCATGTATTCTAATATTCTTGTTCTTTTGTTCAAAAATTAGTGAACTTCATAGGATTTATAAAATAAATGAATTCAATTTTTTTAAGAATAGACTAATAACGGATTTGAGAGAGAAACACGATTCATAATTGGTCCAATCGGAGGTACAATCTACAAATGGTAAAAGAAAGAAATACTTGTCACATAATCACCTGAACTTTGCATAGACATGTTGGTTGAAACGTGGATAATATGTATTACGATCGACCAAGAGACATGTAACAATCTGATTCGCGATTAAGTCATTTTATATCTTGCTTATGCTTCCAAAACCTTAATACATAAAATGGATATCTCGAAAACTAATTAAGTCGAGAAAATATGTTTTTCATCTTCCTTCCGAACATAGAGTGATTAGAAATATGAGCATAAAGTGTTTCAGTTTTATGATATTCATGTATTCTAATATTCTTGTTCTTTAGTTCAAATATTAGTCAACTTCATAGGATTTATAAAATAAATGAATTCAATTTTTTATAATTAAATTTTCTTAGGATTTTAATTCTTATAATTCTATGAAATTAGAAAAATATTAGAATTCTAATTTCATAAATTGGAACTGGTATTTCAATTCCATGACACAAACAAACCCAATCGCAATGTATAGCAATCTTCTACATTACGTCCTAATTGTTTTAAGAAAAAACAATTTGTAGTCGGTAACACAACTAGTTCGCTGTAGCACTTGGCAATTCAACAATCAACACTGATGAATCTGGGTTCAAATCTCTCCAGCGGAATTTTTCCTTCATATATTTTTAACATATAAAGGATTGTTTAAATTTAATTCATTTAAAAGCACAGTCAGTTTCGATTCACGGCAGGTACACAAACTACATAACCCAGTTACTCAGTTCATTTTCGTCATATTGTCTATGTAATGTTATATACAAGTTTATTTCCAAAATCTGAATGAATCAGATCAAGCTCGTAACGAACACCTTTATTGATGAAGCTATGAGGTTTTGCTTTATGAATAGACTAATAACTGATTTGAGAGAGAAACACGATTCATAATTGGTCCACTCGGAGTTACAATCTATGAATTGTAAAAGAAAGACGATCGGTCAAGAAACATGCAACAATCTGATTCGCGATTAAGTCCATTAATATCTTGCTTATGCTTTCAAACCTTAATACATAAAATGGATATCTGAAACTAATTAAGTCGAGAAAATATGTTTTCCATCTTCCTTCCGAACGTAGAATGATTAGAAAGATGAGCATAAAATGATTCAGTTTTATGATATTCATGTATTCTAATATTCTTGTTCTTTTGTTCAAAAATTAGTGAACTTCATAGGATTTATAAAATAAATGAATTCAATTTTTTTAAGAATAGACTAATAACGGATTTGAGAGAGAAACACGATTCATAATTGGTCCAATCGGAGGTACAATCTACAAATGGTAAAAGAAAGAAATACTTGTCACATAATCACCTGAACTTTGCATAGACATGTTGGTTGAAACGTGGATAATATGTATTACGATCGACCAAGAGACATGTAACAACTGATTCGCGATTAAGTCATTTTATATCTTGCTTATGCTTCCAAAACCTTAATACATAAAATGGATATCCGAAAACTAATTAAGTCGAGAAAATATGTTTTTCATCTTCCTTCCGAACATAGAGTGATTAGAAATATGAGCATAAAGTGTTTCAGCTTTTATGATATTCATGTATTCTAATATTCTTGTTCTTTAGTTCAAATATTAGTCAACTTCATAGGATTTATAAAATAAATGAATTCAATTTTTTTATAATTAAATTTTCTTAGGATTTTAATTCTTATAATTCTATGAAATTAGAAAAATATTAGAATTCTAATTTCATAAATTGAACCCGGTATTTCAATTCCATGACACAAACAAACCCAATCGCAATGTATAGCAATCTTCTACATTACGTCCCTAATTGTTTTAAGAAAAAACAATTTGTAGTCAGTAACACAACTAGTTCATTGTAGCACTTGGCAATTCAACAATCAACACCGATGAATCCCGGGTTCAAATCTCTCCAATGAATTTTTCCTTCATATATTTTTAACATATAAAGGATTGTTTAAATTTAATTCATTTAAAAGCACAATCGGGCTTTCGATTCACTAGCAGTACACAAACTACATAACACGCTTACTCGACTCATTTTCGTCATATTGTCTATGTAATGTTATATACAAGTTTATTTCCAAAATCTTAATGAATCGGATCAAGCTCAGTAATCGAACACCTTTATTGATGAAGCTATGAGGTTTTGCTTTATGAATAGACTAATAACTGATTTGAGAGAGAAACACAATTCATAATTGGTCCACTCGGAGTTACAATCTACAAATGGTAAAAAGAAAGACGATCGCCAAGAAACATGCAACAATCTGATTCGCGATTAAGTCCATTAATATCTTGCTTATGCTTTCAAACCTTAATACATAAAATGGATATCTGAAACTAATTAAGTCGAGAAAATATGTTTTCCATCTTCCTTCCGAACGTAGAATGATTAGAAAGATGAGCAAAAAATGATTCAGCTTTTTATGATATTCATGTATTCTAATATTATTGTTCTTTTGTTCAAATATTAGTGAACTTCATAGGATTTATAAAATAAATGAATTCTATTTTTTTTAAGAATAGACTAATAACTGATTTGAGAGAGAAACACGATTCATTTTTACTGATTTGAGAGAGAAACACGATTCATAATTGGTCCAATCGGAGGTACAATCTACAAATGGTAAAAGAAAGAAATACTTGAAAAATAATCACCTGAACTTTGCATAGACATGTTGGTTGAAACGTGGATAATATGTATTACGATCGACCAAGAGACATGTAACAATCTGATTCGCGATTAAGTCATTTTATATCTTGCTTATGCTTCCAAAACCTTAATACATAAAAATGGATATCCGAAACTAATTAAGTCGAGAAAATATGTTTTTCATCTTCCTTCCGAACATAGAGTGATTAGAAATATGAGCATAAAGTGTTTCAGCTTTTATGATATTCATGTATTCTAATATTCTTGTTCTTTAGTTCAAATATTAGTCAACTTCATAGGATTTATAAAATAAATGAATTCAATTTTTTTATAATTAAATTTTCTTAGGATTTTAATTCTTATAATTCTATGAAATTAGAAAAAATATTAGAATTCTAATTTCATAAATTGGAACCGGTATTTCAATTCAATGACACAAACAAACCCAATCGCAATGTATAGCAATCTTCTACATTACGTCCCTAATTGTTTTAAGAAAAAACAATTTGTAGCTCGGTAACACAACTAGTTCGTCGTAGCACTTGGCAATTCAACAATCAACACCGATGAATCCGGGTTCAAATCTCTCCAAAGTGAATTTTTCCTTCATATATTTTTAACATATAAAGGATTGTTTAAATTTAATTCATTTAAAAGCACAATCGCTTTCGATTCACTAGCAGTACACAAAACTACATAACCCAGCTTACTCGACTCATTTTAGTCATATTGTCTATGTAATGTTATATACAAGTTTATTTCCAAAATCGAATGAATCGGATCAAGCTCAGTAATCGAACACCTTTATTGATGAAGCTATGAGGTTTTGCTCTATGAATAGACTAATAACCGATTTGAGAGAGAAACACGATTCATAATTGGTCCACTCGAGTTACAATCTACGAATGGTAAAAGAAAGACGATCGCCGAGAAACATGCAACAATCTGATTCGCGATTAAGTCCATTAATATCTTGCTTATGCTTTCAAACCTTAATACATAAAATGGATATCCGAAACTAATTAAGTCGAGAAATATGTTTTCCATCTTCCTTCCGAACGTAGAATGATTAGAAAGATGAGCATAAAATGATTCAGTTTTATGATTTTCATGTATTCTAATATTATTGTTCTTTTGTTCAAATATTAATGAACTTCATAGGATTTATAAAATAAATGAATTCTATTTTTTTAAGAATAGACTAATAACTGATTTGAGAGAGAAACACGATTCATAATTGGTCCAATCGGAGGTACAATCTACAAATGGTAAAAGAAAGAAATACTTGTCACATAATCACCTGAACTTTGCATAGACATGTTGGTTGAAACGTGGATAATATGTATTACGATCGACCAAGAGACATGTAACAATCTGATTCGCGATTAAGTCATTTTATATCTTGCTTATGCTTCCAAAACCTTAATACATAAAATGGATATCTGAAACTAATTAAGTCGAGAAAATATGTTTTTCATCTTCCTTCCGAACATAGAATGATTAGAAAGATGAGCATAAAGTGTTTCAGTTTTATGATATTCATGTATTCTAATATTCTTGTTTTTTTGTTCAAATATTAGTCAACTTAATAGGATTTATAAAATAAATGAATTCAATTTTTTATAATTAAATTTTCTTAGGATTTTATTTCTTATAATTCTATGAAATTAGAAAAATATTAGAATTCTAATTTCATAAATTGGAACTGGTATTTCAATTCCATGACACAAACAAACCCAATCGCAATGTATAGCAATCTTCTACATTACGTCCTAATTGTTTTAAGAAAAAACAATTTGTAGTCGGTAACACAACTAGTTCGCTGTAGCACTTGGCAATTCAACAATCAACACCGATGAATCCGGGTTCAAATCTCTCCAATGAATTTTTTCCTTCATATATTTTTAACATATAAAGGATTGTTTAAATTTAATTCATTTAAAAGCACAATCGGGCTTTCGATTCACTGCAGTACACAAACTACATAACCCAGCTTACTCAGCTCATTTTCGTCATATTGTCTATGTAATGTTATATACAAGTTTATTTCCAAAATCGAATGAATCGGATCAAGCTCAGTAACGAACACCTTTATTGATGAAGCTATGAGGTTTTGCTTTATGAATAGACTAATAACCGATTTGAGAGAGAAACACGATTCATAATTGGTCCACTCGGAGTTACAATCTATGAATTGTAAAAAGAAAGACGATCGGTCAAGAAACATGCAACAACTCGATTCGCGATTAAGTCCATTAATATCTTGCTTATGCTTTCAAACCTTAATACATAAAATGGATATCTGAAACTAATTAAGTCGAGAAAATATGTTTTCCATCTTCCTTCCGAACGTAGAATGATTAGAAAGATGAGCATAAAATGATTCAGTTTTATGATATTCATGTATTCTAATATTCTTGTTCTTTTGTTCAAAAATTAGTGAACTTCATAGGATTTATAAAATAAATGAATTCAATTTTTTTAAGAATAGACTAATAACGGATTTGAGAGAGAAACACGATTCATAATTGGTCCAATCGGAGGTACAATCTACAAATGGTAAAAGAAAGAAATACTTGTCACATAATCACCTGAACTTTGCATAGACATGTTGGTTGAAACGTGGATAATATGTATTACGATCGACCAAGAGACATGTAACAATCTGATTCGCGATTAAGTCATTTTATATCTTGCTTATGCTTCCAAAACCTTAATACATAAAATGGATATCTGAAACTAATTAAGTCGAGAAAATATGTTTTTCATCTTCCTTCCGAACATAGAGTGATTAGAAATATGAGCATAAAGTGTTTCAGCTTTTATGATATTCATGTATTCTAATATTCTTGTTCTTTAGTTCAAATATTAGTCAACTTCATAGGATTTATAAAATAAATGAATTCAATTTTTTTATAATTAAATTTTCTTAGGATTTTAATTTTATAATTCTATGAAATTAGAAAAATATTAGAATTCTAATTTCATAAATTGGAACCGGTATTTCAATTCCATGACACAAACAAACCCAATCGCAATGTATAGCAATCTTCTACATTACGTCCCTAATTGTTTTAAGAAAAAACAATTTGTAGCTCGGTAACACAACTAGTTCGGGTCGTAGCACTTGGCAATTCAACAATCAACACCGATGAATCGGGTTCAAATCTCTCCAATGAATTTTTCCTTCATATATTTTTTAACATATAAAGGATTGTTTAAATTTAATTCATTTAAAAGCACAAATCGGGCTTTCGATTCACTAGCAGTACACAAACTACATAACACGCTTACTCGACTCATTTTCGTCATATTGTCTATGTAATGTTATATACAAGTTTATTTCCAAAATCTGAATGAATCAGATCAAGCTCGTAACGAACACCTTTATTGATGAAGCTATGAGGTTTTGCTTTATGAATAGACTAATAACTGATTTGAGAGAGAAACACAATTCATAATTGGTCCACTCGGAGTTACAATCTACAAATGGTAAAAAGAAAGACGATCGCCAAGAAACATGCAACAATCTGATTCGCGATTAAGTCCATTAATATCTTGCTTATGCTTTCAAACCTTAATACATAAAATGGATATCTCGAAAACTAATTAAGTCGAGAAAATATGTTTTCCATCTTCCTTCCGAACGTAGAATGATTAGAAAGATGAGCAAAAATGATTCAGTTTTATGATATTCATGTATTCTAATATTATTGTTCTTTTGTTCAAATATTAGTGAACTTCATAGGATTTATAAAATAAATGAATTCTATTTTTTTAAGAATAGACTAATAACTGATTTGAGAGAGAAACACGATTCATTTTTACTGATTTGAGAGAGAAACACGATTCATAATTGGTCCAATCGGAGGTACAATCTACAAATGGTAAAAGAAAGAAATACTTGAAAAATAATCACCTGAACTTTGCATAGACATGTTGGTTGAAACGTGGATAATATGTATTACGATCGACCAAGAGACATGTAACAATCTGATTCGCGATTAAGTCATTTTATATCTTGCTTATGCTTCCAAAACCTTAATACATAAAATGGATATCTGAAACTAATTAAGTCGAGAAAATATGTTTTTCATCTTCCTTCCGAACATAGAGTGATTAGAAATATGAGCATAAAGTGTTTCAGTTTTATGATATTCATGTATTCTAATATTCTTGTTCTTTAGTTCAAATATTAGTCAACTTCATAGGATTTATAAAATAAATGAATTCAATTTTTTATAATTAAATTTTCTTAGGATTTTAATTCTTATAATTCTATGAAATTAGAAAAATATTAGAATTCTAATTTCATAAATTGGAACTGGTATTTCAATTCAATGACACAAACAAACCCAATCGCAATGTATAGCAATCTTCTACATTACGTCCTAATTGTTTTAAGAAAAAACAATTTGTAGTCAGTAACACAACTAGTTCACTGTAGCACTTGGCAATTCAACAATCAACACCGATGAATCGGGTTCAAATCTCTCCAATGAATTTTTCCTTCATATATTTTTAACATATAAAGGATTGTTTAAATTTAATTCATTTAAAAGCACAGTCAGTTTCGATTCACGGCAGGTACAAAAACTACATAACCCAGTTACTCAGTTCATTTTCGTCATATTGTCTATGTAATGTTATATACAAGTTTATTTCCAAAATCTGAATGAATCAGATCAAGCTCGTAACGAACACCTTTATTGATGAAGCTATGAGGTTTTGCTCTATGAATAGACTAATAACTGATTTGAGAGAGAAACACGATTCATAATTGGTCCACTCGGAGTTACAATCTACGAATGGTAAAAGAAAGACGATCGGCCAGGAAACATGCAACAATCTGATTCGCGATTAAGTCCATTAATATCTTGCTTATGCTTTCAAACCTTAATACATAAAATGGATATCTGAAACTAATTAAGTCGAGAAATATGTTTTCCATCTTCCTTCCGAACGTAGAATGATTAGAAAGATGAGCATAAAATGATTCAGTTTTATGATTTTCATGTATTCTAATATTATTGTTCTTTTGTTCAAATATTAATGAACTTCATAGGATTTATAAAATAAATGAATTCTATTTTTTTAAGAATAGACTAATAACTGATTTGAGAGAGAAACACGATTCATAATTGGTCCAATCGGAGGTACAATCTACAAATGGTAAAAGAAAGAAATACTTGTCACATAATCACCTGAACTTTGCATAGACATGTTGGTTGAAACGTGGATAATATGTATTACGATCGACCAAGAGACATGTAACAATCTGATTCGCGATTAAGTCATTTTATATCTTGCTTATGCTTCCAAAACCTTAATACATAAAATGGATATCTGAAACTAATTAAGTCGAGAAAATATGTTTTTCATCTTCCTTCCGAACATAGAATGATTAGAAAGATGAGCATAAAGTGTTTCAGTTTTATGATATTCATGTATTCTAATATTCTTGTTTTTTTGTTCAAATATTAGTCAACTTAATAGGATTTATAAAATAAATGAATTCAATTTTTTATAATTAAATTTTCTTAGGATTTTATTTCTTATAATTCTATGAAATTAGAAAAATATTAGAATTCTAATTTCATAAATTGGAACTGGTATTTCAATTCCATGACACAAACAAACCCAATCACAATGTATAGCAATCTTCTACATTACGTCCTAATTGTTTTAAGAAAAAACAATTTGTAGTCAGTAACACAACTAGTTCAGTTTGTAGCACTTGGCAATTCAACAATCAACACTGATGAATCTGGGTTCAAATCTCTCCAGCTGAATTTTTCCTTCATATATTTTTAACATATAAAGGATTGTTTAAATTTAATTCATTTAAAAGCACAGATCGGTTTCGATTCACGGCAGTACACAAACTACATAACCCGAGCTTACTCGGTTCATTTTCGTCATATTGTCTATGTAATGTTATATACAAGTTTATTTCCAAAATCGAATGAATCGAGATCAAGCTCGTAATCGAACACCTTTATTGATGAAGCTATGAGGTTTTGCTTTATGAATAGACTAATAACTGATTTGAGAGAGAAACACGATTCATAATTGGTCCACTCGGAGTTACAATCTATGAATTGTAAAAGAAAAGACGATCGGTCAAGAAACATGCAACAATCGATTCGCGATTAAGTCCATTAATATCTTGCTTATGCTTTCAAACCTTAATACATAAAATGGATATCCGAAACTAATTAAGTCGAGAAAATATGTTTTCCATCTTCCTTCCGAACGTAGAATGATTAGAAAGATGAGCATAAAATGATTCGAGTTTTATGATATTCATGTATTCTAATATTCTTGTTCTTTTGTTCAAATATTAGTGAACTTCATAGGATTTATAAAATAAATGAATTCAATTTTTTTAAGAATAGACTAATAACGGATTTGAGAGAGAAACACGATTCATAATTGGTCCAATCGGAGGTACAATCTACAAATGGTAAAAGAAAGAAATACTTGTCACATAATCACCTGAACTTTGCATAGACATGTTGGTTGAAACGTGGATAATATGTATTACGATCGACCAAGAGACATGTAACAATCTGATTCGCGATTAAGTCATTTTATATCTTGCTTATGCTTCCAAAACCTTAATACATAAAATGGATATCTGAAACTAATTAAGTCGAGAAAATATGTTTTTCATCTTCCTTCCGAACATAGAGTGATTAGAAATATGAGCATAAAGTGTTTCAGTTTTATGATATTCATGTATTCTAATATTCTTGTTCTTTAGTTCAAATATTAGTCAACTTCATAGGATTTATAAAATAAATGAATTCAATTTTTTATAATTAAATTTTCTTAGGATTTTAATTCTTATAATTCTATGAAATTAGAAAAATATTAGAATTCTAATTTCATAAATTGGAACCGGTATTTCAATTCCATGACACAAACAAACCCAATCGCAATGTATAGCAATCTTCTACATTACGTCCCTAATTGTTTTAAGAAAAAACAATTTGTAGCTCAGTAACACAACTAGTTCATTGTAGCACTTGGCAATTCAACAATCAACACCGATGAATCCCGGGTTCAAATCTCTCCAGCGGAATTTTTCCTTCATATATTTTTAACATATAAAGGATTGTTTAAATTTAATTCATTTAAAAGCACAGTCAGTTTCGATTCACGGCAGGTACACAAACTACATAACACAGTTACTCAGTTCATTTTCGTCATATTGTCTATGTAATGTTATATACAAGTTTATTTCCAAAATCTGAATGAATCAGATCAAGCTCGTAACGAACACCTTTATTGATGAAGCTATGAGGTTTTGCTTTATGAATAGACTAATAACTGATTTGAGAGAGAAACACAATTCATAATTGGTCCACTCGGAGTTACAATCTACAAATGGTAAAAGAAAGACGATCGGCCAAGAAACATGCAACAATCTGATTCGCGATTAAGTCCATTAATATCTTGCTTATGCTTTCAAACCTTAATACATAAAATGGATATCTCGAAAACTAATTAAGTCGAGAAAATATGTTTTCCATCTTCCTTCCGAACGTAGAATGATTAGAAAGATGAGCAAAAATGATTCAGTTTTATGATATTCATGTATTCTAATATTATTGTTCTTTTGTTCAAATATTAGTGAACTTCATAGGATTTATAAAATAAATGAATTCTATTTTTTTAAGAATAGACTAATAACTCGATTTGAGAGAGAAACACGATTCATTTTTTTTTTTTTTTTTTTTTTTTACTGATTTGAGAGAGAAACACGATTCATAATTGGTCCAATCGGAGGTACAATCTACAAATGGTAAAAGAAAGAAATACTTGAAAAATAATCACCTGAACTTTGCATAGACATGTTGGTTGAAACGTGGATAATATGTATTACGATCGACCAAGAGACATGTAACAATCTGATTCGCGATTAAGTCATTTTATATCACTACTAAAAAAATCAACTTTTGTGTCAGGCGGCGCCTGCCACAACAAGTACCTTTACCGACGAGAAAACCCTTTTGCGTCAGCCATGCGACGACAATTGCAGGGTCGCAAGGAAAGGCGCCGCAAAAACTTCGCGACGGAAAGTGCCTGACGCAATTAGTTTTTGCAACGGAAATTTTTGTATTTGCGACGTGTTTTTTCCGACACGAAAACTTAGCAAAAACGACTACTTTTTTGTGTCACTTATAATATCCGACGCAACAACCGACACAAAAACACTTTTTGCGATGCATTTTTTCCGACATGAAAACTTAGCAAAAACGATTACTTTTTGTGTCGCTTATAATATCCGACGCAACAGCCGACAAAAAAACATTTTTTGCGACGCGTTTTTTCCGACATGAAAACTTAACAAAAACGACTACTTTTTTTTGTCGCTTATAATATCCGACGCAACAACCGACACAAAAATAATTTTTGCGACATCTTATATACTGTAGAAAATAGTTTTTCTGCGTCGCAAGTATTATATTAAAATTTGTTTTTTATTTTTTTGCAATGACACAATCTGACGAAAATAGTTTTTAACCGTCGCAAATGATATAATAATATTATATTTATTATTTTTTTACAATGGGGCAACCTGTCACGTATAACATTTATCTCGATGCTATAACTAAACTTAAAGTATTTTTACACTGACGAGTTAAAATATTCCCGTTGCAAAAAAAAAAAAAAAATTTACTATTTTCATCCAATAAAAAGCGTCAAAATAATATTTAGCGAACACAAGAAATAATATCACTATTGAATTTTATCTGTTGCCAGACTGGAAACTATAATTTCATTGCTAGGTTCAAAATTGCAGATTTGCCTGGTAACCCTGAGCCTGTTCTGTTGGAGCAAAAGGATGAATATCTGTGAAGCCCGGGAATGTAACGGGCATCATCTCGGTTGTTGCATTCAATTTCATGGTACAAGAACTCAGAGGAATCATGCTGTGGCATAACGAGAGATCCTTCGATTGTAGCCTATGCATATATCTGAGCAATTCATGCTCAGTGTGGTACCTAAAATGCCAAAATATGTAGACGGTTAATCAGGCTATAAACGATAAAGTGTAGCAAAAGTTTTCTATGCTCAACGTGAATGGAAGGACATACGTGTTGAATATGGGATGGGTCAAAAACGGACTCTCCCTTGTAAGCCCAGAAGGGATCACGTTCTTAACCTCGGGTGCAAGACTTTCAGCTGTGAATGTTACCTGAAAATTATAAATTACGGTGAGAATGAGTGATTTCTAGAAAATGAATGAGAATGAGAGCAGAACACGAAAAACTCACTGGCTTGCCGCCTGCGAACACTTTAAATATAGCTTGTCAACATCTTCTAAAGTTGTTGTTTCATCAAAAGCAGCAGTGATCTGACAGCAAAAGAACTCGGGTTATGTCATAAAACAAGTGCTGACTCATTTACTAAACGAAAATAAGTAGACTTACTGTGTTCTTGTCCACAACCCGCAAATTAATTCCATTCTTGTAAGCAGCATCAGTAATTTCCTAAGAATTGGCAACCTTGACCATTAACGGTATCAAAGACGGGAAGATCTTGCACCTCAACAGTTCCAAGCTTCTTGAGTCCAGCCGCAAATGTTCCAGCAAGGCCGTGAACCCTCTGTGCAATGGTTTTAAGCCCTTCAGGTCCATGATACACAGCATACATAGCAGCCATGTTCGCGAGCAAAGCCTACAAAAAGGATTTATTGCGACAAGAAGCATATAAGACAATCTAACATTTCATGCTAAAAAATTACCTCTTATGAAAATTATAAATCAAATAGCAATCACAAAGAATCATAGAAAAACCTACATCAAATTTATTACCTGAGCAGTGCAAATATTGCTCTTAGCCTTGTCCCTACGGATATGCTGCTCTCTCGTCTGCATAGCCATACGAAGTGCTGGCTTACCCGAAGAATCCACACTAACACTGATAATTCTTCCTGGCATCATCCTCTTGTACTCTTGGGATGTAGCAAGAAAAGCCGCATGAGGACCTCCATAACCCATTGGCACACCAAATCTCTGAGCTGAGCCAACACAGTCAAAGCCAAAAGATCAGATGCCATGACAACCTTCACTCCATTAGCATGTGCATTCTTAATGAATCCCTCATAATCAACAACTTCTCCCTCGGTTCCCGGATACTGAACCAGAACCCCACAAACATCCCCAGATTTGTAATCAATGTCCTTAACATCAGAAACAACTACTTTAAGACCATATCCATCAGCTCTAGTCTTACAAATATCTATAGTCTGTGGATGACAATTACTAGCAATAACAATAGTCTTCTTTTTCCGTTTAAGATTATTATTGCACATAGCCATTGCCTCAGCCGCAGCGGTCCCAGCATCAAATCCAAAACAACACTCATCAAATGACCAGTGGCAAATAGTACAAACACAGGTGCATTCAGGGGCCTGGTAGGGGAACATATGTTAAATAAAAGAGACAATTCATATTACTTTGCTATCAGAACCTTCGAACAGCATCAAAGACAAAATAATACTTGATGTACTATAACGAAAACAGAGAGCTACAGAACACGCTTCCAGCGATGGAAAGAAAAAATAAAGCAGCAGTAAAGAGGATATACTTAGACACAAACAAGGTAGGGCTTAATAGAATGATGCACTCAGATGCAATTGACCAAACTTAGTGTATGTTCTTCTCATGGCTAATCCCAGGTGGTAATGGCAGTGATTCTGCATCTCAAGGCGATAAAGGATATGAGAATCTTCAAGATCAAAGAGGGTTTCTTATATAACAATTCACCTTTGGGTTTTGCGATCATTGAAATAGGTTGCCCCAAATAATATAAATTAAATTGTCAGATCAATAAAGATTTCAATACAACTTTCCTTTTATGTTAGCAAGCGGGAGGAAAGTATATCTTCAGAATACTGAAAACAAGGAGTTCTAAACCACACTTACAGAATGGAAAGAATAAATGAGCAGCAAAAAAGAGGATATATTCATAGACATCAACAAATGTAAACGGTGATATGTAGAAAAATTCGCGATAAGTACATGTACTAGAAATCTAACAATACTTTTTTTTATTGTAAAATTTCTAATCTTATTATAAATTAATAATCGAAAATTTATATTTGGGACTAATACTCAGCACATTTACACACCACCACCACGGGCGGATTCCCGCCGATCGCCGGCTCTGATCGAGAACCCAACAGAGACATCAACTAAAAGACCAACTCTCTCATCCAATTAAAACTTCCGACTCTTTGGACAACATAATTTCCTAAATCAGTAATAACAATAACTGCAAAGAAACTCAAAATAATGAAATTCAGAAAATCATGGAAATACCCTTGGCTGCTTTGGATGCCTTTAAAACAGAATCATTGTTGAATTAAACTGAAACTGAGATTAAAGACTCACAAACCATGATATTCAAACCTGTTTGATAAGTTGAAAATCATTGCTTCAGCTAAAATGAATTCCCATACACCTTTTCACTGTTTGTGTCATCGCACCAAGAGAGAATATAAAGGGTTCTTTTCCATAAACAGCAACTATTCATTGACTAATAAAATACATATATACAATTATATTTGTCTACATTATGTTTATGTCTACTGGTGAAAAGATTATTCCTTAAACAATTTTATTCCAATATTAGGTTGTTGTACGATGTACTTGAAAGGCGAAGGTACGCAAAATATGAAAATGACTATCAAGTGTATGCCACAAGCAGATGGAAAGTAGATATATATCAGAGACCAAATATGATCTAGACAAAGATTCACCAAGGACATTGGTTTAAATCTAAAAAGTACAGAAATTTATAGTCGTCCATATACCAATTCACAGTCACACACATTAGCAGAGAGCAAACAATGGAAATATCAAGCCATACATAGAAATTGGCTAGATGTGTAGCAATCAAAAAGGACAAAGTATGCAAGTGGAATTTACTTCAAAAAACTAGTATGATATCATCAAAAGACAACATAGTTACATAAAGAAGACCAAAAAGTGTATAAGGAGAAACAACGAACTACTTAGTAATCAACAGCTAGAAAACCATCACAGTTTACAAGCAAAGGGCTCACGATAGGATAAAGCACCATTTCCGCTTGCCTAATGGGAGATATGAGGCCTTTTAATTTATGAAACAGGGAACAATATTAGAAGTGAAGATCAAGATAATTTATTTTTAGAAGAACAGAACGAATTCAGCAAGAAGTAGAGGAAAAGAAGGCAAAACCTCACAGCAAACAAGCTTTATTTCACCAAACCAAAATTATGCAACAAAACTAATGGATAAACAAAGTAAATTGAAGAATTAAAGGAATAACATACATTTTTGGGCAAAAAAAATCTGGAAAAAAAATCTGCAAAAAAATAATGATTTCAAAGACAAGTCAGTTATACCAATTCACAATACAAACCAAAATTATGCAACAAAACTAATGGATAAACTAAGTAAATTGAACAATTAAAGGAATAACATACCTTTTTTGGCAAAAAAAATCTGCAAAAAAAAAAATCTAGGTTAAATTAATGATTTCAAAGACTAAGAGAGTGGAAGAGAGAAATTATATACTTACCGAAATCTTGAGACCACGAAGGAAAATCTCCAAATCTTGAGACCATGATCCGAACATGGGAAGATTACTGCAAATTTTCGGGAAAACTTTTTGGGAACATCGCGGGAAGATGAATTTTCTGCGCCTGAAAGTTCTTCTCTTCAACAACAAAAGACATAATTACCTAATTTTATGGTTTGAAGGGTACTAATTATTTACGACCGTCGGATTGATTGATCCGTTGTCTTATAATAAAAGTGATCTCACATAACTTCCTAACTTATTAATGAATAATTTTGTGAATTTAACTTTAATCTGAGTCGTCAAAACATCAATCTAACGATTTCCTTTCTATACATATCAACTTATAAATTATCATAAAGCATTATAGCTAGACTAATTTTTTTGTTTCCAACTATAAAAAAACCAAAACCAAAAATAACATTTCAAAAACTTTTATTCTAAGTAAAAAAAATAATAATAAAAAAAACTTGTATTAATTGAACACTTTTTAAAAAAATAAAAGTAGCGCGCAAAAAGCATCCCTGAATCGTGTGTAAAAAAAATATTTTGCACATATATAAACAAATTATTTTAAATACAAAATGCAATGTACTATATTATATAAAATTTATTATGTTTTCATAATGTTTTGAATTTTTAAAAAACATTGTCAAACAATTAGTTATTAAAGTTAAAGATATCACTTATTTTTTAAAAATAATATGACTTTATTAATATATAATGTCATATAAAAAGTAATTAATTATTAATTATTTTACAATTTCTAAAAAAAATTAGGTCAAAATTTTAATGTAGTATTAATCGATTACTATTTTTTTGTAGTTACTAATTTATAGTTAATATATAATAAAAGTTCTTGTGGTCTATTGGTTTATGATTAGAACTTTTATTTTCCCAATCAGAGGGGTTGTATTCAAGTCCTCTCAATTCATTCTATACTACTTTAGAGTAAAGATTTTTTTTTTTTTTTAATGATTATTTTACGGGATGCGGCGAGAAAATCCACCACCAAAACTAATAATACAATTTTGATCATTTGCATCAACTTTACATGTGACAGGAGAATTCCATCGCAATTTTTGGTTATTTGGGGCAAAACCTTTAGCATCGTACGAACCCCGTCGCAAATTTGGTCATTTGCATCAACTTCATATGTGGCGGGCGAATCCCGTCGCAAATTTTGATTATTTGTGGCGAAACTTCTTGCGTCGACTGAAGCCCATCGCATATAATCTCCTTTTCACGACGAATTAATTTGCTGACACGAATAGTAATTAGCGGTCGTAAATGCATATCACGAAACGACGTCGTACCGTTATTTGCGTTGGTGAGTCTTTCTTGACGCAAATGGCAGTTATTTGTAACGGTAAACGCTCGACGCAAAAAGTCTCGTCGCAACAAGTTATATTTCTAGTAGTGTATCTTGCTTATGCTTCCAAAACCTTAATACATAAAATGGATATCTGAAACTAATTAAGTCGAGAAAATATGTTTTTCATCTTCCTTCCGAACATAGAGTGATTAGAAATATGAGCATAAAGTGTTTCAGTTTTATGATATTCATGTATTCTAATATTCTTGTTCTTTAGTTCAAATATTAGTCAACTTCATAGGATTTATAAAATAAATGAATTCAATTTTTTATAATTAAATTTTCTTAGGATTTTAATTCTTATAATTCTATGAAATTAGAAAAATATTAGAATTCTAATTTCATAAATTGGAACCGGTATTTCAATTCAATGACACAAACAAACCCAATCGCAATGTATAGCAATCTTCTACATTACGTCCCTAATTGTTTTAAGAAAAAACAATTTGTAGTCGGTAACACAACTAGTTCATCTGTAGCACTTGGCAATTCAACAATCAACACCGATGAATCGGGTTCAAATCTCTCCAATGGAATTTTTCCTTCATATATTTTTAACATATAAAGGATTGTTTAAATTTAATTCATTTAAAAGCACAGATCGCTTTCGATTCACTGCAGTACACAAACTACATAACCCTGAGCTTACTCAGCTTCATTTTCGTCATATTGTCTATGTAATGTTATATACAAGTTTATTTCCAAAATCCGAATGAATCGGATCAAGCTCAGTATCGAACACCTTTATTGATGAAGCTATGAGGTTTTGCTTTATGAATAGACTAATAACTCGATTTGAGAGAGAAACACGATTCATAATTGGTCCACTCTGAGTTACAATCTATGAATTGTAAAAGAAAGACGATCGGTCAAGAAACATGCAACAATCTGATTCGCGATTAAGTCCATTAATATCTTGCTTATGCTTTCAAACCTTAATACATAAAATGGATATCTGAAACTAATTAAGTCGAGAAAATATGTTTTCCATCTTCCTTCCGAACGTAGAATGATTAGAAAGATGAGCATAAAATGATTCAGCTTTTTATGATATTCATGTATTCTAATATTCTTGTTCTTTTGTTCAAAAATTAGTGAACTTCATAGGATTTATAAAATAAATGAATTCAATTTTTTTTAAGAATAGACTAATAACGGATTTGAGAGAGAAACACGATTCATAATTGGTCCAATCGGAGGTACAATCTACAAATGGTAAAAGAAAGAAATACTTGTCACATAATCACCCGAACTTTGCATAGACATGTTGGTTGAAACGTGGATAATATGTATTACGATCGACCAAGAGACATGTAACAACTCGATTCGCGATTAAGTCATTTTTATATCTTGCTTATGCTTCCAAAACCTTAATACATAAAATGGATATCTGAAACTAATTAAGTCGAGAAAATATGTTTTTCATCTTCCTTCCGAACATAGAGTGATTAGAAATATGAGCATAAAGTGTTTCAGTTTTATGATATTCATGTATTCTAATATTCTTGTTCTTTAGTTCAAATATTAGTCAACTTCATAGGATTTATAAAATAAATGAATTCAATTTTTTATAATTAAATTTTCTTAGGATTTTAATTCTTATAATTCTATGAAATTAGAAAAATATTAGAATTCTAATTTCATAAATTGGAACTGGTATTTCAATTCCATGACACAAACAAACCCAATCGCAATGTATAGCAATCTTCTACATTACGTCCTAATTGTTTTAAGAAAAAACAATTTGTAGTCGGTAACACAACTAGTTCGCTGTAGCACTTGGCAATTCAACAATCAACACTGATGAATCTGGGTTCAAATCTCTCCAGCGGAATTTTTCCTTCATATATTTTTAACATATAAAGGATTGTTTAAATTTAATTCATTTAAAAGCACAGTCAGTTTCGATTCACGGCAGGTACACAAACTACATAACACAGTTACTCAGTTCATTTTCGTCATATTGTCTATGTAATGTTATATACAAGTTTATTTCCAAAATCTGAATGAATCAGATCAAGCTCGTAACGAACACCTTTATTGATGAAGCTATGAGGTTTTGCTTTATGAATAGACTAATAACTGATTTGAGAGAGAAACACAATTCATAATTGGTCCACTCGGAGTTACAATCTACAAATGGTAAAAGAAAGACGATCGGCCAAGAAACATGCAACAATCTGATTCGCGATTAAGTCCATTAATATCTTGCTTATGCTTTCAAACCTTAATACATAAAATGGATATCTGAAACTAATTAAGTCGAGAAAATATGTTTTCCATCTTCCTTCCGAACGTAGAATGATTAGAAAGATGAGCAAAAATGATTCAGTTTTATGATATTCATGTATTCTAATATTATTGTTCTTTTGTTCAAATATTAGTGAACTTCATAGGATTTATAAAATAAATGAATTCTATTTTTTTAAGAATAGACTAATAACTGATTTGAGAGAGAAACACGATTCATTTTTACTGATTTGAGAGAGAAACACGATTCATAATTGGTCCAATCGAGGTACAATCTACAAATGGTAAAAGAAAGAAATACTTGAAAAATAATCACCTGAACTTTGCATAGACATGTTGGTTGAAACGTGGATAATATGTATTACGATCGACCAAGAGACATGTAACAATCTGATTCGCGATTAAGTCATTTTATATCTTGCTTATGCTTCCAAAACCTTAATACATAAAATGGATATCTGAAACTAATTAAGTCGAGAAAATATGTTTTTCATCTTCCTTCCGAACATAGAGTGATTAGAAATATGAGCATAAAGTGTTTCAGTTTTATGATATTCATGTATTCTAATATTCTTGTTCTTTAGTTCAAATATTAGTCAACTTCATAGGATTTATAAAATAAATGAATTCAATTTTTTATAA
Organism: Vinca minor; assembly: GCA_026122235.1. Lineage (NCBI taxonomy): Eukaryota > Viridiplantae > Streptophyta > Magnoliopsida > Gentianales > Apocynaceae > Vinca > Vinca minor. The sequence continues at coordinate 116,899 of JAOCZM010000248.1, forward strand.
TTAAATTTTCTTAGGATTTTAATTCTTATAATTCTATGAAATTAGAAAAATATTAGAATTCTAATTTCATAAATTGGAACTGGTATTTCAATTCCATGACACAAACAAACCCAATCGCAATGTATAGCAATCTTCTACATTACGTCCTAATTGTTTTAAGAAAAAACAATTAGTAGTCGGTAATACTGACTAGTTCATTTAGTAGCACTTGGCAATTCAACAATCAACATTGATGAATCGGGTTCAAATCCCTAGCGAAATGAATTTTTCCTTCATATTTTTTTTAACATATAAAGGATTGTTCAAATTCAATTCATTTAAAAGCTCACTCAGTCCCGATTCACGCCAGTTACTGAAACTACATAACCCGCCCAGTTACTCAGTTCATTTTCGGCGTATTATCGATGTAATGTTATACACAAGCTTATTTACAAAATCTAAATGAATCGGATCAAGCACGTAACGAACACCTTTATTGATGCAGCTAGGAGCGTTTCTTTTTTTATAATAGACTAATAACTGATTTGAGAGAGAAACACGATTCACAATTTGTCCAATCGGAGTTACAGTCTACAAACGGTAAAGGAAAGAAATACTTGTCACATAATCAACAGAACTTTGCATAGACATGTTGGTTGAAACGTGGATAATATGTATTACGATCGGTCAAGAGACATGTAACAATCTGATTCGCGATTAAGTCCCTTAATATCTTGCATATGCTTCCATGACACAAACAAACCTAATCACAATGAATAGCAATCTTCTACATTACGTTCTAATTGTTTTAAGAAAAAAAATTTGTAGTCGGTAACACAACTAGTTCGTTGTAGCACTTGGCAATTCAACAATCAACGTTGATGAATCTGGGTTCAAATCCGAGCAGCAGAATTTTACCTTCATATTTTTTTAACATATAAAGGATTGTTTAAATTCCATTTATTTAAAAGCTCACTCGGTCCCCGATTCACTGAGCTTACTCAAACCGCATAAACCAAGTTACTTAGTTCATTTTCGGCATATTGTCTTTGTAAGCTTGTATAAAAGCTTATTTCCAAATTTCGAATGAATCGTATCAAGCTCATAACGAACACCTTTATTGATGAAGCTAGGAGCGTGAAGAATAGAATATATCTGATTTGAGAGAAAAACACGATTCATAATTGGTCCAATCGGAGTTACAATGTACAAACGGTAAAAGAAAGAAATACATGTCACATAATCACCCGTAACTTTGCATAGACGTGTTGGTTGTAATGTGGATAATGTGTATTACGATCACTCATGAGACATGCAACAACTCGATTCGCGATTAAGTCCCTTTATATCTTGCATATGCTTCCAAAACATTAATACATAAAATAGATATCTGAAACTAATTAAGTCGAGAAAATATGTTTTCATCTTCCTTCCGAACATAAAATGATTAGAAAGATGAGCATAAAATGTTTCAGTTTTATGATATTCATGTATTCTAATATTCTTGTTCTTTTTTTTAAATATTAGTCAACTTCATAGGATTTATAAAATAAATGAATTCAATTATTTATAATTAAATTTTCTTAGGATTTTAATTCTTATAATTCTATAGAATTAGAAAAATATTAGAATTCTAATTTCATAAATTGGAACTGGAATTTCAATTCCATGACACAAACAAACCCAATCACAATGTATAGCAATCTTCTACATTACGTCCTAATTGTTTTAAGAAAAAACAATTTGTAGTCGGTAACACAACTAGTTCGCTGTAGCACTTGGCAATTCAACAATCAACATTGATGAATCTGGGTTCAAATCCCAGCAGCGGAATTTTTCCTTCATATTTTTTTAACATATAAAGGATTGTTCAAATTCAATTCATTTAAAAGCTCACTCAGTCCCGATTCACGGCAGTTACTGAAACTACATAACCCGCCCAGTTACTCAGTTCATTTTCGGCGTATTATCGATGTAATGTTATACACAAGCTTATTTACAAAATCTAAATGAATCGGATCAAGCACGTAACGAACACCTTTATTGATGCAGCTAGGAGCGTTTCTTTTTTTATAATAGACTAATAACTGATTTGAGAGAGAAACACGATTCATAATTTGTCCAATCGGAGTTACAGTCTACAAACGGTAAAAGAAAGAAACACTTGTCACATAATCAACAGAACTTTGCATAGACATGTTGGTTGAAACGTGGATAATATGTATTACGATCGACCAAGAGACATGTAACAATCTGATTCGCGATTAAGTCATTTTATATCTTGCTTATGCTTCCAAAACCTTAATACATAAAATAGATATCTGAAACTAATTAAGTCGAGAAAATATGTTTTTCATCTTCCTTCCGAACATAAAATGATTAGAAAGATGAGCATAAAATGTTTCAGTTTTATGATATTCATGTATTCTAATATTCTTGTTCTTTTGTCCAAATATTAGTCAACTTCATAGGATTTATAAAATAAATGAATTCAATTATTTATAATTAAATTTTCTTAGGATTTTAATTCTTATAATTCTATAAAATTAGAAAAATATTAGAATTCTAATTTTATAAATTGGAACTGGAATTTCAATTCCATGACACAAACAAACCCAATCACAATGAATAGCAATCTTCTACATTACGTTCTAATTGTTTTAAGATAAAACAATTAGCGATCGATAACACACCTAGTTCGTTGTAGCACTTGGCAATTCAACAATCAACATTGATGAATCCGGGTTCAAATCCCGCAGTCATAATTTTTTCCTTCATATTTTTTTTAACATATAAAGGATTGTTCAAATTCAATTCATTTAAAAGCTCACTCAGTTCCGATTCACGGCAGTCACTCAAACTACATAACCCACTTACTCAGGTCATTTTCGGCATATTGTCTATGTAATGTTATATACAAGCTTATTTCCTAAATCTGAATGAATCGGATCAAGCTCGTGAATCGAACACCTTTATTGATGAAGCTATGAGGTTTTTTCTTTAAGAATAGACTAATAACCGATTTGAGAGAGAAACACGATTCATAATTGGTCCACTCGGAGTTACAATCTACAAATGGTAAAAGAAAGACGATCGGTCAATAAACATGCAACAATCTGATTCTCGATTAAGTCCATTAATATCTTGCTTATGTTTTCAAAACCTTAATACATAAAATGGATATCCGAAACTAATTAAGTCGAGAAAATATGTTTTACATCTTCTTCCGAACGTAGAATGATTAGAAAGATGAGCATAAAATGTTTCAGTTTTATGATATTCATGTAATCTAAATGAATTCAATTATTTATAATTAAATTTTCTTAGGATTTTAATTCTTATAATTCTATAAAATTAGAAAAATATTAGAACTTTAATTTCATAAATTGGAATTTCAATTCCATGACACAAACAAACCCAATCACAATGAATAGCAATCTTCTACATTACGTTCTAATTGTTTAAAGAAAAAAACAATTTGTAGTCGGTAACACAACTAGGTCGTTGTAGCACTTGGCAATTCAACAAACAACATTGATGAAGCTTTGTTCAAATCCCAGAGCATGAATTTGAACTCCTTCATAATTTTTTTAACATGAAAAGGATCATTTAAAAGCTCACTCTTTTCCGAGTCACTGCAGATTACTCAAACTACATAACCTAGTTACTCAGCTCATTTTCAGCATATTGTCTATGTAAGCTTATATAAAAGCTTATTTTCAAATTTTGAATGAATCGTATCAAGCTCGTAACGAACACCTTTATTGATGAAGCTAAGAGCGTATGAAGAATAGACTAATAACTGATTTGAGAGAGAAACACGATTCATAATTGGTCCAATCGGAGTTACAATCTACAAACGGTAAAAGAAAGATATACTTGTCACATAATCACCAGAACTTTGCATGGACATGTTGGTTGTAATGTGGACAACCTGTATTACGATCGGTCAAGAGACATGCAACAATCTGATTCGCGATTAAGTCCCTTTATTTCTTGCTTATGCTTCCAAAACCTTAATACATAAAATGGATATCTGAAACTAATTAAGTCGAGAAAATACATTTTAGTCTTCCTTCCGAACATAGAATGATTAGAAAGATGAGCATAAAATGTTTCAGTTTTATGATATTCATGTATTCTAATATTCTTGTTCTTTTTTTTAAATATTAGTCAACTTCATAGGATTTATAAAATAAATGAATTCAATTATTTATAATTAAATTTCCTTAAGATTTTAAATCTTGTAATTCTATAAAATGAAAAAAATATTAGAATTCTAATTTCATAAATTGGAACTGGAATTTCAATTCCATGACACAAACAAGCCCAATCACTATGAATAGCAAACTTCTACATTACGTCCTAATTATTTTAAGAAAAAACAATTTGTAGTCAGTAACACAACTAGTTCGTTGTAGCACTTGGCAATTCAACAATCAACATTGATGATCAAATCTCTCCAGCGGAATTTTTCCTTCATGTTTTTTTTAACATATAAAGGATTGTTCAAATTCAATTCATTTAAAAGCGCAGTCAGTTTCGATTCACGGCAGGTACACAAACTACATAACCCAGTTACTCAGTTCATTTTCTTCATATTGTCTATGTAATGTTATATATAAGCTTATTTCCAAAATTTGAATGAATTAGATCAAGCTCGTAACGAACACCTTTATTAATGAAGCTAAGAGCGTTTTTCTTTTAAGAATAGACTATTAACGGATTTGAGAGAGAAAAACGAATCATAATTGGTCCAATCGGAGGTACAATCTAGAAATGGTAAATGAAAGAAATACTTGTCACATAATCACCATAACTTTACATAGACATGTTGGTTGTAATGTGGATAATCTGTATTACGATCGGTCAAGAGACATGCAACAATCTGATTCGCGATTAAGCCCCTTTATATCTTGCTTATGCTTCCAAAACCTTAATACATAAAATGGATATCTGAAACTAATTAAGTCGAGAAAATATGTTTTAATCTTCCTTCCGAACATAGAATGATTAGAAAGATGAGCATAAAATGTTTCAGTTTTATGATATTCATGTATTCTAATATTCTTGTTTTTTTTTTCAAATATTAGTCAACTTCCTATGATTTATAAAATAAATGAATTCAATCATTTAGAATTAAATTTTCTTAGGATTTTAATTCTTATAACTCTTTATAATTAGAAAAATATTAGAATTCTAATTTCATAAATTGGAGCAGGAATTTCAATTCCATGACATAAACAAACCCAATCACAATGAATAGCAATCTTCTACATTACGTTCTAATTGTTTTAAGAAAAAACAATTTGTAGTCGATACCACAACTAGTTTGCTGTAACACTTGGCAATTCAACAATCATCTTTGATGAATCTGGGTTCAAATCCCAGCAGCGGAATTTTTCCTTCCTATTTTTGTAACATATAAAGGATTGTTCAAATTCAATTCGTTTAAAAGCTCACTCAGTTTCGATTCACGGCAGTTACTCAAACTAAATAACCCTCCCAGTTACTCAATTCATTTTCGGCATACTGTCTATGTAATGTTATATACAAGCTTATTTCCAAAATCTGAATGAATCGGATCAAGCTCGTAACGAACACCTTTATTGATGAGGCTAAGAGCGTTTTTTTTAAGAATAGACTAATAACTGATTTGAGAGAGAAACACGATTCATAATTGGTCCACTCGGAGGTACAATCTACAAACGGTAAAAGAAAGAAATACTTGTCACGTAATCACCAGAACTTTGCATAGACATGTTGGTTGTAATGTAGATAATCTGTATTACGATCGGTCAAGAGACATGCCACAATCTGATTCGCGATTAAGTCCCTTTATATCTTGCTTATGCTTCCAAAACTTTAATACATAAAATGGATATCTGAAACTAATTAAGTCGAGAGAATATGTTTTTCATCTTCCTTCCGAACATAGAATGATTAGAAAGATGAGCATAAAATGTTTCAGTTTTATGATATTCATGTATTCTAATATTCTTGTTCTTTTTTTCAAATATTAGTCAACTTTATATGATTTATAAAATAAATGAATTCAATTATTTAGAATTAAATTTTCTTAGGATTTTAATTCTGTAAAATTAGAAAAATATTAGAATTCTAATTTCATAAATTGGAACTGGAATTTCATTTCCATGACACAAACAAACCCAATCACAATGAATAGCAATCTTTTACATTACGTTCTAATTGTTTTAAGAAAAAACTATTTGTAGTCGATAACACAACTGGTTTGTCTGTAGCACTTGGCAATTCAACAATCAACATTGATGAATCTGGGCTCAAATCCCATCAGCGGATTTTTTTCCGTCCTTCATACTTCCAAATCTACAAGCAAACAAACAAACAAAAAACAAAAAAAAACAAAAAAAACAAAAAAGAGGGGGGCAATATTGTCCTAGAATGAGTAGGAAATGATTTTACTTGTCATAAGAAAATCTAAAGAGTTCCAAATACCAACAATTGCCTGTTGCAAGATTTGAGGATATCTTGGGGTTGACTAATTCAAAATGTAAGTGACTGAATCTTGCAAGATTTTTTGAGTCAACCAACCATTGCCTAGTTTACAAAATTAATATCAATGCATGAACCAATATGAATGTACAGAAATAACCATCAAAAAAATTCTACATGGTCGCTAAGAAATTTGTTAAATTAAGGGCATACCACATGGTAATAGGAATTAGATATGAAGTTATAGATTTCTACAAAAAAGCAAAAACTAACCAGAAATGCCAGATCTATCTAACGCGTCTCTTCTACATTTGGCATAAGATATTACATCTTTCTCTGTGTTCTTCAACGCCACCCGAGCAATGCCACCATTTTTGCTATTGTTCTGGGAGGATGAAAGTGCCACTAAAATCCCAGCCGGATACGAAACAAGATTATTTCAAACTTAGATATCATGCGAACACGCAAAAAAATTGTACTCTACCTCATCAATCTCTTTGTGCCAAAGTGCATGTGCCTTGTGTTGAGGGAGGCAACAGTATTTTTATCAATAAGAGAACACAAAATTTAATTCTGATGAGAAAGAAAAGGGTTCAGAAAGGTAAAGGAAATAGCATGAAATTTAAAGAGACCGAACTGATGGAAGAAGTAGCATGAATACAAGAAAGCAATGATCTCAGAAAACCAAGCACCGGAAAAAATCTTTCACCCAGTCGAGGGCCAATGTTATGCATTTCACTGCTTTTTTTTTTTTTTTTTTTTGCTAAATAAGAATTATCCATTAATCATAAAATAGCAGAAAGTCTATTACAATCAAAGAATAAAAAGAACATACAAAAAAAATAAAAGTTATACAATGGTGTAAACCACCATGATAATGAGATAAAAGTTCACACCCCTGACCGGGTAAACACTACAAAAAAGTAGAAAAAAAATAAATACATAATAAAATTCTTCGCAACATCTTCTCCAAAATCCTTGAGCAAATGAGTAGCAGCTTTCGCTCAACACCTTTCTTAGAAATCAACAATCTACGAGACCATGGGACGTATCAACCGTCCCATAGATTGTCTCGGAAAGATGAAGAAAAGCGAGGAAGGGCCCGAACAACTCCGGGTATAGAGGGAAACTTCGGATCCGAAAGGATCCGAAGTTGATCTTGCATCTCGAGTCTTGAATCTTGAATAAAAATGCATTGAAAAAACTCTATCATGATTTACGAGAGGGTGAAGACACCAAAAGTGAACAAAAGCGAGATAATCGACTAAGATTCGACCATTGGCCGGAGCCAATGGCCAAATCTGGCCAGAGACAGCAGGAAAAAAGGGGAAAAAGCATTTCACTGCTTTAATTCTGGATAAAAGGGGGCTTTACAAATAAAAACAAATAAAATTACAAATTTCTCTAAGCATCCAGGAAATGGATATAATAATTGTATCTTGATGATGTCGGCTAATGTTATTCGACAGGTTTAACCATCTGATCAAAACCCTTAAAGCAGTAAGACAAACAGTTCCAAAGGCATCAATAACTAAATAATTGAAGTGGAAATTTAGAGTACAGACCGTTAGATTTTATTTTTCTTCCTTCTTTTTGTTTACACTAAACCAGAAAGAAATTCTTTAATTGACAGATGGCAAGATTCTTCATTTTCCCAAAATTAGAGCGATATACTAGTCACAAACTAGGACCACTTTCCTCTATTCCTTCTGTTTCTGTCTTAGGTGGTTTGATCACCAAACAAATCTTAATTTCACGTCTTTGTCTTTTGAAACTATAAGAACCCCGTTTCAACTGCTAGAAACTATACCTCAATATACATTCCTTAGAGGCAAAATCATATCATACTACCCCTTTGGATGTATGTATATGTATGTATATGTGTGTGTGTGTGTATTAGAAAAAGGGAGCAAAATCACATTACACGGCAAACTGTGATTGAAATCAAATACCATGTGAATAATTGGTTAAATAACCAAATGCCTGACCAATGTATTATGGGACACAAGTGGTTTCCTCAACAAACAATGAGGATTTCATTTCTCTGTTTAACGAGTGGAACAACATATATATCCATTTAGGAGATAGAGATATCCAACTTCACAAACAACAAGGCAAACCCAACTGGTGTTTCGAAAGATTCCAGTTAAGTGCATTTGTTTTTTCCCTTCAGATGTGGAGTTTTATTATGCATGCTCTGGATATTATCCACATTTATCCACCACGTAATACAAATCCTGATGCTTTATGTTTTTTCAAATATTGTTTGAACCATAATGCACGTTTCCTATAGGTGCCTCTGCACCATGCTCTAATGCTCTAGCTATAGTTTAACTCTGTGAAGTGGTGTTCTGCGCTCTAAGCTACATAAAGAAATGACACTCGAATCAACATTTAGCTGATGCTGGAAAAACTCACCAATGTAGGCCCACCGGATTTTACACTAGATTCTGCTAAAGTTTATAAGTCGGAGAATTAGGCTGAAATTAGTGATAACCGGGTGCTCGTGAGTGGCTCGATACCACTCGTTAGAGGAATAACCGGGTCACACATAAATGCGCAGCTGAATAAAACTTGACCCGCCTCTACCAGGGATCTTCCACGAGTAAGAACCTACGACTATGGGATAGTGTTTTACCTTATATTGATGCTAGAATGGCTGAAACGCTTTCAGCGGTATGTTGTCACTGAACGGAACACCACAATGCAAGCTCCGTCTCTCCCGAGTATCCACTCGATCTTCAGGGGATGGTCTTCTATCGCTTGGTGCTAGCCAACGCCTTGTAGAAGCTTTGAAGACACTCTTCAATGGAGTATGTATCTCAGACCTTATCAGAAGAATAAGATACAGGATTTCTAACTCTTTCCTATTAGCAAAAAGCTAGAAAACAAGTCTAGAAATCTATCTTTTCTTTTCTCGCCAAAACTCACTTTTCTCTCTTCTCTCTAAGCTTCAAAAGCTGGAGAAAACTGATTAGAATGAATGGGAAAAATCAGTATTTTTTCCCTTAGTCTATCAAGAGAGAGTGGGGAGAGATAAAGGGGAAAGTAGGAGATCATGGAGGAAACCACTCCTCCACTTTCTCCACTCCTTTAACCTCTAGATAAGAGACATATGAGCTGAAAATATGTGTCCAATTTTTCAGCCATAAGCTCGGTCCAAAACGGGTCAGTCGGCCCAATCATATTGGTCGGCCCAACCCGATTAAGGGCCCAATCCAATCCCGGCCCGGCCCGGCCCAATCGAATTGGCGCACCTTAGATTAAATGTACTCCAACACACATGTTGGTTGTAACGTGGATAATATGTATTACGATCGGTCAAGAGACATGTAACAATCGATTCGCGATTAAGTCCCTTTATATCTTGTTTATGCTTCCAAAACCTTAATACATAAAATGGATATCTCGAAAACTAATTAAGTCGAGAAAATATGTTTTTCATCTTCCTTCCGAACATAGAATGATTAGAAAGATGAGCATAAAATGTTTCAGTTTTATGATACTCATGTATTCTAATATTCTTGTTCTTTTGTTCAAATATTAATCAATTTCATAGGATTTATAAAATAAATGAATTCAATTTTTTATAATTAAATTTTCTTAGGATTTTAATTCTTACAATTCTATAAAATTAGAAAAATATTAGAATTCTAATTTCATAAATTGGAACTGGTATTTCAATTCCATGACACAAACAAACCCAATCACAATGAATAGCAATCTTCTACATTACGTCCTAATTGTTTTAAGAAAAAACAATTTGTAGTCGATAACACAACTAGTTCGCTGTAGCACTTGGCAATTCAACAATCAACATTGATGAATCTGGGTTCAAATCCCAGCAGCGGAATTTTTCCTTCATATTTTTTTAACATATAAAGGATTGTTCAAATTCAATTCATTTAAAAGCTCACTCAGTCCCGATTCACGGCAGTTACTGAAACTACATAACCCGCCCAGTTACTCAGTTCATTTTCTACGTATTATCGATGTAATGTTATACACAAGCTTATTTACAAAATCTAAATGAATCGGATAAAGAACGTAACGAACACCTTTATTGATGCAGCTAGGAGCGTTTTTTTTTTATTTTTTATAATAGACTAATAACTGATTTGAGAGAGAAACACGATTCATAATTTGTCCAATCGGAGTTACAGTCTACAAACGGTAAAAGAAAGAAACACTTGTCCCATAATCAACAGAACTTTGCATAGACATGTTGGTTGAAACGTGAATAATATGTATTACGATCGGTCAAAAGACATGTAACAATCTGATTCGCGATTATGTCATTTTATATCTTGCTTATGCTTCCAAAACCTTAATACATAAAATGGATATCTGAAACTAATTAAGTCGAGAAAATATGTTTTTCATCTTCATTCCGAACATAGAATGATTAGAAAGATGAGCATAATGTGTTTCAGTTTTATGATATTCATGTATTCTAATATTCTTGTTCTTTTGTTCAAATATTAGTCAACTTAATAGGATTTATAAAATAAATGAATTCAATTTTTTATAATTAAATTTTCTTAGGATTTTAATTCTTATAATTCTATGAAATTAGAAAAATATTAGAATTCTAATTTCATAAATTGGAACTGGTATTTCAATTCCATGACACAAACAAACCCAATCCCAATGTATAGCAATCTTCTACATTACGTCCTAATTGTTTTAAGAAAAAACAATTTGTAGTCGGTAACACAACTAGTTCGCTGTAGCACCTGGAAATTCAACAATCAACACTGATGAATCTGGGTTCAAATCTCTCCAGCGGAATTTTTCCTTCATATATTTTTAACATATAAAGGATTGTTTAAATTTAATTCATTTAAAAGCACAGTCAGTTTCGATTCACGGCAGGTACACAAACTACATAACCCAGTTACTCAGTTCATTTTCGTCATATTGTCTATGTAATGTTATATACAAGTTTATTTCCAAAATCTGAATGAATCAGATCAAGCTCGTAACGAACACCTTTATTGATGAAGCTATGAGGTTTTGCTTTATGAATAGACTAATAACTGATTTGAGAGAGAAACACGATTCATAATTGGTGCACTCGGATTTACAATCTACAAATGGTAAAAGAAAGACGATCGGTCAAGAAACATGCAACAATCTGATTCGCGATTAAGTCCATTAATATCTTGCTTATATTTTCAAACCTTAATACATAAAATGGATATCTGAAACTAATTAAGTCGAGAAAATATGTTTTCCATCTTCCTTCCGAACGTAGAATGATTAGAAAGATGAGCATAAAATGATTCAGTTTTATGATATTCATGTATTCTAATATTATTGTTCTTTTGTTCAAATATTAGTGAACTTCATAGGATTTATAAAATAAATGAATTCTATTTTTTTAAGAATAGACTAATAACGGATTTGAGAGAGAAACACGATTCATAATTGGTCCAATCGGAGGTACAATCTACAAATGGTAAAAGAAAGAAATACTTGTCACATAATCACCTGAACTTTGCATAGACATGTTGGTTGAAACGTGGATAATATGTATTACGATCGACCAAGAGACATGTAACAATCTGATTCGCGATTAAGTCATTTTATATCTTGCTTATGCTTCCAAAACCTTAATACATAAAATGGATATCTGAAACTAATTAAGTCGAGAAAATATGTTTTTCATCTTCCTTCCGAACATAGAGTGATTAGAAATATGAGCATAAAGTGTTTCAGTTTTATGATATTCATGTATTCTAATATTCTTGTTCTTTTGTTCAAATATTAGTCAACTTCATAGGATTTATAAAATAAATGAATTCAATTTTTTATAATTAAATTTTCTTAGGATTTTAATTCTTACAATTCTATAAAATTAGAAAAATATTAGAATTCTAATTTCATAAATTGGAACTGGTATTTCAATTCCATGACACAAACAAACCCAATCACAATGAATAGCAATGTTCTACATTACGTCCTAATTGTTTTAAAAAAAAACAATTTGTAGTCGGTAACACAACTAGTTCGCTATAGCACTTGGCAATTCAACAATCAACATTGATGAATCTGGGTTCAAATCCCAGCATTGGAATTTTTCCTTCATAATTTTTTAACATATAAAGGATTGTTTAAATTCAATTCATTTAAAAGCTCACTCAGTCCCGATTCATGGCAGTTACTGAAACTACATAACCCGCCCAGTTACTCAGTTCATTTTCGGCGTACTATCGATGTAATGTCATACACTAGCTTATTTACAAAACCTAAATGAATCGGATCAAGCACGTAACGAACACCTTTATTGATGCAGCTAGGAGCGTTTTTTTTTTTATAATAGACTAATAACTGATTTGAGAGAGAAACACGATTCATAATTTGTCCAATCGGATTTACAGTCTACAAACGGTAAAAGAAAGAAACACTTGTCACATAATCAACAGAACTTTGCATAGACATGTAGGTTGAAACGTGGATAACATGTATTACGATCGGTCAAGAGACATGTAACAATCTGATTCGCGATTAAGTCATTTTATATCTTGCTTATGCTTCCAAAACCTTAATACATAAAATGGATATCTGAAACTAATTAAGTCGAGAAAATATGTTTTTCATCTTCCTTCCGAACATAGAATGATTAGAAAGATGAGCATAAAGTGTTTCAGTTTTATGATATTCATGTATTCTAATATTCTTGTTCTTTTGTTCAAATATTAGTCAACTTAATAGGATTTATAAAATAAATGAATTCAATTTTTTTATAATTAAATTTTCTTAGGATTTTAATTCTTATAATTCTATGAAATTAGAAAAATATTAGAATTCTAATTTCATAAATTGGGGCCCGGTATTTCAATTCCATGACACAAACAAACCCAATCGCAATGTATAGCAATCTTCTACATTACGTCCCTAATTGTTTTAAGAAAAAAACAATTTGTAGTCGGTAACACAACTAGTTCATTTGTAGCACTTGGCAATTCAACAATCAACACCGATGAATACGGGTTCAAATCTCTCCAGTGAATTTTTCCTTCATATATTTTTAACATATAAAGGATTGTTTAAATTTAATTCATTTAAAAGCACGATCGGTTTCGATTCACGGCAGTACACAAACTACATAACCCTGAGTTACTCGGTTCATTTTCGTCATATTGTCTATGTAATGTTATATACAAGTTTATTTCCAAAATCTGAATGAATCGGGATCAAGCTCAGTATCGAACACCTTTATTGATGAAGCTATGAGGTTTTTGCTTTATGAATAGACTAATAAGCTGATTTGAGAGAGAAACACGATTCATAATTGGTCCACTCGGAGTTACAATCTACAAATGGTAAAAAGAAAGACGATCGGTCAAGAAACATGCAACAATCGATTCGCGATTAAGTCCATTAATATCTTGCTTATGCTTTCAAACCTTAATACATAAAATGGATATACGAAACTAATTAAGTCGAGAAAATATGTTTTCCATCTTCCTTCCGAACGTAGAATGATTAGAAAGATGAGCATAAAATGATTCGAGTTTTATGATATTCATGTATTCTAATATTATTGTTCTTTTGTTCAAATATTAGTGAACTTCATAGGATTTATAAAATAAATGAATTCTATTTTTTTAAGAATAGACTAATAACGGATTTGAGAGAGAAACACGATTCATAATTGGTCCAATCGGAGGTACAATCTACAAATGGTAAAAGAAAGAAATACTTGTCACATAATCACCTGAACTTTGCATAGACATGTTGGTTGAAACGTGGATAATATGTATTACGATCGACCAAGAGACATGTAACAATCTGATTCGCGATTAAGTCATTTTATATCTTGCTTATGCTTCCAAAACCTTAATACATAAAATGGATATCTGAAACTAATTAAGTCGAGAAAATATGTTTTTCATCTTCATTCCGAACATAGAATGATTAGAAAGATGAGCATAATGTGTTTCAGTTTTATGATATTCATGTATTCTAATATTCTTGTTCTTTTGTTCAAATATTAGTCAACTTAATAGGATTTATAAAATAAATGAATTCAATTTTTTATAATTAAATTTTCTTAGGATTTTAATTCTTATAATTCTATGAAATTAGAAAAATATTAGAATTCTAATTTCATAAATTGGAACTGGTATTTCAATTCCATGACACAAACAAACCCAATCCCAATGAATAGCAATGTTCTACATTACGTCCTAATTGTTTTAAAAAAAAACAATTTGTAGTCGGTAACACAACTAGTTCGCTATAGCACTTGGCAATTCAACAATCAACATTGATGAATCTGGGTTCAAATCCCAGCAGTGGAATTTTTCCTTCATATTTTTTTAACATATAAAGGATTGTTTAAATTCAATTCATTTAAAAGCCCACTCAGTCCCGATTCACGGCAGTTACTGAAACTACATAACCCGCCCAGTTACTCAGTTCATTTTCGGCGTATTATCGATGTAATGTCATACACTAGCTTATTTACAAAACCTAAATGAATCGGATCAAGCACGTAACGAACAACTTTATTGATGCAGCTAGGAGCGTTTTTTTTATTTTTTATAATCGACTAATAACTGATTTGAGAGAGAACCACGATTCATAATTTGTCCAATCGGAGTTACACTCTACAAACGGTAAAAGAAAGAAACACTTGTCACATAATCAACAGAACTTTGCATAGACATGTTGGTTGAAACGTGGATAATATGTATTACGATCGGTCAAAAGACATGTAACAATCTGATTCGCGATTATGTCATTTTATATCTTGCTTATTCTTCCAAAACCTTAATACATAAAATGGATATCTGAAACTAATTAAGTCGAGAAAATATGTTTTTCATCTTCATTCCGAACATAGAATGATTAGAAAGATGAGCATAATGTGTTTCAGTTTTATGATATTCATGTATTCTAATATTCTTGTTCTTTTGTTCAAATATTAGTCAACTTCATAGGATTTATAAAATAAATGAATTCAATTTTTTATAATTAAATTTTCTTAGGATTTTAATTCTTACAATTCTATAAAATTAGAAAAATATTAGAATTCTAATTTCATAAATTGGAACTGGTATTTCAATTCCATGACACAAACAAACCCAATCACAATGAATAGCAATGTTCTACATTACGTCCTAATTGTTTTAAAAAAAAACAATTTGTAGTCGGTAACACAACTAGTTCGCTATAGCACTTGGCAATTCAACAATCAACATTGATGAATCTGGGTTCAAATCCCAGCAGTGGAATTTTTCCTTCATATTTTTTTAACATATAAAGGATTGTTTAAATTCAATTCATTTAAAAGCTCACTCAGTCCCGATTCATGGCAGTTACTGAAACTACATAACCCGCCCAGTTACTCAGTTCATTTTCGGCGTACTATCGATGTAATGTCATACACTAGCTTATTTACAAAACCTAAATGAATCGGATCAAGCACGTAACGAACACCTTTATTGATGCAGCTAGGAGCGTTTTTTTTTTTATAATAGACTAATAACTGATTTGAGAGAGAAACACGATTCATAATTTGTCCAATCGGATTTACAGTCTACAAACGGTAAAAGAAAGAAACACTTGTCACATAATCAACAGAACTTTGCATAGACATGTAGGTTGAAACGTGGATAACATGTATTACGATCGGTCAAGAGACATGTAACAATCTGATTCGCGATTAAGTCATTTTTATATCTTGCTTATGCTTCCAAAACCTTAATACATAAAATGGATATCCGAAAACTAATTAAGTCGAGAAAATATGTTTTTCATCTTCCTTCCGAACATAGAATGATTAGAAAGATGAGCATAAAGTGTTTCAGTTTTATGATATTCATGTATTCTAATATTCTTGTTCTTTTGTTCAAATATTAGTCAACTTAATAGGATTTATAAAATAAATGAATTCAATTTTTTATAATTAAATTTTCTTAGGATTTTAATTCTTATAATTCTATGAAATTAGAAAAATATTAGAATTCTAATTTCATAAATTGGAACTGGTATTTCAATTCCATGACACAAACAAACCCAATCGCAATGTATAGCAATCTTCTACATTACGTCCTAATTGTTTTAAGAAAAAACAATTTGTAGTCGATAACACAACTAGTTCATCTGTAGCACTTGGCAATTCAACAATCAACACCGATGAATGCGGGTTCAAATCTCTCCAGTGAAATTTTTCCTTCATATATTTTTAACATATAAAGGATTGTTTAAATTTAATTCATTTAAAAGCACAGTCAGTTTCGATTCACGGCAGGTACACAAACTACATAACCCAGTTACTCAGTTCATTTTCGTCATATTGTCTATGTAATGTTATATACAAGCTTATTTCCAAAATCTGAATGAATCAGATCAAGCTCATGAATCGAACACCTTTATTGATGAAGCTATGAGGTTTTGCTTTATGAATAGACTAATAAGCTGATTTGAGAGAGAAACACGATTCATAATTGGTCCACTCGGAGTTACAATCTACAAATGGTAAAAGAAAGACGATCGGTCAAGAAACATGCAACAATCTGATTCGCGATTAAGTCCATTAATATCTTGCTTATGCTTTCAAACCTTAATACATAAAATGGATATCTGAAACTAATTAAGTCGAGAAAATATGTTTTCCATCTTCCTTCCGAACGTAGAATGATTAGAAAGATGAGCATAAAATGATTCAGTTTTATGATATTCATGTATTCTAATATTATTGTTCTTTTGTTCAAATATTAGTGAACTTCATAGGATTTATAAAATAAATGAATTCTATTTTTTTAAGAATAGACTAATAACGGATTTGAGAGAGAAACACGATTCATAATTGGTCCAATCGGAGGTACAATCTACAAATGGTAAAAGAAAGAAATACTTGTCACATAATCACCTGAACTTTGCATAGACATGTTGGTTGAAACGTGGATAATATGTATTACGATCGACCAAGAGACATGTAACAATCTGATTCGCGATTAAGTCATTTTATATCTTGCTTATGCTTCCAAAACCTTAATACATAAAATGGATATCCGAAAACTAATTAAGTCGAGAAAATATGTTTTTTCATCTTCCTTCCGAACATAGAGTGATTAGAAATATGGGCATAAAGTGTTTCAGTTTTATGATATTCATGTATTCTAATATTCTTGTTCTTTTGTTCAAATATTAGTCAACTTCATAGGATTTATAAAATAAATGAATTCAATTTTTTATAATTAAATTTTCTTAGGATTTTAATTCTTACAATTCTATAAAATTAGAAAAATATTAGAATTCTAATTTCATAAATTGGAACTGGTATTTCAATTCCATGACACAAACAAACCCAATCACAATGAATTGCAATCTTCTACATTACGTCCTAATTGTTTAAAAAAAAAAAAAAACAATTTGTAGTCGGTAACACAACTAGTTCGCTGTAGCACTTGGCAATTCAACAATCAACATTGATGAATCTGGGTTCAAATCCCAGCAGCGGAATTTTTCCTTCATATTTTTTTAACATATAAAGGATTGTTTAAATTCAATTCATTTAAAAGCCCACTCAGTCCCGATTCACGGCAGTTACTGAAACTACATAACCCGCCCAGTTACTCAGTTCATTTTCGGCGTATTATCGATGTAATGTCATACACTAGCTTATTTACAAAACCTAAATGAATCGGATCAAGCACGTAACGAACAACTTTATTGATGCAGCTAGGAGCGTTTTTTTTATTTTTTATAATCGACTAATAACTGATTTGAGATTGAACCACGATTCATAATTTGTCCAATCGGAGTTACACTCTACAAACGGTAAAAGAAAGAAACACTTGTCACATAATCAACAGAACTTTGCATAGACATGTTGGTTGAAACGTGGATAATATGTATTACGATCGGTCAAAAGACATGTAACAATCTGATTCGCGATTATGTCATTTTATATCTTGCTTATTCTTCCAAAACCTTAATACATAAAATGGATATCTGAAACTAATTAAGTCGAGAAAATATGTTTTTCATCTTCATTCCGAACATAGAATGATTAGAAAGATGAGCATAATGTGTTTCAGTTTTATGATATTCATGTATTCTAATATTCTTGTTCTTTTGTTCAAATATTAGTCAACTTCATAGGATTTATAAAATAAATGAATTCAATTTTTTATAATTAAATTTTCTTAGGATTTTAATTCTTACAATTCTATAAAATTAGAAAAATATTAGAATTCTAATTTCATAAATTGGAACTGGTATTTCAATTCCATGACACAAACAAACCCAATCACAATGAATAGCAATGTTCTACATTACGTCCTAATTGTTTTAAAAAAAACAATTTGTAGTCGATAACACAACTAGTTCGCTATAGCACTTGGCAATTCAACAATCAACATTGATGAATCCGGGTTCAAATCCCAATGAGTGGAATTTTTCCTTCATATTTTTTTTAACATATAAAGGATTGTTTAAATTCAATTCATTTAAAAGCTCACTCGAGCTCGATTCATGGCGATTCATCGAAACTACATAACCCGCCCTGATTACTCGGTTCATTTTCGCGTACTATCGATGTAATGTCATACACTAGCTTATTTACAAAACCTAAATGAATCGGATCAAGCACGTAACGAACACCTTTATTGATGCAGACTAGGAGCGTTTTTTTTTATAATAGACTAATAACGCGATTTGAGAGAGAAACACGATTCATAATTTGTCCAATCGGATTTACGATCTACAAACGGTAAAAGAAAGAAACACTTGTCACATAATCAACAGAACTTTGCATAGACATGTAGGTTGAAACGTGGATAACATGTATTACGATCGGTCAAGAGACATGTAACAATCGATTCGCGATTAAGTCATTTTATATCTTGCTTATGCTTCCAAAACCTTAATACATAAAATGGATATCCGAAACTAATTAAGTCGAGAAAATATGTTTTTCATCTTCCTTCCGAACATAGAATGATTAGAAAGATGAGCATAAAGTGTTTCGAGTTTTATGATATTCATGTATTCTAATATTCTTGTTCTTTTGTTCAAATATTAGTCAACTTAATAGGATTTATAAAATAAATGAATTCAATTTTTTTATAATTAAATTTTCTTAGGATTTTAATTCTTATAATTCTATGAAATTAGAAAAATATTAGAATTCTAATTTCATAAATTGGGACCGGTATTTCAATTCCATGACACAAACAAACCCAATCGCAATGTATAGCAATCTTCTACATTACGTCCCTAATTGTTTTAAGAAAAAACAATTTGTAGTCGATAACACAACTAGTTCATCTGTAGCACTTGGCAATTCAACAATCAACACCGATGAATCCGGGTTCAAATCTCTCCAGCGGAATTTTTCCTTCATATATTTTTAACATATAAAGGATTGTTTAAATTTAATTCATTTAAAAGCACAGTCAGTTTCGATTCACGGCAGGTACACAAACTACATAACCCAGTTACTCAGTTCATTTTCGTCATATTGTCTATGTAATGTTATATACAAGTTTATTTCCAAAATCTGAATGAATCAGATCAAGCTCGTAACGAACACCTTTATTGATGAAGCTATGAGGTTTTGCTTTATGAATAGACTAATAACTGATTTGAGAGAGAAACACGATTCATAATTGGTCCACTCGGAGTTACAATCTACAAATGGTAAAAAGAAAGACGATCGGTCAAGAAACATGCAACAATCTGATTCGCGATTAAGTCCATTAATATCTTGCTTATGCTTTCAAACCTTAATACATAAAATGGATATCCGAAAACTAATTAAGTCGAGAAAATATGTTTTCCATCTTCCTTCCGAACGTAGAATGATTAGAAAGATGAGCATAAAATGATTCGAGTTTTATGATATTCATGTATTCTAATATTATTGTTCTTTTGTTCAAATATTAGTGAACTTCATAGGATTTATAAAATAAATGAATTCTATTTTTTTTAAGAATAGACTAATAACGGATTTGAGAGAGAAACACGATTCATAATTGGTCCAATCGGAGGTACAATCTACAAATGGTAAAAGAAAGAAATACTTGTCACATAATCACCCTCGAACTTTGCATAGACATGTTGGTTGAAACGTGGATAATATGTATTACGATCGACCAAGAGACATGTAACAATCTGATTCGCGATTAAGTCATTTTATATCTTGCTTATGCTTCCAAAACCTTAATACATAAAATGGATATCTGAAACTAATTAAGTCGAGAAAATATGTTTTTCATCTTCCTTCCGAACATAGAGTGATTAGAAATATGAGCATAAAGTGTTTCAGTTTTATGATATTCATGTATTCTAATATTCTTGTTCTTTTGTTCAAATATTAGTCAACTTCATAGGATTTATAAAATAAATGAATTCAATTTTTTATAATTAAATTTTCTTAGGATTTTAATTCTTACAATTCTATAAAATTAGAAAAATATTAGAATTCTAATTTCATAAATTGGAACTGGTATTTCAATTCCATGACACAAACAAACCCAATCACAATGAATTGCAATCTTCTACATTACGTCCTAATTGTTTAAAAAAAAACAATTTGTAGTCGGTAACACAACTAGTTCGCTGTAGCACTTGGCAATTCAACAATCAACATTGATGAATCTGGGTTCAAATCCCAGGCAGTGAATTTTTCCTTCATATTTTTTTTAACATATAAAGGATTGTTTAAATTCAATTCATTTAAAAGCCCACTCAGTCCCGATTCACGGCAGTTACTGAAACTACATAACCCGCCCAGTTACTCAGTTCATTTTCGGCGTATTATCGATGTAATGTCATACACTAGCTTATTTACAAAACCTAAATGAATCGGATCAAGCACGTAACGAACAACTTTATTGATGCAGCTAGGAGCGTTTTTTTTATTTTTTATAATCGACTAATAACTGATTTGAGATTGAACCACGATTCATAATTTGTCCAATCGGAGTTACACTCTACAAACGGTAAAAGAAAGAAACACTTGTCACATAATCAACAGAACTTTGCATAGACATGTTGGTTGAAACGTGGATAATATGTATTACGATCGGTCAAAAGACATGTAACAATCTGATTCGCGATTATGTCATTTTATATCTTGCTTATGCTTCCAAAACCTTAATACATAAAATGGATATCTGAAACTAATTAAGTCGAGAAAATATGTTTTTCATCTTCCTTCCGAACATAGAGTGATTAGAAATATGAGCATAAAGTGTTTCAGTTTTATGATATTCATGTATTCTAATATTCTTGTTCTTTTGTTCAAATATTAGTCAACTTCATAGGATTTATAAAATAAATGAATTCAATTTTTTATAATTAAATTTTCTTAGGATTTTAATTCTTACAATTCTATAAAATTAGAAAAATATTAGAATTCTAATTTCATAAATTGGAACTGGTATTTCAATTCCATGACACAAACAAACCCAATCACAATGAATTGCAATCTTCTACATTACGTCCTAATTGTTTAAAAAAAAAAAAAAAACAATTTGTAGTCGGTAACACAACTAGTTCGCTGTAGCACTTGGCAATTCAACAATCAACACTGATGAATCTGGGTTCAAATCTCTACAGCGGAATTTTTCCTTCATATATTTTTAACATATAAAGGATTGTTTAAATTTAATTCATTTAAAAGCATAGTCAGTTTCGATTCACGCCAGGTACACAAACTACATAACCCAGTTACTCAGTTCATTTTCGTCATATTGTCTATGTAATGTTATATACAAGTTTATTTCCAAAATCTGAATGAATCAGATCAAGCACGTAACGAACAACTTTATTGATGCAGCTAGGAGCGTTTTTTTTATTTTTTATAATCGACTAATAACTGATTTGAGAGAGAACCACGATTCATAATTTGTCCAATCGGAGTTACACTCTACAAACGGTAAAAGAAAGAAACACTTGTCACATAATCAACAGAACTTTGCATAGACATGTTGGTTGAAACGTGGATAATATGTATTACGATCGGTCAAAAGACATGTAACAATCTGATTCGCGATTATGTCATTTTATATCTTGCTTATTCTTCCAAAACCTTAATACATAAAATGGATATCTGAAACTAATTAAGTCGAGAAAATATGTTTTTCATCTTCATTCCGAACATAGAATGATTAGAAAGATGAGCATAATGTGTTTCAGTTTTATGATATTCATGTATTCTAATATTCTTGTTCTTTTGTTCAAATATTAGTCAACTTAATAGGATTTATAAAATAAATGAATTCAATTTTTTTATAATTAAATTTTTCTTAGGATTATAATTCTTATAATTCTATGAAATTAGAAAAATATTAGAATTCTAATTTCATAAATTGGAACCCAGTATTTCAATTCCATGACACAAACAAACCCAATCACAATGTATAGCAATCTTCTACATTACGTCCCTAATTGTTTTAAGAAAAAACAATTTGTAGTCGGTAACACAACTAGTTCATTTGTAGCACATGGCAATTCAACAATCAACACCGATGAATCCGGGTTCAAATCTCTCCAGTGAATTTTTCCTTCATATATTTTTAACATATAAAGGATTGTTTAAATTTAATTCATTTAAAAGCACAGATCGGGCTTTCGATTCACTAGCAGTACACAAACTACATAACCCGATTACTCAGTTCATTTTCGTCATATTGTCTATGTAATGTTATATACAAGTTTATTTCCAAAATCGAATGAATCGGATCAAGCTCGATACTGAACACCTTTATTGATGAAGCTATGAGGTTTTGCTTTATGAATAGACTAATAACTCGATTTGAGAGAGAAACACGATTCATAATTGGTCCACTCGGAGTTACAATCTACAAATGATAAAAAGAAAGACGATCGGTCAAGAAACATGCAACAATCGATTCGCGATTAAGTCCATTAATATCTTGCTTATGCTTTCAAACCTTAATACATAAAATGGATATCTCGAAACTAATTAAGTCGAGAAAATATGTTTTCCATCTTCCTTCCGAACGTAGAATGATTAGAAAGATGAGCATAAAATGATTCAGCTTTTTATGATATTCATGTATTCTAATATTATTGTTCTTTTGTTCAAATATTAGTGAACTTCATAGGATTTATAAAATAAATGAATTCTATTTTTTTAAGAATAGACTAATAACGGATTTGAGTGAGAAACACGATTCATAATTGGTCCAATCGGAGGTACAATCTACAAATGGTAAAAGAAAGAAATACTTGTCACATAATCACCTGAACTTTGCATAGACATGTTGGTTGAAACGTGGATAATATGTATTACGATCGGTCAAGAGACATGTAACAATCGATTTGCGATTAAGTCATTTTTATATCTTGCTTATGCTTCCAAAACCTTAATACATAAAATGGATATCCGAAACTAATTAAGTCGAGAAAATATGTTTTTCATCTTCCTTCCGAACATAGAATGATTAGAAAGATGAGCATAAAGTGTTTCGGGTTTTATGATATTCATGTATTCTAATATTCTTGTTCTTTTGTTCAAATATTAGTCAACTTAATAGGATTTATAAAATAAATGAATTCAATTTTTTTATAATTAAATTTTCTTAGGATTATAATTCTTATAATTCTATGAAATTAGAAAAATATTAGAATTCTAATTTCATAAATTGGGACCGGTATTTCAATTCCATGACACAAACAAACCCAATCACAATGTATAGCAATCTTCTACATTACGTCCCTAATTGTTTTAAGAAAAAAACAATTTGTAGTCGGTAACACAACTAGTTCATCTGTAGCACTTGGCAATTCAACAATCAACACCGATGAATCCGGGTTCAAATCTCTACAATGAATTTTTTCCTTCATATATTTTTAACATATAAAGGATTGTTTAAATTTAATTCATTTAAAAGCATAGTCGGTTTCGATTCACGCTGGGTACACAAACTACATAACCCTAGCTTACTCGATTCATTTTCGTCATATTGTCTATGTAATGTTATATACAAGTTTATTTCCAAAATCGAATGAATCGAGATCAAGCTCAGTAATCGAACACCTTTATTGATGAAGCTATGAGGTTTTTGCTTTATGAATAGACTAAAAACTGATTTGAGAGAGAAACACGATTCATAATTGGTCCACTCGGAGTTACAATCTACAAATGGTAAAAGAAAGACGATCGGTCAAGAAACATGCAACAATCTGATTCGCGATTAAGTCCATTAATATCTTGCTTATGCTTTCAAACCTTAATACATAAAATGGATATCTGAAACTAATTAAGTCGAGAAAATATGTTTTCCATCTTCCTTCCGAACGTAGAATGATTAGAAAGATGAGCATAAAATGATTCAGTTTTATGATATTCATGTATTCTAATATTCTTGTTCTTTTGTTCAAATATTAGTGAACTTCATAGGATTTATAAAATAAATGAATTCAATTTTTTTAAGAATAGACTAATAACGGATTTGAGAGAGAAACACGATTCATAATTGGTCCAATCGGAGGTACAATCTACAAATGGTAAAAGAAAGAAATACTTGTCACATAATCACCTGAACTTTGCATAGATATGTTGGTTGAAACGTGGATACTATGTATTACGATCGACCAAGAGACATGTAACAATCTGATTCGCGATTAAGTCATTTTATATCTTGCTTATGCTTCCAAAACCTTAATACATAAAATGGATATCTGAAACTAATTAAGTCGAGAAAATATGTTTTTCATCTTCCTTCCGAACATAGAGTGATTAGAAAGATGAGCATAAAGTGTTTCAGTTTTATGATATTCATGTATTCTAATATTCTTGTTCTTTTGTTCAAATATTAGTCAACTTCATAGGATTTATAAATTAAATGAATTCAATTTTTTATAATTAAATTTTCTTAGGATTTTAATTCTTACAATTCTATAAAATTAGAAAAATATTAGAATTCTAATTTCATAAATTGGAACTGGTATTTCAATTCCATGACACAAACAAACCCAATCACAATGAATAGCAATCTTCTACATTACATCCTAATTGTTTTAAGAAAAAACAATTTGTAGTCGGTAACACAACTAGTTCGCTGTAGCACTTGGCAATTCAACAATCATCATTGATGAATCTGGGTTCAAATCCCTGCAGCGGAATTTTTCCTTCATATTTTTTTAACATATAAAGGATTGTTCAAATTCAATTCATTTAAAAGCTCACTCAGTCCCGATTCACGGCAGTTACTGAAACTACATAACCCGCCCAGTTACTCAGTTCATTTTCGGCGTATTATCGATGTAATGTTATACACAAGCTTATTTACAAAATCTAAATGAATCGGATCAAGCACGTAACGAACACCTTTATTGATACAGCTAGGAGCGTTTTTTTTTATTTTTTATAATCGACTAATAACTGATTTGAGAGAGAACCACGATTCATAATTTGTCCAATCGGAGTTACAGTCTACAAACGATAAAAGAAAGAAACACTTGTCACATAATCAACAGAACTTTGCATAGACATGTTGGTTGAAACGTGGATAATATGTATTACGATCGGTCAAGAGACATGTAACAATCTGATTCGCGATTAAGTCATTTTATATCTTGCTTATGCTTCCAAAACCTTAATACATAAAATGGATATTTGAAACTAATTAAGTCGAGAAAATATGTGTTTCATCTTCCTTCCGAACATAGAATGATTAGAAAGATGAGCATAAAGTGTTTCAGTTTTATGATATTCATGTATTCTAATATTCTTGTTCTTTTGTTCAAATATTAGTCAACTTAATAGGATTTATAAAATAAATGAATTCAATTTTTTATAATTAAATTTTCTTAGGATTTTAATTCTTATAATTCTATGAAATTACAAAAGTATTAGAATTCTAATTTCATAAATTGGAACTGGAATTTCAATTCCATGACACAAACAAACCCAATCACAATGTATAGCAATCTTCTACATTACGTCTTAATTGTTTTAAGAAAAAACAATTTGTAGTCGGTAACACAGCTAGTTCGCTGTAGCACTTGGCAATTCAACAATCAACACTGATGAATCTGGGTTCAAATCTCTCCAGCGGAATTTTTCCTTCATATATTTTTAATATATAAAGGACTGTTTAAATTTAATCCATTTAAAAGCACAGTCAGTTTCGATTCACGGCCGGTACACAAACTACATAACCCAGTTACTCAGTTCATTTTCGTCATATTGTCTATGTAATGTTATATACAAGCTTATTTCCAAAATCTGAATGAATCAGATCAAGCTCGTAACGAACACCTTTATTGATGAAGCTATGAGGTTTTTCTTTATGAATAGACTAATAACTGATTTGAGAGAGAAACACGATTCATAATTGGTCCACTCGGAGTTACAATCTACAAATGGTAAAAGAAAGATGATCGGTCAAGAAACATGCAACAATCTGATTCGCGATTAAGTCCATTAATATCTTGCTTATGCTTTCAAACCTTAATACATAAAATGGATATCTGAAACTAATTAAGTCGAGAAAATATGTTTTCCATCTTCCTTCCGAACGTAGAATGATTAGAAAGATGAGCATAAAATGATTCAGTTTTATGATATTCATGTATTCTAATATTCTTGTTCTTTTGTTCAAATATTAGTGAACTTCATAGGATTTATAAAATAAATGAATTCAATTTTTTTTAAGAATAGACTAATAACGGATTTGAGAGAGAAACACGATTCATAATTGGTCCAATCGGAGGTAAAATCTACAAATGGTAAAGGAAAGAAATACTTGTCACATAATCACCTGAACTTTGCATAGACATGTTGGTTGAAACGTGGATAATATGTATTACGATCGGCCAAGAGACATGTAACAATCTGATTCGCGATTAAGTCATTTTATATCTTGCTTATGCTTCCAAAACCTTAATACATAAAATGGATATCTGAAACTAATTAAGTCGAGAAAATATGGTTTTCATCTTCCTTCCCAACATAGAATGATTAGAAAGATGAGCATAAGGTGTTTCAGTTTTATGATATTCATGTATTCTAATATTCTTGTTCTTTTGTTCAAATATTAGTCAATTTCATAGGATTTATAAAATAAATGAATTCAATTTTTTATAATTAAATTTTCTTAGGATTTTAATTCTTACAATTCTATAAAATTAGAAAAATATTAGAATTCTAATTTCATAAATTGGAACTGGTATTTCAATTCCATGACGCAAACAAACCCAATCACAATGAATAGCAATCTTCTACATTACGTCCTAATTGTTTTAAGAAAACAATTAGTAGTCGGTAACATAGCTAGTTCGCTGTAGCACTTGGCAATTCAACAATCAACATTGATGAATCTGGGTTCAAATCCCAGCAGCGGAATTTTTCCTTCATATTTTTTTAACATATAAAGGATTGTTCAAATTCAATTCATTTAAAAGCTCACTCAGTCCCGATTCACGGCAGTTACTGAAACTACATAACCCGCCCAGTTACTCAGTTCATTTTCGGCGTATTATCGATGTAATGTTATACACAAGCTTATTTACAAAATCTAAATGAATCGGATCAAGCACGTAACGAACACCTTTATTGATGCAGCTAGGAGCGTTTTTTTTTTATTATAATAGACTAATAACTGATTTGAGAGAGAAACACGATTCATAATTTGTCCAATCGGAGTTACAGTCTACAAACGGTAAAAGAAAAAAACACATGTCACATAATCAACAGAACTTTGCATAGACATGTTGGTTGAAACGTGGATAATATGTATTACGATCGGTCAAGATACAATGTAACAATCTGATTCGCGATTAAGTCATTTTATATCTTGCTTATGCTTCCAAAACCCTAATATATAAAATGGATATCTGAAACTAATTAAGTCGAGAAAATATGTTTTTCATCTTCCTTCCGAACATAGAATGATTAGAAAGATGAGCATAAAGTGTTTCAGTTTTATGATATTCATGTATTCTAATATTCTTGTTCTTTTGTTCAAATATTAGTCAACTTCATAGGATTTATAAAATAAATGAATTCAATTTTTTATAATTAAATTTTCTTAGGATTTTAATTCTTACAATTCTATAAAATTAGAAAAATATTAGAATTCTAATTTCATAAATTGGAACTGGTATTTCAATTCCATGACACAAACAAACCCAATCACAATGAATAGCAATCTTCTACATTACGTCCTAATTGTTTTAAGAAAAAACAATTTGTAGTCGGTAACACAACTAGTTCGCTGTAGCACTTGGCAATTCAACAATCAACATTGATGAATCTGGGTTCAAATCCCAGCAGCGGAATTTTTCCTTCATATTTTTTTAACATATAAAGGATTGTTCAAATTCAATTCATTTAAAAGCTCACTCAGTCCCGATTCATGGCAGTTACTGAAACTACATAACCCGCCCAGTTACTCAGTTCATTTTCGGCGTATTATCGATGTAATGTTATACACAAGCTTATTTACAAAATCTAAATGAATCGGATCAAGCACGTAACGAACACCTTTCATTGATGCAAACTAGGAGCATTTTTTTTTATAATAGACTCATAACTGATTTGAGAGAGAAACACGATTCATAATTTGTCCAATCGGAGTTACAGTCTACAAACGGTAAAAGAAAGAAACACATGTCACATAATCAACAGAACTTTGCATAGACATGTAGGTTGAAACATGGATAATATGTATTACGATCGGTCAAGAGACATGTAACAATCTGATTCGCGATTAAGTCATTTTATATCTTGCTTATGCTTCCAAAACCTTAATACATAAAATGGATATCTGAAACTAATTAAGTCGAGAAAATATGTTTTTCATCTTCCTTCCGAACATAGAATGATTAGAAAGATGAGCATAAAGTGTTTCAGTTTTATGATATTCATGTATTCTAATATTCTTGTTCTTTTGTTCAAATATTAGTCAACTTCATAGGATTTATAAAATAAATGAATTCAATTTTTTATAATTAAATTTTCTTAGGATTTTAATTCTTACAATTCTATAAAATTAGAAAAATATTAGAATTCTAATTTCATAAATTGGAACCCGGTATTTCAATTCCATGACACAAACAAACCCAATCACAATGAATAGCAATCTTCTACATTACGTCCCTAATTGTTTTAAGAAAAAAACAATTTGTAGTCGGTAACACAACTAGTTCGCTGTAGCACTTGGCAATTCAACAATCAACATTGATGAATCTGGGTTCAAATCCCAGCAGCGGATTTTTTTCCTTCATATTTTTTTAACATATAAAGGATTGTTCAAATTCAATTCATTTAAAAGCTCACTCGATCCCCGATTCACTGAGCTATCGAAAACTACATAACCCGCCTGATTACTCGGTTCATTTTCGGCGTATTATCGATGTAATGTTATACACAAGCTTATTTACAAAATCTAAATGAATCGGATCAAGCACGTAACGAACACCTTTATTGATGCAGCTAGGAGCGTTTCTTTTTTTATAATAGACTAATAACTGATTTGAGAGAGAAACACGATTCATAATTTGTCCAATCGGAGTTACAGTCTACAAACGGTAAAGGAAAGAAATACTTGTCACATAATCAACAGAACTTTGCATAGACATGTTGGTTGAAACGTGGATAATATGTATTACGATCGGTCAAGAGACATGTAACAATCTGATTCGCGATTAAGTCCCTTAATATCTTGCATATGCTTCCATGACACAAACAAACCTAATCACAATGAATAGCAATCTTCTACATTACGTTCTAATTGTTTTAAGAAAAAAAATTTGTAGTCGGTAACACAACTAGTTCGTTGTAGCACTTGGCAATTCAACAATCAACGTTGATGAATCTGGGTTCAAATCCGAGCAGCAGAATTTTACCTTCATATTTTTTTAACATATAAAGGATTGTTCAAATTCCATTCATTTAAAAGCTCACTCAGTCCCGATTCACGGCAGTTACTCAAACTGCATAAACCAGTTACTTAGTTCATTTTCGGCATATTGTCTTTGTAAGCTTGTATAAAAGCTTATTTCCAAATTCTGAATGAATCGTATCAAGCTCGTAACGAACACCTTTATTGATGAAGCTAGGAGCGTTTGAAGAATAGAATATATCTGATTTGAGAGAAAAACACGATTCATAATTGGTCCAATCGGAGTTACAATGTACAAACGGTAAAAGAAAGAAATACATGTCACATAATCACCAGAACTTTGCATAGACGTGTTGGTTGTAATGTGGATAATGTGTATTACGATCAGTCATGAGACATGCAACAATCTGATTCGCGATTAAGTCCCTTTATATCTTGCATATGCTTCCAAAACATTAATACATAAAATAGATATCTGAAACTAATTAAGTCGAGAAAATATGTTTTTCATCTTCCTTCCGAACATAGAATGATTAGAAAGATGAGCATAAAATGTTTCAGTTTTATGATATTCATGTATTCTAATATTCTTGTTCTTTTTTTAACATATTAGTCAACTTCATAGGATTAATAAAATAAATGAATTCAATTATTTAGAATTAAATTTTCTAGGGATTTTAATTCTTATAATTCTTTAAAATTAGAAAAATATTAGAATTCTAATTTCATAAATTGGAACAGGAATTTCAATTCCATGACACCAAAAAACCCAATCACAATGAATAACAATCTTCTACATTATGTTCTAATTGTTTTAAGATAAAACAATTAGTAGTCGGTAACACAACTAGTTCGCTGTGGCACTTGGCAATTCATCCATCAACATTGATGAATCTGGTTTCAAATCCCAGCAGCGGAATATTTCCTTCATATATTTTTTAACATATAAAGGATTGTTCAAATTCAATTCATTTAAAAGCTCACTCAATTGCGATTCGCGGCAATTACTCAAACTACATAACCCCCCAGTTACTCAGTTCATTTTCGGCATATTGTCTACATAATGTTATATACAAGCTTATTTCCAAAATCTAAATGAATCAGATGAAGCACGTTTCGAACACCTTAATGATGAAGGAAAGAGCGTTTATTTAATAATAGGCTAATAACTGATTTGAGAGAGAAACACGATTCATAATTGGTCCAATCGGAGTTACAATCTACAAACGGTAAAAGAAAGAAATACTTGTCGCATAATCACCAGAACTTTGCTTAGACATGTCGGTTGTAATGTGGATAATCTATATTACGATCGGTCAAGAGACATGTAACAATCTGATTCGCGATTAAGTCCCTTTATATCTTGCTTATGCTTCCAAAACCTTAATACATAAAATAGATATCTGAAACTAATTAAGTCGAGAAAATATGTTTTTCATCTTCCTTCCGAACATAAAATGATTAGAAAGATGAGCATAAAATGTTTCAGTTTTATGATATTCATGTATTCTAATATTCTTGTTCTTTTGTCCAAATATTAGTCAACTTCATAGGATTTATAAAATAAATGAATTCAATTTTTTATAATTAAATTTTCTAAGGATTTTAATTCTTATAATTCTATAAAATTAGAAAACTATTAGAATTCAAATTTCATAAATTGGAGCTGGAATTTCAATTTCATGACACAAACAAACCCAATCACAATGAATAGCAGTATTCTACATTAAGTTCTAATTGTTTTAAGAAAAAACAATTTGTAGTCGATAACACTACTAGTTCTCTGTAGCACTTGGCAATTAAACAATCAACATTGATGAATCTGGGTTCAAATCCGAGAAGCGGAATTTTACCTTCATACTTTTTTAACATATAAAGGATTGTTCAAATTCAATTCATTTAAAAGCTCACTCAGTCCCGATTCACGGCAGTTTCTCAAACTACATAACCCCCAAGTTACTCAGTTCATTTTCGGCATATTGTTTATGTAATGTTATATACAAGCTTATTTCCAAAATCTGAATGAATCGGATCAAGCTCGTAACGAACACCTTTATTGATGAAGCTAAGAGCCTTTTTTTTTTTAATAATAGACTAATAACTGATTTGAGAGAGAAACACGATTCATAATTGGTCCAATCGGAGTTACAATCTACAAATGCTAAAAGAAATAAATACTTGTCACATAATTACCAGAACTTTGCATAGACATGTTGGTTGTAATGTGGATAATCTGTATTACGATCGATCAAGAAACATGCAACAATCTGATTCGCGATTAAGTCCATTTATATCTTGCTTATGCTTCCAAAACCTTAATACATAAAATGGATATCTGAAACTAATTAAGTCGAGAAAATATGTTTTCCATCTTCCTTCCGAACATAGAATGATTAGAAAGATGAGCATAAAATGTTTCAGTTTTATGATATTCATGTATTCTAATATTCTTGTTCTTTTGTTCAAATATTAATCAACCTCGTAGCATTTATAAAATAAATGAATTCAATTTTTTATAATTAAATTTTCTAAGGATTTTAATTCTTATAATTATATAAAATTAGAAAAATATTTGAATTCTAATTCATAAATTGGAACTGGAATTTCAATTCCTTGACACAAACAAACCCAATCACAATGAATAGCAATCTTCTACATTACGTTCTAATTGTTTTAAGAAAAAACAATTTGTAGTCAATAACACAACTAGTTATCTGTGACACTTGGCAATTCAACAATCATCTTTGATGAATCTGGGTTCAAATCCCAGCAGCGGAATTTTTCCTTTATATTTTTTTAACATATAAAGGATTGTTTAAATTCAATTCATTTAAAAGTTCAATCAGTTCTGATTCACGGCATTTTCTCAAACTACATAACCCCTCAGTTCATTTTCGGCATATTGTCTATGTAATGTTATATACAAGCTTATTTCCAAAATCTGAATGAATCGAATCAAGCACGTAACGAACACCTTTATTGATGAAACTAAGAGCGTTTTTTTTTTTTTTTAATAATAGACAAAACTTATTTTAGAGAGAAACACGATTCATAATTGGTTCAATCGGAGTTACAATCTTCAAACGGTAAAAGAAAGAAATACTTGTCACATAATCACCAGAACTTTGCATGGACATGTTGGTTGTAACGTGGATAATCTGTATTACGATCGGTCAAGAGACATGTAACAATCTGATTCGCGATTAAGTCCCTTTATATCTTGCTTATGCTTCCAAAACCTTAATACATAAAATGGATATTTGAAACTAATTAAGTTGAGAAAATATGTTTTCCATCTTCCTTCCGAACATAGAATGATTAGAAAGATGAGCATAAAATGTTTCAGTTTTATGATATTCATGTATTCTAATATTCTTGTTCTTTTTTTAAAATATTAGTCAACTTCATAGGATTTATAAAATAAATGAATTCAATTATTTATAATTAAATTTTCTTAGGATTTTAATTCTTATAATTCTATAAAATTAGAAAAATATTAGAATTCTAATTTTATAAATTGGAACTGGAATTTCAATTCCATGACACAAACAAACCCAATCACAATGAATAGCAATCTTCTACATTACGTTCTAATTGTTTTAAGATAAAACAATTAGCAGTCGGTAACACACCTAGTTCGTTGTAGCACTTGGCAATTCAACAATCAACATTGACGAATCTGGGTTCAAATCCCCGCAGCGCAATTTTTCCTTCATATTTTTTTTAACATATAAAGGATTGTTCAAATTCAATTCATTTAAAAGCTCACTCAGTTCCGATTCACGGCAGTCACTCAAACTACATAACCCACTTACTCAGGTCATTTTCGGCATATTGTCTATGTAATGTTATATACAAGCTTATTTCCTAAATCTGAATGAATCGGATCAAGCTCGTAACGAACACCTTTATTGATGAAGCTATGAGGTTTTTCTTTAAGAATAGACTAATAACTGATTTGAGAGAGAAACACGATTCATAATTGGTCCACTCGGAGTTACAATCTACAAATGGTAAAAGAAAGACGATCGGTCAATAAACATGCAACAATCTGATTCTCGATTAAGTCCATTAATATCTTGCTTATGTTTTCAAAACCTTAATACATAAAATGGATATCTGAAACTAATTAAGTCGAGAAAATATGTTTTACATCTTCTTTCCGAACGTAGAATGATTAGAAAGATGAGCATAAAATGTTTCAGTTTTATGATATTCATGTAATCTAAATGAATTCAATTATTTATAATTAAATTTTCTTAGGATTTTAATTCTTATAATTCTATAAAATTAGAAAAATATTAGAACTTTAATTTCATAAATTGGAATTTCAATTCCATGACACAAACAAACCCAATCACAATGAATAGCAATCTTCTACATTACGTTCTAATTGTTTAAAGAAAAAACAATTTGTAGTCGGTAACACAACTAGGTCGTTGTAGCACTTGGCAATTCAACAAACAACATTGATGAAGCTTTGTTCAAATCCCAACAGCGGAATTTGAACTCCTTCATAATTTTTTAACATGTAAAGGATCATTTAAAAGCTCACTCTTTTCTGAGTCACGGCAGTTACTCAAACTACATAACCTAGTTACTCAGTTCATTTTCGGCATATTGTCTATGTAAGCTTATATAAAAGCTTATTTTCAAATTTTGAATGAATCGTATCAAGCTCGTAACGAACACCTTTATTGATGAAGATAATAGCGTTTTTTTTTTTTTTTTTTTTTTTTTGAAGAATAGACTAATAACTGATTTGAGAGAGAAACACGATTCATAATTGGTCCAATCGGAGTTACAATCTACAAACGGTAAAAGAAAGATATACTTGTCACATAATCACCAGAACTTTGCATAGACATGTTGGTTGTAATGTGGACAACCTGTATTACGATCGGTCAAGAGACATGCAACAATCTGATTCGCGATTAAGTCCCTTTATTTCTTGCTTATGCTTCCAAAACCTTAATACATAAAATGGATATCTGAAACTAATTAAGTCGAGAAAATACGTTTTAGTCTTCCATCCGAACATAGAATGATTAGAAAGATGAGCATAAAATGTTTCAGTTTTATGATATTCATGTATTCTAATATTCTTGTTCTTTTTTTAAAATATTAGTCAACTTCATAGGATTTATAAAATAAATGAATTCAATTATTTATAATTAAATTTCCTTAAGATTTTAAATCTTGTAATTCTATAAAATGGAAAAAATATTAGAATTCTAATTTCATAAATTGGAACTGGAATTTCAATTCCATGACACAAACAAGCCCAATCACTATGAATAGCAAACTTCTACATTACGTCCTAATTATTTTATGAAAAAACAATTTGTAGTCAGTAACACAACTAGTTCGCTGTAGCACTTGGCAATTCAACAATCAACATTGATGAATTTGGGTTCAAATCTCTCCAGCGGAATTTTTCCTTCATGTTTTTTTAACATATAAAGGATTGTTCAAATTCAATTCATTTAAAAGCGCAGTCAGTTTCGATTCACGGTAGGTACACAAACTACATAACCCAGTTACTCAGTTCATTTTCTTCATATTGTCTATGTAATGTTATATATAAGCTTATTTCCAAAATTTGAATGAATCAGATCAAGCTCGTAACGAACACCTTTATTAATGAAGCTAAGAGCGTTTTTCTTTTAAAAATAGACTATTAACGGATTTGAGAGAGAAAAACGATTCATAATTGGTCCAATCGGAGGTACAATCTACAAATGGTAAAAGAAAGAAATACTTGTCACATAATCACCAGAACTTTACATAGACATGTTGGTTGTAATGTGGATAATCTGTATTACGATCGGTCAAGAGACATGCAACAATCTGATTCGCGATTAAGCCCCTTTATATCTTGCTTATGCTTCCAAAACCTTAATACATAAAATGGATATCTGAAACTAATTAAGTCGAGAAAATATGTTTTAATCTTCCTTCCGAACATAGAATGATTAGAAAGATGAGCATAAAATGTTTCAGTTTTATGATATTCATGTATTCTAATATTCTTGTTTTTTTTTTCAAATATTAGTCAACTTCATATGATTTATAAAATAAATGAATTCAATCATTTAGAATTAAATTTTCTTAGGATTTTAATTCTTATAACTCTTTATAATTAGAAAAATATTAGAATTCTAATTTCATAAATTGGAGCAGGAATTTCAATTCCATGACATAAACAAACCCAATCACAATGAATAGCAATCTTCTACATTACGTTCTAATTGTTTTAAGAAAAAACAATTTGTAGTCGATACCACAACTAGTTCGCTGTAACACTTGGCAATTCAACAATCATCTTTGATGAATCTGGGTTCAAATCCCAGCAGCGGAATTTTTCCTTCCTATTTTTGTAACATATAAAGGATTGTTCAAATTCAATTCGTTTAAAAGCTCACTCAGTTTCGATTCACGGCAGTTACTCAAACTACATAACCCTCCCAGTTACTCAATTCATTTTCGGCATACTGTCTATGTAATGTTATATACAAGCTTATTTCCAAAATCTGAATGAATCGGATCAAGCTCGTAACGAACACCTTTATTGATGAAGCTAAGAGCGTTTTTTTTAAGAATAGACTAATAACTGATTTGAGAGAGAAACACGATTCATAATTGGTCCACTCGGAGTTACAATCTACAAACGGTAAAAGAAAGAAATACTTGTCACGTAATCACCAGAACTTTGCATAGACATGTTGGTTGTAATGTAGATAATCTGTATTACGATCGGTCAAGAGACATGCCACAATCTGATTCGCGATTAAGTCCCTTTATATCTTGCTTATGCTTCCAAAACTTTAATACATAAAATGGATATCTGAAACTAATTAAGTCGAGAGAATATGTTTTTCATCTTCCTTCCGAACATAGAATGATTAGAAAGATGAGCATAAAATGTTTCAGTTTTATGATATTCATGTATTCTAATATTCTTGTTCTTTTTTTCAAATATTAGTCAACTTTATATGATTTATAAAATAAATGAATTCAATTATTTAGAATTAAATTTTCTTAGGATTTTAATTCTGTAAAATTAGAAAAATATTAGAATTCTAATTTCATAAATTGGAACTGGAATTTCATTTCCATGACACAAACAAACCCAATCACAATGAATAGCAATCTTTTACATTACGTTCTAATTGTTTTAAGAAAAAACTATTTGTAGTCGATAACACAACTGGTTTGCTGTAGCACTTGGCAATTCAACAATCAACATTGATGAATCTGGGCTCAAATCCCATCAGCGGATTTTTTCCGTCCTTCATACTTCCAAATCTACAAGCAAACAAACAAACAAAAACAAAAAAAAACAAAAAAACAAAAAGAGGGGGGCAATATTGTCCTAGAATGAGTAGGAAATGATTTTACTTGTCATAAGAAAATCTAAAGAGTTCCAAATACCAACAATTGCCTGTTGCAAGATTTGAGGATATCTTGGGGTTGACTAATTCAAAATGTAAGTGACTGAATCTTGCAAGATTTTTTGAGTCAACCAACCATTGCCTAGTTTACAAAATTAATATCAATGCATGAACCAATATGAATGTACAGAAATAACCATCAAAAAAATTCTACATGGTCGCTAAGAAATTTGTTAAATTAAGGGCATACCACATGGTAATAGGAATTAGATATGAAGTTATAGATTTCTACAAAAAGCAAAAACTAACCAGAAATGCCAGATCTATCTAACGCGTCTCTTCTACATTTGGCATAAGATATTACATCTTTCTCTGTGTTCTTCAACGCCACCCGAGCAATGCCACCATTTTTGCTATTGTTCTGGGAGGATGAAAGTGCCACTAAAATCCCAGCCGGATACGAAACAAGATTATTTCAAACTTAGATATCATGCGAACACGCAAAAAAATTGTACTCTACCTCATCAATCTCTTTGTGCCAAAGTGCATGTGCCTTGTGTTGAGGGAGGCAACAGTATTTTTTATCAATAAGAGAACACAAAATTTAATTCTGATGAGAAAGAAAAGGGTTCAGAAAGGTAAAGGAAATAGCATGAAATTTAAAGAGACCGAACTGATGGAAGAAGTAGCATGAATACAAGAAAGCAATGATCTCAGAAAACCAAGCACCGGAAAAAATCTTTCACCCAGTCGAGGGCCAATGTTATGCATTTCACTGCTTGCTAAATAAGAATTATCCATTAATCATAAAATAAACTGAAGCTATTACAATCAAAGAATAAAAAGAACATACAAAAAAAATAAAAGTTATACAATGGTGTAAACCACCATGATAACAGATAAAAGTCCACACCCTGGACCGGGTAAACACTACAAAAAGTAGAAAAAAAATAAATACATAATAAAATTCTTCGCAACATCTTCTCCAAAATCCTTGAACAGCAGTAGCAAGCTCAGTTCCAACACCTTTCTTAGAAATCAACAATCTACGAGACCATGGACGTATCAACCGTCCCATAGATTGTCTCGGAAAGATGAAGAAAACTGAGGAAGGGCCCAGAACAACTCCGGGTATAGAGGGAAACTTCAGATCTGAAAGGATCTGAAGTTGATCTTGCATCTGAGTCTTGAATCTTGAATAAAAATGCATTGAAAAAACTCTATCATGATTTACAGCAGAGGGTGAAGACACCAAAAGTGAACAAAAGCAGATAACTGACCAAGATTCGACCATTGGCCGGAGCCAATGGCCAAATCTGGCCAGAGACAGCAGGAAAAAAGGGGAAAAAGCATTTCACTGCTTTAATTCTGGATAAAAGGGGGCTTTACAAATAAAAACAAATAAAATTACAAATTTCTCTAAGCATCCAGGAAATGGATATAATAATTGTATCTTGATGATGTCGGCTAATGTTATTCGACAGGTTTAACCATCTGATCAAAACCCTTAAAGCAGTAAGACAAACAGTTCCAAAGGCATCAATAACTAAATAATTGAAGTGGAAATTTAGAGTACAGACCGTTAGATTTTATTTTTCTTCCTTCTTTTTGTTTACACTAAACCAGAAAGAAATTCTTTAATTGACAGATGGCAAGATTCTTCATTTTCCCAAAATTAGAGCGATATACTAGTCACAAACTAGGACCACTTTCCTCTATTCCTTCTGTTTCTGTCTTAGGTGGTTTGATCACCAAACAAATCTTAATTTCACGTCTTTGTCTTTTGAAACTATAAGAACCCCGTTTCAACTGCTAGAAACTATACCTCAATATACATTCCTTAGAGGCAAAATCATATCATACTACCCCTTTGGATGTATGTATATGTATGTATATGTGTGTGTGTGTGTATTAGAAAAAAGGGAGCAAAATCACATTACACGGCAAACTGTGATTGAAATCAAATACCATGTGAATAATTGGTTAAATAACCAAATGCCTGACCAATGTATTATGGGACACAAGTGGTTTCCTCAACAAACAATGAGGATTTCATTTCTCTGTTTAACGAGTGGAACAACATATATATCCATTTAGGAGATAGAGATATCCAACTTCACAAACAACAAGGCAAACCCAACTGGTGTTTCGAAAGATTCCAGTTAAGTGCATTTGTTTTTCCCTTCAGATGTGGAGTTTTATTATGCATGCTCTGGATATTATCCACATTTATCCACCACGTAATACAAATCCTGATGCTTTATGTTTTTTCAAATATTGTTTGAACCATAATGCACGTTTCCTATAGGTGCCTCTGCACCATGCTCTAATGCTCTAGCTATAGTTTAACTCTGTGAAGTGGTGTTCTGCGCTCTAAGCTACATAAAGAAATGACACTCGAATCAACATTTAGCTGATGCTGGAAAAACTCACCAATGTAGGCCCACCGGATTTTACACTAGATTCTGCTAAAGTTTATAAGTCGGAGAATTAGGCTGAAATTAGTGATAAAGTTGCATGTATTTCGGTCTATAGAGAAAAGTACAGAATCTAGTAGGAATTTAATGCCGAAGCTAGGTTTCATGACAAAGCAAAAATAAAGGGAATCAAAGATATAAACTCTTAGTTACTCGGCCGAGAGGGAGGAACAAATCATACCTAAGACCTTAAGGTCATAGAAGTGTAGAACCTTAGGCTTGATGCATCACACACACAACTACATATACCAAGGACATCCTATAGACTCTTTATTGATTGAATTAAAAAGACCATGATTATTGAATAGAGAACTCCTCTATTTGTAGAACAAAGACCTACTCCTGAACTACTAGGAGTCTAGGACTATTATACTCTATAAAAGAAACTACTTACCAAAACCTATGATAACAAGGAGTAGCAAATCAATCTATATCTTCTTGAGATAATCTATGAGACGGTAGATTTTCACATGGTCTTATAGATTGTTGATTTCTAAGGAAGATGTTCAAACTGAGTTTCTCTTGCAGCTGGTGTTCAAGGCATGCGAGGGAGATGTTGTGAAGAACTTTATTATGTATTTTCTTTTTCTACTAGTAGTCTAGTATTAGTTTTTTTTACCCAGTCCCGGAGTGTGGCAGTGTTGTCAATCGCGGATGGCGGGTCATGGCGGCAAGCAAAAAAAATGCCATAACGTTATAGCGGGGGCTATAACGTTAAATAGCGGACACAATAAAATACTGCAAAATATATATAATACAATGCATAATCTAAATAAAAAACAACATGAATCAAACAAATAACTCAAAAGTCATTAATCAACCATTAACTAGCATATCTTGTTAGTCATAACTCATAACATAATAAGAATGCACAAGTCAAAAGTCTCCCAACGCGATAAAAAACGATAACCAAAACAAAATAAGAAAATTCGAGAAATCTAATAATCCTCTCCTTCTTCCTCTTCCTCCCCCTCATCTTCTTCAATATACTCATCCTCCTTGCTAGGAACAGAGGCAAATCCTTCACATTCTTCTCCATCTGATGGGCCATCAAAATCAATATTAACATCTTCAATATTTTCATCTATGTCATCATCATCTTCAAATTCAGGTCCTTCTTCAACTTCAATCATTTGCTCTTTTCCTTTTCTACTCGATGAAGCAATTCCTCTACCTCTACCTCTACCTCTGCCTCTACCTCCTTTAGACACTCTCGAAGCTGATGATGGTTGCTTTCTTTTCTTATTCTGCCTCCTTGTATTTATACTACGCTCCCCAATTCCTGAAATCCTATAAACATCTCTCCATAATAGAGAATCATCTCCCTAAAAAATCCGCTCACCTTCTACCTCACCATCATCTCCATCCATCACTCCAACTAGCCATTCATTGCACTCATCAATCTCATTCAAGCAAATTGGATCAATTTCATCCTTAATATTATGTCTTCGCAAGAGTGCTTGATTATATTTTACATAAACTAAATTATGCAATCTTTGATGCTCGAGTCTATTCCTTTTTTTAGAATGAATCCGCAACATTAAAATAAAAATGAGACGGCAAGAGACTTCTTCTTTTTTG
Organism: Vinca minor; assembly: GCA_026122235.1. Classification (NCBI taxonomy): domain Eukaryota; kingdom Viridiplantae; phylum Streptophyta; class Magnoliopsida; order Gentianales; family Apocynaceae; genus Vinca; species Vinca minor. The sequence continues at coordinate 158,644 of JAOCZM010000248.1, forward strand.
GAAGAAAGGCAAGAGACTTGATTAGGTAAATATATTATAATAAAGTAACCCAAGACCATTTAAAAAAAAAAAAAAAGGCCCGTTATACCGCCATAACGTCCGTGAAACGCTGAAAAGCGGACACCGCTATATTAGAGGGTATAGCGCATTGCGTATTGCGGTGGGCCAAAAATCCGCAACGCCATACCGCCATGGCCGCCATTTGATAACACTGGAGTGTGGACTTTTATCCTTTATCGTATAACTTATATTTTCTTGTATTTTCGGGTTATCCTTTCATTGTAATAGCCTTGGCTATTTTGTGATTAATGGATAATTTCTTATTTAGTAAAAAAAAAGTAGCAAATCAATAAATCAACACAAACTTATAGTTCCTAAAACCATACTAAAAAGGATAGAAAATTGCTGCAAATCCAGAAATTACTGAACTATCCTGACCTCTAAAAGACGCAGACTGAATTGCCAAATATTCCAAGCTATTAACTCAAAAACTAGAATTTCTAAGACTAAAGCAAGATTGTACAATCATTGTAGAATAACTGCTAGTGCTAGAATTATTCAACCCTTGGACCTTTTCTTTTCTGCATCGTTAAGGATACTCAAACTTCATACATATGTTGAATGCATATCAGACTTCAATGTTATTAACACAAAGAGTACTGCATACGATATGATACAACAAGTAGATATTAGCAAAAGGATTTTAAAAGGAGAGTCTTACCAAGTAGATTGCCAAATAACTTCACTAAGTCAAAAAGATTTGCACCCATACTACTGCAAGAGAAAGAGAGATGATAATTAGTTTGCGAGGAGTGAGAGTCGCAACTAAATTTAGAGAAGCCCTAAAAAACATTAACCCTACAATTCCAAATGTTAAAAAGAATGCTGAAGGGAATCTGAAACAATTAAAGAAAAAAGAATCTGGCGGTGATATTCACAATCCCCTGGTGCCTCTCATGCAGTGCGCTTTCCTTTGTTGAAGCTTAACATGGAAAACTGGTTGTGTAGGATATCCTATTGCATCAGTTGCTTCTGAAGAGTAAATGTTTTTCGCAGCCAAATTCAGAAACTACATATATCATCAACCAACAGCCAATCTACAAATTTGTACACGACTGCATGAAAAAATAAAGGACTTATAGCCAAATTTACATCAAGCAGTACAAAATAGTCATGCCTTGTAGAGTTGCTCCCTAATGGTAGTTGCAATTGCAGGCTGAAGATGAAAGAGACAGTAGCTAAATCGAAAATTTCACAAACACTTCTTGTATGTTATGCTCAAATCTAATGCTTAATTCTTGCAAATCCTTCTTGACCCGCTCAAAGTTCATGTGACTTAGCCCTAATAAATATCACATAATGAAAGACCAAACATTAAGTTCTTTGACAACGAAGCGCAGTTCAAGTGGTAAGATGTTTCACTTCCAATCGGTAGGTCGGGAGTTCCGAGTCATGCAGGAGGGGAAATGGGGAACCACTATTAATCCTCCTTTAAAAATAAATAAATAAATAAATAAATAAAAACGTTAAGTTCTTTCTCAGACATAAGAGGAAATACTAATTATACAATAAAAAGGAAAAAATATAAACTGAAAACTTCAAGGAAATGCTTACCCACAGAAACTGTTCCATTGGAAGTCTATAACTCTCTCGCGGGCCAAGTGGATCACGAATAGGAAATGTAGGGACAAAATCAATACCATCAGTTACCAGCCAAAGGCAAAAACATACAATTAATATATTCCAATTATAGAAAAAGAAACAAATAAATGCTTTCTAGCAAACCTTGATACATACGCCTACTCTCTCACCAGTGTACATATCTTGCCCTTCATATCATTGATCCTGTGTTACTACAGCGGTTGAGATTTGCAACAAACAAACATTCAAGGTGGGGAAGATAAATGAACAATAAGGAGTAACATCTTAAAGCCAACCCGAAAAAGTATTGACTAGGGCATCCAAATTCATTTTCCATTTTGCTTGCCGGTCCTAGGGGACAAATTCTATCATTTAATCACTAATCCCTCTTTTTCTTAAAAGATGGCAGACTCTTAAATCAACACAAGCGTCAAAGATAAAAAGCCATATCTTCCTATCATCTAAAAGCAGAAAAAGCTTTTACCTGTCATAAGAAAAACTAAAGAGTTCCCAGAACCTGCTAAAGTCATTAAGATACTAAACTATATTTGTTTCACTTCAACTTTGGATCAATGTCAAGAAGCGAAACTATAATTTCTATATCAGGATCTATACAGTAGGAACAGTTTTAAGCCTTTCACTTCTCATTTTGTAGGAACAGTTTTTGCATGACTAAAGCAGGGGGAAGTTTTAAGCCTTTCACTTCTCATTTTGTAGAAACTATAATTTCTAAATCAGGATCTATATAGTAGGAAATAAATACAAATAGTGAGCAAATAAGAACGCACACAAATGAGGTCAATGTAATATGAATATCAAGATAACATCAACAGATATTGCATATCTCTATTAACTAAATAATTTATTAACACGTTTAAATTATCCATACTACATACGACAATTTCTTCCGCAAACTGTACTCTCAAATATCTGGGGTTTCTTTCAAAAACGGAAATGATACCCTATAGAAGATTTAAGTTTCTCTTAGATGTTAGAACTCTAGCTTACGCAAATAAGTATGTCCTGTAGGATTATGCTTAATAAAGAAAAGGTACAAGCGAACTTGGCTTCCTTATCTGAAAGATAACAAAGAAACAGGTCCACAAACCTGAAGACGAGATCAAGTGAAAAGGACTGATATTCGCCAGAGATCTGCATTGACTTTTGAGAACAACTTTGAACCCCATTCTTGTGCGACAACCTTCGTCAACAATCTACATAGAGAAATTACACCTCATCCTAGCAACATAGAATAAGGATTCAAGTATAATCACACAAAAAGTGGTCAGAAGGTTAAACACTCCCACTTTATGGGTCTTAGCCACATTATGTCCATGTCTTTTTTTTCACTTCATATGTCCATGTCCATCCCCAGCCCATACCCCCAATTATTGGGGACTTAATGAGTTATGTTATTGTTGTACTGTTGTTGTTGTATATGACGTTAGGAAGGAATCGAACTGTATCCCATCTACCTCAATAGCTTGATCCGCTTCCTGCTCTTTTAATATTCTTGGAATTAAAATTCATATTCTCTACAAACAGTACATGCTTGGAAAGAGAAGACATATATACTATATAGCATCTAAACATACTCAATAAATGCATGCAAAGTACTCAAAAAATCAATGTCATGCAAAATTAATGTAGATAAGTTCGAAAACAGAAACCTTGAATATGTTCCAAGGATTCATTTGTGGAGACCGAATACGAAAATTCGTTTCCACAGTACCTTAATGTTGAAGGTGAGACAGCATTTCCTCAAACAATGTTACCAAGAATGAAATACTTTGCACCCTCTTCCTTGCACTTTAAATGTTAGTAAGATGAGATTGATGAAGCCTTATGCGTAAGGACTTTTCATTCTCCCCGTTCTTGGATGGGAAGGATCTTGGAGTTGAGAAAATATACAGAAGCCTATCTCACCTGTTCGTACTTACAAAGTAAATTAGAGGAATTTCAAGCCTCCCGGCTGAGAATTTTAATGTTCAACGAAGAATTGAGAACAAAAACGGAACTTGAAAGGCAATCTCAAGAGAAATATTCATAAATTAGCAACGGTTTTTGCGAATTGAGTACACAATCAAATTTGGCATACATCCATGTCTACCTAACAAGCAACTTACAATTAGTAGACTAGCATTAACAACAACAACAACAACAACAACAACAAAAGCAGCAACAGCAATACATTATTACATAACTAATTTATTTATCAGATCCATATTCAACACCAAGACCATATAAAACACCAGCATACTTCTCAGTGGAGCCATTAAAGAAACTGTCTTTCAATTTCTTGAAAGCACAAGAAGTGAGCAAACTATCAGAACCTGCCTGGTGACAAATTCCGAATCGCTCAACTTCCAAGAGCTCAGCTAGCTTGTTGAGTCCACCATGAAGGCTGTTGCAGAACTTCATCAAATGCTTGATATCATATACAATTGGGAAATATAATTTAATAAGATCAAAGAACCCCGTTTGCGTTTCGGGCAAGTTCTTACAGGTCAAAAGCTTGAGCAAGTACCCAAAATCATAGGCACTATGGAAAGTAACCCAATGCACAGACTCATTCAACACAATCCCTGAAGACATCAGAAGCTCCGAGAAACGGTTAGCATCAATGCCCATATCATTATTCTTCTGAAATCAATACCAGAATGCTTCAGTAACTCGATCGAATCATTAGCAGACATATCTTCATTAACATCAAATTCGCGAAAATTGAACTGCCAAATGCAGCCAACATTATTATCATCACCACAAATAGGCAAATTCCCGTTTTGATCGGAAAAAGTGAGTCCCAACTGGATCAACTTCAACATATCAACATTATCTCTCAAAGTCTGATAATTGTAATCGTTGATGTTCTTGAAAGTTCCGACAGGACGAAGAACAACTCTGGGGAACTCAGTGTCCATAGCCACATATGGATAATGGTCAACAATTTCTCTAATCAGACCAAATTCTTCTTCAAGATTGTGATTCCATACCTCCCTTATATGAATTGAATCACCTTTCACCAAGTCAGACATCTTCTTCTTCTTCAATTCTTCACACAACACCAACAATTTAACACTTCAAATCATTCAGTTTTGCAACAAATCTGACAAACCCAGATACTAAAATTACAAGAAGGATCTGAAAATGAAGATCGGGCCGAGAATTGATTAATTGGTCAATGATTGAGAGAGAGGAGGGATGAGGAAGTGGAGCGTCATCTAATCTGGTCTGGTGTAGTGACTAATATATAATAATATAGACTCTATGCAGCTACTTTGTAATTATTTCAGCTAAAAGATTGACTAAAATAGCTTTTTCTGACCTTTTTACCCTTATAGTTGGATGAATCTCTTATACCAAGAGAGGGGTAAGATAGTCATTTAATACCCTTAATTTGGGGGTTTAGGGTTTCTATCCCCAACATTCTAGGAGTAAATCATTTTCCTAATAATATTTGTTTAGAACTGACAACATAGCTACAAGGGGAGATAAAAAGAGACAATTCGATGATAACGTGACTAATTCTGAACCACACAAAATTCATGTGGATCTGCTTCATATCAGAAAATTCCTATATAATAAATCAACTAATGAGAAGTTCGGACAAAGAAAGTAAAAAAAAGAGAGACAATTCGATGATAACGTGACTAATTCTGAACCACACAAAATTCATGTGGATCTGCTTCATATCAGAAAATTCCTATATAATAAATCAACTAATGAGAAGTTCGGACAAAGAAAGTAAAAAAAAGAGAGACAATTCGATGATAACGTGACTAATTCTGAACCACACAAAATTCATGTGGATCTGCTTCATATCAGAAAATTCCTATATAATAAATCAACTAATGAGAAGTTCGGACAAAGAAAGTAAAGTCGTCTGAATCTTATCTGGAACAGCTTTTTTTCATCACATACTAACATGCTATCTGAAACTAAAAAAAAACGACATGATTTCTGAGTCTCAGAATAGGTGTCAATATTAAATAAATTTTTACCGAAAATTTTTAATCAATGGACGAGGAAATTCCTCACCTGCGAAATTATTCATGTTCTGCATTAGAGTCACCGTTAAAATCAAGATACCATGACGTAAAGTAGTAATAGACGGCGTTGTTTTTTGTGAGAAGGTTGAGGTTGGTTGGGGCCGGGGTAGCACTAGCAATCCGGATTGACCGGGTAAAAAAGTAGACCCTGAACACTAATTTTTCTTTGATTCACAATTAGGACTGTTAGCGAGCCGATTAAATCGCAAATCGCTCGTTAATCGGTTCATTAAAATCGGCCGCTAACTCGCTTCATTGTTAACGAACCGATTTACGATTCGGTAAAATGGCTCAGTAAATCGTTTTAAATCGCTCGTTAAACCGGTTAATAATATTCTACCGATTTTAGCGAGTTAGCGAGCCGATTTTAACGAACCGATTAACGAGCGATTTACGAGTTAACCGATTTTAGCGAGTTAGCGAACCGATTAACGAACGATTTGCGAGTTAACCGGTTCGCCAACAGCCCTAGTTTTGTAATAGTATGATCCGATTAACGAACCGAATTACGATTTAATGTGAATTACGATTTTCGATCCGATTAGCGAACCGATTTTGCGCGATTTGATACGGTTCGATTAACGAACCGGTTTTGTACGATTTTATTTCGAACCGATTACGAATTGAACAACCGAATCGGTTGACTAACGAACCGATTAACGATCGATTCGGTTTTCTTAACGATCCGAACCGATTTGGCCCAAAACCGGCTCGGTTCGGCTCGTTAACAGCCCTATTCACAATACTAATCTCCTCAAAAGTTTTTCATTCATTCAACTTTGGCATCATCATATTCATAAATTAAGACATTGATGTCCTGATAAATTCAAAATATGTTTGAAGGTCGCATTCTTAAATGTAACTAGAACTACAATAATGCACAGGAAAAAAAGTATTAAGGAATAAATTGAAAAGTAAAGAGAATTATTATGTATTTGAAGTACTAAGTTAACTATGGATGGTCTTGCTTGGCATGTGTTGAGGAGGTTGTATACTACCAATTTAAAAAAAATAATTAAAAAATAGTCAAGATTAAAAATAGATGAGTCCGATTTATCCAAGTTAAGTTCCCAAAAAAAACTTAGTTTCTTGAAATGTGACTTTTTTTTTCTAAATCCCTTTTTCTCATGGAACATATTAATAAATGTTTTTTGTAAGTGTCTTTTTTTCTTGCACATGTTAAATAATAGTGTTCTCACAAATACATATTTTTTTCCGAGATAATTATACAGCTTACAGAGGTGTAAACAAACTATTTTTATTTTCGGTCTTAGTAACCTATGGACATACCGTAACCATCAGATTTTTTAGGTCGATCTCGCTCCATCAACTATCTATGGGACTTGGTCCTTCATCTGAGCAATGATTTCTTGGCGGTCTCTAATCTACAACCTACCATCTCGTTGAACAATAGTGAACTTTTGGATCCGAAAGGAAGGTAGTTGCTTTGTCGTTTTTCTGCGCTCCTGCTTTCTTATCTACAACTCGGACTCAACCAGCTGTTAATGGTGTGTCGCTCCTTCCCAACGCAGTAGGCGAGTTCATGGTTCAGTTTGGTGTGGGTTTACACATTTTTCAAACCAAATCAATATTTTCAGTTTGAGAATTTTACAACCAACTCAAAAGATTCAAAACTTCAAACCCTTACATTTAATTTACATCGGTTTGGATTGGTTTGATTCGGTTTCATGAGGTAGAAAATATTTTATTGCAATAATATTCATAAACAATATAATACATGTAAAACAAATAAAAAAAGTAAAAAATTAAATCCTTCTAATAATTACCTAGCTAATGGAAATACGCACGAAATGATGCATGAGAAGAGAAATATGGGTGGAAAAAGAAAAGTAACTTATTTGGATATTTACATAATATTGATCAGTTAAGAGATTACTATAAAATGTTAAGTTTATTTTATTGCAAAAGTCATTTAACTTGTTATTTCTAAAATAATTACCTCATAGTAACAAATGTTTACCTAATACATATTTTCAATCAATGTTTTGAAACTCGGACCGGACCGGTCCGACCGTCGACCGGACCTCCTGACGGTCCGGTTAGGTGCCAAAACCCGTTTTCGTCAAAAACCGCTCTAATTTCACTGACCCGGTTGACCCGGCCGGTCAGATCGTTCGAACCATAAACCGGAACGATTTTGGGAAAACCGGCCGGGTCACAAAATACATTTCTAAATTTTTTTTTAAATTTTTCTGTACAAAAAAAGGGAAGAAGAAGAAAAATAGAGAGAGATGGCGAGGCGGTGGCGGTTCACGGCAGAGGGGAACAGAGAGGAGAAGGAAAAAAAAAAGAGGGAGGTGGCGGTGGCGGTTCGCGGCAGAGAGAAGGAGAGGAGAAGAAAAAAAAAAGGTCGGTGGTGGAGAGAGGGAGGTGCAGAAGAGAGAAAGAGATGAGAAGAAAAAAAAAGAGGGCGGTGACGGGGAGAGAGAGAGGTGCAGCAGAGAGAAAGAGAAGAAGAGAAGGGAAGGAGCCGGAGAAGGAGAAGAGGGGAAATGCGGCTGGAGAAAAAAGGAGAAAGAAATTATAGGGTTTTCTTCCTCTAGGGTTGGTAAGAGACTTTATATAGCTGGGACTAAAATGGCAATTAAAATATTAGCACATAAACTCTAAAAAATAATTATAGTACAAACAAGTCCTAAAAGTTTATTTTCAACATCTAATTGGACATTAAAATTAAAAAAGATATTTAAGGGAATAATTAAGATAAAATATATCTGAACTAGTTTTATATCAACGAGATATTTATTTAGAAAATTTTTAATATTTATGACGTCACCGGGTTGATGAACGGGTCGATGACGGTCCGACCAGTGACCCATGACCCAGTAACTTTTTCGGGTCGATCTCCGGTCCGGGTTTCAAAACATTGTTTTCAATAATAACATATAGGGTAATATTCACTAAATAGTCTCAAACTATTTCGAAATTTTAAATATCAGTCAAAAACAATTATTCTTGCGATTTTGGCCATGAAAAATTTACTGGCCGATGTAAGTAGGACTCGAAAGCGAGTTTTTTCGCCAAAATTCAAAAAAATCGTATCTCACGTTCCGGCAACGTGAGGGGCATTTTTGTCCAAAAATATTGAACGCCATTGACGTCTTCTCCGACTGAACACCTCCGTCGACCACCACCCATCTCCGTGGCACCACTACCGTCTTCCCCTCCCTCCCTTCCTCTACACCACCACCACCACCACCAGTAGTCCACCCATCCCCTCCCCTTCAGCCGCACCACCCAATTCCCTTCCCCCGCAACCAACTCCCATAGTTTCTCCCATTGCGTGATGTCACCCCACCACCTCGCCACCACCCCCATTCTTCCTCTTCACTCACCGGCCAAAAAATGATATTCAACAAAAAGTAACCTTCTTCAAAAACCCAACAATTTCTCTACAAAAAAACACCCAACCCCATTACCAAATTCTTTCATGGCTGCCAAAATTGAATTAATTATGGCCAAATGAGATAACTTGCTTGAAGAAAGCTCAGAATATATATGAAATTAGGTTTCAATTTTAAAAAGTTTGAAATTTAGACAACCCAAATGATGAAAATTTAGGCAATCGTTCTAGCAGCATCAAAAGTTTTGATCGAGAAAATTGTCAATTTGGGCGTACAATCGAATTTCCAACACTCGTTAGTTAACTCCGTCGACTTTAAACACGTCGTTCACTGTGATTGCCGCCGGAATGGCGAAATGGCTTGATATTTATATTGGTGTTCTGATTGTTATGGTTTTCCTCAACTAGTTTCCTAACATTCCCTGGGAGAGGCAGCCCTTATCAGCAATTAGGGATCTTTGTGATCCTTATTTGAATCTTTTCAAGAATTTAATTCCCCCGATTTTCAACACATTGGATGTTAGTCCACTTTTGGCTTTTGCAGTGCTCGGTACTCTTGGTTCGCTTTTGAATAATAGCAAAGGAGGATACTGATGTTATGGGATGCTTTCAAGTTCATACATTTTCAGTAAGGAACAAAAAAAAATTAAGTATCAATTTTGTAATTTGGGTTATGGAATGGTGTTGGATGTGGTGGCAATGGTGGTGGTGTAGAGAGAGGACGAAAACTGCAAAAGACGTCAATGGAGGCGAGTTTTTTTGGACAATTATACCCCTCACGTAGACGACATGTGGGGGGAAAATTTTGAATTTTGACCAGAATAAGCGCCGGAGTTCATTTTTCGCTGCCCATAAATGTTTCGTGGACATAATCCGCAAGAATAATTGTTTTGGCCCAACATTTAAAATTTCGAAATAGGGCAAATTCGCAAATTTGGTCACATAACATTTTACGACTTGTAACTTAGGTCCTTTTTCTCTTTTTAAATTTTTACATCATTAATCATTTTACTATTTGTAACTTAGGTCATGCTGTCATTTTTTCTGCTAGTCAATGGTTAGTGAACTTTTGAGTAGGGGCATTTTTGGTAGTTCACTAAAACCAATCCCTCCCCTACATCTAAACCAACACCACCACCACGGCCATCACCGACCACCAACGCCGCCACTGACCACCACCACCCACTCCGGCACCACTGAAAAATATATGTTCATTTAATTTGCTCCCAAAAAAAAGTGAATTTCATAAAATAGGACTAGTAAATTTCTCATTTAAATCTTTAATTCAATTTATTGTTAAAGAATTTGACTTTCTTGGGTGTGTTTGATTGTTTCTAATTCATTTTCTTGGATTCCTTTGATGTTGATAGATGGTCAGTGGGATATTTGAGGGAAAGAATGAGGAGGAAGTTAGTGAATTGGACAAGAGTATGATAGTAACAAGGTCTCTACTACTTGATTTCTTTGAGAAATAAGAAGTTTCGTATTCATCTAAATGTTCATCTGAAGCCGTATTCCAAGGAATAGAAAGCGAATCAGGGAAAGAGAAATCAATTACTGAAGATGATGATGCATCCATTTGGTCTATTCAGGTGAATGCAAGCACAAAAGATGATGATGAAGAAGGCCTTGAAGAAGAAGAAGAAGAAGAAGTCGAAGAGGAATACGATGATTCTGAAGACTATTACTATGAATTAGAAGAAGAAGAAGGTGAATCTGAATTGATTGTTGATGAACTATGTGAAGTAGTGAGCAATATCAGTATGAACGGAGGAGAGAAAACGATGACTAAATTCATTGGAAAACACACTCGATTTTGCTATAATAGTGATGATGAAATTGAAGGAAATGAAGAAGAAGTGGGAGGCTCTGGAAATGAATCTTCTTCAGATGGCGGCGGTGGTGGTCGGTTATGGTGGAGGTGGCGGCGGCGGCGATGGTGGTTGAGATGTAGGGGATGGGGTTGTTTAAGTGAACTACCAAAAATACCCTTACTCAAAAGTTGACTAACCATTGACTAGCAGAAAAAAATGACAGAAGGACCTAAGTTACAAATCGTAAAATGATTAATGATGTAAAAAAATTTATAAAAAAAAAGAAGAGAAAAATGACATAAGTTACAAGTCGTAAAATGTTATGTGACCAAATTTGCGAATTTCCCTCGAAATAGTTTGGTGCTATTTAGTTCATATTGTTAGCCCGAAGGGCAAAGTGATCAATCTTGTTTTGATGATAACAAACCATTGATAGTTCTAATGTTTGTGTGAGCATGTTCTTAATGATAGGATCCTTAGCACTCACACCAACATTGATGAAAATGGTAAGTTGGCTTCTTATGTAAACCAAGGTATGAATATTACACACAAGAAAGCTACACTTTGTAAGACTCCATAGCACAAGCATGAAGTCAATCCACATGCTATGAAACTATTTGCAAAGTCAATGAAGAAGGAAGATCAACATGTCAAGAGCTACACAATCATACAAGCATATCAAATGGTAGACACATTAACAGGAAGAAGTGTGAAGTCCAATACAATACATCAAGAATGCAAGAAGGACTTCATCACTCAAGAAGATGTTGATCAAAGGCTTCAAAGTCCAAGCTCCAAGAAGAAACAACTTGAAGACTTGAAGACCTTAGAAAGATTAGTCTAAGCTTATAGGTAATCTTTGTGACTAATCTTTCCTTTGAGAATACTAGGATAAATAAATGTTTAAAGTTCAACATTGCATGTTTTAAAAACCTCATGTTTTACTTTGTTCATTTATTTGAAAAGGTTTTTGAAAACAAGTTGGTCAATGCCTAAGTTATTTAAAATGTATTTTCTATCTTTACAAAACACTTAGGCATGTGCATGAGAACATTAGAAACTTAAATAAGTGTAAAAATCACTTTGTGGACTGTCATGCGGTCGACATAGGCTTTGCCTCGGAAGACCAGAGATGTCCGGTTGACCGGCAGTATTGATCTGGTCGACCAATTAGTTTTTGTCCTTATTCGAGTTTTGAATGTTCCAATGCTCCAACGACTATATTATATCCGGACGACCGAGATATTAGGTAGGTTGACCGACTTTTGCTTCAGTAGACCTGACCACTGAATTGCGGTCGACCGAGATAAGAATAGAGGGCCTTTTACCTTTGATTTAAGGCACCCCGGTCCACCTACTGTCTAGTAGCGGTCGACCGGAGCTATCAATTCAAGGCCAAAATTATAGCTGTTGTGACCAACAAAGCTTGTGTATTCTTGCCCTATAAAAAGCTTTCAAAGCTGATTTTTTCACAACTAATGAAGCCATAAGAGGGTATAGGTATATACACTTTCTAAACACACAAGCTTACACTTTTGTGCTTAATTGCAAAATCATTCAAAGCACTTGTGTTGAGCTTAAAACTTCATTTTGCCTTCTATTCTCAAAGAGTGATTAGAGATTTCATTTGTATATCCAATCCAATTGAGGGATTTGTAGATTTGTAAAAGTGAGCTTATTGTAAATCTCCTTAGAAAGAGATAGGTTACCCAAGCTTCTCATTAGTTGAGAACTAGTTCTTTGTGAGCTAGTAAAAATCTCTTAGAGAGCTTCACTCTTGGTGAGTGTTTGAAAGTCCTAAGAGTAGGCACAAGACCTCTTTGTGAGGCAACCACTCTTTGTGAGTGGAGACTTCTTAGTGAAGCTAAAAGTCCTAAGAGTACGCACAAGTCCTCTTTGTGAGGTTAAACACTCTTAGTGAGGGGAGTCTTCTTTGTGAAGTAAAAGTCCTCATTTGTTGAGGCAATTGTAAAAGGTAGAACACACGTTGCATTTATTGTGAAGGGTATCCATTAGTGGATGTTGAAATCCTTGGGGATTGCCCTAAGGTAGTGGATGCAGATTCTTTGTGAATCGAACCACTATAAATCATTTGTGTTAGTTCTCTCTATCCCTTAACTCTTTACATTATAGTTCATGAATTGATATCACTTGCTTACTTGACTACATGAACTATTTGATTAGGATAGAAACTATCACTTGCTTCCAAGCTTTATACAATTGCTTCACTTAAGTCATCTAAGTTGTCATTGATCATAATTGAATCACCTTATGTGCTTAAACAACATACTTGTTGTTAAGGTGAACACTTAGGCAAAAGAAGTTTTAGAAAGGCTTAAAAAAAATTTTAAAAACCTAATTCAAGCCCCCTCCCCGCTTAGGTTCTATACCCTCAAAGGGTATTACACATATTACCCTAACATATATGTGTGTATGAATAATTTCGATTTTCTTTGGATTGGGTTGAGAAAATTTTCAAACCAACCCGAAATATCGGGTTTGATTTAGCACAAACCTAAACTAATCTAATTCACTAATCAAGCCGAAAATTCGGTTTGTATTGATTTAGATTTGTCGGCTTCAATTTTTTTTTTGAACTCCCCCTACAACGCATTCAAATAGGGGGCACCGCCTTCGGATCGTCCCAAAATAATGTAGATGGGTTCTGGCCGATCAATATCGGTAAGTCAAGAAGTTGTCTAAAACCATAGTGGGGAGGTGCTTGTGTGATACCCGAAACTTTTATTTTAAGTGGTTGCATGTCTTGTAATTAATTTTTGTTTGATATATTTGTAATTACATGTTTATGTGTTGTACATTAGTTTTATAAGAGATTATGAGCGTATTTGATGTTTTGAAAATTGTGGGACTTGAGTGTGGATGTTAGAAAATCGAGAGGTTATTGCTGGAAAAATAAAGAGGGGAGTTAGAAAAAGAGAAAGAAGAAAAAAGAAGAGAGAATGAAAAGAGAGAAATTCTGGGGAAAAAAACAAAACAGAGTGTTGAAGGTAGTTCGTCAAGTTAAAGTAGTAAACGAAATCTAATGTACCACATTCTTGTTTCTAAAGTTTAAGGACTTGCAGGACTACAATCTGAACGGTGGAGATCGAATTTCAATGGTATTCTTTATGGTAATCTTCCTTAGAACTTCGTTCTATGGTTCTGAAATTTCTGGGTTGTTCTTCCTATGCAGTAAGTTTGAAACCCTTTGCAAACATAGTAAACGTTCTCTGTTCTTCTAATATTTTAACCATAGTTAGAAAACTTCTTAAACTAGATTCTGACAAGTACATGGTTTTATTTTAACGGCTAGATTAAGAGATATCAACTTCGGAGTGCAAGGCTGTGACATTCGGAGAAAAACATATAGTTGTGAGTATTCTTCATAATTGAAGTAGTAAACGAACTCCGTTTTGGGCATTCTTTAGTGTGTTTCGAAGAGGATCGAAAGGGCTACGAGTGAGAAATGACGGAAGTGTATTTGGAGTTTCCAGTAGAGAGTATTGGAAGTGTGAAGGCCGATGATGTTTCTAGATTTCTAAGTTTGTGTTTGCTTGCTAAGTTTTCCAAATAATGATCTTCACCTTCATCTTTTCAGTACTAAAAACCCATGAAATGTTTATGTTTAAATTATAGAATTTGAGTTTGAAGGATTTTATAGCATGTTTTAATGCATTAGATGGAATGTTGAATTGTGCATTCTTGTGTGTTGAATCATTAAATCTAATTGCGTATGTTATTTGCATTCTTCATCTTGATGTTGTTGTTGTCGAGTACTACTGCATTTTGCAGTCATATATTCTATATGTTAATTGGAGTCAACACTGATTTTGACCTCTTGTCTAGACTCAATTTCATTGCAATGATTTATTCTTTTGCATATGTGTGTAATGTCGTTGAATTCGGAGTTCACTGTTCTCTGTCACTGTCATTGAGTCCTCTCCTAAATGGGATACAAATTAGGGACTACAAACGGTTGTTGTGGAGTCCACAGTGGTGGGCAATGACACAATACGAATGGATCCTTAAACATTGAGCCCTTCGTTCATGGGACATATTTCACCCATGTTTGCATATTATGATGCTTTTCCCTTATTGGCTATAAGTTGGGGCCGTTGTAGTAATTGTTTTAGAGTTATGAATAGACGATTGAGCTCGGTCGTGTGATTTATTGAGTCATAACATGAATCATATTCGAAGAGTCTAATGTTGTGTATGTCCGTATGTTGGGATGAGCAACGCATAATGTATGTGTCACATTTCCGATGTATAGATGTTGGATTCGACGAGTAAGGTTTATAGCTTAACTGTTCTTATTTTGGTGTTGTTGTTATATGTGCATTTGGGTCAAAATGAGTCATTTTGGGGCTAGAATTCGACAAGTGCAGAAATGCACTTTTCCTTCACAAATTTACACTGTTTTTGGTTTGTTCTGAATCTCGCAGTCGACCGGATCAGGTGCCAGTCGCCAGAAGCAAACTACTGGGACCAGTCGGACGAGTGGAAAGCTATCCCGATCGACTGGATAGTTTCACCACTAGACCGGAGCTTGCCCAGAAGGGCTTAGGTCGACCGAAATGCTCTGTAGGTCTTCCGAATGAGCATTTTGGCCATTTCTGATTTCTGTTATGTTCTAGTTTCTTCTGATGTTTTTTAAAGGTTATGTTGTGAGGTTTTAAATTGTGTTTTGAGTTATACAATTCAAGTTAAACATTGCATGTTTTCACTCTGTTTTGGGAAGTCGGAAAAATATTTTGGTGTCTTATTTGACATTTCATCCCAAGGGCGCACGTTGATTCTTATTGGGTTTCATATCTCATGCATTTACTTTTCTTATTTGAAGATGATGAGATACCTGATGATGAGTATGTGGAAGCTTGGTATGAGAACTTTAATGAGTGATCTAACCTGATCATGTGTAATAGTTGAATTAGTTTATTTACTTTTTGAAATTTTAAGTTTGTAATAACTCTTAGTAAGGATACTTAGCAAAAAAAATACTCTTATTAAGGACTTGCACTTTATTATAATGTAAGACTTTGTTTTCCTTTAATAGTATGATATAATTAAATTTATTGTTTTTGCTCTGGATTCTGTGCCTCATTGGCATATGAGGTATTGTCAAGTCATCACCCGGACACGGGGTGTAACAGATTGTGTCACGAGCAAAAAAAACTTATTCCTTCCTTCCTTATCATCTGAGTACATTGAAGCAGTGGCTCTATTCGAAGGTGCTCTTTTCGATAGACGATTTGATTATCGCTCTTTTTACTGAATAATTAGCCACTTTGATCATTAACGTTTTTTCGTCTAGCCACTTTGGTCAAAATTCAAGTTTTTTAACTCATTTCATCATTAAACATTTTTCGGCCTGCCATTTTGGTCAAAAATAATTTTTTTAACTTGTTTCATCACTAAAGTTTTTTCATTATGCCATTTTGGTCACTAAAGTTTTTTCGGTCTGCCATTTTGGTCAAAAAATTTAGTGACCTAAATGGCAGAATGAAAATACTTTAGTGATCAAAATGGCAGATAGAAAAAACTTTAGTGATGAAAAAAGTTTAAAAAAAAACATTTTTGACCAAAATGGCAGGCCTAAAAATGTTTAATGATGAAATAAGTTAAAAAACTTGAATTTTGACCAAAGTGGCTAGGCGAAAAAACGTTGATGATCAAAGTGGCTAATAATTCCTCTTTTACTCTTGAAACATATTGCCAATTTTCATAAAATAAAAAATAAAAAAATGAATTGCCAAAGTCTAGTGAATAGTGTACGTGATCATGACGATAATCTTTTTCTTTTTGGTCTAGGAAGTTGGGGTTTACTAGTTACTCTTGATGCTTCAATTTGTAATATTCAACGCTTGGGTAATTTTTGGGTAATGCTTCAAAAATGATCCTTTCATAAGGTGAAGAAGAAGACTATTCAACTTCTACACACCAAAACCTAATCTCCGCTAGGGTTTTCCCATTCCGCTCTCTCTTTTTTCTCTCTAATTCTTCCTTTTGAAGTTTCTTCATTTCTTAACTTCCATGGCTAATGGTTGGATCTAGCCATCTTTCTTCCACTTTTGGTGTCCTCATCCCCTCCTTTTGTCGTAAATCGTGATGAAATTTTTTCAAGGTATTCTGATTCAAGATTCAAGACTCAAATGTAAGATCTACTTCAGATCCTTCTAGATTTGGAGTTTCCCTCTAAACCCGGAGTTGTTCTGGGCCCTTCCTCAGTTTTCTTCATCTTTCCGAGATAATCATGGACGGTTGATACGCCCATGGTCTCGTAGATTGTTGATTTCTAAGAAAGGTTTTGGAACTGAGCTTGCTACTGTTGTTCAAAGATTTTGGAGAAGATGCTGCGAAAATTTTTATTATGTATTTATTTTTTCTACTGTTTGTAGTGTTTACCTAGTCCGGGGTGTGAACTTTTATCTGTTATCATGGTGGTCTCCACCATTGTGTAACTTTTATTTTCTTGTATTTTCTTTTTATCTTTTGATTGTAATAACTTTGTCTATTTTATGATTAATGAATAATTTCTTATTTAGCCAAAAAGCTTGGGTAATGTTTTTTGCGCATGGTCTAGCAAAGCTCTCAGATCGAGTTGTGCGCTTCAAATATTTGAATACGAGAATATCTTGACAATTAATAAATCTACAAGTTTCCTTAAAAAAAATGTTTTCTCTAAGAATATCATTTTTGCAATTATACCCCAACTATTACAAAAACATGTTATTGTACCCTTGTCAAACATGTTGTGAGAAGGATCATCGTAGAAAACTTGTGCGATTATTGAGTTTGAGTTGACCGATGAAGGATTGTTCTCATAAGATGTGCTTACTGTATTCTATAAACTCTCTACTCTTTTTCATTTTCTTTATTTTATCACAACACAAAATATTTAAACTTTAATTCATTACTACTCTTGACATTATGGGTGAAAAAGTACACCTAACAAACTTAAAACATAATCTCTCTTCTCATTTGCCTTCAATTAAACCTTTCTCTTTTCCTTGTTCTTTTTTCCCTTTGGGTGACTTGAAGCGAAAAAAAACATATTCACCAATTTTACTTTTTACAATTCGGTTTATGTGTTTTTTTTTATAGATAATGTTGTTTATGCGTTTCGCACTCTAATAATTGGTCAAATTTTGTCGCTCAAGTTGTAGATGTGGAAATGAGCTGAATTATCTTAGACACTCAAATTTTGCTCATTTCATATTTAGTGCAAGCTAATTTTTTTATTTCAAACTTCGCTCATCAGTAGTTCATGAATCCCATCTCAACTCATTTAGCAATAAATATAAAATAATTTTAGTGACATATAATATGAGTTTAATATCTAACTAATACAAAAAAAAAAATTTCTTTGCATATGATATGAGTTTAATATTGTTGTACCAATTATAATATGTAGAGACTCCACAAATCTGTTTCAACTCATACTAAAAATCTTAACCATAATATAAATCAATAAAAGTCCAACTAACAAAAAATGCTTTTTAGTTAGTGTTAAAAATCCCTATTATCTTTCATATATAAATAATCTATAAATAATTTAATTTATGTGACATTATTTTTTATCTGAAAAATGAAAAATATATTATATTATAGAAAAGAGTATAATAGTTATAAGTGGTTAATTATATGAAACACCCTAAAGACATGTACCGGTTTTAATTAGGCGTTTATTTTTTCAATTGTTTCAATCAAGTGTCTAATTGCACATTCTGTCCAAGACATGTGGACCCACATGTCAAAATAAAAAACTGACTTGTTTGAGACTTTTTATTAACGTTGGAAAATATTGTTTCCAAAAATACCATTCTATCTATATTATCGACCCAGCTATGTTACTGAACAGTAAATTGTTCAGCACCCATAGAACATCATATCAGCATTAAATGAAAACATTTTACATCTATTAGACAGAAAACGTGGATCATTTATTAGGCACTTTTAGGGCTGCCACACTAAATCATCTATGATTCATCTTCTTCCACGGTTACCCAAAATATCTCACCGAATCAGAAACATCATCCAAACAAAATCGAGCAGGACACCGACGATGACGCCTTCCTCTATCCTCCATCGACATCGTCTAGAAGATCTGTTGTTCCATCCAATCACAACTCAATTAAAATAAAATAAAATAAATAATAGTCCAAAAACCCTAAATTAAATTTGAACCTTTTCAAAAAAGAAGAAGAAGAATGATCGTGGTGGTGGTGGTGGTGGCTACTGGAAACCAATACGTAATCGGCCATAGAATTAGACATGTTGTTATTACTAGTTCCCCTTGCATCCCACCAGTTGCCTGCATCGCCTAGTTGAAATTCTTCCGCCGTGATTTTTAGCCGGAAAAAACAACTCTCCTCCACTTGGTTTCTTGAATTTTTGGTAGCAACAAAGGGTAGTATTTAATTAACTAGCTCTATAGAGATTCCTTGGGACTTTTCTTGAGTTAAAGGGTGGTGAGACGTGTATCTAATACATGTGTTTCTAATAGCTATTAGACACACATCTTACAGCGATACGATCCACTATTTATAACTGTAAGATGTGTATCTAATAGCTGTAAGCTCCACTCTTACAACTATTAGAAAACATCTAACATCTTAACCATCAGAAAAGAGAAGAGAAAGAAAGTACCTCAAAATATATACATACACATCTCTCTCTCTCTCTCATCACCCGCCCTTCTTCCTCCCTCATCTCTTTCATATATCTCTTAACAAATTCATTGTCGGTGCTCCTCAAAACTCGAAATCTCCATCACCTTCAACCGTCATTTGAATCTTCAGGAATTTGTATTTGGTATATATAAATTTAAGTGTTTCTATCAACTCTTAAGAATTTTATGGTTTGTTAAATCCAATTTGAATAAAGTGGAATCATCAGATCCATGAATTTTAATTTGTTTAATTCAAACAATCCATTTTTTTGATTTTGTATTGCTAAGATTTGGAGGTGGTAAAGAAAGAATTAACTAATTTGAATTGAGTGTGGTTGACTGCTTGAACTGATGGTCATAATGCAGCCATCATATATAAACCAGAAGCATCTAACGGCTGCAGACGCGTTCAGCATGTGCTAAAAAAAGGTCGTTCAGCACTGTAGCCAAATGCCTCTATTATACCATTCAAGTGAACTTCCTGTCGTTGGTTTTTCAAAAACTACTTCTCTAATCTGTGTTGCGGACTTTTTTGGGCTTTATGAACGGGAAGGCTCCTGGGACAATTTTGACTGACCAAAACATGTGGGTTAAAGAATCAATTGCCACTGAAATGCTAAGGACCAAGCACGCATTTTGCATATGGCATATCATTTCAAATTTTTCCGAGTGGTTCTCTGCATTACTTGGATCACATTATGACAATTGGAAGTCTGAGTTCCACCGACTTTATAATTTACATACATTTAATGAATATGAAGTAAGATGGAGGAATATGGTTGACAAGTATAGACCGCATGGAATTGTTTCCCATCAATGACCAGTTCTTCTTCTTTTGTTTTTCTTAGTATTTCTTCCTTTCATGGAAATTATTATCCTGCCCCTGCATACAAGATTTAGCATATCAGTAGACTAGTACATTGTCTAAGCATATAATCTATGTAAATGAACCAAAAATAAAATAAAATTATATCAAATGAAAATAATCTAAGTGAGAAAATAGTATAAAAAAGTAGGTAAAATATAATTTCATCAACTACTCCCCACTTAAGACTTTGATCGTCCTCGAGCAAAGAAAACAATTCATAAGAAAAATAACCACTTAGAAACATTTATCCTTCCATGAATCTCAACATTCTCGTTACTAGCTTCAAAAATTCGTTACAAATATTAACAAAAAAGTTTCAATCCCAATATAACAATAAAATAAATCTCTCTCTCTCTCTCTCTCTCTCTCTCTCAAGAGAGTGCTCCGACCATGTCGGACAATCTCCCTAAAATTTTAAGGGCTATACTCGTTTTTCAACCAAACGATTAGATTTATCATATGTCGGACTACTTATCTTCTTATGTCGCCATTATCAATAGAATATTTGCTTTTGACATCGTTTCTATGGCATTGAATTTATGTGATGCCGCTGCTATAACAACAGGTCATCAATCTGGTACCGTCGGAACGAGACGCATGATATTTTTTGTTTACTTGACCGATCGCCGAACTGGAATTTCTCCAGTAGTGGGAGGTGTATCGGAAAGAGAGGCGATGGGGATGGGAAAATTTGATTTCGGTTATGGACATAATGGGGCGAGGGTTTTGTTGGATTTGGACGTAATAATTGGCTGGCCATTAGCTATGCTGTTTATTTGATGGCACTGGAAGATATGTCAGAGATGATGAAGATAGTCAGTGAGCTGGATTAAGAGAATATGGGTTGGATGGGTGGACAGAGTGTGGGCTTGGTGGATAATGGTATACATTGTTTTGCTTCTGGGCCAGGTGTGCTGATTAAAGGGGGCCCGAGTCAGATTAGAAATCAGTTAGGCAGGGTGCTAGACGGGTCAGTTGAGGAATATGTGGTTTGGGTTACAAGTGGGCTTGATTGGCATTATGATGGGCCGCATGGGCAAAATTATATTGGGATGGCTGAGGATATCTCAGTTGGGCTGCGAGAATTTCATGGGCTGCTTGGGATTGCTCTTGTTAGGGCTGTGTAGAATTTCTGTGTATGGGCTGGTTGTGGATGCAAAGGGAGATGACAAGACAAAGGTCGTAGATCGGCCCTGCTAAGACTCGTGAGTTACCTAATATGCAATTGTCTGGGACTTAAAAACTCCTAGACAATTCAAAATTTTAGTGCGCCTCAAAATGACGCACATTTATAGTAGTATTTTCTTTTTATAATAAAGTCGTTTGTAGAATTCATGATTAATATCATGGAAGTGTTAGGTTTTTTTACTTGTCTTAAATTAGAATTTGTTTCGAGTTTTTTTGTAAGCAATCAATTGGGGCGACTGTCTCAAACTTGTAGAAGCGTCCTTTAAGATAGAATTTTGTTGCAACATGGTTTCGAATGGATGATTGGGAGCGGACGTTCTGTTCGTATCTGGCGTGGTCGCTGGCCAACTATTCAACGTGGTTTTCAGCTGATCTCCCTCATATTTTTATGTGTTATGAAAGTTTACAGTAAAAAACTCTGTCAATTGTGGAAGGCTTCTGGTTTGCACGCTACCTCGAATTTTCTATTGCTTTTTTAATAGATTCTGTTTACACGGTCATAGAACATTGTACCTCTTGTCACCTATTTTTTTTAGCTTTTTATATGTCCGTCTGTCATGTAATGTTCTGGCTCATTGGCTAGCTAGACTTTTTATGAGGTTTGATGCCTCACTTAAAAGGGTAGAAGATCCATCGGAATTTCACCTCCCTCATGTAGCTCTTGATATCAATTAATGATATTATATCTTTTTCAAAAAACCAACAATAAATATAACAAAACTAACAGACTCTTATTATGAAGACTTAGAGATATACTATGACAATACCAAGGATTTGAATCAACACTTAAACAAGTTTTATGCACTCAATGATCACTTTCTTGATAATAATAACGCAACTTAGCCTTGTTAACTTACATACTCTCCACTAATGAAGACAAATCAATTCACTTGAGTCTATTAGGACTTTTCGTCTTATAACGTTAGGCTAGGGACATGGCTATAAAACAAAGGGATATAAGGTATACAAAAGTGAGAGAGAAAAAGTAAAGAGAAACACACTTATTATTACAAGACTTTACCATGGAACATTTTGTTTCTTTTCCCAAAACGTACTCAAATTCACACTTTATCTTCCATGTATTTTTGGGAATTTAAGAACAAAACCCATTGAGAAGGAATGAGATTTTCTCACTTTATCACCAATACAAAACAAGCTGATAAATTAACACGATGCATAAACTCTTCATCAACCTCTTTCTGTTTCTGTTTTTTTCTTTTCATTGTTTTTTTTTCTTTTCTCTTTTTTTTTCTTCGAAATAACTCATAGCTTTCACAACCAATCTGATGTTCTCTTCACTTCAACTTTACTAACAAGCTCAAAAAACTTCTTGTAAAATAAGCATGCACTTTCCTCTCTCATACGGGAACGGAAAATAATATTTGTAGGTTCAGTGTAAGTGTTTTTTTTTGGGTAGAAATACGGAATATTATTAGCGAAAAATAGAAGTATTACATAGTACAACTAGAAAAGAAAAATTACAACATAACCGAGAAAAGAAAAGTACAACCTAGCGGAATACTTAATACTAAAGCTAATTCTTAGTTAATCTTAGTGTTTGATGTCCTAATTTGTCATGCAGCCAAGAAAAAAATGCAAATGATGGAATGCCTTTGAAAATTTGGTTGTCATACCCGGTTAGATTGCTCCCATGCATGGTCAAGCAATCAGCTGCTTGGATGGCTCGATGAAACACATGGTTGAGACTGCACATTGTGAAATGTCTGACTAGACATCGACAATCATCAACAATATTAGAGTATTTTACGTTACAATTAGCGTTAAGCAGATTGAATACAAACTGAGAATCTAGTTCAACTTCAAGTGTGGAAATGTTGTAGTCCTTTGCTAGTTGTAGTCCAAAAAGTAATGCTTGTAGCCCAGCTTTATTATTTGTTCTAACTGGTAGATTAATACTGAAACCAACCACCCATTCACCTTGTGCATTTCTCAATATTTCACCTGCACATGGATTTCCTTTACATGAACCATCCGTATTTAATTTGTAGTTATTATTCGAAGGTGGGTTCCATTTAATAAACATAGACCTAATATGATTTCCCCTGCAAAATAAGTCCATAGCATAAATATATTCAACGCTCTTACCGATAATATCTTTAATGCTGAAAAGATTGGTGTTTTCTTGAAGATTCTTACATTTCGATTTAGCCACATTATCCAACATGAAAAAGTAAAAATAGTTGCCCATGGTAATCTATTATGTAAGTATAGTGTGGTAGTACAGTTGGCTTTAAACCAAGTTTTGAAAGGACATGTGGAGAGGATAATAGTGGATATACAAATGTAAACCATTTTAGAGAATTTTATCCATAAGGTTCTTGCCATATTACATTTCCTGATGATATGTTATGTATATTTTGTTGTGGTATTATAAAAACTACAAGTATTTGAAGGTAATATTTTACGTTTCGTAGCATCTTAGCATGTGGAATATGATCATATAGACATAGCCACAGAAAATATCTTATTTTTGGTAAGGTTTTAATATTCCAAATCCAATTACATGATGCTTCTATTTTATCCAGGTTTTGCAATAATGATTTGTATGTAGAATGCACTGAATAGTTTGATTGAGATTATTAGGTAGTGCAAAAGATAATTTGTTTAAATCAATTATATTGCCAGTCATTATAGTATTAAGGTTCATAATTAATTCAATCTTTGTAAGCGGTCCAGAAATAAGTGATCGGAGATTACCAAGATGTGTCAAATTATCAGACCAGACAGAAATCTCATTTCCATTACCAATTTGCCACCTGATATGTTTTATACAAATTTTCCATCCGAGGAAGATACTTGTCCAATTAGTGGAAGGAGAATAATGTTCTGGGATGGAATGTAAATGATAGTTTTTATCTGAGATGAAGCAACGCCATGATAAGCTAGCCAATAAGGATTGATTTTGTAATTTGGCTTTTCTTAGATTTAATCCTCCATACCCGGTTGGCTGACAAACTTTATTCCAAGATAGAAGATGCATTTTATGTTTAAGACTTGTAGAACCCCAAAGAAAATTACGACAGATAGAATCAATAGCATTTGTAGTCCTACTAAGAAGATGATGAAGCTGCACAACATGCGAAGGAATGGCCGCTAAAGTTAATTTAATTAGCGTGCACCTTGCTGGGTAACTTAGAAACTATGTTTTCCATATTGCAAGTTTAGCATTCATAGTATCTAAAATATGTTGGAAATCTTTATGTTTTAAGGTTGTAGATTCATAAGGGAAACCTATATACTTTCCAAAAGTGGGTGCTCTAGCTATTTGTAGCTGATTTAAAATTAGGTTGGTCAAATTAGGTTGGATATTATTTGAAAAAATGACTCGGGATTTAGCAAAGTTAACCTTATGACCAGCTAGAGTACACAGATTATCAAGAATATAAATTATTGTTTAAGTATTTTGGAGATCTGCTTTAGCTAATAGAATTAAATCATCCGCGAACATAAGATGGGATAAAGGTGGGATTTTACGGGATAATTTAATAGGTGTCCAGATTGATTTTGAGACAGCACTATTGATACTTTAAAGGAAAATATTCCATACTAAGAATGAAGAGGTATGGAGAAAGAGGGTCTCCCTGCCTCAGTCCTCTAGAAGACTTAAAATATGGAGTCGGTTTTTCATTGACTAATATTGACAAGGATGTAGCTGTGATACAAGTCATGATCAGTTTAATCAATTGATGTGGAAAATTATAGAATAGTATCGTAAAGTGAATGAAAGACCATTACAGTCTATCAAATGCTTTTTCCAAGTCTATTTTTAGTGTCATGTTACCACTTTTTCCCTTTTTTCTTTTAAACGAATGAAGAACCTCTTGTGCAATACATGCATTATCTGAAGATCTGCGGTTAGGTAAAAAACTACTTTGAGTTGGACTGATGATTGTGCTTAAAATTGGTCTAATACGATTCACAATGATTTTAGAAATTATTTTATAAATTGTATTACAAAGACTTATAGGCCTATATTGGGTTATTGTTTTAGTTCTATTGAATTTGGAATTAAACATATATAAGTGTAATTTAGTTCCAGGGGTAAGTTGCCTAATCTAAAAATTTCAGTAATAATAGCAATTAAGACGAGAAACCGACAAAACTCAAGTAAAATAACAATTAATGTAGATATTTCACGACTTAAACATGCTCTTAGCAAGCACAAGACCTCCAACCTAAACATGTTCTTAACCAGCACAAGACCTCCGACAAAAACTTGTGAATAAATAGGAAACAAGCCTATTAAATAACATGGTCATCCATAGAGATTAAATAATCAATTCTCCAAAAAATTACTAAGAAAAGTTTTCTTCGACTTTAATATCGCGAGGATTGAAAAAATAAGAAAAAACAACCTCATTCGTCCTCCAACTTATTTCAATTAGCTTCGAGAATACTTGTGTAGTTTTTTCTTCATAAAGAATCCTTGAACAATTTACGTTCAATACACAAAGTCCTAACTACCACTTTCGCGGTGGTTTCCGATCAACTTCTGCACATGCTCTAAAAAACAAGGGTATAATTGTCATTTCATTATTTAAATAATAATAAAACCCACCTTCCATCTCTATCCACCAGCCCATCCCCATCACCCCAACCTCTGCCATCGTTGTTGTCGACCACCACCACCACCACCTATGATGACACCACCCCATCTTCATCCACTAGCCCATCCTCATCTCCATCCCCATCATCGCGCGCACACACACACACACACACACACACACTCTAATATTTCCCCAAAATTCTCATTCCTAAATCTCTAATTTCTCAACCCCAATCCCCCAAAATCGCTCTACCTGTCACCATAGGCAACGGTCACCATATCCACCAGCACCATTGCTTCACCTTTGTCCAAGTTGTGGACACCATCTCCTTCTCTCCAATTCTCCGAACAGTGAGTCACTACCAGCTCACCGTCATCCCTTGGCAAAACGCACATACTACCCCAATCCCTAATTCTAATCCCTAAACCTCCACCATAACCCCGACGTCCACCGACATCATCGCCCCTCTTCTTTGATCTTTAGGTTTTCCAAACTTCATCTCTCCATCCTCCTTTCCCCACAATTTGTTCTTTTTCTTTGAGAGTTGAAAATTTTGGGGAAGAATTAGATGATTAATATTTATGGGTTTTTTGTTTGTAAATTTCAATTTTTGAGATCCTCTTGATTAGTTGCTGCAAATCTTAAAGATGAGAGATGATAATTTGATTTCAATTGTTTAATTTCGTGAGTTTCTTATCAGAACAGCCATAGGTGGTGTAGTTGTGGAAAGAGGGTCGGGATTGGTGGTGGGGGTGGGGGTGGCAGCGCTGATTCCCTATCGTCGCCGCCATGGGCGTAGCCTAGTGGTTGGCCGTAGAAATTGGAAAATGGGAGAAGATGATGATGGAAATGGCAATTATACCCTCATTCAATAGAGCATGTACAGTGCACATGCTGAAGTTGGCCGGAAACCACCGCGAACGTGGTGGTTAGGACTTTGTGGGCGAAACATAAAATATTGAAGGATTCTTTATGCAACAAAAACTACATAGGGATTCTCGAAGCTAATTGAAATAAATTGGAGGACGAATGAGGCTGTTTTCCCAAAAAATAAATATACATATCCTTACAAATAGTTTTCTTCGTCTTTTTTGCAAAGGGCTTGGATAACTATTTGATTCGCTAGAGCTTTGAGCTATGTGACAAGTATATTCTTCTAATCGTTCTACAAAATGCAAACGATGCATATTGTTTAAGAAATATTTCATACTTTGGTGTATTTTTTATATCATTTTTTAGTCCATAGCAGATGAGATCTGATCTCATACCTTTTCAATCAGATTTCTGACCGAGTAGCTCCGTCGAAAGGGGTAGGAGCGGCGACTTCCTCTAATAAAATTTGTTTCGTCATTGCAAAAAATGGTGGAATTATGCTGAGAATAGGGGAGTTTAGTGTATAAATAAAAATTGTGAAATCTTATAACACAATTGCAGAGATAAATAAGAAATTTTTTGAATAAACATCCCTTCAATTTCAATAAATCACCACAATGGATACAAGATGACGGAGAGAGTTTTATTTCAGCCTCTTCGATTCCTCTAGCAGTGTAGTAGGTGGGAGAAATTGATGGAGATAAATGGTTTTCTGCCATTAATGTATTTCAGAAGATGGATGAAGATTAGGTGAACTTTTTCATTCTGACTGTGAAGATGTCGACAACTGTGAAACATGTAAGAAAATATATATGTTATATCCACTCGGATCGGATATTTGTTTTCTTAGGTCAAAGTATATGGGTTATATCTAAATCTCTTATTTGACCCGTTTTCATATTAAGTCTCTATGCAAATGTGATTTGGGTTTGAGTTTGAGTCCCAGACCAAACCAAACCCAAACCATACATTGTCCAAGCAAACCCTATATCTAATTTGCACGTGAGTTGGGAGTTGAACACTTATTACCAAGAAAAATTCATATTAGGCTTCTCTTGATCTGATATAAGTGAGACTAGATATGTTATCAATAGCCCATATGCTTGCAACTTGTATTATGGAGGGACATTTTGCTCTTGTTTCCAACATGAACTCTCCAGATATTTTTCAAAAAAATGATGACAGCGATTTAATTTTTTTACCGGACATGTTTAAATTGTGATTCATTGATTTTTTATTCAAACAATTACTTTATAAAATTGCATCTTCATTTTTTAGAATTAGGTTATTTAGTTCTCATACCTTACAATCTAAAGCGGAAAAAAGAGTAGGGGAAGATGATAGAAAGAGGAAATCCTGTGAAATTAAGTGGATATCCCTTCAATTGCACTAACTATTAATAAGATAATTGGCTGACTATGCTACAAGAGTGGAAGAACTAATTTGAACTAATGTAAAGATGTGTAAGCTTTTCATAAAAATAAATAAATAAATGGACACCGCGGGTCGGCCCGCTCCGCCCCTTCACGGGTCGACTGTCCGCGTGGGTCAGCCAGTTGATCCCCGCAAATAAACGGGCATATAAATACAAGCTCGCCCCCACCCATTTAGCTCATGTGACGGACATTTGCCCATTTTGACAACTCTAGATATGGGTATGTTGTAATACCCGCCCCGTTCTAACCCGTCAATTAAGAATAATATTAATGTTACTACTATTTCATTAATGTTGCTAATTATGTAATTTATTTCAAAAACCAATATGAAACGAGGCGTGAGACTCAAATTCTTTATTCTCAACGGATCACGGATTATAGTGAGACGGTAGGGAAATACAATGTTATAGAACTAACTAAGTATTGCGATACCTGTCAAGGAGGTCGTAGCTCAGTGGGGCAAGTCTTTACCCGTGACCAAGAGATCCGAAGTTCAACACGCTTTCCTTACGTGGGGCAATAAAAATTCTCCTCCTCATTAGAGGGAGAATTTAAGGTTGCCCATCCTTACTTTACTCCTTTATATTCCTCATCAGCATGGCGAGCTATGAAATTTTCTTTGAGAAAGCACAATTAACATCGATAAAAATAAATTCATAAAAGATATAAATATTGGCTGAGCCAAAAATTTTTTTTTGATGAAATCTTATAGACTAGAGTTATTCACATTTTGTTCACCATTTTCACTCTACTTGGCTAAAGTGCTTCATAAACCTCCAAGTCCTCCTGGCTTCATATTGTGGACTTTTTATTGTGAAATTTTTTATAATTTACAAGAGAGCTCATTGTGAATTTTTTATTAGTAATTTTATTTTTTTAGTCTCTTACACACTTAAATTTGTTACCATTTTAACCAAAATTGTTAAAATATAAGTGGTGTCATTCCTATAATTCACAAACTAAATAATTTAATTTTAAATTGTAAAGTGATTCAAAATGGGTACAATAAACAATGTTCACGAGGCGATGTGTTACTAAAAAATAAAACTAAAACTAAAACTAAATGAATAATTTAACTTTAAATCGTAAAGTCGATTCAAAATAGTGATAATAAACAATGCTCACGAGTATGAAATTGCTACAAAACAAAACTAAAACTAAATTTTTTTTTTTGGAAAAAACTGGTGGGGCATGCCCCACTGTGGCTCCGCCACTGTTCCTTGTGTTTTCCACTTTACCTCCGTCCAAAAGGAAAGAAAAAAGGAAAAAATTATATTTGTGCACCGAAGAGATTAGTACTACTGTACTAGGAGACGAAAAACCCTCAAAAGACTGTCCTTAATTAAACCTTTGTACAGATTAGATTACAAACTCATAAGATAAAATAGCGTAATTCTGGACGAAATATTGATTTCACCTTTCAGGTTTTCAGGTCAGCTTTGCTAATGTTTGTACCTTTTTTGTTGTTGATTTATTTGGATTTATTTGTGTAAATTTGTTATTGAGAATGAATGGTAATAAGCGGGCATGTGATATTATGAGCTTTAGCGCCATTGGCATTCTGGTGGGAACGAATTTTGCAAAATATAATAGGATTTTTTTACTTACTTTGAGTATGTTTGGAATTGAGATGAATCTTCATCTTCTGTTGTCCTATTTTATTTTTTTACAAATAAATAAATAAATGGTAGGGATTAAGAAATTGCTAAATTCATATTATAAATCATAAATGTAAAAGGCTCAAATATCATTACAGTTTTTTGCATTGGATTTACACATGTTTTCTAAGTTTAACTTGAAGCTATAAAACAAATAAATAAGGGCGGATGTGGAAAGGGTAAGTAAAAGTATTATTGGGATTGTAGATTGACAACTAAAATGTAACATTTTCCGAAATTATGCCGCCTTTATTACGGGAAGGCTGCATCTAAAAGTTTGAACTACTAGAGAGGATTGCAACTCATCCATCAGCACCAAGTAGAGCATGGGTAGGATTCGATTAGAGGAAGCTTTGGACAGTTAAGATTTAGTTGCAGGAATATAGATATTCAATAAACAAGTTCTCCTGTCTAATCTGAACGTTAGTGCAGACTCCTTAGTCACCAAGGACATCGCTCATCAGACGAATAAACCTTTCTAGTTGCATAATCCTTCTTATATCAGAAAATTGGCTGAGATTTCTTTAACCATGAAAAATAACTTCATCAACGATGTCTTTGGTTGAACAATTTTTTTAGGTTCATAATCCTTCTTATATTATTTGCATCTGAATTTAACTGATAGTTTTAGTTAACTATTAGTACACATGATTCCTGTTAATTTAAGTTTATGTCTTCTCATGCAAATTAGTTTCACATGATTTGGAATGTTGTGTAGATGTACTTCACAAATGTGGCACATTTTCTGATTTTCTTCCCAATGGTACTATTATTCCTTGCCATCATGGAAAAAGATCCAGGTAAGATTAGATATGCATGTCCGGGGGTGGGGAAAAACAATCATAAATGTTCTTTTCAAGAAGTTTTAGAATGGGCTCAAAGAGTTTGCACTAAATATCACGCACTTTATCCAGTTCTCTTAAAAAAAAGTTCCTTTTGTTCTTGATTTCTTAGATGATTTCAAATCAAGTTTAGTAAATTATTAGCTTTTAGTAGTTCTGTTACAGTCTTTCTCATGTGAAACAAAAAGAGGGGGGGGTTGGGGGGGGATGAAATGAATTCAGGACTCGATAACAAAGTATTCATCTTACGGAGAAAATATGACATATTTTTAATATGGATTGCATCTCCATGGTGCCTCATCTCTATCTAATTGTAATTCCCTTGGAAAATATAAAAAGAAAAGAAAACAATGATACTGTTTTGTTGCTTAAGAGTAGTTTGGTGCACAAATTTGACCAAGAATGATCATTATCAAATTCAAGCCTCAAAGGTATTTCCACTTTGAGTTTGTCATGCTGATCTCAATATAAGAAGCTTCCCTTTTCACTTTAGGTTCTCAGCTTATCCAGCGCATGATTTTACTGTTAGTTTTACTAGTTTCATTCAATAAGGTTGACTGAGACTCTAGCAGTATGCATAGTCCAATTCAATGAAATTAGTGAGCCCCGTAAAACTGGCTCTAGACACCCACTTGGTGATCTCTTGCACGTATTCAGATTATCACCTCAAGGGTGCATTATTTTTTCAAAAGTCCAATTAGTTTTTTGCATTCACATTGCTGTGCTTAAGAAATTGTATTGTCTATTATATCTGTAGAATTCAGGTGAGCGGAAAGGGAAATTCTCATTTGGTCAGCCATTTGGTAACATTTACTTTCATCACACAAGAAAATGCAGTGACAACGGACCAGAAGAAGCAATGAAAGGAGTTAGGGACGTTTCTCCTTATTTTGCAAATCCAGAAAACGATGAAGAAGAAGCACAAAAAGGGAAGAAGAATTTGAAACCTAAGAAACGAAGTACAAGAGAGGTTCGAGTTGTTTCTCCTGATTTTGCAAACTCAAAAGGTGGGGAAGATGAAACAAGGAAGGGGGAAAATTTGAAACGTAAAAGACGAAACAAAAAGGAGGTTCAAGTTGTTTCTCCTTATTTTGTGAACTCAAAATACCACGAAGAAGAAACAAAGAAGAGAAAGCATTTGAAACGCAAGGAACGGTATACAGAAAAGGTTCAAGTTTTTACTCCTTGTTTAGCAAACTTAAAAAATGACGAAGAAGAAACAAAGAAGGAGAAGAGTTTGAAATGTGAACTGCCAAAACAAAATCAGGGTCAAGTTGTTTCTCCTTATTTTGAAAATCCAAAAAGCGATGAAAAAGAAGCACAGAAAGGGAAGAATTCGAAACATAAGAAACGAAGTATAAGAGCGATTCAAGTTATTTCTCCTGATTTTGCAAACTCAAAAGGTGGGGAAGATGAAACAAGGAAGGGGGGAAATTTAATATGTAAAAGACGAAATAAAAAGGAGGTTCAAGTTGTTTCTCCTTATTTTGCGAACTCAAAATACAACGAAGAAGAAACAAAGAAGGAGAAGAATTTGAAACGCGAACAGCCAAAAGAGAATCAGGTTCAAGTTGTTTCTTCTTGTTTTGCAAACTCGGTGGATGAGGAAGAGGTAACAACGAAGGGGAAGAATTTGAAACGCAAGAAACGAAATACAGAAAAGGTTCGAGTTATTTCTCCTTATTTTGCAAACTTAAGCAATGACGAAGAAGAAACAAAGGAGAAGAATTTGAAACGTCAACAGAAAAAAACAAATCAGGTTCGAGTTGTTTCACCTTATTTTGCAAACTCAGTGGATAAGGAAGGGGTAACAACGAAGGGGAAGCAATTAAGAAGTAAACAACTAAAATCGGACGTGAAGAGTGCTCATCTGAGGAAACATGTATCAAAAGGAGAGAATGTGGTTGGTGAGTCAGGGACAGATGGGGCAGACTCTGAAGTTGTGGTAGCAAGGACTAGAACTTCTAAGGTGATCAAATCTGTTGTTCTTTCAGCTGCTCAGAAACGAGATGAGGCTTACCAACGGAGAACTCCAGACAACGCATGGAGGCCTCCACGTTCCCCCTTTAATCTACTCCAAGAAGATCATACTGACGATCCTTGGAGGGTATTGATTATTTGTATGCTTCTCAACTGCACAACCGGTTTGCAGGTACTGGTTTTTTGTATGCTTCACAACCCACAACTATGTTACCCGGAACCTTCGTTTATGTCTGCCGTACCCGTGTCGATACGACACGACACGACACCATGAGATATTTACCGGATCTGGTCAATACCGATCATACACATTGTTTTAGATGTTTAAGTAGCCGACACCTAAATACATACCCGTACCCGACACTTGTACCGTAGTCCGGGTAACATAGACCCACAACTGGTTTGCAGGTTTTATAGCTGTAATGTTGTTGTTGCCTTTACTCCATTAAGTACAGTTATTTACTTTAGTCAACATGAAAAAGATCCTTTTATTATGTTAAAATTTCGACTTTTTGATAACCATATTCATTCTAAAGTTATTAAACAAATAGCGTGATATTTTTCTCCAAACAAAGTAATAAATCTTCCAGATTGTCAACAAATTCAATGCAATGTATTCTCTGAATTGATTATTTATTATCACCTTTAAAGATGGTTGTTGTTTTATGGGAATTAAGAAATTGCCTGAAGTATTTTTTCGTCTTGCCCTTGAGCATCTATCTGTATATGCATTCCTCTGATGGTGTTGTGATATTTACTTTGTGTCAAATTTTTTGTTGAAGAGATGTATTTCATGCACCCCATTATGGATTCTGTTTATCCATCTGTAATTGCTCGGAAATTGTAGTTTTCCCTCTATAAAGTGTTGATAAAGATTGAGTTGGTTTATCTGTTTCTGAAGGCTAATTGATTTCTTCTTCGTCTTTCAACCTGCGGTAGCAGCTAGATTCAGTTTGTATCAGTTTTATCCTTCCGGATCCTGTGGACTGAAAAGTTCTGTATTTGATTTTAAGCAAATGCCTACCTACTTCTGTACCGAAGAACTAATGCCTTTATATGATTGCTTCTAAAATTGTAAAGTTCGACTTATTTTTAAAAAGAAATAGAAACTTCATTTGGATAGACCTATATCCGTCTCAAAACAAAATGGGTAAATGGTAGCCCGCCTAAGATGAGGCATATGGGTTAATTTTCTATGGATATTTGCTTAATTTGGCAAATCCGCCTATTCTACGGCAATTTGGGAGGGCTCAATCCAAGTGAAAACTCACCAAAATTTTGCTTTTCCCTTCTTGGGTTGCAAGTTTCAAACTTGTTTCCCGCCTTTTCATTTGGAGGAAGAATTTTTTTTTTGTTGTTGATATTTTTCCAATTTGAGAAGCAATCTTAGTGTAGCCTAAAATGGTAGATGTTCCCTTGCTTCGGAGCCCTTTTTCCAAGGAACTAAAGCAAAGAGATGGGAAAAGAATCAAGAACTTTATAACGATGCTATAAGGATCAGTTACCAGGATAGGGTCTCACGTCCAAACACAGAAATATACTGCTTATTTTTTGGAGGAGTAAATCATTAATAAAAACAAGGAATCTTTACCGATAATGTGTCATTGCAATCCCATAGGCAATCCAAGAAAATGACCTTACCTTCTTTCTATGTTCTCCTTGCCATCCATTATAATCTCACATGATATAAGTGAGACAATGAAGCTTGGTTTATTTGTTCGCCAGAGGAACTTAATCTCACATGATATAAGTGAGACAATGAAGCTTTGATATTACCCATCGAAAAGTAAAGAGTAGCAATGGCCATGTCTGAAATCTGTTTGTTAAGTTTAAGAGAATAAATGATATGCAAGACATTCCTGGTAATAATGAATACTGGAAATGATCAAAGTGAAGCAGATACTGCATAGAAGAAAATAAATAAATAAGGTTATACTTGGATTAGCCGACCCCTATTACATGGGATTAAGACTTTGTTGTTGTTGTAAGGTTATACTTGGATTGCTTCTCAAATTAGTAAAGTCCAAGTCTTTTTTTTTCTCTAAAAGAAAAGGCGGGATTTTTTTTTGAAGCTTGCAACCCAAGAAGAGTATTTTTTGTTTGCTTTTGATGGGCTTTCCAAATTGATCAAATTGCTTTGGAATAAGCAAATTTAAAAAACTGCTATAGCAAATTAACCAATATCCCTCCTCTAAAGTGTGTTCCAGAAAGGAAAACTGAAATAAAAGGAAGTATCTGTTAAAGACCTGGAGAAATGCTTGGCCTCACAAGACCAAGAACGTCTAGTTGATTTTAAGCATGCTTATCTAGAAAGAACATATTACTCTACATCTATCTCTTCTTACAAGACAACGTTATCAGTCTAAAACAAACTTCAAATTCTCTGGTTTCGCGTATGGTTCTTGACGTTAATGCATTATTGTTAGTCAAAATTTGTTTTGGAAAGTGCTAATGTGTGGTTGCTTGCGCTCATGTTTGTTATAAACTGTTGTCGAGGGCCGTTTGTTTTTATTAGAGGCAATGCTGCTGCTGAGATTTCATAACTAAACATATTTTCTTATATTATCAAAATTATTGTAGGCCGGGAGAGTTATCAGTGAGCTTTTCACTCTCTGTCCAGATGCTAAGACTGCAACAGATGTTGATCCTAAGGACATAGAAAACATTATACAACCTTTAGGCTTGCACAGGAAGAGGGCACTAATGATTCGGCGTTTCTCATCGGAATATCTTGAGGAAGGCTGGACTCATGTGACGCAACTGCATGGTATTGGGAAGTAAGTTAGCTTTCTCTTTTCATCAGTTCAAATAACTAGTTGTTGCTTGCAAATTAAAATCTGGATAAAGGCTTTAACACTATCTTGAATGCTCATTCGTTTGAGTTTGTAATTGATGGTAGATCTTCTTTAGATGATTTCAGGTAACCTTCTGAGCATTGTAACATGCTTGGAATTTGTTTAGTGTTCTTTCGGATGTGGAGGGGGGAATCCAGAGCACTTTTCCCACTGTTTCGTGAAATCATTTTTTTTATATAAATTATACAAGACTGTTGATAAGTTTTTTCTTATCAGAAAGAGGTAGCACAACCATAGTCAAAGATGCTTCAATACCTGAAACAGTAAATGAAGTGGTTCTATTATGAATAAGTACACTGGTGAAGTGTGTGACATTATAATTTATCCTTTGCTTCCTGTCTCTGTCTACCTAAAAAGTTGGAATAAATTCGGTTATTAAGATTGCCTTCCCTTCTTTGCTTGGTGCAACTATTGCCAAGCATCTATGATTTTATCTGTTGGATCGGCCGACTCTTCTGGATCTGCAAGTACATCACATGTAATCCGAAAGATCGGAATTTTCTTACACCCCCTGCTAAACTTGTTTCAATAATAAAGAGATGAATCAAATGATTGTTTCAGTTTTTACTGGCATAATAAGATACAATATGATTTTCTACGAGTGCGGAATTACTTGAAAAGGCATAAAGCGTAATTTAAGGTGTTAGTTTGTTTTTCAATGGCAAAAGTTTTAAGATCTTGAAGCTAGTGATCTTATTTTTTTCCTTCTTCACTATTGTTCGTTTTTACAATTAGGTATCAGGGAATGGTTCTGCACACTGCTGCAGAATGCAAATTACTGGGATTTTCTTTTCTCTTTACTACTATATTTGTTATTTGTTTCTAGTAAAACGGTTATGGTTTTCATTGGACAAAAAAAAAACATTAGTTGAGGCTTACAACGCATGCTACTACAATTGTTCTTTGCTTTCATCTCAACATTTCTTGTTATTTAATCGACGAAATCAAATAACTGTATCGCAAAATGCCCTTTACAATATTTCTATGTTTGATGGACAGGTATGCGGCTGATGCATATGCAATATTCTGTACAGGGAAATGGAACCGTGTGATTCCAACAGATCATATGCTGAATAAGTATTGGAGCTTCCTCCGCGGAGATTATGAAGTGGTGGTTTTCAAATGATAGCAGAAAGCTTTGGCATCTTTCTCTTTTGCTCTTTTTTTGTAACTTAAAGAGTAAGATTTCTCTCCATGTGGCCTTCATGAGTTCTCATAATGCTAGTGCCAGGTTAGCATTGAGGAGTTCTGGGACTCAGTTTCACCTTTTTGTTTTCTTTTTGGGGGTTGAGCAAAGTAATATATAGCGGTATGTGCATACAATCATTATACCACTGATCATTTTGTGATTTCTTTTTGTTAATATATGCTAATTGTAATTATCAATTAAGTGATAGAATGCTTGTATGATGTTGTCAGTGGTTTATAAATATGTATTAGTTTGAGTTTCCCTATCAAACCAAATAGAGAAAATGACCAAAAAATGACAGCAAAAAAGGTTTGGTTGACCATGGGATCCATCTGTCTGTTCTTGTTCAAGAATATATTAGGCACTGTTGAAATTCACAGACTCAACTGGATGTGATTATTTCTTCCCCCATTTTCTTTTTTCTTTGCTTGTAATTAGTTGTGTGTAAATATTTAATACAACAGGGAGATTATTTTGCAATATTATTGTTATAAATTATGATAGATAAGAAACAAAATAGTTGCTCGCTGGTGAGGTTGTGGAGTAGTTTTATATTGATTTGGTTAGTGAGTAAGTTTTAAACTTATATTCAGACCAATAAGTGCAATACATATGTAGGTCAAAAGTGTCAATTATCTTTCCTGTGAATTGATACTTTTGGCCTACATGTACTGCACTTATTGGTATGGATATAAGTTTAAAACTTGCAACAATTTGTCATGTCCCAAACTCACAAAACACAGTTATAAGCCAATAACAACCAACACACACAAGAGAACAAAGCACTGACATATATGTGTGTATATATATATATATTGAAGTAGTTGGGAAATAGATATTAACTCCATTGATTACAAGCAAACAAAACTAATCAGCTAATCTGATAAAAAAAAAAACTCATTTGATTTTTGATGCATTTAACAATGAAATAGTTACGTGAATAACTTTGGAGTCCAAAGGAACATAGGTATTTCTAGACAAGTTTTTGGCGGCATCCGAGAACGGAAACCAACAAGCTTTGCTTTGCTTCATCGACTAAGAATTATTAATTTCAGTAGCAACAATTTTAGCGGTCCATTTCCGGGATTTTTCAGCTTCTTACCTATTCTTCGGACCATAAACTTTGCCCGGAACCAATTTGCCGGTAAAATTTCCTCTTCCTTTAGTAAGGTTGTTAAAATCGTGATTCTACGTTGCATCATGATCATAATTTGGACATTTGACTATGCTGACCACGTTGCATCTCGGAGAAAACAACTTGACAGGTACGATTATGATTTTTACACATATTGAAACGCCATAACAGCTTGACATGTACAATATAATAAGTACTTTTTCATCTTTGAATCAAATACGAACGAATGTGAAAATTTTCGCACAGTGTTGAGGGTTCTCAGCACCATAACAGCATCGTATGAGTACTCTCTTTTATTATTCCATCAGCTACTATTAAAACAAATAGTTATTAGTTTACACTTGTGGAGAAAGTAGAGGTTGAAACAAATAGTATGGTTTAGAGTGTAATTATAGCAACTTTATATTGAATATTCTTACAGAAAACTACTAGAGTAGGGTCAAACATTATTTTAAAGATAGTGTAATATCGCATTACGTCTTAAATGCGTGAGATTATTAAATGGTAATGAGTACTTACTTGAGTTACCATTGTCAACTTGTAATATATAATAGGACTCCAGTGGCTCAGTGGAAAAGGCCCTCCCACGCTTGGCTTCAGTCAAGTGTTCGAGCCCTATATCCCCCTCCCCTCCACATCATAAAAAAAAAAAAAAAAAAAAAACTTGTAATATATATTTTAACATATTGAAAACTATTAAAAAGTAGTTTACCATGAGTGCTCGAAGACTGATGGGATTAAGTTCAAGACAATAGTTTGAGTTGAATGCTCTGGGTCCAAGAAAGACATATTTAGTTTAGGTCCAAGAAATAATCATGCCAGCTTATGACATAAACTAAGGCCAGACCTTGGGTCGGGCTCTTCGCATGGACCAAGGCTAGGTCTTGGGGCCGAGTTCTTTGCACGACCCATGATGTACAAACCCACTTGGAAAACCAGATCATGCACGTGGAAACCACTCGGCCATATCGAACTCAATGGACAATCAACAAAAACGAGATGACAAATCAGTAATGAAAGATAAGGCTGCAGCACATCGGAACGTACAAGGTATTGAAATATCCTTTGGGCGATGTCCTCTATTAATATTGGTAATTCCACTTCATTTACTTCATGTTCTACTAGCTCTCGAAAATTACATTAAGTTCTTTCTCTCTCCAGAATCTGAACTAACTTTAGCATCAGAGCAGGGTTGAGGTCTTTGCTTACCCTCTCTAACTTCGCTTATCTTATTAGGTGATTAGCTCTTGAAGTTCAGATTCAAGCTCCGCCTCTTTCCCGAGCTCTCCCCCTTCTCATACAGCTCGACTAAAATCGCTTGGCCCCTCCCGAGCTACCCACTCCAGGTACGTACTTGAAAGAACTTAGCCCTTATAGTTAGGAACACATCATCTGGCGTCCACCGTGGGGCTCCATGAATACTACAAACCCCAAAGTTTAAAGAACTCTATTTCCACGACTGATGATAACGAAACCACGAGAATAGAACGTGAAACAACTCCATTGAAACCCAGGGTTCTGCCCGAATCTATGAGAGTGGGCACCTCAGGTACAAGTGACTCAGGTACAAACGTCGACACTATAGATGCATCGACTTTACGCCAAATAAAATTAGCGTTTCATATGCTGACACAAACATTACTACAGGTGAAATACCTTATAGGGTATGAACCTAAGAGGGAGGGGGGGATGAATTAGGTTCTAAAACTTTTCGGCTTTTCCAAACTTCTTTGCTTTAAGTGATCACCTTAATAACAAATATGTTAATTAAGCATATAAGGTGAGTTAATTATGAAGGCAATCTAGATGACGTATGTAAATGAATGCAACACATAAATACAAGATTTATGAATATGTTCTTTAAGGCACTAAGTCATGTATTGTATATGCAAATCTTGCAAAAGCAAACACATTAAGACATAAGATTAAAACCAAGAAAAGCTATAAATCAAGTAAATCAGCTAACTCAAGATCAACATGTAGTTCAAGCAAAGAATAATAACAAAGAATAGCATAAGAACTTGAATGCAAAGAGTAGAGTTAGAGAAGACGAACACGGTGATTTATAGTGGTTCGATCATGAAGACCTACATCCACTACCTTAGGACACACCTAACACTACAAGAAAACTGTGTAACAGGGACAGACATTTCCGTCGCTAATAGCTACCGATTAACCACGGAATTACGTGGTCGTGTATTTTTCTTCGCTAAGTAAATTACCGATCGAATACCGAGGGAATATATAGCGACCGAGTATTCGGTCTCCATATACCGACGGATTACCGACTTAACATTCAACATTGTTGACTTTTGACTTTGACTGGTTAACGACCGAATACCGACGAAAAATCTAGCGACCGAAAATTGAGTCACCATATACCGATTGAATACCGACCGACTGGTCAACATTGTTGACTTTGACTTTGACTATTTAACGATCGAATACCGATGTCTTATTTAGCTACCAAATCTTGGGTCTCCATATAGCGACGGAATACCGACCGCATGGTCAACAATGTTGACTTTGACTTGTTAACGACCGAATACCGACGGATACTTTAGCTACCAAATATTGGGTTGCCATATACCGACCTAATGGTCAACATTGTTGATGTTTGACTTGGACTTGTTAGCGACCAAATAGCGACGGAAACTATAGCACCGATATTTCGGTCGCTATTCCGTCGCTAAATTGTTTTTTATTTAAAAAAATAAATTTGAAATTTAATTAAATCCCTATTATAAAAAACAGGAATACCCACAGAAATACGAACCATAAACAGTATTAATAAGATCCCGAATAGCAAAAATAATCAATAAACCCAAAAATAACCAATTATCTTACTAAAAACACAAGTTTACAATTCTCATTTACATTACAACACTCACAATCAAAGTGCACACTTTGAATTACAACACTCACAATCATAGTGTGCACTTCTCATTACATTACAACACTCACAATCAAAGTGCACACTTTGAATTATCAAAACTCACAATCAAAGTGTGCACTTCTTATTATATTACAACACTCACAATCAAAGTTTACACTTCTCATAAACTCCTTGATGTCATTTATATGTATATCCTTGGAAATACATGAGTTGTAATCTGAAAATTCAAGAATCAAATTATTTTATGGCAATAAAATTACCACTTTGAATTATGTTAAAAAGTTATACAATACGACAATTAATTTATGATAATAAAGTACTAAAAAATAAACCAACAAATATTACTCATCTGCAATATGTGGAATTCCAAGAAGCGAGAAAGAGATTAATCATTCTAAATCATCCTCCGACATAAATTCATCATCTTCTTCAGAATTGTCATCACCCGACATAATTTCATCACTATCACCATCATCTTCATCTTCATCAACACGGCTCGTAACGGCCACAAGTACAACTTCAATTTCCTCTGACCGGTGTGCAAGTTAACCAACTTCAGTAACAGTTTGATCAATGCGACTGGTCTCCTCCTCGTGTACTTCCTCCTGATACGATACCGGAACACCAAGAACGTCAAATAGACGTGGTTTGGAACAACAAACAGCCAACCAATCAGCCATAGATGTTGTCTTACTACCCCGAATAAGGTGTGTAGTAGACTTTTTGACATTGTGAAGCAAATACAAATGGATCGTAACTCTGGTACGTTCTTTTCCTATGGATTTCTACAAGTTTATATTGAGGATGTACCCTCAAACCTCGATTTGGAGTAGAATCAAACCAGTCGCATTTGAAAAGAATTATTTTTTGGTCAGGTACTCCAGCAAGTTCAACCTCAATGACCTGCTTCAACTCTCCGTAATAATCTCCTTTAGCCCATACCCCACTGTTTGTCGTTCCTTTTCCATCGCTGTGGGTTTTTGTGTGAAATCTATAACTGTTAATAATGTAACCGGTGTATGACACCACTCTCCTTGACGGGCCCCATGACAGATTTTTCAACAACCTTTTGGAATGTTCCGGAAAGCTATGTATCTGTTGAGAACAACAAAAGTTAAATTAGTTTAGGCATTCTTAAGACAAGTACATTTCTACACAATACCAACTTACATGAGTTCCAAACCATTTGGAAAAATCATTATAAACCCGGCTTTGAAGCTGGTCATGTACTTCACTGACAAATTTCTTGAGTTACAAATTAAATGACAATATTATTATTTGGCTACTTTTAATTAAATAACAAAAATGAAGCAATAGATGAGTTTACTTACTGAATATATGGTTCGACCTCTTCACAATTCATCAGGATATAATTCATGGCTGTTTTATAATCTTTATCAGATAATAAAATCTTTTATTTTTTTCCAAATGATCTTCCCGGTAAGTTGCAAATTGATAATACATCTGGTCCACTTGTCTTGTCTTCACCATCATTTCGCCCAATGGTTGTAACTTTCGTTTTCACGTGGGGTTCAAAATAATAGCTAAAGAATGTAGCAGCTTCTTCGAACAAGTATGCATTGCAAATTGACCCCGCAACTCTGGCATTGTTTTTCATCTTCTTTTTTAGATGGCGCAGGTATTTAATTAAAGCATAAGTAGTTAATCACATTGTAAATACGTACATGAAAAATAAAAATGAAGTTGAGATCATAAAGACATTGGTTGTTACCTCTCGAACGGGTACATCCACCTAAACTGTATCGGGCCACCATCATTTGCTTCTGTACGGAAGGTGAACCGACAAGTGTTCCATCACATAAAAAAATCCCGGAGGAAATATTATCTCTAACTTGCACAATAAAATAGCGATAGTGTCCTCCAATTCTTGCATATGCGCCACAATCAACTTTGGGGAACACAAATCTCTATAGAACAGACTAAGTTTAGCCAAGGGTCCCCAAACATTTGCCGATAGTACTTCTCTAAGTGTTATAGGGATAAGTCTCTCCATGAATACATGAGAATCGTGACTCTTCATTTCCAGACATTTTCAACTCTTTCATATCAACACATCGCGCCAAATTCGATGCATATCCATCTGGGAGCCTTAATTCTTTAACCCACTGCAAAATCATCTATTTTTGTGCCTTGGTAAGAGTGAAACATGCCTTCGATTTCATTTCTTTTTCTTAATGTACCTAGCATGGCCACAAAATTTGCATTCTCTACTCTCAATATCATATTTCCAGTACAACATACAAATCTTAAAACAAACATCAATCTTTTGCACCGGTAATCCAAGGCCTTTAACCAATTTCTTCATTTGGTAAAAGTCGTCTAAATCATTATTTTGTGGAGGAAGCGCCTCTTTCTTCAATTGCGTAAATTTATCTATAGTAGTTTCAGATAAGTTGTCTTTAGACTTAATACTCAACATTCTAGCAGTCATTGATAGCTGTGAATGGTTTGTACAACCATTGAACAGCGGATTATCAACAGCCTTCAACATGTCATAGAACATGTGTGCCTCTGGATTGGGAGGTTCTTCCACATCCCTATTATTCAGCTCATTAAAACTTGGTCCGACAGCATAAAAAAACATCTCTCGATAATTGTTCTGTGTCGTATGTCTTCTACAATTATCCATATCATGAACAAACGGGATTTGAGGCATTGGAATAAATGCCTCACCATGACATGTCCAATTAAAATAGTTAGACACAAATCCGTTCATAACAAGATGATACTTCACAGTATTAGGCATATGAAAATACTTATTCTTACAAACCCCACAAGGACACCTAATCCCATTAATTTGTACATTAGCAGACATACTAACAACGAAATCCACAAATCGTTTGAATCCTGCTATAAATTCTGGACTATGACGAGGTCCACCCATTTTTTGTCGAATCCATATACATCCAACTACGGTCCTCCATTATAAACACAATATCTGCATATATCAAATCTTAAGTAAATGAATATTATCTTTGAACCTTATGTTTGAAGATTTTCAACCTTATTTTTCAAGTAATTAATGTGTGGTAAATACTATTGTTCGGTGTAATATTGTTTGTTCTGAATTTTATTGTGCAATAGAACGATGTATTTATATTCTTGTTATGTTCGATTATGAATTGTTTACTTATTAGAACTAAAATGATATAATTAGCATACAAATTAAAAAATTAAAAAAAAGGAAAATTTTATCTAACTAAAGTAATATTACATTCACAACCAACTTTTTTTAGAGATAAAGAACAACTAACAAAATATTTTCATCTAATACAAAGATGCAAAAAATGGGGAGATAATACAAAGATGCAAAAATCGGGGAGATAATACAATGGCAGGTATTCAAAAGGTAAAACATTTTCATAGGTCTTCATGACATGTCTCAACTATACCACGCAGCTGAAACACACCTTTCACCCGTGTTATCCAAAACTCAATTGCAATCTGCTCAAAAATAGAAATATTGGTCAAATCAAAGTTAAAACAATTAGTGTATTTTTTGTTAGAGACTTTTTGTTTTTTGAAGATGAGCGCAAACACTTTGTGCATTTATTGTCAAATGTTAAGTCTGTCTCATATACAAAATGATTCCTTCAATATATCCAATGGCCACCCGAAAAAAAAGAAAAATAAAAAAGCATCAAGGGCAAGTGAGAAGGAACAGAGTTCTTCCAGGTTGGTAAATGTATTACTTGAATTGTTCTGCTTCGAGTTTATTTAGGTATTTTGTGAATAAGTATAAGTTTTATTTGTTTGACTATTCAAGTTAATGTGTGTGTGTGTGTGTGTGTATATATATATATTAGTAATAGTAACTAAAATAGGAAAATTGTTTCTATATATCCTTAAAACCCCGCTATTTTATAAAA
Source organism: Vinca minor (assembly GCA_026122235.1). Classification (NCBI taxonomy): domain Eukaryota; kingdom Viridiplantae; phylum Streptophyta; class Magnoliopsida; order Gentianales; family Apocynaceae; genus Vinca; species Vinca minor. The sequence goes on from JAOCZM010000248.1 coordinate 203,561, forward strand.
AACAGAATATGGGAAAATATAGCGACCGAATTCGGTCTCTATTCGGTTGCCCCTGAGTACTTAGCGGCCGAATTGCGACGTATATGTACAAATCGGTCGCTATTCGGTCACCCAGATGATAAATTGCAGCGGATATTTATAAAACGACGTCGTTGTGCTTATTTCGTCGCTAATCGGTCGCCTAACCCTAACCTAAAACACTAAAAAGGTCGCTAGTCCGTCGCAATTCGGTCGCTTTTCCATCAACAGCTAACAGAAAACATAGAACATACCCAAATAAATTCCAAAATAATCAGAAAACATAACGCAAAAAAGCATTAATTGTTAAATATTATATAAAAAAACATTACAATAGTTGCAAATTGATACAAAATAAACTAAATAATCTATTGACTCCCCAAAAACTCCATCGACAGTTAAGGGGCCATCGTCATAGTCTGATTCTAACTCATCATCATCTAGACTACTCAATTTAGCTTCTATCTCAGAGGCACTTAATACAATATTATCCCTACTTGTTAAAATATCAGCTAAGGTAGTAGCTAATGACTTGGTTCTCTTCATTTTCCCTCCTCTTAAATTCTTTTCTTTGCTCGTCCATCTGTTTCTTCAACTTAGTTTTCAGTTCGTTCCGCATTTTTTCCATAGATGAATGCGAGACTGCCTGGCTACCTTGCTTCATTGTCTTTACCACATCGCTGAACGAACTGAGCCCTTGAACACGTCCCTTTCTTAGCCCACCCGCAGCCTCAGCAGAAAGCTCAATCTGAGTCGGCAAATCCGGAGGAGGCTGGCCGGCTTGAATTGCTTGGTTTGCGACGTCGTCATAAACCACATGGAACACCCCCTGTCAAATAAAATGTCAGGTTATCACAGTAAAAAACTAATATCAAAAAAGGGAAAAAAGTAATGAAAATACCTATAGGAAACTCTCTAGAATCTTTATCAACCCATTCGCCTTTCTTTGGGCCGATATGGTGTTGATGAACACGATCGTAACTGGCCAGAAATGTGACTGCATGTCCGGCCTCCTTTTCCTGTTAACAAAAATCATTAAAACATTTAAATACGTACATAAAACACATAACATATATGAATGTGTAAAATAATATAATTAAGTACCAGTCTCATGTGGTGCTCAATGTGGCTGAGCGAACCGCCCGTGTGCTTCATCGGGTTTTTGCCATCCCTCCCTTCTTTCCGGTTTTTTGAGGCCCGTAAAGACTTGGCTTTAAATTTCGGAGTCTGCCAGTACTCTTTAAGTTGCGCCCAATCGGTCTCAGAAACCCATGTGGTTCTCTTATTTTTTTTTCCGTGCGTCGCTCATAATGCCGCTGAGTCTCCTCGTAAACATGTTACGCCTACTTGACTTGACGCCCGCCTCATGCTCAGGAGCCCAGCGATACCTTTTATGTATTTTGAAACAATGTTAGACAATTAAATTCGAAGACTTCTAAATTCAAACTTATTTGCTAATTTACTTACCGTGAAGTCTTCCCACTACAGACGGTTGAATCATTTTGACTCAGAAAATTAACTGAACAGACCAAAATTTCTTTGTTTTCAATCAGTTATTTTGAAAAAAAACTGCTACATTTCCCATCATTTACCCACTTCTATTCTTAGATGAAAAGTAGATGGGACAAGCCGAAATTCATGCCAGCAAATAAGTATTTAAATACACCTACAATCTAATTAAATTTTGACCTTGTATTACCAAAAACAAGCAATATAGTACCTTCTTTGTATGCTCCAGAAATTATGAAAGGTTTGAACTTTATATTTAAGCAATCAATACTGAGTAAACCCATTACTTCAATTCAATTGATCAAACAAAAAACCCGATAAAATACAAACATCCCAAGTATAAAATAAATAGAAAAACTAGTACTTAAGTCTAGCAACTCACATACTCTTAATTTGTGAAGCTGAGAGAGTGAAGTTGGACACAGTGAGAAGCAGTGGCGACTGCTGGTGTTGAAGGCGGAAAAGAGGGAGGCGTAGAAGTGTCAAACCGTGGCGAATAATGTTGTTCAAAGCCAACATTAATGTTATAGATTACAAAAAAAAGAAAAATTATAAATCCACCATTAATGGTGGACCAAAAGAAGGAAAGGGGGAAGGAATTACCTTTGACCGGAGATGATTAAGCCGGTCGGTGGTGGTTGCCGGAGATGGCGACGAGCAAGGGAGGGGGAATTCGCAGAAGAGGGAATAAATTTAGGGATTTTGGTCTTCACAAGTTCGATTTTATATTTTTGTTTGACAATTCAGGCTATAAAACGACGTCGTTTTGGTACGCCTTTACGTCTTCCGTCACGCATTCGGTCGTTAGTCCGTTGTTATCTTTTCTGTCGGTAAACTGTCATTAAATTCAGTCGGTATTCAGTCGTTATTTTTTCAGTCACTAACGGTCAGTATTCGGTCGTTAAGAGTAAACTAAACGACGTCGTTTTGTGTCCTTCATTTATTACTATATAAATATACATCGTTACTATTTACTTCGGTAAACGGTCGTTAAATTCGGTCGATATCGGTCGGTATTGTTTCCGTCGGTAAACGGTCGTTAAATTCGGTCGGTATTCGGTCGTTAATGATGAACTAAACGACGTCATTTCAATTTGGTCAACGGGACCGATGTGGTCGATTGAGTGGCGACGGAATAACGGTCGTTAGCTCTTTGGTTTCCATTCGGTTGTTATTCCGTCGTTATTTTTGTGACCTAAATTTTCGGTCGCTATTTAACTGTTTTCTTGTAGTGTAAAGATTTCAACACTTCACTATGAAGTTCCCTTCGCAACAAATGCAATGTGGGATCAACCTTTTACAATTGCCCCAACAAATTAGGACTTTTGCTTCACAAAGAAGACTCCACTCACAAAGAGCTAATCTCACCAATGAGATGCTCACCTCACAAAGAACTTTTTACTAGCTCACAAAGAACTAATTCTTTCACAGAGAAAAAGAAAGAGCCTCTTACAATTGATACTTTACACTTTAAGCTCACTTTTACAAATCCCTCAATGAATTGGATATACAATTTAAAGCTCTAAGCAATTTTGAGAATTAAGGAAAATGTATATGAAGCTCAAGCTCAAAATGAAATATTTTGAGAAAGATTGAAAGAATTTAGCTCTCCAAAATGTTTGGATTGTTTGCAATTTGTAGGGTATTCTCTTGGTTGTTAGAAATATGAACCCATGTGTTTTTATACCCTAAAAATCGGGTTAGAGATGAAAGAGTCGTTGCAAAATACATCGAGCTGAAAAACTTGCCGTTGTTTGTCAAATCGCAGGCTGCGGACGAACCCTAGGATGAATGCATCGGCGGCGGCAGCCAGTTTTGCCAAATTCACATCTTTTCAAATAAGTTTAAGAACAAATGGCTAGTTAAAAATTTTGACAAATATTTTCAAAACCTTTTAAAGATAAAATCAAGTCTGGAAACATGGTTTTGAAAAATATGCAAGAGCTTCATATGCTTTAATGATAATTCTCAAAATAGATTAGTCACAAGATATATTACCTATGTAAAACACGACTAATCTTCTAGGTCTTCAAGTCTTGTAGTTGTGTAACTTCTTGAAGTTTTGACTTGAAGCCTTTGATCAACATCTTCTTTGATGTGGTGAAGTTCTATAGAAATCTTGAATTGTGGAGTATTGAACTTCATCACTTCTTCTTGTTAAGTAGCATACCACTTGATTTTACTTTGTTGGATTGAGTAGCTCTTAACCTTGTTGATCTTCCTTCTTCTTGACTTTGTAACTACATCCATGGCATGTGGATTGACTTCAAGCTTGTGTCATGTAGTCTTGCAAAGTGTATCTCCCTCTTGTGTGTATGATGTTTACTTTGTTGTACACAATGAGCTATCTTGCCATTTCCATCAATGTTAGTGTGAGTGTATGGATCCTAACATTAAAAACATTCTCACACAAAACATTAGAACTATCAATGTTTTGTTATCATCAAAACAAGATTGATCACATTAGCCCTTAGGGCTTACATTCTCCCCCTTTTTGATGATGACAAAACATTGATGCAAATGGGACAAATATATAAAAGGATAGAACATTAAAGCACAAAAGAATGCATGCATGATATAAGGGTATGACGGATCTAGGTAAGTAGATGTTTTGAAAAAAAATATTATACTCCCCTTATTTTAAAGAATCTCTTATCTCTCCCATTTTGCAAATACTTAAGCTTTCTCATTTTATGAAAGTACTCTTCTTGGCACATTTGCACTGTTATAATTTCTCCTCCTTTTTGTCAAAATAAAAAAGGGTAACAGAGCACCAAAAAGAGAAGCATTTTCTCCTCATTTTTGTTGAAAAAATAGAGTTCCAAAATATCAAATAGTGAAAATCTTTTTAAGGAGGGTTTTATGTTGAAAGATGGAGAAGCTTTAAGGTCTAAAAGATTGATAAATGATGACGCCAAAGATAAAATCTAAAGACCCAAAAAAAATAATATAAGAAGAAGGATAAAGTTTTGAAGAAGCTTGGTTGATTTCAAAATAAGAAGTCCAGAATAACATGTAAATATAGTGATTGTCATGTCTCAAAAATGAAATATCAACCTAAGCTTTAAAATCCAAGGAGATTTATGAATTAAAACCTTTTAAGCACAATCTCTCCGTTTATCAAAAACACAATGTTAGCTATTTATATGGAAGTGATACCATGAAAATATAAGATAAGTGTATGTATCACAACCATAAGAAATAGAGGAAGTATAAGATAAAGAAAATTCCTCTACAAGTTTACGGTTAGTTTAGAGAAGTTTAATAACTATTAAAACAAGACTAACCAAAAAAACTATATAAGAGATCAAGAGGATAAGAAGATGAAGAAAATGATCTCTAAAGATATAAAGGAGAGTATATGCAAGAGAAACACATATAACTCCTAAATATCTTACACAAGTTGGCTAAAAGAGTTGAAACGATTAAAACGAGCCAACAAGTGATGTGATGATGTAAAACTTAAATAAGTAAGCATTCATCACATATATTAGGGGGTAAAGAATAAACAACGTGAAGATGCTCCCCTTAAAGATGTGCCTATATGAAAAAGCAATAAAACTTACACAATACATATGATGAAGTTTGAATATTTGCTCAAAGTTGACTGCTCCGGTTGTCCGCATGATATCCTTTGGTCGACCGAGATATTGTGGTCGACCGAGGTACCCTTTCTGGTCGATCGGACTAATTGCAAAAAATAGATATACCTGCAATTCTAATATAAAAACTAGTCCAAAGCAGTTCAAGACACATAACATACATATACAATGCCACACAAATAGTTTATACAACATTCTTAAGCTTCTAGATGATCAACCAAATGGACACATGCTTAAGATATGAATATAAACACCACATTAGACCCCATATACAATAAAGATTAAGTTAAAGTACAACAAAGCATCCACGATCTCCCCAAAAGCATATTGCAAGAAGATTAGAGGGGAGGGGGTTAAAAAAGATCTAACATAGCAAGGATCAAGACATAAAGCTCACTAATAAAACATGCTCATAAAATCAAAACAATTAAGGACCAAAGACATGTTATAAGCATCAAGGTTCCCTTTTAACCCAAGCAATACATCCGAGGAAATTGAAATATAAAGAACAACAATAGCTATGCTAAGGGTACACAAGGGATAACAAAGAGAAATTCCATAAAAATGAAATGTAATACAAGGAAATATAAGGAGATTGAGTTTAGAAATTTCTCATTGAGTTGAAGATTTGCTTCTTGCAATATGATTTTCTTCAATGAGATTCTTTGATATTCTTCAATCTTCTTAAGTGCCATCCTTTGAAGCTTTATTTCCCTTTTCTGTTGAAGCTTATTCTTCTTGATTTTTCTCTTTTGCTCCATTTAGTTTGGTATCCCTTTAAGAAAGACAAACAAGCCAAAAACCAAGGCAAAACAAGTGCTACCAAACACTAAGAGAGAGATAAATAAACAATACCAAAAGGAAGTAACAACAAAAAAGAATCAAGACAAAAACCAAAAATGAGAAAAAGTTTTAAACATCCTTACAATCCAAAATAAAGATAAAGAGAAAACCAAAATACATGAAAGCATAAAAATAGAGATGAAATGAAGTCCTATTCTATATGATATCCTAATGATCAAGGGAACTAGACTTCATTTGCATTTCCATCATCATCTTCTCATCCTACTCATCCTCATCTTCATCATCTTCAAAGTCTTCCTCACTTTCATCATTATCAACATTCATACCATGGCTTGAGGAGGCTTGAGATTTAACCTTTTGAAGGAATTTATGAATTGAACCCAATTTTCAACCCAAACCTTGTTTCCTAGCCACAAAACTAGCAAGATCTTCATTTAAACTCAAGAAATCGGCTTGACAATCTTCAAGTAAGCTAATGGCTTCATCCACGTTTGAGAGATCATGCTTATGTTTGGTTCTTCTTTCATGAGCAATGTGGTCTTCATCATCATCCATTTCGTTTCTCATTCCAATATCTCTAATATCCTCAACACGCTACTAAAAAAATAACTTTTTGCCTTACCGACGCGAAAATGTTTTTCCGTTGGTTATACGACGGCAATTGAGGGGTCGCATGGGAAGGCGCCGTAAAAACTTTACAACAGGAAGCGCCTGACGCAATTAGTTTTTTCAACGGGAATTTTTCTAATTACGACACTTATTTCTTGACGTGAAAACTTAGCAAAAACGACTAGTTTTTGCATCGATTATAATTTCCGTCGCAATAACTGACACAAAACACATAATGCGGCACCTTATATATTGTCGAAAATAGTTTTTCAGTCGCAAATATTATAATAAAATTATATTTATTTTTTCGCTATGGCACAATCTGTCAGAAAAAAAATTCACCGCCGCAAATGTTATAATATGTCAAAAAATAGTATACTAAAACTCGACGCTAGTAATTTTTGTTAACTACCCTTTCTTTTTAGCTATTTTATTAATTAACAATTAATACAATCATCCAACAAACACCTCATTCAACAATAAATAAAATATTACACTAATACCTTAAAAAAATAGCATACTAAAACAATCAAATGCAGCCATTCAAAATTCATAGTATCCATTTATACAAAGTAACCCGTGATCATTAGTTGAAGAAACCATTAAGCAGGTAACTTGTTAAAGTCTTGCTAAATCCTATCTATATAGTTTTCTAAAAGACAAAAACGCACACACACACAATAGGGGGCACCTAAAATAACATATTAATTCAAATGCTTCCAATTTACATTGACTTCATCTGAGGCCACCTTCTATTACTCGTGCCCAAAATACTCCACAACATCATTTCCTGCTGTAGGAAAACGTCCCCTGTGAAGGCTATATGTATAAAGAACTTGCTCATAGATTTAACAAAACTAGTAAAAGTTCAAAAAGAAAAATTCAAAACCAAAAAATTCAGAGGACTTATCATGGTATGCTTGCATAACCACAAAACATGAATTCTATACATGAAAAGCATCAAAATTGTGCCATATTAAAACATATCTTCTACCCCAATGCTTTATAAGAAATTAAATAGAAACAAAGCTCAAAGATAAGGCAGTAAAATGTAAGAGAATCTACCCGCTACTCGGTTCTCTAGCAAAGCTCTCTGCTAATTCCTTAGCTGCACCGATAAGCACAAACACGCATCATCAATAAGATATCAAACAATCTCAACCATCATCAGGAGATGGAAGACAGTGCATGAATCCTCATCAATTGTCCATTCTAAAAGAGAGACACAAAAATATATTTGCAATGAGCCGAAATTATAGACAAAATAAATATTCTCCAGCCGAACTCAGTACATTCACATATAAGCAATTCTGGACAACACTAAGTATTACACTCTGAAGTCGGGGTAGAAGCTTAAACTGAGATAATAAAAAAATGTAGGGCATCATACATAGGGCAGGAAGCATTATCCAATTGTGCTGGGGGCAGTGTTGTTAAGACGCGCGCCTCCTGAGGCGAGGCTCAAAGCGCCTTAGAATGTGAGGCGCGCGCCTTTCTGGAAAAGCGAGAGGCGCAAGGCGCAAAGCGATGTTCAAGGCGCTGCTGAGATTTTAAAAAAAAAAGAAAAAAAGCTGAAGAGTTTTTCTTATTTTTTTTGGCTGAAGAGTTAAACAGAGGGACCAATTACAAGGGTTAAAAAAAAAAAAAGAAGGTGAAGAGTTTTAAAAGAGCTGAACGTCTCTTTCAAGAAACTCAAACTCTCTTTCATCATTCCTGCTCTTCCTTGTCGCTGCTCAGTCTGCTCTCCTCCGCCACTACTCTCCACCGACTGCTGCCTTCCGACGGCTGCTGCTCGGCCACTGCTCTTCAAGGTAAGTTCTGATTTTTTTTTTTTAACATCTTTCTCTTCTTCTTCTTCTTCTTCCCTTCTGATTATTTGGTTAGGCCAATCTTTTTCTGATTTTATTTTTGAAAAAAAACTTTGAGAATGTTTTATGATTTTTGTTGAAGAGAAACTTTGAGAAACCTACTGATTCACTGATATTTTTTTTTTTTTTTTTAAATGAGATTTTTTTTCTTATTTTTGTAGAGAAGAAAAGAAAAGTGTTGTGATATCATATTGACATATACTATAACTAATATTTGCAACTAAAATCTTTTTTTTTTTTATGAATAAATAAGTAACTGTTATCAATTTTTTAACTGTATTTGCTTTTCTTGTTACTGTATTTGCTATTTTGCTCTTCTATTACATTAATATATATCTTCTTCTATTTTCTCCTTATAATAAAACAAATAGTTTAAATTATTTTTTCATATATTGTAGATTATGGATGCTAATGAAAAGAAATCACTAAAGGGAAAAGATCCTGATTGGAATTATTGTGAAATGGTTGATGAAAGTGGTATAAACAAAAATGATTTGAAATGCGTTTTTTGTCTGAAAGTTATAAAAGGAGGTGTATTTAGAATGAAACAACACTTGAGCGGGGGATTTAGAAATGTAATCAAGTGTACACGTGTGCCCCTAGTTGTGAGTGATGAAATGAAAGATTATTTGAATAAGAAGAAAGAAGAAAAAGACTTGTTAAGAATGGATATGCTTCTTAATATGGATGATTTTGATTTTGGTGAAGAAGAGGTTGAAATTGTTGAACTAGGACAGAAAATAAAAAAAAAAAATTGGAAGCGTAAATCAAAGTAATAAAAGTGTTGGAGTTTCTTAGAGGAGTATAAGAGACCTATGGATATGTTCTTTACGAAGGCTTCAACAAAATGAGGTGTTTCTAAACAAATGACTTTAGATGAAAATAATGCAATTAAAAAAGAACTTAGAGGACGAGCTTGTGAGGCAATTGCTCAATGGATGCATGATGTTGGAATTGCATTCAATGCTGTAAAATATGAGAGCTTTGAAAAGATGGTACATGCCATTGGTGATTATGGCCGAGGAATGAAACCTTTATTATACCATGAGGTTAGAGTTCCTTTGCTTACTCAAGAAGTGAATAAAGTAAATGAAGAGTTTAAATCTCATAAAGAGTTTTGGCACAAATATGGTTGTTCAATTCTAGCAGATCGGTGGACTAATAAGAGACAGCGAACACTGATAAATTTTATAGATCACCAAGATCTTATAGATCTTATATTTCCCCAGTAGATCCAGTTGATATACCTGGACCATCTAGATTATCTACCTCTTATATAAGAGAAGATATAAAAGAGGATAGCAATAATGAATCTGTTAAAGGTAATAAAGTTGATGGATTAAAATTGCATGATTATAATATTTTGAGAGGATTCACTAATACTAAGGATCCAGAGACTCTGTCTCAAATGAGTTACAATTTAGGTAATGGATAGCAAAACTAAAATTGATTTTAGTTTTGGCTCAGAAGCCAGAAAAATAATTTTAAATGAATTTAAATTACCCAAATGGGAAGCTTTTAGAATATGGTTCTTTGAGAATTTTGATAAAATTCAACAAAAAGAGTTTCAAAAAGAATTTTATGAATTTTGTGAATTACACAATAAAATTATATATTTTATTCCTTGGTTTTATTCCACTTATATTCAAGATTATATAAATGTAATAGAAAGAAACTATAAATTATTAAATGGTAATATTGTAAAGGATGTTTATCCTCCTTTAAATACATTTAAATTAGAAAATTGTAATTTTCTAGCTTTATCAAAATTATTTGAAAATGATACTTTAAGTACTGCTGTTAAATATATAAATTCTTTAATAGAACAGCAGAATTTTGCTAATCTTAATTTAAATATATTAGGAGATCAAATGGTTTCCTTACATAAGGAAATTGATAGTGTAATAACATTAATGAATAGTACTATAACAACAGTTAAACCTGAAACTGTTGAACCTATAAAGGTAGAAACTAATCTACAAAGTCCTCCTGAAATTAATAATTTCAAGTCAAGAAAATCTTTTTCATGGGAAAAAGAAGTAACAGAACAATTGGCAGAGATTTTAAGGGGACAATTAGAAAAATTAAGTTTAAATACTTTAAGTGAAGAGGATATAAACCCTTTTGGTTAGGAATCTGATGATTCTGATATTAATGAAATTAATGCTATAGTAATTGAGAAATGGGCAACTAAGCCTATTCAAAAGATGTATTATTATACTAGGCCATCGCCTATGGATACTCTTAATGAAGAAGATAATTTTTTGCTAAATAATAGCTATGGTGGAAAATATATCTATGAATGGAACATAGATAATTTTACTCAAAAACAGATTTTTAGTCATATGCATAGGATGCTGATGTATTCTACTGTTTATAAAAATGAAGGTAATAGTGACCTTAATATTGCAAAAATGATAGTTGCAGGATTTACAGGCCAACTTAAAGGTTGGTGGGATAATTATTTAAAACCTGAAACTAGAGAAGGTATCTTAAGAACAGTTAAATTGGAAAATGGTGAAACCAAAGAAAATGCTGTTTATACACTAGTAGTTCAAATTCTTGAACATTTCACAGGAACATTTTCTGAAAATTATGATACTATTAGAACCTTATTACAAAATCTTAGGTGTAAAACACTTACTGATTTTAGATGGTATAAGGATACTTTTCTTAATAGAGTCTTAGAATTACCAGAGAGTGATAGTACTCACTGGAAAGCTAAGTTTATTGATGGTTTACCCCATTTATTTGCAGAAAGAATTAGAAAATCTTTAAAAGGTAATAGACCTACAATACCCTACCATGAATATACTTATGGTAAGTTAATAGGAACCTGTACACAAGAAGGTTTGAATTTGTGTAATGAAATTAAATTAAATCAACAATTGAAGAATCAAAGAATTGTTGAAAGAAAATAATTAGGTGAATTTTGTGGACAATTTGGAATGGATTTACCTTCTTATAATAAAGGTAAAGGTAAAATGAAAATTGTTGATAAACAACCTTATTATAGAAAAAAGAAAAGGAAATATTCTAAAAGGAAATTAGAAGAAAAAAGTCGATAAAAAAGAAAAGAGGAAATCCTCTAAGAAATATAAGAATTATAATAAAAAGAAAGACAAAATTATAGTTTGTAACAAATGTCATAAAGTAGGACATATTGCAAAAAAATTGTTGGACTAAAAAAGAGATTAAAAATCTAGATTTAGATGATGAAATCAAAGATAAACTATCAAAATTATGGTTGGATTCTACTGATAGTTCAAGAACAAAGTGATAACAGTTTAGGTATGATAGGAAGTGACTATTATACTAATTCTTCTAGTGAGTCAGAATGTGAACCTTGTCAGATAGGAGAGGCTTGTATAAAACCCCCTAAGAAGGAAGAACAACTTTATAAGATGATATCACAATTTCAGGATAAAGATCATGAAATTAATGTTTTAGAATCTGATCACTGGATATAATTGTTAAAAACAATTAAGGACCCAGAATTAAGGTTAAAAATGATAGACCAAATAGGTAATACACCTAGTACCTCTAAAAATAAGGGAATAATTAAAAATAATAAAGAATTTGATATTGATAAATGTAAAGAAGAATATAGCATGTCTGAAGTTCATAAAATGATTATGAATAATAATAGTAAAAAATAAACCAACTTCAGTAAAAGATATTCTCAAGGAGATTGATAATCTTAAATCTGAAATTAAGGATTTAAAAAATAAAAATTTAGAATATAATACGAGGATTTCTAATTTAGAAACTCTATCAATAATTGATAAAATTGATAAGGATTTTAAGGATAAAGGAAAAGAAAAAATCCTTAAGGAAGATGATAATGAAAAAGAAGAATTTTTACAAATTCTTGAGTTTGTAACTATGCAGAAATGGCATATTAAGATTACTTTACTTATAGGTAATTACTATTCTCAGGAATTCATTGCTTTAGTAGATAGTGGTGTAGATTTGAATATTATACAGGAAGGAGTAATTCCTACTAAATATTTTGAAAAAACCACTCATAATTTAAAACATGCAGGTGGTAAAAGAATGGATATTAGATACGAATTATCTAAATCTTTAATTTGTAATGATGGAAAATGTTTTCCTTTGAGTTTTTTATTAACTAAAAATAATTTATCAACCCCAGTAATATTGGGACAACCCTTTATAAATAAAATTTATCCTTTTAGGTGGATAGATAAAGAGAAAATAGTGGCAACTTATAGAGATGAACCAATTACATTTAAGTTTATAACTAAACCTTTTACTAAGGTATTGCATACTTTATATGATGATATTATAAATAAAGAAAAACAATTGGGATTCTTAAAATATGAAGTTAATATGCTTACTATTGAAGAAAAATTGGAGAATCCTAAATTAAAGGAAAAGATAGTTAATATAACTAATCAATTTGCCTTAGAAATTTGTAATGATCACCCTAATGCTTTTTGGAATAGGAAAAAGCATATAGTAAGTGTACCTTATGAAGATAATTTTAATGAGGAAGATATTCCTACCAAGGCTAGACCTTGTCAAATGAATTCTGAATATTTGAATTTTTGTAAAAAAGAAATTGAATCTTTATTAGAAAGAAAGATTATGGACCATCTAATTCTCCTTGGTCTTGTACTTCTTTTTATGTTAATAAACATTCAGAAATAGAAAGAGGTGTACCAAGATTGATAATTAATTATAAACCTTTAAATAAGGTATTAAAATGGGTAAGATATCCTATTCATAATAAAAAAGATTTATTAGATAGGCTGTATGATGCCTTGATATTCTCTAAATTTGATCTAAAATCAGGATATTGGCAGATACAAATAGATTCAATTGATAGGTATAAAACTACCTTTAATGTACCTTTTGGACAGTATGAATGGTATGTTATGCCTTTTGGATTAAAAAATGCCCCCTTTGATTTTCAGAGAATTATGAATGATATTTTCATGAATTATAGTGATTTTATAATTGTCTATATCAATGATATCTTAGTATTTTCTAAAACAATAGAAGATCATTTTAGACATTTAGAAATATTTTAAAAATTAGTAATAGCTAATGGGTTAGTAATCCCTAAACCAAAAATGGTTTTATTTCAGACTAAGATAAGATTCTTAGGACATAATATTGAAAAATGTGAAATAATACCAATTAATAGAAGTATAGAGTTTGGATCAAAATTTCCAGATGAAATTACAGATAAAACTCAATTACGGAGATTTTTAGGAAGTTTAAATTACATTCTACTGTATTACAAAAATTTAGCAGAAGATACTGTAATCTTATATGATAGATTAAAGAAAAATCCTAAACCATGGACTAATAGTCATACTAAAGTTGTACAAAAAATTAAGGAAAAAGTAAAATTTTTGCCTTGTTTGATGATATCTAATCCTAATTGGGACAAGATTATAGAAACTGATGCCTCTGATACGGTGGAATTTTGAAACAGGTTAATCTTGAAAATAAACAAGAAAATCTTATTAGATTTCATTCAGGAAAATGGAATGCTAGTCAAAAGAATTATCCTACTATTGCTAAGGAAATCCTTGCTATAGTTAAATGTGTATTAAAATTTCAAGATGATTTATATAATCAGAAATTTATAATAAAAACTGACTGTCAATCAGCAAAATATATGTTTAATAAAGATTTTAAACATGATGTCTCTAAACAAATGTTTGCGAGATGGCAAGCTAATTTAGTTCCTTTTGATTTTGAAATAATTTATAAAAAAGGACAAGATAATAGTCTTCCTGATTTTTTAACCAGAGAATATTTATGATACATTTAAATGAGATAGTTCAATATATGTATCAAGATATGTATTTTAAAGAAATGACAGATAATTATATTACTGACGATTATATAGATTTAAGATGTTATGAATTTCCTGAAGAAGGATTGTCTTTAGAAATTGAAACATTTGAAGAAATTAAAAAATTAGACACATAAATATTTTCTGAAAATATGGAATTAGATAATAATAATGATTATAATCAGAAAAACTCGTTATATGATCCATATGGTTTTACATTATATGAAGATCCATATAGTTTTATATATGATCAAGACCCTGATGATTGGTTTTGTGCATATTCTGTTAATCCAGTAATGTCAGGATACCGAGGCAATTCCTCTTATAGAGGAAGAGGACGAGGATCTGATAGGGTTCTTGCACAATATGGAAACAAGAAGCTAATAGCCTCTGATATTTCTGGTTTATCCAGGAAAGATATTGATGAATTGGAACAATTGAGAGCTTGGAAGAAAGCCCAAGAAGGTGATACCAGTGGAAGTAGTTCTAATGCTCTCTCTTTCGCAAGAATAGTGGAAGAAGGTAAGCAAAAGGATGAATTAATGGTTAAAAACCATGAAGAAAGAGTTATTTTACTCTTAAATGAAGATGATAAGAAGTGGGAAGATAATCCCTGGACAATTTATGAGAGATACCTCAATAATTTGGGTAATACCACAGAGACTTATAAATCTCAGCAATATTATGAGATGATACTCTCAAATAATGAATGTGAATTCAATCACTTTACAGGTACTAATAAGGAAGTTTATAATTTCTCAAAGATTATAACTAAACAAATTATATCGATTAAAGAATGGGGAATTTCTCCTTTTAGAGAAAAATCTTTTTTTATGAAGGATTTCCAATTCAAGTATAATTATTGGGATTATATCCAGGCATTTGATAAAGTTTTCTTATATGAGAATGGGAAAAGAAGCCATACATGGTTTATAAAGCTGTGTTCACAAATTTATAAGAAACAAATACCAAACTGGTTTATAAACTGGTGGCAGTTCTATGGAGCTTCTGAGGATATTTTACCTTTGTTATTTAAGGAGTATTGTACAGAATATGTTGAAGTTACTCCTAACATATCTGATATGGTTATTCCTGGTTATACCCAAATGAATTTCTTTATAGAGTTTTCAATTCCTTATATATGGAGGAATGATCCTAAAGTTGGTTATAACCAAAATAACTTGTTATGTTTAAAACAATGCTCATATACGAGGTTCTGGGATACTATGATGAGAGAAGATCCACAGACAAAGCAATTAAATTGCTCAGACACATATACGATTAACTTCCTCCGCATCTACCATATACGATAGAGTCGAATGGTCAATGCTTTTCCAAATCCTCAGATTGCATGGTTTTTCTGAAGATGTTATCGCTCTTATCTCAGCCCTCCTTCTCTACACTCATCAATGGTTCCATATATGGAAATTTTGAGGCAACAAGATGACTAAGGCAGGGGGGGTCCTATATCCCTTATTTTGTTTGTGATTTTCTTTGATCTTTTGTCCATGTTGCTTACCTTAGCCGAACAGGATGGCAGAATTCACGGTGTCAAAGTATCTAGAACAAGTCCATCGATGTCTCATCAGATGTATGTCAATGATCTAGTTATCTACTGTCAAGCTACTTTGGAGGAAGCTGGGAGAGTCAAAGAGATATTAAGTACTGCTCCTGGTGAGGTCAAAAGGTCAGCGTAAGAAAGTCCTCTATTCACTTTAGTAAAAAATGTGGCCTAGGATCTTCAAATGTCAATTAGCTCTCTGTTGAACATGAACTGATGTGCATCTTGGTCTGCCATTTTGTAAACTGGCAAGTAAAAAAAAGGCTTTTGAGCATATCATGGAAAGAATTTCGGCTAAATTGAGTGGATGGAAAATGAGATGTTTATCTCAAGTTGGACGTGGTGTCTTGATCAAATATGTTCTTCAAGCTTTACCTGTGTGCTCTATGCAAACAGTTTCACTCCCTAAATCAACTAGTGATGAAATAGACATGACAATTAGGAACTTATGGTGGGGATTCAAGGAAGATAACACGAAGCACTTATTTCTAAAATCATGGGACACGATTTGCTTACCAAAGGAATCAGGCGGACTGGGATTTAGAAGATCCAAGGATATCAACTATGCTTTCTCCATGAAACTAGGTTAGAATATGTGTGCTGATAAAGAGAATTTATGGGTTTGGCTGCTGCAGTCCAAATACCTTGGATGTGAAAATTTTCTTGAAACAGATAGGCATAGATCTGAAGCGTCTTGAGTGTGGCAAACAATCTGGAAGACTAGGGAGTCTATCATGAAAAGTGTGTGCTTCAAATTAGGTTCTAACTCTAATGTGCGAATCTGGCCGAATTCGTGGATCCCCGGTATTCCAGATTTCAAGTCTCATTTCTTCCTTAGACAACTAGATGCTCATTGTTGTGTGGCTGGTCTTATTGACCCGGATACTTACTCTTGGAAGACTACCTATATCAATAATCACTACAAAAAAAAAATGATATTTAGTGACTACGAGTCGTCACTCTAAGGTCGATTTTATGTCACTATTATCGACTGTGACCATTTTTTGAAGTCGTCACTTGTCGTCACAAATACTTCCGTCATTGATGAAATTGTGACGACATTTTGTGATTGGTCACAATTACTCAATGCTTCTGTTACTAAATTCTCGACACAAAAAAACTTTATAATAACTGACAAAAAAGTGTTCACAAAAAATAAAAATATGTGTGACAATAGTTTTGACACAAAAAAGAAGTTAATTGTGACGAATTAAGTCGTCGCATATTTATATTTATTGTGACGCCATTGTTGACACAAAAATACTTGTTAATAGTGGTCAAATGTTTGTCACACATACAACTTATATCGTGACAACTACTTCGTAACTAATTATTTTGAAATAGTGTCTATCGAGTTAAGTCACAAAAAATTGTAATCATTGTTACAAATATTTTGTCACTTGTATATTTATTATTACGACCGAGCCGACCCACTCCCCTGTAGAGCCGAGCCGATTCGCCGCCAAGGCAACACATTTGAATAATATAGAATAAAGTCTCTCATTTAGCCGCGAAGTCAAACCACATTTGAATAAATTACCTCCATTCTCAAAGGGATGAGAATTAAACCCGCGACCTCCCGTATGTATGTCGTGCGTTGGGCCGCTGTGCTAGCTGATCATTTGTTAATTGTTGTTTCTCCTATTATATTTATCATAATGGAGCTTTTGATTTTGAACATTTACTTATTTAAATTTCCATTTGTTTTTTATTTCATTTTCTTCACGAATCAAAATTAATACACTCTCATTAAATTTTAAATAATTAAATGTATTTAATTTTTTCTTTCAAAATATATTTCAGAAACATAATCTATATATTTGTGTATGGAATTGTTATCAAAATATGAATAAATATATTCTACATGGATACTATTTTTTAGTAATAAATTTAATGTATTACTAAAAAAATATAAAAACTAAAATTACATTCTAAATTATAGCATATATACCTGTATATTTATACTCATTCTTTTTTTTACAAAAACAAAAAATATTTATACTTTCACTCAGTTTCTAATGCAATGCCACTTTCCCTTTTTCATTTTAAAATAAATATACATTCAACGTGAGGGAAGAATAACACTATAACTACATCATATATAAACTATATATTATAAAATAAAATAAAAATTTAGAACGGAACTTTTCGTGACAAAGATATTTTCCTAACCAAAAGTCATACCTATCGTGATGAAAATTTGTCTTCGTCACAATTGGTCGACATTTCTTGACGATGAAACTACTTTTTTGTGACGAATCTAGATTTTCTCAAAAAATGTCATTTTTTGTGACGAAGTCGTTTTCGTAAGGAAAAAAGACCTTTCGTGACAAAAATATCTTTGTGACGAAAAGTTACATCATAAAAAGTATTTTTTGTACTGTACAGATGATAATAATGATTTTGTGCCTGAACATAGATCTGATTTAGATGTAATAATCGTTGAAGGAAATCCGTTTACTATTGATACAATGAGTATTGAAGGAAAAAATGAATTTGATTATGATGAAGACATTATTAATAGGACACTAGTAATACATTAATAATGACAAATTAACTATGGAAAAGACTATTTGTCACAATTTGTGGTAGTAACAAACAAATCAGTCGTCATACCTATTACAAATAATAGTGATAATCCATATTTTGTCACAATAAACCTCTTATTTGTGACCACATTCAGCTAACACTAACTGTATGAACTTTTTTGTCACAAATTTTCATCACAGAAAGGCATAGGTAGAGTGACAAAGCACTTTTTGTCACAATAAATTAGAATACTAGTAAGAAAAATAATTTTGTCACAACTAAGTTTCATCCCCGCAAAAAATAATTAGTGCCAGAGCGCATATTCTATTAGTGACAAAACTTCAGTGATAAAAGAAATTACGACACTGTTAATATAGTAATAGTGACAACTTACTTATGAAAGACTTTAAATCATCACCATTAACACTACAACTGTGACAAACATTTAAGTTGTCACAATTAGTACCTATACTAGTGACAACAAAATATTTTGTCGCAATAAATATTTTATTTATGACAAAACTGTATATGGTCACAAAACAGTTGTCACTGAATGTCTTCACTCTTATAGTGAATCTTTTCCCTCATAATGTAGCTGTGGAAATTCTTAAAATTCAAATTCCATCTTTTGGAATCTGATTCCTATGTTTGGCTTCCCTCCAATTCAGGGAAGTTCTCAGTAAGATCCGCCTACCGAGTTAGCCAACATTGGAGATACTCTATTAACTCTCATGTTCCTAAATCATTGTGGAAAAGACTTTGGTTAGCTCAACTCCACCCTCGCCATAAGCATTTTCTACGGCGTCTTCTTTCTAACATATTACCAACCAAAGGTAGGCTTTCTCAAGTCATTAATTTAAATGAAACATCCTGCTACTTTTGTGGGGATATCTTGGAATCATATGAGCATATCTTCCTACAATGCTCAATTGTAAAATTTATTTGGTGGAAATCTATTTGGTCTCTGAGGAACGACTATTTTAAAGATTGGGACTTTGTTAAATGGGCTGCAGCGATCCTCAATCCAGAAACCTTTCTTCCGGTACATTGTGCTAGCTACCCCTAGAGATAATTTGTTCACTAATTTTGCCACTGTGATATTGGAACAACTATGGAAGGAAAGGAATTATATTCTCCATTGTGCTACCCCTACAGATTGGAACCTCATAATAAGTGAAGATATTAACAGGTTAGCTCAAGATTACTCGACATCAGCATCTAAAAGAATCAAATGCACAAACGCACTAGTAACCTCTCTGGACTGGAATAGACCGCCTCCGGGTTGGTTTAAAATTAACTTTGTTGCTGCATATAATGGAATGGAATGGAATGCACATCAACTGCTATTCTTAGAGACAGTGCAAGAAAGATTTTTGTATCCTGGACTGATATTGGGTTAGCTACTGATGCTTTCACAGCTGAAGCTAAGGCTGCACTCTTGGCAATAAATTTGGCTTTGGATAAGGTAATTTTTTAGGGGTGACGCTGATACTGTAATCTTCTACTTGAGGGGCAAACCGGAATCTGCAGAGTGGCAAGGCAAGGCCATTACAGATCGATGCAGACTACAAATCAAAGGACACAAATCTTAGAAATTCTTCACTACTTTCAGAGACTGTAATGTCGCTGCTCACAATCTTTCCAAATGGGCTAAGGAACACCATAGAGCAGGGAATATCTCTCATATTTCCCTCACCCTCAGATATTTTGTGATTTGGGAACTTCTATTCCTACTGTAATCGACCCTGGCGGGTATTTTGATGATGATAAATCTAATGGTTAGACTTATTTGAATAAAAAATATATTAAAGTTGAGTCGGAAATTAATTTTTTTGACACGTGGCAATCTTTTATTTCTCTTCCAATCAGAATTCGACAAGTGAAAGATATCTATATTCTTTTTTGTGATATATTAGTGCAAAATATAATACTAATATATTCTCCCTTCTCTCATTTTCTCAATTACAACAAAAACAAATTAAAAAAAAAATTCTACAATTATTAAAACCTTGAGAAAATCCTAACAAATCGAATCAATGTTTTAAGGAAAAGGAAATGAAGTATAAATGAATGGAAGTATGAAATCATCTAAATAAACCTCTATAAACTCTTACTCGGTGAATTTCATAGTGATGATTGGTTCGCTTACGGGGTTTCTAATAGACTATAAGGAATTAATTGTCCGGTATAGTAGTAGATTTATTTTCACCTTATATTGGAGGGAATGTTTAGTCCCCTCCGTGTATATATATTTCATAATCTTCAATAAAGTAAAATAGTTATTTAAAAAAAATGAATTAATAAGTTTTTTGAAATAATATTGTATACAAGTGAATTTTCAAGTAATTAAATTTATTTAATCAAGACTAATAAATAAATATTATTCGTCTGGCTACTTGAATTTAATAAATAATGATTAAATATTAGACCACTACAACTGGGCCATATTAAATAAATCATTTTAAACCAGTCCAGATCCACTTGAAATAAAGTCCAAAGAAAAATAGTGGATCAAACTCAATTGGGCTAATGAAATGCAAGCCCAAAATGTTAAGTTAAATAGAGGTCCACTAAGATAATGAATTAAACATTGGGCCGCCCCAAATAAAGATTTGGTCAACCCAACATAAGTGAATGGGCTGCTTAATCCAATAAGTAAAACCCTAGTCTTCATTTAAACCTATAAATAGGGGTCTTCCTCAAGTCTTGGAAAAAAAAGGAGATCATTTTGGAAGCAAGTATTGTCGCAATGGGATCATGAAAAAGGTGACTGCCGATGATAAGCCCTTTACTGAAGCTGAGACATACCTTACCGATGCCCAGTACTATATTCACAAGGAGGGTGAAACATCTAAAGATCTTTCATCTGCAAAAGGAGAAGTTCAAAAAGCTATTTCCTCAAAAAACGGGAAGGAGAAAGACGGCATGTTTGCTTCATTTGGAAAAAAAAACTAGTCATATGTCCAATTTACAAACAAAAGCAGTTGACGCCAAGTAGCTTGGAAGCATCAAGCGATTTTATCATGCCTTTAACTAAAATTGATGTCTGTCAAACCGCTAGTTGCTCCCCTAAAAGGGTTCGTTCGACCGGAGGAAGGTGCAAAAGTGGAGCATGGAGAGTTGCCAACTGCATGCACAGATGATGGTTTTGATCCGAATGCTTACAAACTCCTTGCCAAATGGGAGTTAGATGATGAGCTGCCACTACACCTGATACCTGCCGAATGGGAGTTAGATGATGAGCTGCCTGATGAAGATGTTTTTATAATAGAAGTTCTACCTCCATGGAGAATGTACTTTGATGGTGCATCACATCGTGAAGGGGCGAGAGCCGGTATAGTATTTCTTACTCCTGAAGGTGATAGTTTGCCATATTCATTCACTTTATCTTTGGGCTGCTCCAACAATATGGCTGAATATCAAGCTCTTATACTGGGACTTGAATTGGCTATTGACATGAAGCATGTAGAACTCAAAGTTTGTATGGAGATTCTGAATTAGTTGTCAAGCAATTACTCGGAGAGTATGAGGTCAAAAATCCCGAGTTGGTCCCGTATCATAACTATGCAAGACGCCTCATGGGATGGGTGGGTGATGTGACAATAAACCATGTGCCCAGAAACAAAAACAAGCAGGCCGATGCATTGGCAAATCTCGCCTCTAATTTAAGTTTACCGGACAAACGTGCTCAAGTGCCGTTATGCCAAAGTTGGGTGATACCCCTATGTTCGATGATAACATTGATGAGGAGTGCGAATTCCATTATGTTTCGGTCTATGAGGTTGATACAGAGGATTGGCACCAGGTATTTGTTGATTATTTCAAAGATGGGAAACTGCCAGATGATCATCGCCGACGCTTCGATGTTCGTCGTCGAGCACCCCGCTTCATATACTACAAGGATACACTATTTCGGTGGTCCTTTGAAGGCATTTTCTTGAGATGTTTAGGTGACGAGAAAGCTGCCAAAGCAATGGAGGAAGCTCATTATGGTGTTTGTGGAGCTCATCAGTCTGGCCCAAAGCTTCATTTTTGCATAAAAAGGATGGGTTATTATTGGGCGTCTATGGTGAAGGATTGAATGGATTATGCAAAGCGATGTCAAGCCTGTCAGTTCTATGCAAATTACATACACCAACCTCCCAAACCCTTACATCCAACTATTTCTTCATGGCCATTTGATGCATGGGGTCTTGATGTTGTTGGACCTTTGCCGAAGTCATCTATTGGGCATCTATACATTCTCGCTACTACACATTACTTCTCCAAGTGGGCGGAAGTAGTTGCACTGAAGGAAGTTAAGAAGGAAAATGTTGTTCAATTTATCCGCTCGAACATCATCTTTCGATACGGAGTCCCAAGATACATCATCACCGATAATGGGAAGCCTTTTTGCAATAGTTTGATGACCAAGCTATGTGAGAAGTTCAAGTTTAAGCAACATAATTCATCCATGTATTATGCTCCTGCAAACGGATTGGCGGAGGCATTTAACAAGACCTTGTGCAATTTGTTGCAAAAAGTGGTGGATAAGTCCAAGCGAGATTGGCATCTTCGAATTGGTGAGGCGTTTTGGGCTTATATGACAACTTATCGCACGCCAACTCAAGCCACTCCTTATGCTTTGGTTTATGGTGTCGAAGCGGTCCTCTCGCTCGAGCAACAAATTCCTTCCTTGAGGATTGCGATTCAAGAAGGGTTGACAACAGAAGAGAATGATTCATTGAGGTTGGAGGAGCTAGAGGCGCTTGATGAAAAAAGATTGGAAGCGCAGCAACGTTTAGAGTGTTATCAAGCCCGCATATCAAAGGCCTTCAATAAGAGAGTTCGACCTCGCTCTTTTCAAATTGGGGACTTGGTGCTTGCTGTAAGACGACCAATCATCATGGGGCAAAAGAAGAGGAAATTTACATCTAAGTGGGATGGTCCTTATGTTGTCCAGGAAGTCTACTCAAATGGATCTTACAAGATAATTGATGAAAAAGATCAAGTGAAAGTTGGTCCTATCAATGGTAAGTATTTGAAGCGTTATTACGCATAGTATGGAAACACTCCTAGACTGCACGAGTTTAAACTGCAAAGTCAAATGTGTTGAACTACGTTATGACTTGATTCTCGAGCTTATCTCTTGGGATACGTAGGCAACTTGAAAGAAATTTCAACTTCAGTCACCCATTTTGAACAAAAAAAAAAAAAAAAATCCTTTGAACTACGTTATGACTTGATTCTCAAACTTTTCTCTTGGGATACGTAGGCAACTTGAAAGAAATTTCAAGTTCAGTCACCCATTTTAAACAAAAAAAAAATCCTTTGAACTACGTTATGACTTGATTCTCAAGCTTATCTCTTAGGATACGTAGGCAACTTAAAAAAAAAAAAAGAAATTTTAAGTTCATTCACCCCTTTTAAAAAAAAAAATTTGATTCTGAACTGCGTGTTGATTTGATTCTCAAGATTATCTCTTGGGATACGTAGGCAACTTAAAATCACTTTTAAGTTCAATCATTCTTATTAATGAAAAAAAAAGTCTAAAAGTGCAATTGTGCGCTTTATGAATTAACGTATTTGTTGTTCGTTAATTGTTTTCATTCAAATAGTCAAAGGAGAAATTGATTATTGCAAATAATGATGAAGGCAAAAGGAAATTGCATAAAGGATGTTAAATTCAAATGGAAATTTCATTCATAAAGTTATCATTCTACAAGTCTTGAAGTACGGAATGAGCAAAACATGGAAGTAGCTACTACTCAAGGAAAAAATGAAAAAAAAAATGGAAAACACTAGGAGACAAGTTTAGAGTTCATCAACTCAGTGCGGCTGACTTCGAGCAAGTCCTGCATTTTCTTTAGAGTTTCTTCTTCCTCCTTTGATAGGGGAGTAGAACTTTCAAGCTTGTTGACTTCCTCTTTTATAGATGCGTTTGATGCTTGAAGTGTTGGCAGCTTTCCTTTACCTTCCTCAATTGACGAAGTTTTCTTCTTAATTATAGCATCCAGGGCCTCAAGTCGCTTCTCCAGGTCTGCTTTTTCTAGGTACATTTCTGCAAGCTCGGTTTCATCGCTTTTGATCTTCTCATTTTGTTCATGTTCTTGGGACTCCACTTCGCCTAGTTTCTTTACCAAAGTAGAAAGCATGGTGTCTATAGACTTTGCAGAAATTCTACTAGAAGCTTGAGACTTAACTGAGGTAAATCGAGCAACATTCTCAAAGAATGTGCGGAAAAGGATTTCCAAATGGGGAACAGATGGATGGTTTCCATATCGCATCTCGACGAGGATTTTGGTAGCTTCAGTCTCAAAAGCATGCATTTTCTCCAGTTTGATTTGGGATAGCTTTCCTATCAAGTTGGTCCACAGCATGGAAGTGTACGAGTGGCGAGCGCTTTTGATTACATTCTCTGAGCGGAATTCCGAAATTGTTGATTCTGCTGGGAAAGATGGTGGCTTAAAAGGCTTTGGGAGAATCTTCTCCGGATTTCTTTTCAAATTCATTCTACTATCTTTTGCCTCTTGCGAACGTGCTGAGGTGTAAACTTGCTCCGCCAGCAAATCGTAAGCATCTGGACCATCCGCGGAGCCCACGCTATGAGAATCCTTCTCCAGATCAATTAATTCTTCATCATTAAACTGTCAAGTCAAGGAAAAAAAACATAAGTATGTAATTGAGAAAAGGACAAATAGCGAGTCGATTGAGAAAATGCTTACGAGTTGTGAAAGATGAATGTTCGAGACAGAAACACTTAGAATGCCTTCAAAAAAGATCAAAGGGTCCAAATCAATTGCGTCAACATGAATTGTTACCTTGGTTTTCTGTCGCTTCTAATGGCGATCGCTGTTAGTACTACTCTGCTGTCCGTGCCCTTTGGATGAAACTGGAGTTGTTTCCTTGTCAACAGATGAAGCAACACGAGGAGGCTCGGGTAAGTTCTTGCCTTTTCCAGGACCAACATGATGCTTCAGATCTTTCTCTCGAAGCTGGTGGTCCTTGATAGGGGTAAGCTTAATCTTCAGTGATACTCCTCCAGAAATACTTAGGTCTTCTTTTCCTTTCAAAGCATCTCCATGGTTTATCTCCTTCTCTTTGGGTTGGCCGGTGCTAGCAAAAGTCGCACGATTATCCACAAGGTACAGTCCATGAACTCCCGACCACCATTTGGTGTAAGCTTTGGAAACGTTCTTCTCCGGAACTGGAGGGTAAGGGGGGAAGGATACCTGCGAGAAAGTCTTTGCACGAATACAAGAATGCCAAAGTTTCTTGGCTGTGTCAAAAAAGGTCTCGCGAAGCTCTACCCAAGTTCCCGCGGAATGTCCTAATAAAACCTAAACTGACGAGCAAATCTGTATGGACTGTAAGGTTCCACCATGAAGGAGTTTTCGGTATGAAATGCCAAGTAACCGGAGCGGATGCTGAGAAAGTACTCAAGTGATGACGTCCGCAACTTCCCATCATTAACTAGCGTTATATCTTTTATATCTGCGGTTGCAAGCCAGTTGATCTCCTTGCCTTTGTGAATGAGATCTCGAGCTGTGTTCTTGTCAAAATATCTCGCTCCACCTTCGCCGGAGATTTCAGTCATCTTGGGAAGTGGCAAAGGATTACTGGTCACATAATGAGTCCCAAAGTACAGCGCCATCCAAGCATAGATGTAATGCATAGGGAGACAAGCCCTTGCGCGTCCAGGGTTAGCTGATTTTGCAATACCATTCAATCCATGGTAAATTTTGAGAAGAACTGGGACACCAAGGGATAGTTTCCTCCCGTTAGCCATTATACTTGCTGCTTTGAAAGTTGTTGGCCTAATCTTCTCATCCCCATTTGGGAGTGCGAATACACACAACCAGCATGAAATGAAGGCCGCCAAGTGTGTCTCTTCCCATAAGTCATTTTTTACTCCAAGGCTTTTGAATATGGCCTCCTCAGCACTGGACCACTTCCGAGGCGCATCAATGCTCTCGTTGGGATTCTGTGTTAGCTTGGGACGTGATGCTTTCTTGTGTCGCATGACCTTTGGTTGAGGGTATTTTGTGTCCCATTTGATCCAGAACTTGACCAATTCCTAAACGGACACGTGACCTTTTTTGCTTCCTTCCTCATGCAGCTGATGGTATGCAGCAAATAGGTGTTCGCAGCTTTGCGGAATGAATCTCCTGCCCTCTGCATCCATGCCCGTTAGTTCCTTAGCAAAAGGAATAACCTCCTCGTACATCCCGCCATAAATGGGCAGCCCTCCTAGCTTGTGCAAGTCCCAAAGCGAGCGGGATAATTCTCCCGCTGAGGTATGCAAAGTTTTGGTCTCCGAACTCCATGCTTCCAAAAATGCTCGCACAATGTCAGAACTCCTGTCATAAGTGAAAAGTGATGCAAACAATGCCTAGTACATCTCGGATTTGTTCAATAGCTTCCGACTGCGACCAAGTACTTCCTCAAGCCATTCCCAGTACATTGGGACAAAGCCAAATTCTCCATTAAGTCTCAATGCACAGGTCCAATATGCGGATCCAGCTATGATTCGCCTCCCGAGTGTTTCAATGCCTCCAAGCCTCCGTTCACTTGTGTGAATAGAGCTTTGCAAGGAATAAGACGGACTTCCATCTTCCCGAGCAACTTTGACCGACCATTCCGGCAGGTCGGATTCTAGCGGAAGTGCTAATTTTGAGGCAAAGCGTCCATGCATCGGAGTGTGTACGAGAAGCTTAAATGCCCGCTCCAAGGATTCTCCCTCGCGCTTGAGGATGAATAAGTAATCCAAGCCATCCTTTGCTAAGTCCTTGAAGATTACCATGATCCCTTTGATTGTAGTCCTAAAAGAAAACAAGAAAAAAAATTGACAAAAAAGTTTCGATAACAAAAAAAAACAGATACCAAAATTCATGGGGAACATCAGTTTGTTCAGGAAAACATTAACATTTGATGCTCAAGACGTGAAATTGAGACGTCATATTCTTAAACAAAATTTTGATGACACAGCAGGCTTAAAAAAATAATACAATGTGCTTATGTTGGCAGGTTTAAAAAAAAATATATATATATATATATATATATATATATATATATATATATATATATATATATATATATATATATATATATATAAGGAGACTTCGCCACCGCTGCTACGATGATGAAAATTTCCTTTGGTAAACTCAATTACTTTGGAAGCAATTCTACATCAGCCTACCCCAGTCTCAATCTAATTGAGAAGTCTTTGATGACGCAGCAAAACTTCTAAGAAAAATTATGCATGGATCAGGAGCTCATGCATGGAAGAATTGCTCTAAAGTAGAACCCAAAAAAAAAAAATATGTATTTCTTGCCTTTGATTCACGATGCAAAAAGAAGATATGTAATGATTGGATGCCTTTATTGTTGCGGCTTGCTCTACTTTATATAGGCATGGGAAGTTGCCTGCCATTCAATTCAAGTCAAACTTGTACTCTAATAGAGTAGTTGTTTTACTTATCAATTTACAAATCCTATATGAAGTCCAATTCTATTTAAGATGACCAACCTATGGATTCCAATTTGGAGTCAATGTCTATATCGACTTCTTTGCTTTGTTATTACCCTGAATTTGGAGAAAAAATTATCTTCAAGAGATTGGGTATATATATATATATATATATATATATATATATATAAGCGGAGTTTCTTAAAATAAGTATACTTCAAGTCTTGTCTTTGAGCTCTTTGATCAAACACTCAATCCGAGCCTTGAAGTGGGGCATTTGTATACAAGTGAATTTTCAAGTAATTAAATTTATTTAATCCAGACTAATAAATAAATATTATTCATCTGGGCTACTTGAATTTAATAAATAATGATTAAATATTGGACCACTACAACTGGGACATATTAAATAAATCATTTTAAACAAGTCCAGATCCACTTGAAATAAAGTCCAAAGAAAAATAGTGGATCAAACTCAATTGAGCTAATGAAATGCAAGCCCAAAATGTTAAGTTAAATAGAGGTCCATTAAGATAATGGATTAAACATTGGGCCGCCCCAAATAAAGATTGGGTCAACCCAACATGAGTGAATGAGCTGCTTAACCCAATAAGTAAAACCATAGTCTTCATTTACACCTATAAATAGGGGTCTTCCTCAAGTCTTGGAAAAAAAAGGAGATCATTTTGGAAGCTACTGACAGACTTCAACTGACAAAAGCTCTCAGGAAATCTTCAACAGTCTTCAAATGTGTTCTTCGTGACAAAATCCGGGAAGGCATAACGGCTTTGTAAAATCGAAGGTTCGGCCCTTGAAATCAAATCGTATTTGATTCAAGATCAAATCCTCCAACACTAGGACGAAACAAATTCAGAAGAGGAGAATCGGAGGATCATTCCAGCTAAATTGGAGTCCTTCCAGAGATTGTAACTCACTATTGATTTGATTAATAAAAATTACCCTGTTGCGTTATTTTCGTGTTTCTGTTACAGATTCAATTTTATCGTATTACAAATATTTTTTTCTTAAATCGGACCAGTGTAAAAATAGTTAATTTAATAATTAATAAGATAATAATTTTTAGAAATATCATTCTAACAATCTCCCACTGTGCATAACCATAACTATGTAATCACTCTAAATAATAGGTTTGTGCAACAATCACTTAATTAGGTGGTCACGCATAGAAACAAACGTTTCCTGACATGTATTACAATGTATAATATGTCATAGTCTTTTAAGTCTACAAAAAAATCTATATTGTGATACCCATAAATTGTTTAAGTCTACAAAAAAATTGAAAACAAAACCTAAATCTAAAAAACGAAAAGTAAAAATTGATTAAGTTTAAAATAAGCAATTCACTTTTTTTTTTTTTTTTTTTTGGATGAAAAATAATATGTCATAGTCAAGCGTCAAAATTTGATGAATATACATTATATAAATGTCAGTAGGGCCCAACTTTATGGATCTGATATTGATCACAACTTAATGACCAGTGATATTGTTAAATCAGATTTCCTCTTGTCAAAATAATTTACATTCAAATGATCAATCTACCATTTTGATTAATATTTGCATCTCTTATTTAATTTCTCTCTGCAATATTTTCTTTCATAATCTATTCACACTTAATCTTTAATTTTATCTTTTTATTCCCAAATCAACTCATAATCTCTCCAATTTACCTTAGCATAAGGAAATCAGACCGCAATAAACATAAAATGGTGTGTTTGATGTTCTGCACAATATCTATTGAACGGTACGCCCTGGTGTTCAGCTTGTCGTTCTTTGCTTGCCATAGTGTTAAGTTGCCCCTCTAAAGATTCATGGTATCCACCATCTGTAGTCAGAAGTACTATAGTTTTCCAAGACTGATGCTTGTGTATAATTCATCATTAACTATTAATTCGGACTCATCTCCTCTACTATAATTAAATTCATTGAAGGGAAGTTGAGCTACATTGGAAAATTATGTTTTTTTTTTATGAAAATAAAATTATGTAAACTTCATTATCTTTGACGACCATCTTATCTCATTATTTTTTAACCAGCCAATCATTACAGCTTATCCATCTTTAACATACATTAATAATGTTAGGGTAGTGATAATGCCAGAGCAAGAATCCTCCTGCAAGAGCGATTTACGTGCATGTGACTAAATTGCCCCTCTAACATATTAACTAAATCTTTTAATTATTTTTTTCCCCAATATTTTCTCTCTATCCTGGCCTGATCTTTCTCTCTCCCCTAGATTCTTTCCTTATTTTTCTCTCAATCTCTCTATTTTCATATGATTTTTGTTTCCATATCTATTGTTTTTTTCATTTTTTTCTCTCTCTATTTTTTTTTTTTTTTCATTTTTTCTTCTTTCCATCTCCAAGTGATTTTATTTTCTTCTCTATTCTTCTCTTTCATTATCTCTCTTCTTACTCTTTTGTCTAACTTTGAATTATATATATATATATATATATATATATATATATATATATATATATATATATATCCGGATAATTTTCAACTACTTTCGGTAAAAGAGGTAAATTTTATTATTTTTATTGATTTTTTCGATTTTTATATTGTTGTTGAATGATTCAATACAAGAAAATGGTCTATTAGTGAGGAAATTGAGAGAAGAAAAATAATAAAAAATAGAGAAGAAAACAAAATCACTTGGAGATGGAGAGAAGAAAAAAAAAATAGATAGAGAGAGAGGAAAAAACGAAAAAAACAATAGATATAGAAACAAAAACAACGAGAGATTGAGAGAAGAATAAGGAAAGAATCTAGGGGAGAGAGAAAGATCAGGACAGGATAGAGAGAAAATATTGGGAGAATAGAAAAAATAATTAAAAGATTTAGTTAATATGTTAGAGGGGTAATTTTGTCACACGCAAGTAAATTGCTCTTGTAGGAGGATTGTTGCTCTGGCATTATCACTACCCATAATGTTATATCACAATAATCAGTTCAATATCCTCTGCTTCTATTTAAAAGAAAGAAACCAAAAATATCAATATCCTTTGCAAATAAATTAAAATAATCTTCACAGTTTGCCGTCCCAATTAGTGCCTTTCATATAGGAGAGATTATGGGTTGATTTGAGGATAAGGAGATAAAATTAGAAATTGAGTGTGAATAGATTAATGTTGATAATAGATTAATAGATTCCCTAATCTTAAAAGTATAACCCAAAACCCAACCCGACCCTTTGATGTGTTAACCCATTGCCCGACCCTACCCTTTTTCCAAAAAATCCGATGGGTACGGGTAGTACCCGTGGGTTTTCTATCGATAGATAATTTTTATTTGTTCGTAGTCACTAGTCATAAAGAAAATATACCAAAAACAATAATGGGATTAAAATCTTAAATGCACCAAAAGCAACGAAACAAGTGCACAAATGCACCGAAATGAATGTGGCGGGAGATAAGTTTGGCCATAGAACAATAAACATTCAAATGGAAACAATTAAGTAAACAATAAAATATTAAGTTTAATTCTTCAATCTTCAGACAAGTTGTTCCACTATTGTTGCAAGGACCAACATGTCATCAAGTCAATCCGTAGCACATCCATCATCTTCCTCTTCATCAAGAATGGTTTGACGAGATGCACCTTCATTATTATCTTATTTAAAATATTGAGACTTTTGGGCTTTGACTTTTCAAATCTCTACCATCTTATTCTTTTCTTGCCATCTTATTTAAAATATAATTTATTTCCTTAGTTATAATATTTTAATGATAATATTTAATATATATATTATATATATACGGGTGGGGTACGGGTTGGGTTTACTACATACCCGCAACCCTACCCGTACCCGTACGGGTTTTAAATTTCCAAACCCATAACCCGACCCAATACCCGAAATCAACCAAAAAACCCAACCCGTTAGGGTAGGATTGGGTTGGGTACCCGTCGGGTTGGGTTAAATTGCCATCCCTAAATTGTTGATCAAAAGGATAGTTTGGTTATTTGGAGATAAATTATCTTAATAGAAGGAAATTGTCCCAAAAGTGAGAAGTATGAATAGTAAAAGAGAATGAACAGTGCTTCAAAGACTATTCGCAATCAAACTCAATAAAAATCTAAATAAAAGAGTACAAAAGGCCATCCGGCCATCCATTTGGAATCTTACGTATGAAACAACTCAAGAATCTCACGCATTATTCCCAAATATTGTAAGTAAATGTCTAATACATATTAGAGTAAGCAACTTTATATGCTCCCACTGCCCTTAAGGTATATAAATAACAATGGCACACTTCAAAAGAAAATGAAGAGACAACATTGTAAAACTTAAATATACCATTAGTGGATGCTAACTTTTTTTAATATGTAGTTTATTATCTTGCCAAACGAAATCAAGAGACATGCATACGTAATATACGTTTTGGTGAAAAGATCCACATATAATCACATTTGCATACCTAACTACAATCAAAATTGAGTAACCAATGTCATGAATACTCGAAATAAATCCTTGTTAAGAACATAAAAGAATATTCCTTAATAGATGCCCTTTAAAAGGAAAGTGTGATATATGTGATTTGCATGCTTTGTGTTTAATGTTGTGTAATTGGGAAATTGACATGTTTGTTCCTCAAACTATTTCTCAAATAATCGAGTGGTCCTCGTTCTTTTTTTACTTCTCATTTGATCACTATTTCGCGCTTCCTAATCGATCCCAGCACCATCACCCACGGTGGTTTCCGGCCAAATCCTCCTCAGTAGTATTTCTACTTCCTGTATGATCCCCAAAAGTATTTGTGAGTTTTCAAGATGGTCCTAATATCATCTTCTTAATCCTCCAAGATCCATCACCGCCCAAATCTGCCCACCCACCATTTTTCTCTCAAATACAACCACCAACGCATCCCACATGGACCCTTCAGGATTGCTTTCCAGCTAGGATTTGATGTCTAATCATTTTTCTTGGTATGGAGTTTCCTGTGATTCCAATTTTGGGTTGGCCAAAAGCGGTGGGTGGCGGGTTGGTGGTTTAACTTGGGAGAGATATGGTGGGTGGGCGGCATTGGTGATCAGATTTGGGAGGAAAATGGTTAGTGGTCGGCGATGTATCTTAGAGGATGAAGAAGTTGATGATAGGATCATCTTGGAAGCTCGAAAATACTTCTGAGATCATCCTAAAACTATAAATACTGCATAGAGTGGCATTTAGCCGGAACCTACCGTGGGTGGTAGTTCTGGGACCGATTAGGAAGCGCAAAATAACATACATGACCAAATGAGAAGTAAAAAAAGAACGAGGACCACTCGAATATATCATAAATAATTTGAGGACCAAACAAGTCAATTTTTCTGTGTAATGAAATGTTTTTATGTGTTATATGTTGTGTTTATTAGTTTAAAGGGCGTATTGACGTGTGTGGTTAGTTGAGGGATCTAGATATGGAAGTTAGAAACTTATGGGGTTGTTTTATAAGGGAGTTGAGAGGTTAGTTAGGGGTGGTTTTTGCTGGAACAAGGAAGAGGAAGTTAGAAAAGAGAAGGGAGAGAAAGAGAAAAGAAAAGGAAAATCTAGAAAATAAGAGTGGCTGTGAGAGTTTTGATAATTGAGATAGTAAACAGTGTCGGTTTGGAGTGATTTTTAGTGTATTGCGAAGATGGCTGAAAAATTTATGTTTGGGCAGTGACGGATTAGTGTTTTGAGCCTCCAATAGAAAGTTATTATTTCGGGAAGTGGACTAATTTTCTGGGATTTTGGTGTTCTTGTTTTCCTTTGAAGTTCTTGTTACGCATCCAAGGTAAGGGTCTTCACCTATATTTTTCTATCCTAAAAAGCATGAACTGATTATTTTAAAGTTACTGATTGTGATTAAACGGTTTATACATGTTTTATTGGATTGAAAATTGATGAAATGTCGAATTTTCACACCCCGTAATCCGGGTGATGACATGACAATAACTCATCAGCCAATGAGACATCAAAACCCACTTACAAAGTTAGTAAAAGGGAATACTACATATATAAAGCCAAAAGGATCCAAAGGTATTACAAAAATAAAAGAAGTATTGAAAGGAAAATATGTCTAACATAACATGAAGATTTAAATGCTAGATGTTCACTACTATAGTTCAACTATTACATAAGTTTATTATGTAGTCACTCTTCCTGGTATCCCTCCCAAGCATCAACATAGTAAAGCTCAGCTCCATCATCATCATTTTTTAATTAGCCAATCATTACAGCTTATAAATCTTTTAACATACATTAATAATGTTCTATCCCAATAATCACTTCAATATCCTCTGCTTTTATTTAAAAGAAAGAAACCAAAATATCAATATCCTTTGCAAATAAAATAAAATAATCTTCATAGTTTGCCGTCCCAATTAGTGCCTTTCACATATAGGAGAGATTATGGGTTGATTTGGGGATAATGAGAAAAAATTAGAAATTGGGTGTGAATAAATTAGTTTGATCAAGCCAGGAATTAGTTTGATCAAGCGAGAAATTAAATGAAAAAAAAAAAAGATAATGTTGACCAAAAGGATAGTTTGATCATTTGAAGGAAAATTGATTAGGTAAAGAGAAAATATGCATTGGCAATATCAATATGTGCACAATCATGTCATTTAACCAACTTAATCAAATGTCTAGACAAACAATGTTATAGCATAACAATAGTATGTGCAAATTTAGTTTCAAGAGTTGAATAATGGCTAATAAAATTAGTCGGCCAGTCATAACCTCAACTCAAAGTCGATATACTGAATAACCAATTTCTTTAACTTGAGAAGGAAACTTTATGCCGATTTTTTTATTCGACTGTCAAAATTAATTGTTCAAAACGAACAGAGGAGTTGAACAACACTAATTTGGCTCAAATCGAAATCGACCAACCAAATACCAAACTTTATGCATGTAATACTTTCTTGGCACCATTGGATCGAATGCATTAACAATCATAAAATTGTCCCAAAAGTGAGAAGTATGAATAATATAAGAGAATGAACAGTGCTTCAAAGACTATACAAGAATTCCATATTTTCATCTTTATTTTATAGATTAAATGCTATTCGCATCAAACTCAATAAAAATCTAAATAAAAGAGTACAAAAGGCCATCCATTTGAAATTTTACGTTTGAAACAACTCAAGAATCTCATGCATTATTCCCAAATGAGTTTGATCCACTATTTTTCTTTGAACTTTATTTCAAGTGGATCTGGACTTGTTTAAAATGATTTATTTAACATGGTCCAGTTGTAGTGGTCCAATATTTAATCATTATTTATTAATTAGATTGAGTCTGGGGTAGGATGATGTAATCCATCGCCCTTGGCAAATTGGTGAATTATAGTCCTTTGTCGTTTTCTTTTTCGTACTCCTTCCGTTGAAATTGAAACTGAGGCTGTGGTTTTTTAAGCCTGCCAAATTTGCCTGCCATCATAAGCACTTTTTAACTCAAAGGCAAGAATAAAGATTGTATATTATATTTAATTGCGTTGATTTCCTTTTGGATCATGAATCAAAGGCAAGAATATTCTTTTTTTATGCCTGATAATCTCTAACTCTGCAAAAATTATATTATATTGTGTCTCTGGAAGGTCTCCAATTTTTTTAGACTAACAATATAATTAATTTTTTTTTTTTCTTTTTAGGACTGCAATCAAAGGAATCATGAGAATCTTCAAAGACTTAGCTGAGGATGTCTTGGATTACTTATTCATCCTCAAGCGCGAGGGAGAATCCTTGGAGCGAGCATTTAAGTTTCCCGTACACACTCCGATGCATGGACGCTTTGCCCCAAAATTAGCACTTCAGCTAGAATCCAGACTGCAGGGAATGGTCGGTCAAAGTTGCTCGGGAAGATGGAAGCCCGTCTTATTCTTTGCAAAGCTCTATTCACACAGGTGAACGGAGGCTTGGAGGCTTTGAAACACTCGGGAGGCGAATCATAGCTTGATCCGCATATTGGACCTGTGCATTGAGGCTTAATGGAGAATTTGGCTTTGTCCCAATGTACTGGGAATGGCTTGAGGAAGTACTTGGTCGCAGTCGTAAGCTATTGAACAAATCCGAGATGTACCAGGCATTGTTTGCATCACTTTTCACTTATGACCGGAGTTCTGACATTGTGCGAGCATTTTTTGGAAGCATGGAGTCCGGAGACCAACACTTTGCATACCTCAGCGGGAGAATTATCCCTCTCGCTTTGGGACTTGCACAAGCCAGGAAGGCTGCCCATTTATGGCGGGATGTACGAGGAGGTTATTCCTTTTGCTAAGGAACTAACGGGCATGGATGCAGAGGGCAGGAGATCCATTCCGCAAAGCTGCGAACACCTATTTGCTGCATACCATCAGCTAAATGAGGAAGTCAACAAGCAGTTCAAAGGATTTATTTTTTTTTTAAATTGGGTGACTCAATCAAGTTGCCTACGTATCCCAAGAGATAAACTTGAGAATCAAGTCATAACGTAGTTCAACAGAATTATTTTTTTTTTAACATGGGTGACTCAACTTGAAATTTTTTTCTCAAGTTGCCTACGTATCCCAAGAGATAAGCTTGAGAATCAAGTCATAACGTAGTTCAACGCATTTGACTTTGCAGTTTAAACTCGTGCAGTCTAGGAATACCGGAGGATCATTCCACCGTACCCAAGTTGACTTCCTTCAATTCATCAACGGTGGTTTTCACATCTTCCTCAAGTTCAGGAGGGGCATCTTCAGCATCTGCAGTGATGTACTGAGTGGCCGCCCTCTTAATCTTGAGGCGTATGGGAGATGAATGTTGGTATCCCAGACCGGCTTTAGCAGTCAAGCCTTTTCCATTAGCCACTTCTTGAAGCAGCTTTCCTAGCAAATCCCAATTTTGAGGGGTATATCCGGCTTTGGCGAGGAGTTTGTAAGCATTTGGATCAAAACCATTCTCTGTGTGTGCAGTTGGCAACTCTCCATGCTCCAGATTTGCACCTTCCTCTGGTCGGACGAACCCTTTTAGGGGAGCAACCAACGGTTTGATAGACTCAATTTTAGTTAAAGGCATGATAAAATCGCTTGATGTGTCCAAGATACTTGCCGTCAACTGCTTAGGTTTGGAAATTTGACATATGACTAGTTTTTTTTCAAATGAAGCAGACATGCCGTCTTTCTCCTTCCCGCTTTTTGAGGAAATAGCTTTTTGAACTTCCCTTTTTGCAGATAAAAGATCTTTAGATGTTACACCCTCCTTGCGAATATAGTACCGGGCATCAGTAATGTATGTTTCAGCTTCAGTAAAAGGTTTATCATCGGCAGTTACCTTTTTTATGATACCATTGCGGCAATACTTGAAACATTGATGGAGCGTAGATGCTACCACACCATTGTCATGAAGCCATGGTCTCCCCAAAAGCATGTTGTAAGAGGTTTTTGCGTCTATGACGTGGAGGAAAACACTTGACACCATATCATCTATTAACAGCTCAATTCGTAAGGCCCCAATTGCTCGTTGGCCTCCCTGGTTGAACCCTTGAATCATCAGCCGACTTTGAGAAAGCTCATCCGTTGCAATCCCCAATTCCTTCAACGTGCGCAGGGGCAAAATGTTGATCGCGGATCCACCATCCAACAGAATCCGGTTGATTCTTTGTTCTTTTGTATATCCAGTCACAAACAATGGTCTGTTGTGGGGAGTAGCTCCAAGCAATAAGTCGTCATCATTGAAGGTAATTTCAGCACAATCCACTGCATTTTCCTCAAAGTCTTCTTCTTTCTCGTATGTATGTGTGGCATAACATGAAGACATGTTCATAGCCATGAATTCTCTTGGCATAAATTCTCCCAATGTGATAGGAAGTGGTGACCTTTTGGTCCAAGTACTTGGTGTTATAGGGGAGCGCTCAACCTTCTTAACTCTCGCGCTTGGTATATGTCTCTTGACGAATTTACTTCTTATGCGGCATGCGTTCAAAGTTTTTGCATGTTTTGTGCAACTTCTTCTTCTGCGAGTCACAAGCGTCCAACCTTCATCCTCGGATAGCAGTTTTCCGTCTCTTGAAGACTCCTGAACATGTTGACCGCATTCTTCCGTAGTAAGAATGTGTCCATTAGCTCTCACTTTAATAGAATTGAACCCTCCAAACTTGATTTCATAGACTGGTTCTTCCAATAAAGCTAAGTCAGCATATGCTATCGAAGTTTGGTTAGCAGTTGCCTTAATTCTCCTCCTCGAGGAGCACACGTCCTTCACGGGCTAATCGCATTATCAAATCTTTGAAGACAAAGCACTTCTCAATTGAATGACCAACTAAGCGGTGGAATTTGCAGTAATTGGGATCACCTTCACGTCCAACCTCATCTGGTCGCTTTGACTTCGGCAACTCAATAGCATTTGCAGCAACAAGTTCATCAAACATTGTCGAGACATCGGAATCCAGAAACGGATACTCCTTCGCTTGCATCTCTTCCAGGGTTAATTTCTTTCGCTCACGAGGATGATCAATTCTCTTGGTCATCTTTTGAGACATCTTGGTGGATATCTTGATCGGTTCAGCATTCGTCACCATAGACTCCTTGGCTTCACTTTTGGAAAATATCATGCCAATTTTCTTATAGTCCTGCTTCTCCTTTGCCTTAGCACTTGAGTTTTGGACATGTGCCTTGCCTCCATTTGCAGCAATGCTCAATTCCATGTCATGAGCGCGCGTAGCAAGTTCTTCAAAGGTTTTCGGCATAATTCCCTTGAGGATATATTGAAGCTCCCAGCACATACCTTGAATGCACATCTCTATCGCAGAGGACTCGCTCAGGCGGTCTCTACAGTTGAGGTTCAGATTCCTCCACCTGTTGATATAATCAATCACAGGCTCATCTTTCCATTGCCGAGAATTGGTTAACTCTACCATGCTAACAATTCGCTGGGTACTGTAGAAGCGGTTGAGAAACTCCTGTTCAAGTTTCTCCAAGTGGTTCCTTATGTGGGTAATGGAGTCCTCCTGCTCTTGGGATCGCCTCGCAAGCTCTTCAATCAGCCTGGTCAGATGCGCGAGTAGCTCCTCTGTACTTGTTGTGCCAGTCATCATGACAGGAGCAAATGAGGGAGCACTTGAACCCTCAGAGATGGAAAAATCTGACCCAAAAATACCATGAGGATCTTGAGGGGAGAAGTTAACATTTGTTTCATCATCTTCAAACTTAGAGCATTTCTCCATGTGAGATGATGACTTTGAAGTTTCCAATCCAACGCCTTGCTTTGACTTCAGAATTGATGGTGATGAAGCAACATTCTTTCCAATAGCTTTTGATGCTCCTTGGACTTCTTTCTCATCGAATGCTTTTGTTCTGCTCCTCGTCATCATTCCGGTGTTTGAGACTTGAGGGGTTGAAGTAGCATCAACAACTTCCTTGCTATCAGCAGCCTTTGAACGAGCGGATTTTGAGTTGTCGTTCTTTGGTGCCATGGATTTGACTTGAATATGAATTTGATTTGAAGAGAAGAGATGGGAGGCAGAGATTGTCCCACTGGGCGTGCCAAATTTGTAATGCGATAAAATTGAATCTGCAACAGAAACACAAAAGTAACGCAATCTTTATTAATCAAATCAATAGTGAGTTACAATCTCTGGAAGGACTCCAATTTAGCTGGAATGATCCTCCGATTCTCCTCTTCTGAATTTGTTTTGTCCTAGTGTTGGAAAACTTTATCTTGAATTAAATACGATTTGATTCCAAGTGCTAAACCTTCGATTCCACAAAGCTGTTATGCCTTCCCGAGTTTTTGTCGCGAAGAACGCCTTTGAAGACTGTTGAAGATTTCCTGAGAGCTTTTGTCAGTTGAAGTCTGTTTGTAGCTTCCAAATGATCTCTCTCTGTCTTCTTTCTTTCGTCCTCCTCTTTAAGCCTTGGGAAAGACCCATATTTATAGGCATAAATGAGGGCTAGGGTTACTTATTGGGTTAAGCAGCCCATTCACTTATGTTGGGTTGACCCATTCTTTATTTGGGGCGGCCCAATGTTTAATCCATTATCTTAATGGACCTCTATTTAACTTAACATTTTGGGCTTGCATTTCATTAGCTCAACTGAGTTTGATCCACTATTTTTCTTTGGACTTTATTTCAAGTGGATCTGGGCCTGTTTAAAATGATTTATTTAACATGGTCCAGTTGTAGTGGTCCAATATTTAATCATTATTTATTAAATTCAAGTAGCCCAGACGAATAATATTTATTTATTAGTCTGAATTAAATAAATTTAATTACTTGAAAATTCACTTGTTTACATGTACATTTTCATTATCTTGCAAAACGAAATCAAGAGACATGCATACATAATATACGTTTTGGTGAAAACATCAACATCAATCTAATTATGTGAGCCGAGCTTGGCATAACTCACGCTCAACTCACATAAAAATTGGAAAGCTCAGCTCACACTTGTCGCGAAAAAGCTCACATAAATTTATATTAGCAAACAAATAATATGTTAATATGAACTCGAGTTAAGCTCATGAGCCTCTAGAGCTAAATTTATATTAGCAAAAAAAACAATTTTTTTGTAGCAATAACTGTAATAAACGAGCCACCCGACAAGAATACAAATATACATAATACAATACTTTTTGTAGCAAGATAAACTTATAAAAAGATAACCAAAGATAGGGTTTGAGAAAGATAGAAAAGAAACAATGAGTTTTATCGCCACTTATAAGTGTTTTTTTAATTTAAGATTTAGTATTATATATATATATATATATATATATATATATATATATTATTCTTATTCGGGTGCGAGCTTTAACTCGGGGTGAGCGGGATTAAATTCACGCTCAACTCACATAAATTTCGAGCTTGAATAATAAGCTCACGTTCAGTTCAGTTAAGCTCACGCTCACATTTTTTCGATTTAGCATGAACCCGTTGACACCCTACATTTAATATCAATTGCATACCTAACTCCAATCAAAATTGAGTAACCAGTGTCATGAATACTTCAAATACATCCTTCTTAAAAAAAAAAAGAAAAAAAAAAAGATTCCTTAATAGACGCCCTTTAGAAGGAAGGTCCGTAAACAAGTCTAACCTTTTTGTTCAAAATAACTAGATAAACATCATTGACCTTAATGACCATTAACATCAATGAAGGTTTACTCTGGTAAATGCAAATGACTTAATACTTTACCTTAATAAAAAATAGTTTATATCTATATTGCATCATATATACCAAAATGTGGAGCATCATTTATTTATGATTTATGAAAATATAACTAAATC
Organism: Vinca minor; assembly: GCA_026122235.1. Lineage (NCBI taxonomy): Eukaryota > Viridiplantae > Streptophyta > Magnoliopsida > Gentianales > Apocynaceae > Vinca > Vinca minor. Next base: position 244,570 of record JAOCZM010000248.1, read on the forward strand.
ATAATTCCTCTATTACAAAATTTCCATATTAAAAAAAAAAAAACTACTCCCACTTTCTTTTTGTTACCTAAGAGAATCTCATTTCTAATTTCGTGAGTAATGAAGTGTATTAAAAAAATTCCAATAAGCAACCACTTATTATCCTCATTGGTTAAAGATTCCAAAATCATTACCTAAGTTGAAACTTCATATGTGTAGCCTTCATAAGATGTGATCTCTAAACATGAATGTTTTAATGAACAATCAAATAAAACCTCATCTACTACAAAAAGTGGTCGTAGGGAATTTCCAAAGGTAACAACAATAACTTACCATCAACATTAGTTCCCATAAATTTCAAAGTACAGTTCCATTCAATCTCAAAATAACAGGAATTTAACAAAATAAATGTCATGAAATATCCCTTTCCCTTTCTTCATTTTGTATTAAAACCTTTCAAAGTATTGATACTTCAAATTTATAAAACAAGAATAAGAGAAGATCTTATTTGAATAATTATCAACACAATAAATAAAACTTCTTACCATTCACCCAAGGAATGAAAGGATTCAAAACACTCTTAGTCTCGAAGAATGTAGTCAATAGTTTCTAATTGATCAGCTTTACTTTATGCAATCCCAATAGCATTACTAAAATAAATAAATAAAATCATAAAACAATATCAAATTTCTCCTTAATTAGTAACACTTCAAGAAAACTTCAATTCATAAATTTTAGGTTTGAAGTCATATTTCCTTTGTCTCTTTGGTACTCGAATGTCCTTCTATTCTTCATAGAACTTTGGGAGTTTATCTACGGAATAGAGAGCCACATTGATAATAAGTGGCTAGAAAAACAAAATGGATAAACAGGTATAGAGAGAACTAGAGGAAAACTCATATTTCAATCTCAAAATTAGTGACAGATACCGAAAATAACTCGGTCTCCAATCGGTCCCTAGGTCGTTGATATATTTAGGGTCTTTGACCAACTCAATTGAAAAAATAAAACTGTCTCTAAACGGTCGCTATTTAGCCACTGATTAGAGACCAAGATAATAAGTAAAATAATACAAAATAAAGTTAAGAGAAAATGGAAGAAAACAACGTGGTTTAAGTAATCGGTATCTATTCACTATCTATATATTGAGACTGGAATGTAAAACATCGTCGTTTTACATAATAATTCAAAAGGTTAAAAATATATTGATGAACAAAAGGACGTCGTTTTTTAGTTGGTCTCTATTCATTCTCTATATATAGAGATCAAAATGTAAAACATCGTCGCTTGCTATGTAATAAAATATTTCAAAAGGTTAAAAAGATATTGATACTAAAAGAGTGAAGACATTCAGTAACAATTGTTTTGTGAACATATACCATTTTGTCACAAATAAAATATTTATTGTGACAAAATATTTTGTTGTCACTAGTATAGGTACTAATTGTGACAACTTACATGTTTGTCACTGTTGTAGTGTTAATGGTGATGATTTAAAGTCTTTCATAAGTAAGTTGTCACTATTATTATATTAATAGTGCCGTAATTTATTTTATCACTGAACTTTTGCCACTAATAGCATATGCGCTCTGGCACCAATTGTTTTTTGAGGGGATGAAACTTAGTTGTGACAAAAATTAATTTTCTCACTAGTATTCCAATTTATTGTGACAAAAAGTGCTTTGTCACTCTACTTATTCCTTTATGTGATGAAAATTTGTGACACTAAAGTCCATACAGTTAGTGTTAGCTGAATGTGGTCACAAATAAGAGGTTGATTGTGACAAAACATGGATGGTCACTATTGTTTGTACTAGCGGTGACGACTTATTTGCTTGTTACTATTACAAATTGTGACAAATAGTCTTTTCCACAGTTAATTTCTCATCATTAATGTATTACTAGTGTCCTATTAATAATGTCTTCATCATAATCAATTTTTTCCTTCAATAATCATTGTATCAATAGTAAACGGATTTCCTTCAACGATTATTACATCTAAATCAGATCTATGTTTAGGCACAAAATCATTATTATAATTTGTACACTACAAAAAATACTTTTTAGGAGGAAACTTTTCGTGAGAAAGATATTTTCTTCATGAAAGGTCTTTCTTTCCTGACGAAAATGACTTCGTCACGAAAAACGACATTTTCTGAAGAAAATCTAGATTCGTCACGAAAGAGTAGTTTCATCTTCACGAAATGTCGACCAATTGTGACAAAGACAAATTTTCATCACGATAGGTATGACTTTTGGTTAGGAAAATGTCTTTGTCACGAAAAGTTTCTTCCTAAAAAGTATTTTTTCTTTTATAATATATAGTTTGTATATGATGTAGTTATATCGTTATTCTCCTCTCACATTGAATGTATATTTATTTTTAAACGAAAAGGGAAAGTGACTTTGCAACGGAAACTGAGTGAAAGTCTAAATATTTTTTGTTTTTGTAATAAAAAAAAAAAAAAAGAATGAGTATAAATATACAGGTATATATGCTATAATTTATAATATAATTTTTTTTTAGTAATGCATTAAATTTTTTACTAAAAAATAGTATACATATAGAATAAATTTATTCATATTTTGATATCAATTCCATACACAAATACATAGATTATGTTTCTGAAATATATTTTGAAAGAAAAATTAAATATATTTAATTATTTAAAATTTAATGAGAGTGTATTAATTTGATTGATGAAGAAAAGGAAATAAAAAAAAACAAAGAGAAATTTAAATTAGTAAAGGTTCAAAATCCAAAACTCCATTATGATAATATAATAGGAGAAACAAAAATTAACAAATGATCAACTAGCCCAGCGGCCCAGCGCACGACATACATGCGGGAGGTCGCGGTTCATTTCTCATCCATTTGAGAATGGAGATACTTTATTCAAAGGTGGCTTAACTTGGAGGTTAATGGAGATACTTTATTCTACATTATTCAAAGGTGTTTACTTGGCGGCTCGGTTCTAGCTCGGTGGCGAATCGGCTCGACGCTGGGGGGGGAGGGTGGAGTGGGTTAGCTCGGTCGTAATAAATATACATGTGACAAAATATTTTTAACAATAATTACATTTTTTGTGACTAAACTCGACGGACGCTATTTCTAAATAATTCGTTACGAAGTAGTTGTCACTAATATGAGTAGTATGAATGGCAATCACACCTGCCCACAAGTTCTCCTTATGTTCACCTAAGCCCCCGAGCTAATTCAACACAACAAAGCAACCTTAAACAATTATGTACATCAAATATAACGCATGTAAAATAAATTAATAACATAAGGTTAATTTATTATCATGCAATTACTAAGGTAAAAAATGTCATGGGTATCACATCCTCCCCCTTATGAAAGTTTCGTCCCCAAAACTTACTTACCTTGCTCTTGGAATAGGTGATGGTATTTCTACCTTGTTTCTTCTTCAAGCTTCCATACAGCTTCCCTTTCTGTGTGATGTGACCAATGTACTTTCACATAAGGTATAGTCCTTGTTCTCAACACTTGCTTCTTCCGGTCTACAATTCGAACCTGTATCTCCTGATAGTATAGATCCTCTTGAAGTTCCAAAGGTTCTGCTTCCAATATATTACTTGGATCGGGAACATACTTCATTAGTTGTGATACATGGAAGACATTGTGGAGTCTTGACAAAGTTGGAGGTACAGTAAAACCTCTATAAATTAATATTGTTGGGACCATGATATTTAATTATTTTATAGAGATATTAATGAAATGATAAATTAATATTTATTAATTTAAAGAGAGTTTTGTAATTTATTGAAGTTAAATTTTGATTACATCAAAAAGCATTTTATCTTAGAAAAATTCATGTATCATATTAATTGAATTACATAGATTCATTGTTCATAATATTAATCAAAACTAATAAATAATGTTCATTGTTTCTTAATAATTAAGTATTATTCATTGTATTTTTACTAAAAACATTCAATGTATGATGGTGATAGAAAAAACTATATAAACAAGATAGAAAATTTCTTGAAATCACACCCAACAATGGCTCCTCATCTAAAAGGTGTCACGAAATTAACAATAACGGATCAAATACGCAAAGAATTATGTGAGTACAAGAGAGATCATTCAACATGCACTAAAAAAGATTTGCATTTGTGGCTTGAAGAAAAGTTTCATTTGAAAGTTAGTCAAGGTACAATCACAAACACACTCAAACAATCAACTGAGTATCTTTCAGCCAACCTAGAAATAGGAAGGGATATCAAGCGCCACAAACCAGCAAAATTTTCAGATATGGAGATGGTTGTTTATGAGTGGTTTCTCCAGTACCAAGATCATGTGAATATGATCGGAGAGCTAATTTTGGAGAAGGTAAGAGATACATTGAAACTTGTATACCCTCAACAAGATTATGAGCAACAATTTTCTCAAGGTTGGCTTGAGAAATTCAAGCTACGACACGATATCAAGTCATTTCGTCTTTTCAGAGAGAGTTGTTCAGTTGATATACAAGACATGGAGAAAAATTTTGAGGCTATAAGGGAAGCAATAGATAAGTTCCCTATGAAAGATATTTTTAATATGGATAAAACTGGTTTGTTTTACAGGTTACAAGCAGATCATTCTCTTGCTACGAAGCAACTTGAAGGAAGAAAACAAGACAAAGAAAGGCTAACAATTTTTATTTGTTGCAATGAGGATGGCTCTGAAAAAAATCCCTTTATGGATTATTGGAAAATATGCAAAGCCACGTTGCTTTAAGAATGTCAACATGAGTAGCTTGAATTGTCACTACTGTGCCAACAAAAGAGCTTGGATGACAAGTGTACTTTTTTATGAATGTATCAGTTGTTTGATAATAAAAAAATGCATGGTAGAAGAATTTTGTTTGTGGTAGATAATTGTCCAACACATCCAAGAAATATTAAAGGGTTACAGAATGTTGAATTTTTCTTCTTGCCACCCAAGGTGACATAAAAAATGCAACCTTGTGATGCTGGAATAATAAGAGCTTTCAAGATTCAAAATTGTAGGAGATTTTACCGTTGGATTTTAGAAGGCTATTGGGACAATCTGATCCAGGTAAGATTAATGTTTTGGATGCTATCAATCTTGCAGTCTCGGCTTGGACAGTTAATGTTCAGCAAGAGACAATAGCAAATTGCTTTCGACACTACAAAATTCGTTCAGGGGATGAAGTCTCAAGGAATTTAGATGAACCTACTTGTGAAAACGACGTTCATGAACTTGATTGAGGTCATGATTAATGATCTCTGCTATCACAATAAAATGGATGTCAATAGCCTATTGGACTACCCGAGTGAAAATGATACATGTTCAAAAGTCCAAAGCTTAGAAGAAATTGTGGCTACTATCCTTCAAAAATAATGTTGATGATGAAGTTGAAGACGATACAGTACCTTTGGAACCAGTTACGCGTAAGGATGCACTTATCGCATCTATAACTCTTCACAATATTTTGTTGCAGTTCGAGAACACAATACCAGAAACTTTGGATGCAATAAGAAAAGTTAGAGATGAGCTCCAACTAGATTTCAATTATAAGAAAAAATAGACAACACTAGAATCATATTTCAGTAAATTCTCTTAGTTATGTCTGTGTAAGTTTATATAATTATTAATTTATGATATTAATGGGACCCTATATTTACATAGGGATTTTTTGAAAATATATTATCTTATTATCTTAGCGAAATTTGTTAATTTTTCAATTGTCTGGACCGGAGAAAAATATTATCTTAAAGAGTTTATTAATTTACCAAGTATCAATTTAAAGAGGTTTTACTGTTATGCAAATCTGTAGGCCAATTCATCAACCTGTTCCAAAATTTTATATGGTCCTACATAACTTGGACTTAACTTGCCACTTTTGCCAAACCTCATTACACCATTAGTAGACGAGACTCTCAAATATATCTTATCCCCGACTTGTAGTTTCAAAGGTCTTCTTTTTTTGTCTACCCATCTTTTCTGACGATCTTGTGCATCCCTTATTCTTTCTCGGATCAGCGGTACGTTCTCCATTGTTACTTGTACAAGTTCTGACCCTGTTATTTTCTTCAGACCAATTTCATCCCAGCATACTGGTGATCTACATCGTCTTCCATAAAGTGCTTCGTACGGTGCAATTCCAAAACTTCCTTGGTGGCTGTTGTTATATGCAAACTCTGCCAATGTCAAGTGATCTACCCATCTGCCCTTGAAATCCAAGACACAAGCTCTTAGCAGTCTTCCAATGTCTAAATAGTCTTTCCTGACTGTCCATCTGTTTATGGGTGATAGGCGGTGCTATGTGACAACTTGGTTCCCATTGCTTCATTGAAACTCTTCCAAAAGCGAGACATGAATATTAGTTCTCTATCAGAAACTATGCTTATCGGTACAACATGAACTCTAACAATTTCATTCATGTATAGTTGAACTAATACATCTATCGGTGCAGAAATCTTCATAGGTAGAAAATGTGTTTATTTGGTTAATCTGTCCACTATCATTCAAATTTTATCTTTTCCAGTCTTGTCCCTTGGTAGCCCAACCAAAAATTCCATTGTAATATGCTCCCATTTCCATACCGGTATTTCTAAAGGCTTCAACAAGCCAATAGGTTTTTAATTTATGTTCTGCCTTAATTTGTTTACATACCAAACATCTAGCCATAAATTCTGCAATTTTCCTCTTCATACCTTTCCACCAAAATTTTCCTTTCAAATCCTTGTACATTTTCGAAGCTCCAGGATGCAATGACAATCTTGAATTGTGTGCCTTTTGTAAAGTTTTCAATTTCAGCCCCACATCTTTTGGTACACATAATCTGCCCAGAAACCGTAGACCGCCATATTCATGTAATTGAAAATTCGTTTCTTCACTCTGATTGTGCTAATGACCGTTCTTTTACCAATTCAGAATATGATGCTTGAGCTTTCTTAACACGAACAAGTAAAGTTGGTTGAGCTACTAAGGCTGGTAAGACATTAATGGTATCCTTGACAACCTCAATATCCAGGTTTTCTAACTATCTGACAAGTTCATATTGTTTAGTGATCATGACTTCCACCTTACCCGAAGTCTTCATACTCAAAGCATCTGCTACCCGATTAGCCTTACCCGGGTGGTAACTAATTGTCAAGTCACAGTCCTTTAACTACTTCATCCATCTTCGTTGCCTCATGTTGAATTCTTTATGAGTAAACAAGTACTTAAGGCTTTGATGATCCGTAAATACTTCACATGGTTCGACATAAAGATAGTGCCTCCAAATCTTCAAGGCAGAGACTACTGCTGCAAACTCAAGGCCATGTGTAGGATAATTATTCTCATACGACTTTAACTGTCTTAAAGGATAGGCAATCACTTTCTCTTTCTACATAAGTACACATCCCAAGCAAATATCTGAAGCATCGCTGTATATTGTGAACCTCCCGGTTTCTTCTAGTAATGCCAAGATAGGTGAAGTAGTTAACTTCTCCTTTAACTTCATAAAACTCTATTCACATTATGAATTCCATTCAAACTTCACTTGCTTCTGTGTTAACCGAGCTAAAGGTGCTGCAACCCTTGAGAAATCTTCCACAAACTTTCGACAGTATCATGCTAACCCCAAGAAACTTCGTATTTCAGCCACTGTTAATGGTCGTGACCAATCTACTATAACTTCTATTTTACCTGGATCAACTGACAACCCATCAACTGATACTACTTGTCTTAAAAAGGATAAACTTCTAAGACAAAATTCACACTTTGCTGAATTTTGAATAAAGATTCTCTTTTCTCAGGATTTCCAAAGCCACATTCAAGTGTTCTCCATGAGTTTCTTAAGAAGGTGAATAGATTAAGATGTCATCAATAAACACTACCACAAATTTGTCCAAACAATCCTTGAAAACCCAGTTCATCATATCCATGAATGCCACTGGTGCATTGGTCATTTTCAAACGCCATCACAAGGAATTCATAGTATCCATATCTAATTCTGAAAGCACTCTTCGGTATATCTTCTGGCTTGATTCTCAATTGATGATTCCTAGATCTTAAGTCTATCTTGGAGAATACATTGGTACCTTTCAGTTTGTCAAACATATCATTTATACGAGGCAAACGATACATGTTCTTGATGGTGATCTTGTTCAATTCCGGATAATCAATACACATAATCATGCTTCCATCTTTCTTCTTTACAAACAATACTAGTGCTCCCCATAGTGACACACTAGGCTGGATAAACTTCTTATAGAACAATTCTTGCAACTGTTTCTTCAACTCTTTAAGTTCTGTTACTGCTATTCAATACGGGACCTTAGAGATAGGCTCTGCACCGGGTTGTAGAAGTACTTCAAAATCGATCTCCCGGGCAGGTGGTGCGCCCGGTAAATCTTTCAGAACTACATCTTGGAAATCCCTTACCATTAGTACATCTTCAACATGAATCTTCTTATCTTCCTTTGTCAAAGTATAAACTAAGTAAGCTTTTTTTTTTTTTTTTGGGGGGAGGGGGAGGGGATTAGCTAGCTGGGCGCTTAGGCCCGGTATCGAACCTGGGACCTCTCAGTCCCAGGCAGAGGTGTTCCCCACTGGGCTACAACCTCTTGATAACTAAGTAAGCTTAACAACATTTTCTCAAACTTTTCTATGCTTTGTTCGCGAATATAATAGGTATCCTCCGCTCTTTCCTGAAAGTATTAACCATAGATGGGGAACCTCTTCTTGACTGCTGGTGACGTCAGATTTGCAGCTTTTGAACCTTGCCTCGATGACATGGTTGTGTAACTTATTTTTCTAACCCTCTTATTGTCAACCATGTTGAATTCCATTTCTATGTCCAGGCTTCTTTGATAAGCCTCCCGATATGCGGTGGTAAGAACACTTGACAAGCTACCCCGAATCCTTGTTAGAAGTCCCCTTACGAACCTTTGTGTTCTTATTGTTGGATCTTGGATGGTGGAGGTGGCATACTTTCCTAATGCATTAAATTTCCCGGCATACTCTGCTATTGTCATACCTTCGGATTGCTTGAGTTCCAGTAACTGGTTTTTCCTCCCCATTCGGTAAGTATCAAGAAAGTATTGATCAAGAAAGACCCCCTTGAATTCTGTCCAAGTAGCAGGTCGTCCCCTTCCACCACTCAGCTGCATTACATGTTAGTGATGTTATTCCCACTGTTTCCATGGAATCCTCTGGTACCCTCAAAATTTCAAAATTTTGTCTCATATCGTCAAACCAAATCTCAGCTTCATCTGGTCCCATCTTTCCATCAAATGAGATCATCCTCATCTTCTTCATTCTTTCATAGTAAGTACCCGGATCAACATCATTCCTTGGCCCCTGGCCATCCCACCGTTCTGGTTTCCTTGCACTTCATTCTAAAGCAATTGTGCCATTATGGTCAATGTTGCAGTTAGTTCAATCGGTATCCCTGTGTTCATTGGTGGAGGTGGAGGTACTACATTTTTTTTCCCAGTTGTTGTTCCCATGTTAAGTGTTTATGGTTGGGTAGAGGATTCAGGCACGTCTTCTAGCTAAGGATTTAAGCCTAAGGTTCAACCTGCTCTGATACCACTTATGTCACACCCCGTAAACAGAAGGTGACCTGGCAATGCCTCATCTACCAATGGGACAAAGAACCCATAACAATATATATATATATATATATATATATATATATATATCTTAAAACCATAAATAGGGAAAGGTACTTAAACTTCCTTAAATAAAATCATCAATACTTAAAGTGATTACATACTTAACACTTGTACTTAAGTTTTCCCAATAAAAGTGAGTTCAACTAGGTGTTACAAAAGTATTATTTCATTTCCATCTACTCGTCGTGCACCCCCATCCCAGGTCTCCTCATCAACACCCTTGTCAAACTCATCTGAAAAATATGAGAAGATAAAAGGATAGGACACACTGTCTTAGTAAGGATTGATCACCCTTGGGATGAAGGACCAAAAGTAACTCAATTCATTCCATGTTCCCTCAAATCACGTGAAAATACATTTGACTTTACATAACCTGTAAATATTTTGAAACCACTTGAAAACATATGGTAAGAATCCAGAACTCGCATACACTTACGTAACATAACTTGTAAAAGAATTAAAGCATAAGAAAAATCTCGGTTGATGAACAATGACACCCGGTTGTCCGAAGGGTCTTTCAAGATCAAGACAGTAGCTTAGACCAAAAGTCCGGTTGACCGACAGGACATACCGGTCGGCAGCAATATGATCATCCAGAAGCATACTAGAATTTGGGAACAAGGTATCAAAAATTGTTGCAGCATTTAGTTTGGTTTGTACTGTTCAATAACAACATGTTCATATTTTTGGAACAGAGAATCGAGTAGTGTAATGGAGAGTAAGTGCTATTCTGATGACTACAAAGTGGATATGGGTATAGCCTTGTTTAAGCCATGTCATTGGGAATTATTCAGGGATTTATAAGTTGACATACTGTTCTTCTTTGGTTAAGGATAGCTTGTGGGTAGAGAAATGAGATGCTTGGCAAAAGTCTCTTGCAGAAGTATAGATTGGGTTTTTACCAGAGACTTGTTTCAGACGGACACCACTACTATTTTTGAATTTTTGGAAAATACTACAAGGATTAACGACAGGAAAAGCAGATAAAAGTTATTTACTATCTTCTGAAGCATAATCTAGTTCATAAACTTTAAAAATACGGGAATATGAGGTACGAGGTAGATCTGGAAGAGTAACTAGACTTGAGGATGTGTTTGTAGACATGGTAAGGGATGACTGAATCTGAAAGAAGAGTATTTATGACTATAAATTTATTTCATGATTTTCTCGAAGAGAATTGCTGAAAATCATATTTATACTACAGCTTACTTTATGCGAAGTCTGTCGACTCTAACAAGGCATCCTTCGGCTTCTTAGTATAAATTTGATTCGGAAATCCATACTAAAAGAGCTCTTCTAAAGTGTTCAGTTACTCAATTATGTCTTAGTTTTCTGATGAATTTATTCACAAAAGATCCAATATGAGGCAACTGTGATATAATTCAGAGCATACTAACCAAAGACAATTGAGCAGTGTTACTAATCAGTAGAAGAACAAATTTTGTACTGTGTAATAAATCTTGAAACAATTAACTGCCATAAATTCTCTCTTCAGACTCAGTCAAAAGGAGTTTAGCCAAACATTAGCTCTGATGCCAATAATAATAATTATTATTTAGCCTTTTGATTGCTTCAGTATGTTTGATTGTCCAAGGATGAGGATTCTTCTTAATCCTGGAGTAAGAACTAACTTTTACTTGGCAATCTGTTGGCTCTGGTCGACAGGATTTAGGGCCCATTTGACTGTAATCCATCCCCAGTCGTCCTCAATCAGCCCCAGTAGTTTGATCCGGATGATGAAATTCTGATCCGGTCGACTACACAATTATGAGAAGGAAAATCCAATTTCTGCATTTTCGAAATTCCCAACCCAAAACAGTTCTTCTAGACTCATTTTAACATTTATAAACAATATCAAAACATACACATAACATGTCATAACAATACTTAACCAAATCGATCACATACATATCAGAAATCGTAATCTGAATACTTAACGTAACTTAATATAACTTGACATACTCGTAGCCTTCCAATACATACAAACTTGACATTAATAGTATCAAAATGACATGCAACAAACAATTCTACAACCGAGCTCAATTATCTGACAATAAAACTATCGAACTGTTAACAAACCCGTAGTACTATTACCCGTTCGGGAAGGCCTCGTACTTGTCATAACGTAACTGGTAATTGCTCTTTTAAGGCTATTTAAGGATATACTCATGTTATGTCATCGTTCATCCTCACGAACTCCACAACACTATTAACAGCCCTAACGTTTTATTCCCACTAGGGTTCGGGCCTCGTGGGGGGACTAAAAGCGCTCCCGGACACGTATACTTGTAAATTTGGGAATATGTCATAGTCTAGGGTCATTATTAGACAAGAGCTCTAGATTGAGAATATGCATATGCTGAATATGTAACGCCCGACCCGCCCCCTGCCCGGACGGGGATGAGCCGAACTGCCTGCCGCTCTACCTCTCGGTAGAGCAAGGCTCTAAACAAACATTCTATTACCCCAAAAATACAATATCCACAGGGTTACAATGAAACTCAATTAAATACAAGTATAAAATATCCATTTATCCAAATTTCTATTACTAAAGCTCCTGCTGCGCACTCTGATACCAAAACGTTGCACCAACTTTAGATACCTGTGAAGAGGGGGAAACATTTGGAAAACGTGAGCCGAAGCTCAGTGAGGGCCGTGCAAGTGGTGCTTATGTCTTTAAAACCATTTTCCTTCCAAAGTATTTTATATCCGGAAAATAGTTAGAAAACCATATATATATATACTCGTATAATAAAGGGCCTGAATTGTGAAACAATTGTTCGGGACTGTCGAGGTGAAATTGACATAGGCATCACAATAACCAACGGATCACATTTCAAACAGGCCCCAATGCACATATCAAAGTTAGGATTCTAGAGGTGGCTCACACACTTTGGTGTAGCACTTAGTTCTTTCAAATCAAATCATTGGGCGGCTCAGTCAAATTTATCATTTTCGATGCAATAAAATAATATTTCAAAAAAATGCCCCTAATTCAGAAATATATTTTATGGTGCCACAATGCATGCCATGAGTGGATCCAGATCATGAGTCAATAACAAATGAACACAATACATATATATAATTTTACAAAAGGGTAAAGACCACTCACCAGATAAACTGTTCAATTCCTTGAGACTCCAAATATTCCATATCTTTAATTTATGTGAATTTCCAAGGAACTCATCAATAATCAGAGAAGGCTTTAAAGATGACAAATCTCTCGGCCAAAGCAATCCAAGAAAAGAGGAAATCAATGGAAATTGATGGGATTTCCATGATATATAAAAACATAATCAGAGGATATAGATTCACCAAAGAAAACAAGATGAATTGAAATTGTGATTACTAAATTCATAGAGCTCAAAGCTCTCGGCCCAAAGAATTCCCACCATATCCAAAAAGGAAGTTATATCCAAAAACAATTCTTTGAGCTTCACAAAGAATTGAAGCTAAAGTTTAAGGAAAATTTGTACACGCAATAGAAATGGACTCTCGGCCAAGGAGAAAGAAGAAATTCAATGTCAAGAATCAATTATGAAGAAAGATTATTTATGTTCACAAGATTGATGATTGTGAGCTTCAAGCTCTTAGCCATGCCTTCCATATATAGATGAATTGAATGGCATTTCCGTAGTTTCTTTAGCAATTATTCTTGGTGCCCAAGAATACATGTTCTCCAAGTATTTTTGTTTTTTTTTATATTGTAAAATGACTATTATACACTTATCTCTAATAAAAATTACTAGCTAAATGGGTATATTTGAAAATATTTACAGAGTGGGGTGTTACAGAATCTCATGTAATGCATCTAACTATTTATAAAACATACGCAAGAATCATCAAGTATAATCATTCAACGATACAAATATCATTCGGTTCTTCATCCAGATTTTATGCAATAAAATATGGGAAAGCTTTCATACATTTAATAACTTGTTATTAGACCAGTTCATACGTTTTAGGACTGAAAAATAAGAACGAAGGATCCTTACCTTGAACACATAAACGAATAATCAAAGGAATAACATAAAGCAGAATTTCTGATTTGCAGAGGTGACTTCCAGAAGCAATTACTCCAAATGGAACCGTTAAACCTTAATCTCCACCGTTCAGACTATAGTACTTGAAGTCCTTAAACTATAGAAACAAGAATGGAGTCGATCAGACTTCAATTACTACGTCTTTTGATTGTTTTCTTGAGATCACTCAATTATTCCAGATTTTCAAAATTTCTCTAACTTCTCTCTTTTCTCCTTTCCCTCTTCTAACCTCATCTCACAGTTTCTACCTTCACTAACCACCCCAACTAACACCCTTTCAAAAAATCACACCTTCCCACAAGTTCTCATTATGTTCACCTAAGACCCCCAAACTAATTCAACACAACAAAGCAAACCCTAACCAATTATGTACATAAAATATAACACAAGTAAAATTAATTAGTCACATATGGTTAATTTATTATCATGCAATTACTAAGGTAAAAAGGTCCTGAGTATTTCACTCTTCCTCCATTCAGCACCACCACAACGTTGTTTAATCCCTCTAGTAAATGTATGTTTTTATCAACCCTTTTGATTAGCTTTGTTTGATTATGTTGGGTTACTTTGAAAATGTTAATGATTCTTGATTTTGATTCAGTAAATGCAATCAATAATTATTTTGATGGATTTTAAGGTTGTTAACTTATATGTTAATGTAATGGATTTGAATCATTAATTGGGTTAATTTGGCTAAAATGGGGGTTGAGTTGGGATTGAGTTAGGATTGAATTGCTAAAGTTGGGATTGAGTTGGGATGAGTGTGGATTTAGTTGATAAAGGTGGGATTGAGTTGGATGAGTGTGGATTTAGTTGGTTAAGAAACATCAATAGAACTCATAATTTTCACTGGCTCAATTTGCTCATGTAGAAGTCTTCAACTCACTCACTAGTTATAGGAGAATACATCATTTCAAACAACATTGGTCAAAAATCAAAATGAAATCTAGTTTTTCTAGTTTTTAATCCTAGATCGGTATGTAAACGGTTTCTAATGATTTTAAATTCAGCATTTGGTTAAAACCATTGGTCTATGTACTTTTTTATGCCTACTTATTAAAGTGAATAAAATGTCATCTAAGACTCTAAATATTTTTAGAAAAAATGTGGCCAATTTTAAAAAATGGCATACATTCAATTTCAATTACATTCAAGGAAGTTCATAATTATAATTACATTAAAAGTGGCATACATTGAAGGAAGAAAATAGGATTACTTTCAATTACATTTTCTGTTAAATAGTTTATCTTTTCACGTTGCAATTTTCTCTTATTGAAGGACTAGTCATTGTGACATTTTGTTATAGTTATAAGTACCACTTATCTATTAACGGATTGTTGTTTGTGTCACATATCTAAGGTTTTCACAAAATATATCATTTATCTATTTGTGTTTGGCTAAATCTGTCCTACAAACATTTTTCAGAGATGCCGCCTAAACAAATATTCAAATGTGCCTATCCTTTTAGTAGGCCATCATCCTCTGCTCTGCCCCTCCCACTCAGGCAGGTTTTGAACCTCCCTTGGAGTCTACTACACCATCTTCCCTTGAGGCTCATAGGGCAACTCCCATCCATTCATTTTCTCCTGATGCACTATTATCTCAGGAACCATGGTCATCGACATCAGAGAACCATCATTCGACATTCCCAGAGTCTCAGAGGGCTACCCCCGACGGGGATACTCCTTAATCAGATTCTCGTAAACTTATAATATCTAATATTGGCACGTAAGTTATATCATTTCCTATAAATTATATTGTTTATTCTAGCGCTTGTAGTGATTATAATAAAAATATATTACACTATTATGTTCAAAACAAAAAATTGCAGTTTTAGATTGAAATCTTGTCGTACCGTGTCCATTTATAAAATATTTATGGAGCGTTTGAAGGGGCTATATAACTCAATTAAGGATGTACCTGCATTGGAAGAAGAAATGTGGTGGAACGAGTTTTGTGAATGTATTATTCTTTTCATGCCCCGATTTCAATTTTCGTTGTTTCTCCACAATTTGCTCGTATATTATCTTCACAACTATTGTATATTATCTTCTTCCAAATTGCAGAAAATCTATAGATGGGATCCCGAGCATGCAGCTGGAATAAGGCCAGGTTGGCGTACTTTACTCACAATGAGACTAAGCGTGAACATGTATACAACGAGGAACAGTAACAAGAGAGCCCAATGGATTAGTGAGAGAAGTTGGTTGAGGCTTAAATCCTATTGGGCCATTTCGGAATTTAATGCTAAGCTAGAAAACATTCGGAAAAAACGGACTTAGGGGAGGGGTGGAAAAGTCTCATGGAAGCACTTGGGCGGTTCGATTACCCACATGGACCACCATAAGATATTGTTAACTCTACTATTGATTCTTGCTTGCTGTAAAATTTAGTTTGTACTTATTTCGTTCAGAATTTATTTTGTAAATTTTTTCATGTTAGCTAAAATAATTATGTGATTTACGACGTGTTTTTAACAAGAAAATGAGCATGGTGCCCACTCCCTTTCCCATGTAGCTACGATGCTACTCATCAGCACAATTCTGGCCCAAAGGCCGACGAGTATGTGGATGAAGAGGTGATTGTGTTATCTTGTTAGTCATTAATTTGCTTCACATATTTATTGCGGGTTTATTCATTAGTAACTAACCTTGACAATTGAGTGTATTCCATGAGGTTTAGAGCGAAGCTTCAAAGAAAATATTTGACGATGGTTTACCTCGTCCAGATCTTCCAATTCATATATCTCTTTCAGCAGCTTCAGTTGGCGACCTAAAAAAGGAAACACGCCAGGACTTGGTATTGAAGTATTAAATCTGCTTCTTTATTCCTCATGTTTGAGTTTATATACAGGTGATTAACCAGTGCAAGTCTGTGCAAGTATTGATCAAAGACAAAGGAATAAAAGGGAGAAGAAATGGACTTGTTGCTAGGGCTTGATTATCTCGCAGCCTTATTTTATTTTAATGTTTTTGGATTAATAAAATAGGCCCAATGTAAATAGGCCCAGTTTGTCTTTATTTTGTTTAGCATAAATAAACAAGTTAAATGTAGTGTAGGGGATTGTATCCCACTGACAGTTAATTTTCTGTTTCTCTGATGTATAAAGTTGAGCCATAAAGCTCATTTTGAATCATTCGAAATATATAAAAATTACAAGAGATATTTTTCTCTCTCCTTCTCTCTTTTAATTTCCAATATGGTATCAGAGCGCTACTGCTCTAACTTTTGAATTTTTGAATTTTTTGCTGCGATTTTGTGAATTGATTTTGTATTCAATTGCACAATTATGCAATTCAGTAACTAATTGAAGTTTTGCTTTATTGAAACTCTGATTTGAAGGTTTGTTTTAATCTGATTCTATGGCTAATGTTGAGGTAGCTACTGTGCATCCATTTACAGTTCATCCTAGTGAGAATTCCACTTTTATTCTCACTAAGGTTGTTCTCACAAGCTCCAATTATCATACATGGAGAAGAGAAATGAGGAGAGGCATTGTAACAAGGAATAAGCTGTGTTTCATAGAGACTGTTGCTGGATTTCATCCACCTGCTAAAAATAACAAAATCCACAGGCATTGGGAACAGGCAGATCAATTGGTAATGACTTGGATTTTAAATACACTTTCTGATAATATTAGAATGAGTGTTAGTTGTTGTATTACTGCTTCTGCATTATGGATAAATCTGGAAAAAAGGTATACAAAAGGTAATGCATATAGGTTGTCAGATACTCTTGAGGAATTTTATAGTTTAAAACAAGGAGTTAAAACTGTTGATGATTTTTATACTGAGCTCAAAGTAGTTTGGGATGAGTTAAGTGCTTTAAGAGGTTTGTCTGCTTGTACTTGTGGAGGATTACATGTTGTTCAGGAACAATATAATAATGAATATGTGGTTAGATTTTTTAAAGGATTGAATGAGAATTATTCACAAGTTAGGTAAAATGTTTTGATGATGAAACCTTTGCCTGACATTGAACAAGTTTTTGGAATGGCAGAAGAACATGAGACACAAGTACTATATAGTCAGAATAATGTGAATGTACAATCATTGTGTAATCAAAATAACATGATTATACAACCTGGTAAGGAGGTTAATTCTACAGTTAGTATTGGAT
Source organism: Vinca minor (assembly GCA_026122235.1). Taxonomy (NCBI): domain Eukaryota; kingdom Viridiplantae; phylum Streptophyta; class Magnoliopsida; order Gentianales; family Apocynaceae; genus Vinca; species Vinca minor. Next base: position 262,350 of record JAOCZM010000248.1, read on the forward strand.
CAGTTAATGCCATAAATTCTGGTTTTAGGAAAGGAAGTTTCAACAGTAAAAAACAAGTGTTTGTGTGTACTTTTTGTGGAAGAATGGGACATTCAATTGAGAGATGCTACAAGAAGCATGGTTTTCCTCAAGGAAACAATTTTAATAGAGGAAACCTTAACAATAATTGGAGTCATACTTCCTCTGGTGGAAATAAGGCAGACAACTGGAATGCAAGCAAAGTTAATCATAAACCTGTGAATCAAGTTCAAGTTGCAGGAAATTCGTTTTGGAAATAAACCTATTAGCAATAGTACTGGTGCATCTATGGCAGGATTTACACAAGAGCAGCAACATCAACTTGTTCTTTTGATGAGAAGTGTGTGTATGGAGCAAAGTGGAGAAAGTTCACCTGTGTTTTCAGAACCAGTGGTCAATCAAGCTACTATGATGCAGGATGATCAGTTGAATGCACAGACAGGTATACCTTTTACATCATTAGCATCTACTTGGATAATTGATTCTGGAGCAACTGATCATGTGAGTTGTACTGATAAACCTTTTGCATAATTTGTCTATGTCAAAAATCTTTTCATTAAGTTGCCAAATCACACTTCTATTCCTGTGACAAAGAAGGGCATTGTGCATTTAACTCCTGATATTACCTTATATGATGTGTTTTATGTGCCTTCATTTAGGCTTCATATTCTTTCTGTGTCTAAGCTAGTCTCACATTCAAACTGTTCCATAACTTGTTCTCCTGGTGAATGTTGCATTCAGGACCTGCTCACTTTGAGGAGGTTTGGGATAGCTAAGGAATGAAGAGGTTTATACTATTTTCAGCCTTCTTCTTCTTATTCTATTTCCAGTAATATTCATTTTACTAGTCATTCCATGCCTATTGTTGCACATGTTTCAGCAACAGAAGTGAATAATATGTTATAGCATTATAGGCTAAGGCATCTATCACTAGCAAGGTTAAAGATGATAAAAAATCTGAGTCCTGTCTGTAGTTCTGTTTGTGAATGTAGCATTTGTCCAGCTGCTAAACAACATAGGTTATCTTTTCCGAATAGAACTACTGTGGTTAAGAAGATTTTTGATTTAATACACTCAGATATATGGGGACCATATAAAGAATTGACAATACATGGTCATCAATACTTTTTAACCATTGTGGATGATTATAGTAGATTTACTTGGACTTTTTTGCTTAAAACTAAGTTTGGAGTATCTAGTACTTTACAATCTTTCTATTCATTTATTCATACTCAATTTGATATCAAAATCAAAACTATTAGAACTGATAATGGTGTAGAGTTTCTTATGCCACAATTCTATTCAAAGTATGCCATTTTACACCAAACTTCTTGTGTACAAACACCACAACAAAATGGCTTGGTGAAAAGAAAACACCAACACATACTAAATGTGCCAAGAGCATTAAAATTTCAATCAAATATTCCCATTTCTTTTTTGGGGGATATTGCATCACTCATGCCACCTACTTGATAAATATAACTCCCTCACCTATCATACAAAATCAGACACCTTATGCAAGGTTGTATAAGAAAATTCCTTCTTTTGATAGCTTAAAAGTTTTTAGATGTCTAAGCTATGCATGCACATTAGCTCATGATAGGAGGAAGTTTGATCCAAAGGGAAAGAAATGTGTATACTTAGGTCAATCATCTACTTCAAAAGGATTTGTTCTACTTGATGTTCAGACTTATGATGTATTTGTGTCAAGAAATGTTATATTCTTGGAACATCTATTTCCTTTCCAAGAAAACAGTCATGAAACTGTTCCTTGTTCTAGTCCTGCTATACCTGTTTTTGTTTCTTCTTAACATTTTCTGGATGAAACTGCACCTTCTATGACACCTGCTGAATTTACATCTTCTTCTACTTCTTTGCCTTTTATTGATGTTGATTCAAATAATGTGTCTGATTACTCAATACCTATCATCAGAAAATCTGGTAGAGAAGTTAAGAAACCTTCTTATCTTCAAGCTTATGATACTTCCTCTAACATTTCACCTCATACTATTCAGAAAAGTCATTTCTTATGAGCATTTGAGTCAGAATCAATTGTCTTTTATTAATGATATTGATGTCAATTGGGAGCCCGTCACATATACTGAGGCTTTTAAGCATCAAATATGGCAAGATGCCATGGCTGCAGAACTCAAGGCTTTATCTGACAATCATACTTGGGAGCTAACTTTCTTACCTTCAGATAAAAGTGTTATAGGTAACAAGTGAGTATACAAAATTAAATACCTACCTAATGGGAGTGTGGAAAGGTATAAGGCAAGGTTGGTGGCTAAGGGTTATACACAGCAGGCAGGGGTAGACTTTCTTAGTACTTTTTCACCAGTTGCTAAGATGACTACCATCAGGATTTTTTTAGCTCTTGTAGCAAGTAAAGGGTGGCTTATGCATTAGTTGGATATCAACAATGCATTTTTGCATGGTGATCTCCATGAAGACATCTATATGCAACCTCCTCCAGGTTTGCAATGTGTTTTACCAGGACAAGTTTGTAAGCTCAAGAAATCTCTTTATGGTCTAAAGCAAGCAAGTACGGAGTGGAACACTACTTTAACTACTGCTTTGCTTAAACAAGGTTTTCATCAATCATATCATGATTACAACTTGTTTATCAAGCATTCTTTCACTTCTTTCATTGCACTTCTGGTTTATGTGGATGATGTTTTGTTGATCAGTGACACCTTGATTGAGATTAAGGCTGTCAAAAGTTTTCTTCTTCAAGAGTTTAAAATCAAAGACTTAGGAGAGTTAAAGTATTTTCTTGGAATTGAAATTACTAGGACAGAAAAAGGTGTTACTCTTTCACAAAGAAAATATGTTTTGGATTTATTGAAGAGTGAGGGTTTTATTGATAGCAGTCCTAGTCTTATTCCTATAGATCCTGCAGCTAAGTACTATCACAAAGATTATGCACCTTTTCATGATGTTACTAAGTATAGACAGGTGATTGGTAAATTGTTATATCTTACCCTCACTAGGCCAGATATTGCATACACAGTGCAACAGCTTAGCTAGTTTCTTGATAGTCCTACTATACTTCATCAGAAGGCTGTTACTAAACTTCTGAGATATCTCAAGGGAGCACAGGGCAAGGCCTGCTCTACTCAGCTGATAGTTCATTAAATTTAAAGGGGTTTGTTGATAGTAATTAGGAAGGGTGCAGTGAGACAAGGAGGTCTGTGACTGGTTTTTGTGTTTTCATTGGAAGTTCTCTTGTTTCCTGGAAATCCAAGAAACAAACAACTGTTTCTAGAAGTTCTGCAGAAGAAGAATACAGGGCCATGACTATGGCTACCTGTGAAGTGCAATGGATCATTTACATACTTGAGGATTTGGGAGTTAAACAAAGGCAAGTTGTCCCTTTGTTTTGTGACAGTGCTAGTGCAATACATATTGCAGAGAATCTAGTTTTTCATGAAAGAACCAAACACATTGACATAGATTGTAATGTGGTAAGAGAGAAACTTCAAGCTAACATTTTAAAGCCACTGCCTGTGAGCACTTATAGGCAACTAGTTAGCAGACATTTTTACTAAATGTCTACCATCTGCTAGGCTTCAGTTTCTCATACATAACTTGGGACTTTTTGACCTCTACAAAGGTTCAGCTTGAGGGAGGGTATTGAAGTATTAAATCTGCTTCTTTATTCCGCATGTTTGAGTTTATATGCAGGTGATTAACCTGTGCAAGTATTGATCAAAGACAAAGGAATAAAAGGGAGAAGAAATGGACATGTTGTTGGGCTTGATTATCTCGCAACCTTATTTTATTTTAATGTTTCTAGATTAATAAAATAGGCCCAGTTTGTCTTTATTTTGTTTAGCAGAAATAAACAAGTTAAATGTAGTGTAGGGGATTGTATCCCACTGACAGTTATTTTTCTGTTTCTCTCATGTATAAAGTTGAGCCATAAAGCTCATTTTGAATCATTCGAAATATATAAAAATTACAAGAGATATTTTTCTCTCTTTTGATTTCCAATACTTGGTTCATTTTCGCAGTTAGTGAAGGCTAATTATCATGGTACTCAGGCCACCGTTTCACGCTCTGAGATGGGATCTACGCACACTTAGATGGAAACACAATTTGCTGAAGAAATTAGGAGCATGGATGAAGAATGGAAGAGGAGGGAAAATAAGAAATATATTAAGAGAGCAGATGTAATTGCAAGTAACTTGATCAAATTAGTGCAAAATAAGGACGTTCCATTAACTGTTGTAGGGATGTTTGCTAGTTTGACTGAATTTCATGATGATTTCGATTTCGATTCTGACTATGATGTGAATCCCCTAACTGTTGCCATTGTTTTGGAGACGGGGTAGCCTACTTCTCAGTCTTTAGGGATATTTGGAACTAGTATTTTGTTATGTACATATTTAGTAAGATGAAATGTAAAGTGGTAGTGTTTGCTTAGAAATGTGATTTTTGCTTAGTTTGTTTGTTATTTTTTCTTATTTTCTTATTTTGTTATGTTTGTTTGTTATTTTTTCATGGTTTATGTTTTTTTCTTAGTCAATTTTTTTTTTTTTGCTTAGTTTGTGATTTCTTCTTAGTTCATTTGTGATTTTTGCCAAGTTTCTGGTATTTTGTGGCAGTAGCAATTCAACTTTTTAGTTGTTTAATTTTTTTTAAATATGGTATAGAGACCGATTAGAGATGGACATTAGTAAAACGGTCTCTAATCAATCTTTAAATTTAAATCGTTTCGAGACAGTTTTTCCATTTAGTGTATAGGGTTTAGGATTTTGGGTTTCATTTAGCAGCCGAATATAGACAAACATGAGACTAATTAGCACCGAATAGAGACAATTTTCCTAGACGAATAATCGGTCTCTAAATAAGGAACCAATCGCTAAATATAAACCAGTTAGAGATCGATATACTAATATCCGAATTAATAATATATATAATTTATTTAATTTATTACGTGTACACGTCTAATTTTCATTTATAAAATTAAGAGGAAAGGAGTACGAATAGCATCTTCTAGCTATATATATACACTATCTATATTCCCTACATATTTTAATATTTGTAATATATTACATTTTATTACTAGTATATGTATATATATAAATAGTATTCGAATGCATAATGACGTGCTTTAAGAGATGTGAACCCGAAATTCGAATATATATCCCCTATATTTAGAAACTGAATAGAGATCGAATACCGACTGTTTCACCAAAACGAAGTTGTTTTAGTACTTCGGTTTCTATTCGATCTATAAATAAAAACTAAATTCAGACCGATAATTTAAAACGTCGTCATTTCAGCGGGTCTCTTTTAGTGACTCGCCTTTTAGTGACTGACTAAGGACCAAATTTATTACAATAAGCTCTAGATTCTCAGTCCAGGTATGGCTGTTGGGTGCAAATTACTCAAGGAATTGGAGTGAGGATATATAAGTTCCTAGCTATTGATTCACAAAAATCATATAAACACAATATAAAACGATCACATAACCATTTAATGTCGATCAAATTAAAAAAAAATAAATAAACACAATATAAAGATGGAAATACAATCATTTAACTTAATTAAAGAAAGATGTTTCGACAACATGAAGTTTTTTTATAATCCTACACAGAGTAAATCATATACATAAAATCCTGCAAGCCTCACGAGTCTTTACTGCCAGGACTCTCGCGACCATCTGGACAGTCCTCTCCTTAAGAAGCTGTATCAGGTCCTGACAATGCATTCGGCCATCCAGACAAAAATGTATGATGATATAAATTTGTGAGCATTTGTTCCTGGTGCCCTAAACGATAAGACCGGTGATGGAATGACCGATTCACTTCAGCAATATGTCATTGGACCTAACAAAAAACTATTGCATTGTAGAATCAGTAGACCTAAATACCGAGAAATTCGGTAGGACCGAAGGTACAACATGAGATGTGGAAGGTGAAGGATCTCCAGATTCAAATGATGGGGTAACTTGTGGATGGGCCAAAGATTGTCGTTGTTGCCAAATCCTTGTAGTACTATTTTCATAACCCAAACTCTTTGTGACGCTGACAATATTAGAAGTAGCTTATTTGAAGTCTAAAGGATCGATAGGAACATTGGCATCCTCAATTATGCGAGAAATGAGTCTATGTAAACAAAGAGCCATGATGGGATTTCTAGCACGTGCAACATCTAAAATTTCCTTAATAATCAGATCAGGTCAAGGAACTGGGACAGAATCGTTCCCAAAATTCATCTTGCTCAAGAGATAAACATCAGAATTTTGAACATCACTAGGATTACCGGCTCGAGGAGAGACATTGAAATTGATGAAATACAGGACCAATAGATGAAGTAAATTAAACGAACCGACTAATATAAGAAATTTAGATGTATTTGGTCGTGGTTCATATTTCAAATTTAGTCATTTAACCGTCTCCATCAAGTTATATGATTATGAGTGTGGACAACTTTTGTCCCAAACACAAGCGAAGGACCCTCATCAGAAAATTGAAAAATTCGAGTTAAAAAAGCTTGAGAAACAACAATAGGAATGCCATTTTTCCGATGTACGAATCTCGGTAACTACCTTAGAATCATCTTCTATATTAGCAAAAAAAAACACAAATGGTAAGGGTATATGTGGTTCAGTATATTAAAAATTTCTTCCCACGCCAATTGATAAAAAAAATATAACGAATATGAAGTACTTTTCGATGTAGGAGCTACCGTCTTTTCCACGATAAGTTCACACAACCCTCTATGCACATTTTTCTTTACAAGACGGATTCCTAAAGTAATGATCTGGTTGGGACATAAATCGGTTGAGGTTCAAGTCGGGCATTCGAAATGGAATGAGTTACACGAGGTACTCGAGTCTAATTATGCTTTCTTTAAGGCGCCATGGCAATAAAAAATTATAATAGAAGAACCAAATCGATTAACACAACAATTTATTGTGATACCTGGGACCTTCTGCCTAAGTGAATTAATTGAATTATGTGTTTATGCGTTTAATTCGTAAATAAGATAATTAATAATAAGTTCCATGAATTAATTGTTATGTACTAGATAACGTTTTATGTGTTATAAGTGTGCATTAATAATTTTGTGTGTGAGGGGTCATGAGCGTAATTAAAATAAAAGGTGAAAGACCTAATTTGTAAATAAGGTAAACTTTGACCTACACAAGGGATGAGATTTTTGGGAGTTGTCTTCACTCACAAGAAAACCTATACACACGATTTTAAGAGAGAAAGAAAAAGAGAAAATCTGTCCAGAACTTCGAGCAGACCGTTGAGGGGGCTACACGCGAATCCAAGCTCCCAGCAGAAAGTTATAGCTCCGCGAGTAAAACTGGTAGTGCAGATTTCGAGATTTCTGATATCAAATACTTTCGTGAGAGGTAGGGACCCCCTATGTCCTATATTTATCGCCTTTAATCATGTATAATCAGTGGGTAATGTTGGGATTATGTTTTGGGACTGTTTGGGTGATTAATTATCGCATAAACTGTTCAATTACAATGTAATCGCATGAATTGGGTTTAATTGCTTTTGTTATTGCATAAATTTCTTTGGGTTTGATTCAAGTGCTTTACAATCTGATTCGTAAATTGATTTACCTCTTTATTATACTTGTAATTACGTGAATTGTTATTGTTAAGTGACAATGTGATTTGTTGATTGTTATTTGGTTAATTGATGAACTTGCCGAAATGCTTATCGCTTTGGTCGTCCTATTTGATTGTCGTCGTTGAGTCCCTTTTGGTTTTAGTCGACAAAGTCATCTCCTTCTATTTGAGTTCTTGTCTAGGATTGATTGATTAATAGAATTCATTCGATTATATAGTGTTGTGTAAGATCCCTTGAGATCTAGTGAATAGTGAACTTCTTGGGCCTTAACCCGATGAGGAGATCATTGGGACTATAACGGTTTTGTGGAGTCCCTGGTAGGGGATGATGATACAATGTAAGAATAGATCCATAAACTTTGGACCTTTAGTTCGGGGGTCATACTGAACCCACGTGTTGAACTTCTTGGGCCTTCCTAGTTTGGACTATAACTGGGACCGTTACATTAATTGTTGATTTGTTGAGAATATATGATTGAGCTTGAATTGCGGGATGTAGTGTCACAACGGTAATGATGTTCTAAGAGTCTAAACGTTGTTGTGATGGAGTGTATTGTGTAGGTAAAGCGTGGTGATTTCCATACACTCGATTGTAAAGGCGTTTAGATGTAAAGAATATGACTATTTGGCTTAATTGTTGTTTAACTTGTTATTTCATGTTTTGGTCATATTTGATACTTGGTTTTGAGTCATATAACTTGTATTTTGGGTGGGAATTGAATTGGTGCAAGATGGTACACTTTTGTACATGTTTTGCACTTAAAATTTTGTTTTACGCAGGGTGCGGACGAACCATTCGTCCTAGGTATCGTCCGCAGAGAAACATAAGCTACTGTCTTCGTGCGGAAGAAGTTGCGGACGAAGCATTCGTCCGCGACTACCTGCGGATGATAGTGCGGACGAAGCATTCGTCCGCGGTCTGCAGTGTTCAGTTTTCTCTTTTCTTTCCATCCGTGTTCGTGTCTAGTGTATTATCGATACCGTGCAGTGTATTCCAGTGTATTTTCCAGTGTATTACAGAGTTAGTGCGTAGTGTTTCGTGTTGTTTCGTAAGGGGTATTTTTGGGAAACGGAAATGTGCGTATGTGTCTATTTGTGTTTATTACTTGTCATTATTGGTCCCTGCGGTGAGCACCGGAGCTCAGTCCATCCACTTTTTTTGCAGATGATTTAGGTGAGGAGTAGTACTACGATGACGACACCTGGGAAGAGGATTATGAAGAGTGATTCATAACCGGCTACGCTTAGAGAGATTCATTAATTCGTTATTCATTTATTCTTCATACTTAGAATAATTTCATTATTGCGTTGTTGAACGAATTCCTTTGTAATAACTTAGAATATTTCCCTTCAGTATTTTGCTTCCGCTAGTGCATTTTAACCTATTATGGATTTATATATATTGAAATTCCTTTTTAGTAACTCTTATTGTGGGGGCTTTGGTGCTTCATTCTCCAATCAGAATGGTAATGTTAGGTTTGTAACGCCACCGCCACCGCCACCGCGAACCTACCACCACCACCACCATATAACCCACCACCACCACCACAAGCATACCCCTTCTCCAACACCACAAAACATTGTATCTCCACCATCTCCATATAATATGCCCCCACCACCCTACAATGCCCCTCCTCAGTATAACATCCCACGACCACCTCCACTAGTACTGTCAAAACGGGTATGCCCGCCCGCCGAATGCCCGTGAGCAAATGCGCATGCTCGCAACCCTTATTATTAATTTCTTTTATTTTTTGAAAAAAATAGATGAAATCTGAAAAATCAACAAAATACAATTCTTTCTCACTCATTTACAGTTTACAGTCCTATATAGGGGAAAAAAAAATCCAAGATGGTTCAAAAAAATCAAATCAAAGTTCACAATTTCAAAATAATTCAAGATCAACTGTCCAAAATTAACAAACATATTAATTACTGAAGTCAAAGCAACAAAAAATAGATATCCTCCATCTATTGATCTAGATCATGAACACTAGAAGTATTTTTTAAATCACGTTGATTCCTCCTCATCATATTCACATATAAAAAAAACACCTCAAGAAGTGAAAACATTATAAATGGTAAATGATAAGTTAAAACATAATTTAGTTACCTTCATAGATGAAATCGTGAATCCAATTGCGTACACATATTTGAGTTTGTACATTTCTAAGAAGAAGATGACTCTTATATTTGGTAAGTACGCATGCAAGAAGATAATGGAGATATATTACTCTTGTTCAGTTTGAAAAAAGATGAAGAGCCTTATTAATCCATATCCAAAATTAATAAAAAAAAACGAAGCGGACATGCCCGGTTGCAACCCGCCCATACCCGCATGGCCCGTTACCCGCATGTGTATGCCCGTTGATACCCGTATTTAAATGGGCATGAAATTCATAGCCCCATACCCGCCCATTAATCTCACGGGGCGGGCATGCCCATGGGCATATGCCCATTTTGACAGCTCTAACCTCCACCAGCCAGTGCAGGGGCAGTTCCTGACATAGCAGTTGCTTTTGCTATGTTCACCCCAAATGTTTCCTCGGTATCAATAGCCTCAGCTACAGTATCAGCACCCTCAACCTCAATATCAGCAGCCTCAGCAGCCAAATCATTATGTGGGGAATCAGAGGGCTGAATCATATCCGGTGTGTACAGTGAGAACATGAAAAAGATGAATGTGGCGTCTTTTGATGAAGTGGTAGGACCTGATCAGTTAGAGATTTGGTTAGAGGAAGTTGAGCAGCACTTTCGCATCGTACCCGGTGCCTGAAGACATGAAGACTGATGTGGTGATACCTTTCCTCACTTCTGAGGCGTCTGAGTAGTGGAAATGAGTGGAACCAGTCTATGCTTAAGATGAGCTTATCACTTGGGACAGGTTCGAGGAAGCTTTCTTGGATCAATACTTCTCAGGGACCTTTAAGGTGGAAAAGCATAATGAGTTCTTCGACTTGAGGGAGATTGAGGGGATGTCTGTTTCAACATATGCCAACAAATTTAACCGTTTGGGGAAATATGCTACTTCCACTGTCCAGGATGGGAAGATAAGGACCCAGATGTTTGTAGAAGGGTTGTTGCCTCGGATTAGAGGGAGGTTGTCTGGAAACTGTCCTACCAATTACATGGATGCATACCGAAGAAGTTTAGATATTGAGGGATATTTTAACACCGCTGAAGCATATAGGAAGAGGCCTAATTCTAGTTCATCACTAGGTCAAGGGTTTCGTTCTAACACTGCTGCACCTATGGCTAGGAAGATGTTCGCTCCCACCTCGGGACCAACCAACACCTTTAGGCCAGGGGTGAGGACAGGAGCTAATCTGACCTAGATAGGGGGATCCACAGAGGAACTAAATGCTACTCAGCCTGCCAAGGCATGTGAGAGGTGTGGTAGAGTCCATTATGGGGACTGCAAATGGGTAACTGGGGCTTGCTTCATATGTGGTAAGGTTGGGCATCGGATCAGTGACTGTACATCACCATTAGCCAGCAGCGGGGCAAACTTCTGGAACTGCACCTAATGTAGGAGACAACAAGTCAAAGCCTAATGCTAGGGTCTTCTCCTTGACTCAGCAAGAGGCGGGGGACGCTTCTGATGTTGTTACAGGTACGTTAGTCATGAACTCCGTAGCTACGTATGTGTTATTTGATTGCGGAGATACTCACTCCTTGTATCCCGTAGGTTTGCTAAAATACTTGATACCTCACCTGTTAGTATTTTGGAGACCTATAGAGTTATGGTACCTAGTGGAAAGGTATTAGAATCCAACTTAGTTCACAAGGGGTGCCGAGTTGAGATAGATTCGAGGGTACTTGAGGTCGACCTCATTCAGCTTCAGATGGTAGACTTCGATGTGATTTTGGGAATGAATTGGTTGTGCAAGCATCATGTCTTGGTTGACTGACGGGGTCGGAAGATTTAGTTTGTGTCTGGGGATGAGGATGTATTCGAGTTTCAGGGGTCCGTTAAGAAGATGAATGGACAGAGTATGCCTATTATCTCGACGGTGAAAGTGAGAAAGTGTATCAGGAAAAGCTGCGAGGCTTTCGTGGCCTATGCAGTGGTGAATGAGGATAAGGAAGTCCGACTTCAGGATGTTCATGTGGTGAAGGAGTCCGGGGATGTATTTCCCGACGATTTACCGAGTATTCCACCAACTCGGGAGATCAATTTCTAAATCTTGTTGCAACCTGGTGCGAAGCCTCTCTCTAAGACCCCGTATCGGATGGCACCAACGGAGTTGAAGGAGTTAAAGGCTCAACTCCTAGAGCCTCTCGATAAGAAGTTTATAAGACCGAGTGTTTCACCTTAGGGGCTCCGATTTTGTTTGTGAAGAAGAAGGATGGTAGTATGCGGATGTGCATCGACTACCGGGAGTTGAATAAGATCATGATCAATAATCGATACCCACTACCTCGTATTAATGATTTGTTTGACCAATTGAAGGGGGCGAGGGTGTTTTCGAAGATTGATTTGAGGTCGGGTTATCCATAAATTGAGGATTAAACCCGAAGACATTCTGAAGAGTGCCTTTAGAACCCGCTATGGACACTATGAATTCCTTGTTATGCCATTTGGAATGACTAACGCACCTGCGGCATTCATGGATATGATGAATCGAGTCTTTCGGGATTATCTAGATAAGTTCGTTTACTCACCATCGGATGAAGCTCACGAGGAGCATTTGAGATTCGGATTAGGAATTCTTAGGAAGGAGAAGTTATACTCCAAATTCAGCAAATGTGAGTTTTTGTTGAGGAGTATATCTTTTCTAGGGCATGTGGTTTTAGCCGATGAGGTATCCGTTGAACCGAGCATGATTGATGCGATCATTGATTGGCCTACACGTGGGAGAGATAAGGATTTTTCTTGGGTTAGCAGGTTACTACAGAAAGTTTGTGCAAGACTTCTCTCGCATTGCCGCTCCTTTGACTCGTTTGACCCAAAATCGAGTTAAGTTTGAATGGGGACCGAAGTGTGAGAATAGCTTTTGTGTATTGAAGGAGAAGTTGACTACAACACCAGTATTGAGTTTTCCATTGGACTCCGGGGGTTTCACCATCTATAGTGATTCCTCGGGAATTGGTTTAGGATGTGTGTTAATGCAGAATGGGAATGTTATAGCTTATGACTCTAGACAGCTAAAACCTTATGGAAAGAATTATCCTACACATGAATTGGAGTTGGCAGCAGTCGTGTTTGCTTTAAAGTTATGGAGGCATTATCTGTATGGAGAATTGTGTGAGGTTTTTACCGATCACCGGAGCCTTAAGTACCTTTTCATACAAAAAGGAGATTAACATGAGGCAGAGAAGGTGCCTTGAGTTTTTCAAGGATTACAACTTTACGATTTGTTACCGCCCGCTAAAGCTAATCGTGTGGCCGATGCTTTGAGTAGGAAGAGCCCGGGATAGCTAGTGGCGTTAATAACCGATCAGCGGGAATTAATTGTCGAGTTCGAAAAGTTGGAGAAAGAAGTTGTTGAGTCAACTGGAAACGTGTTGGCAGCTTGGGTAGCTCAACCAACTATTTTGGATAGGATTAAGGAAGCACAGTTGTTCGATTCAGATTTGGGTAAGGAAAGGGACTTGGTACAGTCATGGGCAGAATCGGAATTTTTGATACATGAAGATTGTAGTCTTCGGTTTTAGGGAAGATTGTGTGTACCTTCAGACTTAGAGCTGAAAGCAGAGATTTTTCAAATAGCTCACATTTCGAGATTATCAGTGCTACCAAGGGGAATCGATGATGAACAAGAGGTTGAAAAATAACTTTTGGTGAAAAGGAATGAAGCGAGAAGTAGCCGAGTTTGTGTCTAAGTGTCTTGTTTGCAATCAAGTCAAGGCAGAACATCAGAGACCCGCCGACTTGCTTAAACCTGATGCGCTCTTGATATTCCCGTGTGGATTACTATGGATTTTGTAGTCGAGCTACCAAAGGATAAGACCGGGAAGGATACGATTTGGGTGATTGTAGACTTACTCACGAAATCAGCTCATTTTATACCGATTAAGATTACAGCGACCATGGATACTCTTGTTTAGCTATACATGGATCAGATTTTTCGCCTTCACAGGGTACCAGTTAGTATTGTTTCGGATCGGGACATACAGTTTGTATCTCGATTTTGGAAGAGTTTCAGTGAAGCTATGGAAACGAATTTGTCTTTGAGTACTGCCTATCATCCTCAAACCGATGGGTAGTCTGAGAGGACAATTCAGACTTTGGAGGATATGCTTCGGGCATGCATTTTAGATTTCAAGGGCAATTTGGTAGACCATTTGACCTTGGTTGAGTTTGCCTACAACAGTTATCAGTCAATCATCGGGAAGGCACCGTATTAAGCTCTATATGGGAGTAAGTGTAGATTTCCAGTTTGTTGGGACGACATTGGAGAGAAATTGATAACGGATCCGGAATTTTGGAATTAGTTCAAATAACTTTGGAGAAAGTACCATTAATTCGGGAACGAATGAAGGCAGCACAACAGGCAGAAGAGTTGGGCTGATAGTAAATGAAGACCGGTGGAATTTCGGGTTGGGGCAAAGTGTATCTTCGGGTTTCACGAACAAAGGGAGTTATAAGGTTCGGGAAGAGCGGGAAGCTAAGTGGAGGACTTGGCATATTGTTTGGCATTGCCGCCAACGCTGTCACGGGTACACAATGTTTTCCATGTGTCACAGTTGAGGCGATATGTGCCTGACCCAAGTCACATTTTGGAGGCTGAGCCGTTGAAAGTTCGAGATGATTTGTCTTATAGGGAGGTAACGGTTCGAATAGTGGATAAGAAGGATCAAGTCCTAAGGCGAATAACTATACCATATGTGAAGATTTAGTGGTCCAACCATTCAAAACGGGAAGCCATTTGGGAGTTGGAAGAAGAAGCCCGGCTGAAGTACCCTCATCTTTTCGGAGACCATGGTTAGTAAGTTTTGGGGACAAAACTTTCATTGGGGGGGGGAGGATGTGATCCCGGTACCTTCCTCCTAAGTGAATTAATTGAATTATGTGTTTAATTCGTAAATAAGATAATTAATAATATGTGCATGAATTAATTGTTATGTGCGAGATAACTTTTTATGTGTTATAAATGTGCATTAATAATTTTTTGTGTGTGGGGTCATGAGCGTAATTAAAATAAAAGGTGAAGGACCTAATTTGTAAATAAGGTAAACTTTAACCCACACAAGGGCTTGGTTTTTTGGGAGTTATCTTCACTCACAAGAAAACCTATACACACGATTTTTAGAGAGAAATTATGTCCAAAACTTTGAGCAGACCGTTGAAGGGGCTAGAGTTGTCCGTTTTCAGCCCACAGCATACCAATTCGAAGATAATCGAATAATCTTCGAGTGAGCGCAAACGGAACGTGAATCCGAGCTCCCAGCAAAAAGTTATAGCTCCACGAGTAAAACTGGTAGTGCAGATATTGGGATTCCTTATATCATTTGCTTTCGTGAGAGGTAGGGACCCCATCGTATATTTCTCGCCTTTAATCATGTATAATCAATGGGTAATGTTGGGTTTATGTTTTGGAACTGTTTGGGTGATTAATTATCGCATAAATTGTTCAATTACGAAGTAATCGCATGAATTGGGTTTAATTGTTTTCGTTATTGCATAAATTGCTTTGGGCTTGATTCAAATGCTTTATAATCTGATTCGTAAATTGATTTACGGTTTTATTATACTGGAAATTACGTGAATTTTTGTTGTTAATGTGATTTGTGGATCGTTATTTGGTTAATTGATAAACTTGCCGAAATGCTTATTGTTTTGGTTGTCCTATTTGGTTGTCTTCGTTCAGTCCTTTTTGGTTTTTGTCGACCGAGTCGGCACCTTCTATTTGAGCTCTTGCCTAGGATTGATTGATTACCAGAATTTATTCGATTATATAGTGTTGTGTAAGAACCCGTGAGGACGTGCTCCGAAAGAGAAGTAATACTTCATAGTTTTTTTAGTCATAAGTATTACTTCCTCAATACTATTTGGAATCCTTAGACCTTATGTCTCCATCGTTTCCAACATGAATGGAACTACGTTTTGACTCAATCGAACGTTACTCTTAATCGAGTAATTAATACAACTGATGATCGAATGTAGTATCCCATCATGGCTTGAATGTGAGAGGCATTGTAAGAAATTTGTCTCTTTCTTGTTAGAGAGAGATATATGTGGGTCCCTCGATAGGGAAGACTGTTTAAATGCATGACCGTGCTAAAATATATTTAATAAAGTGGTTATTAAATACTATTTGTTGGAACAGTCTACCTGGAGATCGAGCAGAAATATAATTAAGCATTATAAGGGTGACTATTGCCATGCCTTATGCTTAATTTGGTTATCGTGAGTCAAAGGGATTAAATAGTGGATTGAGATTAGGTTCCACCAATCATTCATTCACTCTAGATAGTCACAATGTCCGGCTAGGGACCACTTGTGATTTATGAACACATACTACTACTAAGTATGTTTTCATTGCCATTGTGATATGAACCTATAGGGTCACACGCATAGACGAGTTAACGAGCTTTATGTCTAGATTCAATGAATCTAGAATGTGTCTAGGTTCATTGTATCTGGCATTTAGTTTTCTGATAATAATAAAATGTTATTATTCGAATTAGAGATTAAGGATGGGCATTTTCGGTATTTGGCTTTTGCTGAATTACGTGGGAGTTATTATGCGATAAAAACTCCCACTACCAGAAGAGAATGGTATTACGTGGGAGTTGGTTTTCGGAACAAACTCTCACGCCTATATAATCTCTCTTGGCCGAAACCCTAGCTAGACCTTTTGATAGCCGCAAAACATATTACTGAAAATAAGATTTCTGCCATCCCTTCTCTCTAAATTTCTGAAACTCACAAAACGAAGAGCTAGTACTCGTTGCCCATTTCGTCGCGTAGATACCAATAGAGAGCAATTCCTCAAGGAAAATATTTTGGTGGTTGCAACACAACACCCGAAATCAGAAACGCCTAACGAAAATTGTAAGTCTTTTTCGTTTGTTTTCGATTCCCATAGTATGAGCGGATCCTTCCGGGGATGATTCATGGGTGTTAAGAATGAGTTTATGCCCATGGATCCCTTCAATCAAGCGAGAAATAGTAAAAAAAAACACCAAAAAACTTAAAAATAAAGAAACATGTAATCATTATAAAAAAACATTAATTTTACCATAGTATAGTCGGGTGTCTAAATATCCAATGCCCATTCGTGTCTAAATATCCAATGCCCATTCATCTAAAAAAAATCTAGATGTTGCATCAATGTGACCATATCATAGTTTGCATCTTGATTATGATAGTCGGGGAAGGTAATAATGTACTTTCCCCAAAACTTTCGCTCCTTAACCTTTTCGTACCACCATCCGTGTCAAGTAAAGACATCCACATGTGCACCAACTTTAAACTTTTCCATTGGTCATGGAGGAGGCAGTGGACGAAGAAAATCCATTCAACAACTGACTTAAGCGGCCCGCTCTCATCATCTTCTAACCGTGTATCATAATACACAAGTGTTTGAAACCCATGTTGTTTAGATGTAGTGGTGGCTTGATAGTATGATCTGGAAAACCCCACCTCTCTATAACCTATTACTTCAACTTTATCATACCTTTTGCATTTAGTAATACTTAATTGGTTAGACATTTTCAGGAGATGAGTAAAATGTGGGAGAGAATATGAGAGGTCATTGATGTAGAAGATGAATGGAGAAAAAAATAAGGAATGGCATAGATGAAGAGTATATAATGGGAGCAAATCAGTCTCTAATCGGTTTCTATTCAGAGATTTAATAGAAATCGAAAGGAAAACACCGCCGTTTTGGTATTCCTCTCCTTTCAGTCAAAGCGATTCCTCATAAATGAGGCTTTTCATAGTTACAATAAAAGTAAAACAGTGTTCTATGATCGGTCTCTAATCGGCCTCTAAATAGAGACCGAATATTTAAATATTTTCGTTTTATTCTCTAGAAGTCAAAGCCACGCCTCGATTTTTACCCCTTCACATTTACCGTATTTGAACAAAACGACGTCGTTAGTATATTCGATCGTTAATCAGTCCCTAAATTTGGAGACGGATTACAGACCGAATGAAAGTAAACAACGTCATTTTATTCCTTAAAAAAGATAAGTTGTTGTCACCTTTTTAGTGCAATTTGCATACAAAAACCAGACCAGTAATGAGTATCCAGGGCTGGATTAAACATGCGGTCTCTAATCGGTCCCTAAATTTAGAAAACGAGCAGATACCGAAGTTAAAACGACGTCGTGTTTGACCTCTCTTATAATCCCCATAAGCAAACAAAACGGCGATGTTTCCGTTGTTCAGTAGCTAATTTAGAGACGGAATAAAAACCGAATATAAAATGACGTACTTTTGTTTCTCCCTGCAGCTGTATTAAGCACGATTCTCTCCCATATTTTCAAAATATTTTCACTCCCTCCCCCTCTCTCCCCACTCTGTCTCTCCTCACCCCCAACTCCCATCACCCTCAACTCCTCCCCACATCATCTCACGCTACCTCATATCACCATGCCTCCACACCACCACCTTCGTCTCCACCAGATGTCCACCTCACTTTCCCCTATGCACAAACCCCAAGTTCTCCCAAAATTTTATTTTTTCAAGAAGAAGCCAAGTCTTTTGATTCCATAAGTCCTTTTCATTTAATTGTACTAAATAATGTTTAATGAAGTTGTTAATTAGAGAAAAAAATTAATTTCTTGATTAATTTTGTGTTTGATTAATTTTTTTGTTGGAGACAAATGTAAAGGATGTCAATACTATTTGTGAGATATATTTGAGGGGTAATCTGGAGCGGTATTTGGGAAGCTAATTTAACAATGCTAATTGTGAATTTTATATCTCAAATTTAAGGCCATGGATGGCTTGACACCATTCTTTTGAATTCCTTGATAATGTTTTTTGTTTGATTCCTTTTTATTTTTTTTTTTTTTTTGGAGACCATTGTAAGAGGAATTGTGACAATACTATTTTGGTGCTATATTTGAGGGGTAATTTGGATTGGTATTTGGGAAGCGAAATTGGCAAAAATAATTGTGAATTTTATTTCGCAAATTTAAGGTAATGGATGGATTGACCCTTTTCTTATTAATTTTATTGTCAAATATTAAATTGGAGGATGATGGGATTATAGAGGAGAGAAAGGATATTGGCTTGTGTGGCTCGGTTGAGCATGTATTTTTGTGTTATTTATTGAACTGGCCTACAATTATTGTTTTAGCTATTCTATTTTCTTTAGTATAGATATCTAAATATGGAATCTAAAAACAGTAACCAACATGACATTCCTAAATTTATTACTTATTAAGACCCTTAAAGCTTAACTTTCTTTGGAAATCCTAAATAAGACTTGAATGTAACATGCCAATACGCATATATTGAGTTGATGATGGAGGATCATAGTTGGATGTATATGGATTCGACATCAAATGGACCTCATTATAGTCAAGAATTCGACATCAATTTTTGGCTTTCGACGTTAGTCAGTCTAGGAATGCAAAAAAATGATGGGATTAGGTGTCCTTTTGGAATTGTAAAAATAAGCATTTTTATAAGGCTGATACTGTCAAGTATCATCTTGTTATGAATTGATTTGTATCTAACTATTTAAATTGGACTTGTCATGGTGAACAATTCATTCCAATGCCTCAATTTTCGGTCCAGGGAACTCACCGATTCTTGGAACCTCTCATGTTAGGGATAACTCTATGCCACCTATTATGTATCGGTAGATTATTCTAGATCATATCGAACAATGTTTTAATCCCGATCCCCGAGAATATGGTTGTGGAAGAACCTCCCAATCCTCATGCACAAATGTTCTGTGACATGTTAACGACTATTGATAGGCCACTCTTGCAGGGTTGCACAAACCATTCACAACTATCAGTTACCGCTAGAATGCTGAGCATAAAGTATGAAAACAACTTATCTGAAAATGCTATAGATAAATTCGCACAGTTGTTTAAAGATGAGCTTCCTCTAGGAAATCATACTTTAGATGACTCTTACCATATGACGAAATTGGTTACCGGTGTGAAATATTGATGTTTGTTTTATCGATTGTATGTTGTATTGGAAAGATGATTGTGAGAGTAGAGAATGTGTGTTTTGTGGGCATGCAAGGTACATTAAGAAAAGAACAAACTAAAAGTAAACGACACAAGGAGATTCATTACAAGAAAATATACTACTTCCCAATTAATACGAGATTACAGAGATTGTATGCATCTCAAAAAACTGCAAGTGACATTACATGACACTCGAATAGTGAGAGGGAATAATGAATCACCCGCGGGGACTGGGAATATTCACAGCATTTTTATAGAACATACACCGATTTCGCAGCGGAAGCTTGGAATGTAAGACTTGGATTATGTACAAATGTATTTGTCCATTTTTGTATGTCAGGGATGTAGGATAAAATTCAGATCCACAACAAAATGGCAACGAAATAAAAAATATATGTTTCTTGTCAGGATCCTCACGAGTAAGAACCAACCTATTTTGTTAGGATTCATACCTTAAAGATGTAAACGTTAGAAACTATTTCTAATAAGGATTTCGTCGGGAATCACAAGAAAGACTCGGACGGACTTGCCTCTACGGTATCCACTCGATCAACTAGGAGAGAGTGTCCCTGCTTTCGGTGCTAGCCAGAGAGTGACGAACAACAACTTGGAGACAATCTCCTTTAGGGTTCTTTTAACTAGGAGACGAAAAACAAAAGGGGGACAGTTAGAGAGAAAATATGATTTTCTGGATGTATAATAATGCATCAAAATGCGCACACACAAGATAAGAGAAGGGTTGGTGGTTTATTATGTAATTAACTTGCATAACTAAAACCTAGCCTCTTCTAACTCCATTTAACTCCTTTCCGATTTTTCTAAATTCGCTTCAATTAATTGGTTAACCAATCTGATAGTCGACCCAATCTAATTGACTACCCAATCCAATTGGAGCATCTATACTAAATGCTAACTCCAACCAGCCCAATCCAAATGATCATAGAGTGCGGCCCATTAGGTATTTACAATATTGGCCGTGAATAATGAGCGGTATGTAGCAACCCATCATTACTCCCAAATTACAAATAACGAGTGATTCGACATAATCACATTTATTAAGTCCAATCCTTATGTTTGTTGATTCACGAGTAAACTAATCATATGACATTAATATCACCATATAAATTAATTTGTTCATGACCATGAATTATTCTAACCCTATCAAGGGGCCCAAGATATCAGTCATGTTATATATGAGAGACAAATCTTTTTCTAATCACATTCATCCTACACATGGTTAATAGCATACCCAATTAATGCCTATATAGCTCATCTTGTTACAGACATCGTTTGACACCATCAAAGCATATCACTAGCGATGTAGGAAATCTTGTGAGATTTCAAGTCAAAGGATTATATATACAAACACGATCATTATAAGAAACACCACTGACATTTATATAACAATCCATGAAGTGTTCTTTTAGAGGGTCGGTCCAGTATAATGATATACCCATATGTTGATTAGATATCCAATATCAATCACTACACATACTAGTCTCAACGCATTATGGTTGTCCTCATCATTCCATAATATTGTTTGACTAGAGACATTTAAGAATAATATCATAACTATTTATAATAACTATTCTAAGGACGTTGTTATGAATAATACTAGTACACAGATGTAAGAAACATAATAATGGAATTTTTCCTTACTTTGCTATTCATCAAAATGAATATGTGAAACAACATCTCCCACTTGCACTAAAGACCACTATCTAATGATTGGCCTTTTAGTGCATACTGCATCACCGTGTAACTAGTATGACGATCATGTT
The DNA here is from genome assembly GCA_026122235.1 of Vinca minor. Classification (NCBI taxonomy): domain Eukaryota; kingdom Viridiplantae; phylum Streptophyta; class Magnoliopsida; order Gentianales; family Apocynaceae; genus Vinca; species Vinca minor. The sequence goes on from JAOCZM010000248.1 coordinate 283,860, forward strand.
GTTGTAGGGTCAGCGGTTTCGTCAGTGGGTCCACCATATTACCGTATGTATGTACTTCACATATATTTACATCACCTCTATAAATAATCTCACGGATTAGGTGATAACGCTGAAGTAAATGTTTCGACCTTTGGTGAGATCTTGGTTCATTTGACTGTGAAATAGCTCCATTGTTGTCACAATGGCGAACTATCAGATTCACAATACTAGGTACCATATTAAGCTCATTAATGAACTTCTTGATCCAAACTGCCTCTTTAGCTGCATCATTAGCAGCTATATACTCAGCTTCTATTGTAGAATCAACAACATTTGATTTCTTTGAACTCCTCCAGCTCAAAGCACATCCATTTAGGCAAAACACATAACCAAATTGCGATCTATAGTCATCTCTATCAGTTTGAAAGCTAGAATTAGTGTAACCATTTACAATGAGTTCTTCAACACCTCCATAGACCAAGAATGTATCATTAGTTCTTTGCAAGTACTTAAGGATATTCTTGACTTCTATATACAGTGATGCTCACCACAATTAGACTGGTATTTGCTCGTTATACTCAAAGCATACAAGACATTAGAGAGAGTCAATAATGTGGAATACATGGTAGACCCAATTGCATATGCATATGGAATCTCTTTCACGCGTTCTTTCTCTTGAAGTGTCTTAGAACATTGCTTGTTTGAAATAACAATTCCATGTGTTATAAGACAACATCATTTCTTAGACTCTTGCTTTCTAAACCATTTTAGCACTTTGTCTATATATGTACTCTGACTTAGGCCAATGAGTCTTTGGGATCTATCTCCATAGATCTTTACACCTAATATATAGTTGGCTTCGCCTAAGTCTTTCATAGAAAAACATTGGCCAAGCCAAATCTTGTTAAATGGACCCATTTCCTCATGTTTCTTACGAAGCTTATAGTTCATGGTGACAAGCATAAGACTTGATACATCTAATGCATCATCTAAATGCTTTCGGTAAGCATTTTCGTTTAGCGGCAGAAACCCAGTGGCAGGTGGGTCAGGAATTGGTTGTTCGAGGACGTACAACTTTTTTCTCACGTTTGAGGACAATACTCAAATTCCTGTACCAGTCGAGGAAGTTTACTCCCTCCAATTTTTTACTTCTCAAGGACTGATCACAATGATAATTGATTTGAAGTAACGGTTATGTTTACCATGTTATCTATAATAAAATATGCAAATTAAGTATCATGCTTAAAATCATTAACATGCCTTTGTTTAATGACTCTCCCATTGTTTTCTTCAAATGAATAACCCTCAATATTCACTCGGAAAGTTGAAAACCTTCTAGTGGGTCAAGATCCATATTTCATGTTTATATTATGTATATGATGATTTGTTATACATATATATATATATATATATATATATATATATATATATATATATATATATATATATATAACAAATCATCATATACATAATATAAACATGACATAATAATAGCCCAGCCCTTACAGATTCTTCAAAGCAATGAAAGAATATTGGGTCAATCTAAGGTGAATGAAAAATAATCTACACTTAGATCTTCCTTGTGATTGCCTCCACTCTTCTCCCCGTTGTCTTCTTCTAACACTATTCCCATACTATATTACATAGATGTACTAGAATTCTCGAGTTACATGCGAGGAGAAAATTACAAACATAATTTAATAGGAAGGCACGACAAGCATGCCGTATTTTCACACAATAAGCACTAGGTAAATGGCTATTACTACGCACCAATCTCACATAACATGATGCTTGAAACAATCCAGAAAAAATGTCAAGTCTGAATCTCGCGGACGAACCATTCGTCCTAGGCATCATCTACGCATTCGTCGGCAAAGATACTGGAATTTCTGCCCACTCGCGAAGGAATGGTGCAGGCGATGCTTCGGCTGCTGCTTCATGCCGCAGAGATGCTAAGAGCTCTGAAATCCTGCGGACAATGTGTTGAACGTTGATGCGAATGATGCTTCATCCTAGGACAATTTTAACATTTAAACATAATCCTAAATATCATGTTGTCATACAGATTAAATGGAATCCTAAAGTGCATGCATACATACGTCTAAAGATAACCAACTAAAACCTATAACACTTAGAAACCGATAGGGATCTCGTGAGTGGCTCTAATACCACTTTAAGAAAGATTTCAGATCCACGACAAAATGGCAGCGGAATAAAAAAAGATATTTTTTTTTGCCAGGATCCTCACGAGTAAGAACCAATCAGTTTTTTTATGATTCGTACCTTAAAGATGTAAATACAGAAACTATTTTTGAGAAGGATTTCGTCTGGAAACACAAGCAAGACTCGGAAGGCCTTGCCTCTATGGTATCCACTAGATCAACTAGGAAAGAGTGTATGTTCTTTCGGTGCTAGCTAAACAACGACGAACAACAACTTAGTCGACAATCTCCTTTAGTTTAACTAGGAGACGGAAAAAGGGAGAGAGATAGAGATAAAATCTTATTTTATGGAAGTATAAGAATGCATCAAAATGCGCACACACACACACACGATAAGAGAAGGGTCGGTAGTTTATTATGGAATTAACTTCCATAACTATAACCTAACCTCCTCTAACTCTCTTTAACTGCTTTTCGGTTTTTTCAAGTCCGGTGCAATTAATTGGTCGGCCCAATCCAATTAGAGTACATATATCAAATGTTAATTCCAACAAGGGAAGCAATATTCTTCTTGGTCAGTCCTTTTAATACCTTATATAGTCGGTCAAAAATTGGTCAAAGTCAGTCAAAACGACTTTTGTGACACCCCTACCATCTCGCATCGAGACTGCCGTGTGCCTCTCGGCACTGGGTTCTATCTTTTACAATACAAAAGGAAGTACAATGAAATTCAATACAATACAAAAGAAGAATCCCTATATACAGATTTCTAATCCCAACCTTTCGCTGCGCACTCTGATACCAAAATATTGCACCACCTTCAGATACCTGTGGAGGGGCAAAACATTTTTGAAAACGTGAGCCGAAGCTCAGCGAGGGCCGTGCAAGTGGTGCCAGTGTCTTTAAAATCATTTTCTTTGGAAAATACTTTTATATCAAAAATAGCTCGCACAAAGAGAAAACCATATATATACTCTTATAATAAGGGGCCTGATTTCTGTAACAATTGTTCAAGACTGTCAAGATCAGATTGACAATGTCATTTCAATAACATTAAATAACATTTCATACGGGCCTCAATCTAGACATTTATCGACAGGATTCTGGAGGTGGCTCCCACCCTCTGGTGTAGCACGCAGTTCCTTCGATTATATTCATTTATGCCCGACTCAATATATTCACAGTCTCGTAATGCCATGTCAATAATCTCAGGACAGATCTCGTTCAAGGTTCAATAAAAACATTTCATTCCCAATAACATTAACAATAAGGCCCCAATTTCAGAAAACTATTTCATGGTGACAAATAAATGTATCCAATGCATGTCATGAGTGGATCCAGACCATGAGTGCAATGAACAATTAATGAGCACACGATACGTATATATAATTTTACAAAAGGGTTAAGACCACTCACCTGACTAGTTGACTTTCTTCAAACTCCAAATATATCCTAGAACAGAACTTCGCCATAATTTATTAATAGATCATACCTTCCAATAAACAACACTAGAATTTGGCACAAATGTAGAGATTACAAAATCATATGGTATAAAGAAGGAAATGAAGAAGATGAGAGATTTTTGATTGAAAATGAAATCAGGAAATATGAACTATTTATAGAAGAATGGAAGCTGCTGAGCAGTTCAAGTAGCTGCAAATCAAAAGCTGCTGAGCAACTGCTTTTATAGCAGCTGAGCAGTTCTAATCCATATTTTGAGATTTTTGTACACATGAGGTGCTTGAGAGACGGGTTGTTACAACTTTGCTGGCTTTTTTTTAAAACTCAGATTTCGGCACAAAACTACGCTGTTTGATTATTTTAGTATTTGAACTTGTTATTACTTATTATGGTGTTGAATTTAATTAGTATGGATAGACTTTATGTACTTTTATTTGACTAGTATTTGATTGTTAATTTTTAATGGAATTTTGTTTTACTAGTATAATATATAGGATAAGGGAATTTAAAAAAATAACTTGTAATCTAGGTAAGCCGATTACTCGCTACTCGCCAGTCTAGTGACCGACTAGCAACTAGCAACTTCTGCAACATTGCTCTCTTTTCTAGGACATCCAAGAAAATATTCATGAATTCTATTTTGAAATTCCTTTTTTTTTGTTAACACCTTGGTAAAATATCCAATTTAATCCATTGTGTATTTTCGTCCTTCCATGTAGGTCCTATTCGATTAATTTTATATAAATCAGTTACATACGTATTTAAGACCTGCCAAAATGGTCATTCCGTAAAATTTTTTGGCAGAATCTTGTTAACTTGGTCACGTGCTCGTCATGTTGTTATTTTTTCAAGGTTATACCTAACTGTAAAAACTAATAAAATACTAAATACTCAATGGTAATTAACCTAAAAACAAAAAAACAACCATTCTCATTCCCATTATCCTCTCTTCTCTTTCTTCTTCATCTCCTTCCCCTCTATCTTCTTCCCCCTTCACCGCCTTACCCACCACCATCAACCACTGCATACACCACATTTTCCAAACCACTATCTCCAATAACTATGACAAGCTTCTCAAAAGCTAAAAAATTACTATTATGGTCTTGCTCCGAAAGTAATTGTAGAATGTAGTGGTGGGTATTTGGTGTAATGTAGTTATAGTTTGTGTATTATAGAGGTTAGATGTTGCCTGCAATTGAATATTTACACTGTGTTGTGTATAGTTTATTTAGAAATGAATTGATTACCCTCATCTTCGAGTTGTTTTATTATTCCATTTGCTGGAATGACTGTTATGGCAGGTCGAAAATACTTAGCTGACTTATTAGGTTGAAATTTATAGATTTGGGACCTAAATGGAAGACTAAAATAAACAGATTTCAAGCACTGTTTTCGAGCTACAACGGCTTAAAACTTTTGATTTTTTTCTTACACTTCAGAATCTTTTACCAAAATTGCATTGAATGTTTGAAATAAAATTTCTTCAAATACACCATTTAGGTTCACTTAATGGTAAATATATTGATGAAACCCAAATAGTATCTTTGAATCTTGAAGAATACAAGATATTGCAACTTTGAATCTTCAAAAAACCCAAGATTAGCTGCCCAAAAAATTGAATTCTGAGAACGTGAGCCTATGCGGAATAAAAAAATGAACCCAAATCTCATGTTTGAGCTTCAAAATCCTTTAAAATCCACCATGAAGAAGGTAGAAAATGAAGAATGTAGAAGATGAATGAGGTAGAAGATGAAGAAAATTGTGTAATTTAAATTAGATATACATGTTATATTTCTTAACAATTGAGTACTCATATTCTAATTTTTGTTTTTCAAAGAGAAAAATGGAGTAGAGTTTCCAAAGTACCCCTGAAAAAAATGGCACATGCGACCAAGTTAACGGGTTTATGTCCAAAAAATTGACGGAAGGACCGTTTTGTAGGTCGTAAATATGTATGTAACTGGTTTTTATAAAATTAATCGAATAGGACATATATGGAAGTACGAAAATACATAAGGGACGAAATTACACGTGGTCACTGTTAGTAGTGCCCTAGGACCATTAGCACATGTTGTGCGTTTTATTATCTTTTGAGCATGTAATTGAATAGTTAATTTTGCTTTTGATTATCAAATGTGTGATTTGATAGTAAAACTCATTAGCTTATGTAATTACTATTCTAGAAGTCCCTAGTTTTATGTAATGCTTAATTGCTATGAAATAAAACTAGTATGATTGTTGATTGATGATCTTGTTTTACTGATCATGTGTAATGGATACAAATCACATCATAGATGCAATATATAGGGATACATTGTATTGGGCGTGATCCGTCGAGAAGTAATACTTCATGGTCTTAAGTCATAAGTATTACTTCCTCAATACTATTTTTGAATCCTTAGACCTTATGTCTTCATTGATTCTAGTATGAATGGAGCCACGTTTTGACTCGGTCGGACGTTACTTATGATGAGTAATCAATACGACTGATGATCGGATGTAGTGTCCTATCATAGCTTGAATGTGAGAGACATTGTAAGGAATTTGTCCCTTTCTATTATTGAGAGAGATATCCATTGGGCCCCTCGATAGGGAAAGACTGTTTAAATGCATGGCCGTGCTCAAATGTATTTGATAAAGTGGTTATCAAATGCTATTTGTCGAAACAGTCTACCTAGAGATCGAGCATAAATACAATTAAGCTTAATAAGGGTGACGACCACCATGCCTTATGCTTAATTAGGATATCGCAAGACAAAGGGATTAAATAGTGGATTGACAATAGGTTCCGTTGTAAATTCATTCACCTTGGGTATGAAGGAACCCAAGAGGGGGGTGAATTGGGTTTCTAATAAATCTTGTAAACTATTTCCAATCTAAACAATGATAGTGCAAGTTTAACAAAAGCTAAAGCAAAACCCAATGCAAATCACAAGACAAGAGATTTAGAGTGGTTCGATTCACTAAGAATCTACATCCACTACCTTGAGCCGCACCCAAGGATTTCACCAACTTCACTAAGAAGAATGTGCCCACACAAAGTAGGACTTTACACTAGTGGCTAACTCACAAAGAGTTTTACAAACAACCACTATAAACAATTGCCCACACTAAGTAGGACTTATACAACAATAACCCTATCACTAAGAAAGGGGATAAGATGAAGGGTTTAGAGAACAAAGTTGTTCACTCTTCTAAGTGAAAGATACATACATTTGAAGCTCATCAATTGTTGGCTCTTTGAACATAAGAAGCACACTCTTTGTCTTGCTTTTATGAAATGCACTTTTGAATCATTTAGATTTTGCAATGAAGTGCATTTTACTTTGAAAGTGTTTTGGCTTGATAGGAATTCAATAAGAATTTGTTTTGCAAGCCTCTCTAGTTATTGGAGTCATTCTAAAGCTTTGGAGTATTTATACAATTCAAAATTTGGCTGAAAAACGACTCTGAAACGGTCAAATAACGGCTAGTAACAGTGCACCTCGGTTGACCGAAGATCAACCTCGGTTGAACCGAACCCCATCTCGGTCGACCGACTTTGGGACCTCGGTCGACCGACCCATCCAATGGTCGACCGAACCATGTTTCATCATCTTCTCTGTTTTGTGCTCGGTTGATCCGAGAAAATCTCGGTTGACCGACTTTCCAGAGCATGAGAGATGATGTTTAAACACTTGTTTTCAAATCTTTTGAAGTCTAAAAGGTTTTCCCAAAAGGTAACACATAAGAACACTTGGAAAACTTTTCTAAGAGACTTAACTTTGAAAACAAAGGCTTTTTGAATAAGAACACATGTAAAGATCATTTTGAAACTTAAGCCTTTTGAAAACGTGTTTATGAAAACATGTATGCAAGACTAGAGTGTAGAGCGTATGTTCTTTGGTTAGAGCTTAAGATAACGACTATTTAAAGACCAAGCTAACTAACCAAACCTAAGTCTTCAATCTTCAATCTTGATGAAAGTGCCTTCAAGTATATGACCTTGAATCTTGCGCACGGCTTGATTGAAGTACTTAGAGCTTCCATATTGAGTTCCGATATTCTATCACATAGATGAAAACATTAGACACAAACATCAAGTGTTTGTCCATTATCAAAAACCGAGTTCGTTTGCCCTTTGAGCTAACAGGGTAGTCACAATGTCCTGCTAGGGGCCGCTTGTGACTTATGAACTCACACTACTACTAAGTGTGTTTTCATTGCCATTGTGATATGAACCCTACGGTGGTCACACGCATAGACGAGCTAACAAGCTTCATGTCAGATTCAATGAATCTAGAATGTGTCTAGGTTCATTGTATCCGACATTTGTTTTTTCGAAAATAATAAAGTGTTTATTATTCGAATTAGAGATAGGGGCAATTTTGGTATTTAACTATATACAGGGATTAAGTGGGAGTTGTTATCCGATAAAGACTCCCACTACCCAGTGAAAGTCTAGGGGATGTGGGAGTCGAGTCTCCCACAGTCAGAAGAAGTTGAGTAGACGTGGGAGTTGTTCGGGAACAAACTCCCACACTCTATATAACATCTCTTAGCCGAAACCACTGAGTAATCAAGTCATTCGACCGAAATACCAATACTAAAAGGAAAAACGTTTTTCTTTTACTGCTTTTCCCCTTTTTCTCTCTAAATTCCCGAACTTCGAGAAAGACGAAGAGCTAGCAATCACTTTGCTTGTTTCGTCGCGTGGATACCGGTAGAGGGAAATTCCACAAAGGGAATTCCGTTGGTGAAAAAGAAAACTTCCAAGAATCGTCATCCTCCATTCAAGAAGTAGCTTCTTGAATCCGGAAAATTGTAAGTTTTTACCGCTGTTTTCGAATTGTTTCATATGAGCGGATCCTTCAGGGGAGGATCCATGGGTGTTTGGAACGAGTTTCCGCCCATGAATCCCTTCAGTCACTACCTTCGCAGATTATTTGTACGCGCCCTCTACATTTATGAAAATTATGTGCCCCTTTTGAGGATTATTTGCACGCACCCCCCGCATTTCTGAAAAGTTGTCACCCTTGATTCTGGCACGAGGATCTCCGAATGCAATTTTTTTTTTTAAAAAAAATTGAAATATAAAAATGAGAGAATAGAGAGTGCACAAAAAAAATAAAAATTTTCCATTTATTAACTTATTATCTAAAACACGCACTCAGCAGGAATGCTCTGAGAATGTCGAAGATGCTCCCTAGTCCTAGATCTAGAGTTTTCTACGCCGCCTTCGGGCGCGTTTTCAAGCCGGACGATGATCTCAATCATCTACTGCGCTTTCTACCTATCGTTGTCGCCATTAATCACTGAGATTTTTGTCGGTGACATAGTTTCTGCGGGCTCAACTTTGAGCAGTGGTCCGGCTAATGTTAAAAAATGTTTCTTTAGCACTGCCGGACCGGCATGTTTGGTTTTTGCTTGCTTGATGGGTCGACGGATGAGTGTAGATCCATTATTTCAATATGAATTAGGTTGGGAAGCACAGGAGAATGAGATTAAAGAATCTGTTTCTGGCTTGTATGATAATTGGAAATCGATGGGTTTGGGTTAGCTGGGTAGTTTCTTTAGTACTATAGGGCGCCTGATACTTGGGGAATACAGGGAATTGCGGTTGCCGGTGTCCAAGACCGGCCGAAATTTTTGCTTTGGTGGTGGGTTAGTAGTGAGGGATGAGATGGTGTTAATGGAAGAGATTTGGGTCAGGCCCTCAAAAGGGAACCGTGGTGGATGGCTTGATATGTGGAAGGGAGCGGCTGATGGGAGATTGTAAACACTGTCGGAGAGAATGAAGATGTCCGGTGATGGAATGTTTCAGATGGGAAGAGTCGGGCAACATGTAACCTGTAAGCCCTAAGGGAGAACAAACTCAGTTTTTGATATTGGACAAACATTTGATGTTGTGTCTAATGATCTCAATCTTTGTGATAGAATATCGGAAGTCAAAATGGAAGCTCTAAGTACTTCAATCAAGCCATGATCAAGATTCAAAGTTATACTTAAAGGCGCATCTCGTCGAGATTGAAGATTGAAGACTTAGGTTTGGTTAGGATAGCTTTGTCTTTATAAGTCGTTATCTTATAAGCTCTAACCAATGCTCTTATAAACATAAACATACAACACTCAAGTCTTGCATGCTCATAAACACGTTTTCAAAAGGCTAAGTTTCAAAAGGATTCTTAAATGTGTTCTTATCTTAAAAGCCTTTGATTTCAAAGTCTAAGTCCTTTAAAATGGTTTTCCAAATGTTCTTACTTGTTACCTTTTGGGAAAACCTTTTAGACTTCAAAAAATTTCAAAACTAGTGAAAAATCAACATCTCTCATACTCAGAAAAGTCGGATCATCCGAGCTTTTCTCGGATCGACCGAACCGAAACAGAGAGTTGTAGATTTGGAACTAACAGAGGTTGGTCGACCTAAGGGTCATCTCGGTCGACCGAGGTTGCTTAGGGTGAACCGAGGTCTTGGACGGGTCATCCGTCCGAGTTCGAGTTCGGCCAACCGAACTCCTGTGTTTACTAGCCGTTATATGACCGTTGCAGAGTCGTTTTTTCGAGTATATTTTGAAATGTATATATACTCTAAAGCTGAGAATGACTCTAGGGCTTGCAAATAACATATACATTGATTTCTTATCAAGTCTTAAACACTTTCAAAGTAAATGCTCTTCATCTCTATGATCTAAATCATTCAAGAGTGATCTTTCTAAAGCAAGATAAAGAGTGTGCATCTTATGTTCTAAGAGCTGAATATTCTTGTACTTCAAAGGTATCTATCTCTCACTTATAAGAGTGAACAACCTTCATCTTAAACCATCTCATTCCCTTTCTTAGTGATAGGGTTATTCTTGTATAAGTCCTACTTTGTGTGGGCAATTTACTCTTAGTGAGTTTTGTATTTTGGTTGTGTTGTAAAACTCTTAGTGAGTTATCCACAAGTGTAATATTCTTCTTAGTGAAGTTGTTGAAAATCCTTGGGTAAGGCTCAAGGTAGTGGATGTAGATTCTAAGTGAATCGAACCACTATAAATCCTTTGTCATGTGGTTGGCTTTTTGCTTTGTTGTTATTCATCTTGCTCAAACTTACACTAGCCTTGCTTAGATTCGGAAAAGTTTACAAGATTGATTAAAACCCAATTCACCCCCCCCCCTCCCCCTTGTGTTTTACATTTGGTATCAGAGCCTCGACTTCACCTTTAGCTTAATCGCTTGAAGTAAAGATTATGGCCGGAAATTCCGCCTTAGCGTTCTTAGAGGTCTTCCACCAATAGACCACCACTCTTTGATGGAAAAGACTATAATGCTTGGAAAAACCGATTCAAGATATATGTGTGCTCCATAGATTATTCTTTATGGCATATATTTGAAGAAGGTCCATATGTTCATATGAAAGTGGTGGATGGTGTTCAAATTCCAAAGTCGGACCGTGAGCTAAATGAAGTTGAGTCCAAGAAAATGACTCGAAATTATAAGGCAATGAACATTCTTAGTTGTGCCTTGGATCAAGATGAATACAACCGTGTCCGTGGAAGAAAATCCGCCCACTCTATGTGGAAAATGCTTGAAGTTACTCATGAAGGCACAAATCAAGTCAAGGAGTCAAGGTTGAACTTGCTAGTTAGGGAATATGAGTTATTCTCCATGAAGCCAAATGAATCAATCAATGAGATGAATACTAGATTCACCAATGTGATAAATGGCTTGAAGTCCTATGGTAAAGATTACACTATGGGTGAGATGAATAGGAAGATTCTCAATTCTCTTCCTAAAAGTTGGGAAACAAAAGCTCTTGCCATTGAAGAAGCCAAGGACTTAAAGACATATTCAACGGAGGAACTTATTGGCTCTCTACTCACCTTCGAGATGAAGAAAAGGAAAAATGTTCCTAAAAAGGGTATTGATCTTGATTCCATCATTAATCATGAAGAGGAAGAGAAATTGTTCTTTAATCTCAAAAACTCAAAGTGCATGTTAAGCCTTTGGGATGATGAAGGAAGTGATGATGATCAAGAAGAAAAAGACCACATGTGTCTTATGGGATTTGGTAATGAGGTACATCTTTCTCCTTCCACTTCAAATTCTTATGATGATGATGATGAGGATGATCCTAATGAGCTTTTATGTGATATGTATGATCAATTGAAAAAATGTGCAAAGCAAAACAAAGATATGAAGCTTAAAATTGAATCTTTGCTTGAAGAAAGATCTAAGTTGTGTGAGGAAAATAAAAAAGTTGTGTGATGATGTTAATTGCTTGAAATCCGAAAATGAGAGTCTCATTACTACTTGTAAAGCATCTTCATTACAATACAAAGAAGCATGTGTTAAATTGTCATCCCTTGAAAATAAACTTGTTGAGTTTGATCTTTTGAAGAACAAAGTTAATGACCTTACCCTTCTTGTTGAAAACTTTACTAAGGGTAAGAAAAATCTTGATCAAATTCTTGGTATGCAACGTGCTTCTCATGCTAAACATGGTCTTGGTTATATTGCTAATCATGTTGTTACTTCTAGCTCTTCCCATATAACTAAGAATCATGTTGTGAATGCTAGAACGCCACATAGGGCAAATAGATTTGTTAAGCGTGTTCACAAATCTTTTGAGTCACATATTTGTTGCACTTATTGTGGAAAATATGGTCACACTAGTATTAGATGTTATGTGAAGAAAAAGATTGAAAGGGGACTAAAAACCATTTGGAGAGTTAAGCATACTTCAACTAACCCCCATGGACCCAAACAAAAGTGGGTACCAAAAGTCACTCCTCCTCCTTTGTATTAGGTACTTGCAAGCAAGGTAAATACTCCGGCTCAATGGTTTCTTGATAGTGGATGTTGTCGCCACATGACCGGAGATGCCTCATTAGTCAAAGACGTGGAACCTATCTATGAAGGTTATGTCACATTTGGGGACAAAAAGAAGGGTAGAATCCTTGGCATTGGAAATGTTGGTAAAGATTCTTCAACTCTTGTTAAGCATGTTCTTCTTGTTGATAGCCTCAAATATAATTTGCTAAGTATTAGCCTGGTTTTGATGTTATGTTTAGCAAAAAGGCTTGCTCTATTGTTGATAGCTCTTCTCATGAAAAAATGCTTGTTGCTAATAGAACCGGTAATGTTTATATGTTGTCATTGGATGATCTTATTGCATGCGATTTTAAATGCTTATCCATAAATGAGGTTGATGCATTCTTATGGCACCGTAGGCTTGGTCATGTGAGCATGGATCTCTTAAATACTCTTTCCTCTAAAGAGCTAGTACGTGGGCTTCCAAAAGTGAAATATGAGAAAACCCGTCTTTGTGATGCTTGTCAATTTGGAAAACAAACAAAAACGTCTTTCAAGCCTAAACAAATAGTTTCCACTTCTAAACCACTTGAACTTGTTCATCTTGTTCTTTTTGGACCAATGAGGACCACTAGCTTAGGTGGTAAGAGGTATGCCTTTGTTATTGTGGATGATTTTTCAAGATTCACTTGGGTAATCTTTCTTGCACAAAAAGATGACACCTTCCATGAGTTTTCAAATCTTTTCAAAAAGGTTCAAAACTCGCTTGAACTAAAACTTGTTACCTTGAGAAGCGATAATGGAAGGGAATTTAACAATCAATATTTTGAAAAGTTTTGTAATGAAAATGGCATCACACATAACTTTTCGGCTCCAAAAACGCCTCAACAAAATGGGGTTGTTGAAAGGAAAAATAGAACTTTACAAGAGATGGCTAGGTCTATGCTTAGTGAAAATTCTTTACCTAAATATTTTTGGGCCGAAGCCGTGAACACCGCTTGTTATATTGTTAATAGAGTTCTTTTAAGGCCTTTTGTTGGAAAAACTCCTTTTGAGGTTATCTTTGGAAAAATACCCTCAATCTCATATTTCAAAGTTTTTGGTAGCAAATGTTTTGTGCTCAACATTAAAGATAGCCTTGGAAAATTTGACAAGAAATCCGATGAAGGAATATTTCTTGGCTATTCTTCAAACAAAAAGGCTTATAGGGTCTATAATAAAAGAACCTTGAGTATTGAAGAGTCCATGCATGTATCTTTTGATGAATCTAATATCTACTTGCCTAGAAAAGATGATGATGATATAGGTATGCCTTTGGAAAGTATATATGAAATCCATCAAGCTCCTATGTTGGATGATAATTCCAAGGATAAGGAGGACATTGAAACTACTCAATATGATCCTCAAGTCACTCAAAGCAATGATCCTTCAACAAATGAGCTACCAAAGGATTGGATATACAAGCAAGGTCACCCTCAAGAGCAAATCATTGGTGATCCATCCGTTGGCGTCAAAACAAGGCGGTATTTCATAGATAATATTGCTCTACTTTCTTCTATAGAACCTAAGAACGATCATGATGCTTTACGTCGTTATTTTTAGAACTTTTATGATGCTTGAAGTCTTTTTGATTATGCCAAAGGGGGAGAAAAATAGTGTTTTATCTTTATTACCATTACTTATCTTAGATCATCCGAACTCATGCATGTTTTGAGGGGGAGCTTATTATATATCTTATTTCTCAAAACATCTTTATATGGAAGGAAGGAGGAAAGAAGGATGGTTGGGAAATAGGGCTCTTCTAAGAGTCCCTAGATGCTATGGCAAATAGAAGTTATCATTCTAGTGCTTTCGTCTCTCCGGGTTTTTATCTTCTAAGCACTAGTATTTGTTCTTAATTGATCTTTGTCTTTTTGCCATGCTTCCTTGTTCTTAATGTTGTCCATATTCTATCTTATTGCATCAAAGTTTGTCATAATCAAAAAGGGGGAGATTGTAAGCCCTAAGGGCGAACAAACTCAGTTTTTGATATTAGACAAACATTTGATGTTGTGTCTAATGGTCTCAATCTTTGTGATAGAATATCGGAAGTCAAAATGGAAGCTCTAAGTACTTCAATCAAGCCATGATCAAGATTCAAAGTTATACTTAAAGGCGCATCTCGTCGAGATTGAAGATTGAAGACTTAGGTTTGGTTAGGATAGCTTTGTCTTTATAAGTCGTTATCTTATAAGCTCTAACCAATGCTCTTATGAACATAAACATACAACACTCAAGTCTTGCATGCTCATAAACACGTTTTCAAAAGGCTAAGTTTCAAAAGGATTCTTGTATGTATTCTTATCTTAAAAGCCTTTGATTTCAAAGTCTAAGTCCTTTAAAATGGTTTTCCAAATGTTCTTACTTGTTACCTTTTGGGAAAACCATTTAGACTTCAAAAGATTTCAAAACTAGTGAAAAATCAACATCTCTCATACTCAGAAAAGTCGGATCATCCGAGCTTTTCTCGGATCGACCGAACCGAAACAGAGAGTTGTAGATTTGGAACTAACAGAGGTCGGTCGACCGAGGTTGCTTAGGGTGAACCGAGGTCTTGGACGGGTCATCCGTCCGAGTTCGAGTTCGGTCAACCGAACTCCTGTGTTTACTAGCCGTTATATGACCGTTGCAGAGTCGTTTTTTCAGTATATTTTGAAATGTATATATACTCTAAAGCTGAGAATGACTCTGGGGCTTGCAAATAACATATACATTGATTTCTTATCAAGTCTTAAACACTTTCAAAGTAAATGCTCTTCATCTCTATGATCTAAATCATTCAAGAGTGATCTTTCTAAAGCATGACAAAGAGTATGCTGAAGGGATTCATGGGCGGAAACTCGTTCCAAACACCCATGGATCCTCCCCTGAAGGATCCGCTCATACAAAACGAATCAAAAAACAGCAATAAAAACTTACGTTTTGGATTCAATAAGCTACTTCTTGAATGGAGGATGACGTTTCTTGGATCGGATGCTGCTACCGATTGATCTCCCTTTGCGGAAAGTCCCTTTAACGGGAACCACGCGACGAAACGGGCAGCGATTGCTAGCTCTTCGTTTTTCTGAGATTCGGGAATTAGAGAGAAAAGGGAGAGGCAAGAATAATCCGAAATCTGATTTCGGGAAAAAAATGTTTAATTGCGGCTGAAGCAAGGATGGACTAGGGTTTCGGCTGAGAGTTAATTATATAGGGTGTGAGAGTTTGTTCCCATAGCAACTCTCACGTCCTCCACTCTCTCGGCGGTGGGAGTCCGAACTCCCACGTCCTATCAACCTCTTTTGGCGGTGGGAGTCTATAACTCCCACGTGCACTAGACTTCTGCTGGTAGTGAGAGTCTTTATCAGATAATAACTCCCACGTAATTCCAGCTATACCGAAAATGCCCCTTATATCTAATTCGAATAATAACACTTTATTATTCTCAGAAAAGTGAATGTCAGATACAATGAACCTAGACACATTCTAGATTCATTGAATCGGACATGAAAGCTCGTTAGCTCGTCTATGTGTGTGACCACTGTAGGTTCATATCACAATGGCAATGAAAACACACTTAGTAGTAGTGTGAGTTCATAAATCACTGAGCGGTCCCTAGCAGGGACATTGTGACTACCCAAAGTGAATGAATATACAACGGAACCTAATATCAATCTACTATTTAATCCCTTTGTCTCGCGATATCCTAATTAAGCATAAGGCATGGTGGTCGTCACCCTTATTAAGCTTAATTGTATTTATGCTCGATCTCGAGTAGATTGTTTCGACAAATAGCATTTGATAACCACTTTATCAAATACATTTGAGCACTGGCCATGCATTTAAACAGATCTTTCCCTATCGAGGGGGCCCATGGATATCTCTCTCAATAATAGAGAGTGACAAATTCCTTACAATGTCTCTCACATTCAAGCTATGATAAGACACTACATCCGATCATCGGTCAGTATTGATTACTCTATACAAGTAACGTCCAGCTGAGTCAAAAGCGTGGCTCCATTCATACTAGAATCAATGAAGACATAAGGTCTAAGGATTCTAAAATAGTATTGAGGAAGTAATACTTATGACTTAAGACCATGAAATATTACTTCTCGACGGATCACGTCGAGTACAATGTATCCTATATATTGCATCTATGATGTGATTTGTATCCATTACACATGATCGAGTAAAACAAGATCATCAATCAACAATCATACTAGTTTTATTTCATAGTAATTAAGCATTACATAAAACTAGGGACTTCTAGAATAGTAATTACATAAGCTAATGAGTTTTACTATCAAACCACACATTTGAAGGCAAAATTAACTATTCAATTACATGCTCAAAAGATAATAAAACGCACAACATGTGCTAATGGTCCTAGGGCACTATTAACATGTGCATCTTATGTTCTAAGAGCTGAATATTCTTGTACTTCAAAGGTATCTATCTCTCACTTATAAGAGTGAACAACCTTCATCTTAAACCATCTCATTCCCTTTCTTAGTGATAGGGTTATTCTTGTATAAGTCCTACTTTGTGTGGGCAATTTACTCTTAGTGAGTTTTGTATTGTGGTTGTGTTGTAAAACTCTTAGTGAGTTATCCACAAGTGTAATATTCTTCTTAGTGAAGTTGTTGAAAATCCTTGGGTAAGGCTCAAGGTAGTGGATGTAGATTCTAAGTGAATCGAACCACTATAAATCTTTTGTCTTGTGGTTGGCTTTTGCTTTGTTGTTATTCATCTTGCTCAAACTTACACTAGCCTTGCTTAGATTCGGAAAAGTTTACAAGATTGATTAAAACCCAATTCACCCCCCCTCTTTTGTTTTACATAACCTCTCCGCACTGGGTCGGGTATTGCAACCGCAACCAAGCCAAAAACAATATCAAACATATTAATCTGTGCCGGTTGTTTGGGCCAGTATATTGGTCTTTAACTTTTACTTCAATTTTCTTTGACACTGGACCGTATGTTACTGGCCCAGTGTTGGGCAACCTGCAAGAAAAAATGTGGTCGGGGCGAGTTGGGTCTCAGACCCATGGCTGGGCAATATAGGTTGCACATGGACCAAAAAATTGGGCCAAGAGGTTATGAGGATGGGCTTGGGTGCAGCTATGAGACAATCTAATCATGACTACATTTGGACTGGTTTATTGGGCCAATTTTCTCAGATCATGGGTCTAGTCCGAAATGGGCTAACTCATGGACTGTTCTAGTTTCTTTCGGCCGGGTTACTTAATGTCAGTCTAAATATTAATGTTTGCTATGCTTTGATTGGTAGAGGAAAAAATATGTTGCATCTCTCATCACGACATCAGATTCATTTATCTCCGATTCAGGTTGTAATGCTAATTTTGGATGCAAACGAAGACCCAACCGCAAACTCTCCAATTTGCGAGCAAAATTTTGACGAAGATGACAAGGCGGAGGTCGCAAGTCGGCTGTGCCATGACCCATGAGTTGCCTGATCTGGAATTGTTCGGGACGAAATAATTTCCGAACAATTCAAAACTTAGTGCGCCTCATAATGGTCGCTTTTCTTATAGTTTTATCTTTTTCATAATAAATTCATTTGTACACTTCATGATCAATATCATGAAAGTTTTAGGTTTTATTTCATGTTTTAAATTAGGATTTACTTCAAGTTTAATGTATGCAAACAAAGGGGGCGACCGTCTCGAACTTGGAGAAGCATTCCTCAAGGCAGAGAATTGTTGTAGCATGGCTTTGAATGGAGGATCATGAGCGGACGTTATGTTCGTATCTGGTGTGGTCGCTGGCTAGCTATACATTGCAGTTTTCAGCTGATCTCCCCTCCTAATTTTATGTGTTTTGAAAGTTTGCAAATAAGAACTCTGACAAGTGTGGAAGCCTTCTGCTTTGAACGTGACATTGATTTTGTTTTTTTGGTTATAAAGTCTATTTGTAAAGAAATAGTAATACGTATATTAGGGAATCTATTCTTTGTAATTTTTTATGCTCACAAGTCAATTAATCTTCTGATTCACTTGTTGGCTAGACATCCTCTGAGGCTTGGCTCCTCATTTCAAATGGTAGGGGATCCCTAGAAATTTCACCTCCATCATGTAACTCCTGATATCGATTAATGATATTATTATTTTCCTACAAAAAAAGAAGAAGAGAGAGTGCACAAATAAATAAACGAGAGTGTCAAATTAGTCCTCCCAAAACATCTCATGTTCAGATATTTCTCTTACTATGTAACGTTTTCTCCCTCAGTCTGTCTCATTTTATTTAGGGTAGTGATTATTGCATTAAAAACTTGAGATCAAATAAGAATAAAGATGACATAATGGCATATCAAATTTTAACAATTATTTTCATTTTATATACTCTTTAATTCTTCATTGATCCAAAAAATTTGATTCAAACAAATTTATTTATTCCTTTTGTCATTTTCTTTTTGGCTGTGCTGGGTGAAGGGGTTGGTGTTATTGGGAAACGAAAACTGGCTAGAAATATAAATAATGAACAAAAAATAAGATCTAAGCATAACATTTCCTATGGAGACAAATTTACCTTTAAAAATTTAACACATGGGAAGCACATGAATTTTTTTTACATTACATTAACATTCACAGATTATATAATAAATGTATAGTAAATTAATTAAAATACAAAATAAGCAATGAAAAAATTAATTAATTAGCCATTACTCATTAGGAATACACACCGAATGACATGAACATGAATATTACTGTACAATTGGCAATGCTATCTGCGCTTTCGCTCCAAACTGAAAAACTAATCAATTTAAAAAATACACTAAAGATCGGATTGTACTCGAACCGTAGATTTTAGTTAATTTAAAAAATACTAATTAATTTTAATATTAGTATAATATTTGATAGTATTAAACAAATATTTATCTCTTAAAAGAGTCTTAGGAAAATGATATTACGTTATGTTTCTAAAAATTATGAAACTCAAATTTTCATATCAAAATTCTTACAGAAAAAAAATAAAAAAAAATAATCTATTCGGGTATGATCGAATTGAAACAATCTAAACTCAATAAAATTGATTATTTGATTCAATACTTAATTGATCAAATTAGAGTTTGGTATTTCGAATTACCCTTACAATATTCCAGTCGACGACGAAGGATGAGCTCGGAGACAAAAAAAAATAGATGCAAAAATGGAAAATGGAATCGATTGATAGAAGAGAAGAACTTTGTCGGCAACTGAAGATTCAAGATGCTTGAGAAGATTGAAAAATCGCATAGTTGAACAATGAAGATTAAACCACAGATTTTGATTTGATAGAAAAGAATTGGTTTTTGTGTAAAATGAAAAATCAATTTTTTTTAAAAAACAAAATTCGGGTCAGGTGTTATCCCAATCAAACCCAAAAGATAAAATAGCTAATTCAGAAGGATTTTAACACTTTCGAATACGATTCCAAAAATTTATACCGATTTTAATTGATCACACTGATGCTACTCATGTACGATCTTACGAGTTAATTCGTAAATTGACTAGCAATTCTATGTGAACTTCATTTTCATTTTCAAATGGGGAAATTGGCCTGTTTAGTCCCCTAAGAATTTTCGGTTAGCCTGTATAGTCCCCAATATTTAATTTCAGCCTGTAAAGTCCCCCAGGAATTTTCGTTCAGCCTGTAAAGTCCCTAATGTTTAATTTCAGCCTGTAAAGTCCCCCAGAAATGATACTACTCACGAATTCCCACACCAATTTTGAACCAGCCTTTTATCAAGAAGCCATAAATAACTCTACCCGAAGCCCACTTTCATTACATCCCGACCCCCA
The DNA here is from genome assembly GCA_026122235.1 of Vinca minor. NCBI lineage: Eukaryota > Viridiplantae > Streptophyta > Magnoliopsida > Gentianales > Apocynaceae > Vinca > Vinca minor. Next base: position 304,057 of record JAOCZM010000248.1, read on the forward strand.
AAAAAAAATAGTAAGAAAAACTAGTGAACTCATGACTACTTTTTGCTCTTCCACAACCACCGGAAACCAGGGCGGGGCCACCGCTAGTCTCAATATATCTAAATATAGAGATTTTACTGTACTTTAGTTTTCGAAATCTAAAAATCGTATTATATTTTGATAATTTTTATAATTTTTATTTTAAAATTTTAGGGGTCTAACTTTAATAAATGGTATACGGCATCAATATTATTAGAGACGACATGAGTAATACTAAATTCTGATATAAACTCTAACGATATAGATATAAATAATACTCTGCTTTTTTCAATCATTCAATCAATTCCCGCCTCAACAGTGTTCACTAATACTTTGTTTTTTTCAATCATTCAATCAATTCCCACATGTTTATACCCTTAGGTAGGCCTCCCGGCTCCTATGCGGGACAGTTTTTTGTTCCGCACGTACGGGACAATCAAAATCAGATTCTAGAAGATTTAGTGCTCTAAGTTTCATTTCTAAACTTAATGCAAAGATAATTTAGACATCAATTTAAGTTTCAAATTAAACTAAATCTAAACCTGGACTCAATCCAAATATACTCTATAACTTTAATTTTAATGGACAACAATGGAGGAGAATAAGGACAATCCAATCACCTCATATTTTTGTGTGTTTGAATGTCTTTGTCTTTGGTGCATAATTAATTAGGCAATAAGCTAATTTTATTATGCATTGCTTTATGGCTCCCGACTCCTATGCGGGACAGTTTTTTGTTCCGCACGTGCGGAACAAGCTACCAGTCGTCGAATGAGATTTTTAACTGTCCAGATCTGGAGACAATTTTTTTTTTAATATTTTAAGTCCAGTCGCAACTTTTCTCTCTTCAGATCTGCACCGTTCAAAATCCTATCCGACGGATGGGATTGTTCCGCACGTGCAGAACAATCTCTGTTCCGCATAGGAGCCGGACTGGTCTAGAATCGTCTTCTCCATCAATATTCAACCCCACATAGTTAATGCTATCTGTCATGATCTCCAAATATCAAGATCTAATAATTTTAACAAAGGGTAAAAAGTATCCATGTCCCTTAAACTATTCTTAATTTTTGTTTTTTTATTCTTAACTAAAAAGTGTAAAGTCCTTAATTAATCCTAAATTTTTATGAAGTGTTAATGTTTCGCTTTCTATCAAATTCCACCGTTAAGTTTAACGGAATAGCAATATGTGACTCTCACATGACTTAACTCATGGCAATTTTGAAAAAAAAAATAGGTAATGACCTAAAAAAGTCAAAATATTATAAGAAAAATTCGCCAAAATTTTCCTCCTGATTTTTTGGTCATCCTATTTTGTTATTAATTTCTCAAATATTTTCAAATAACATTACAATTGACCAAATGTAATAGATTTGTAGGCTACATCTCCTGAATCTATCTCCCTTACGATTGGGAATCCATGTAATAAATTTTTTTTTATGAATAAATGATTAATCATTAATAATAAAATGGCCGGAGCCATTACAACCTGAAAAGTTTCCCAACTCTTTTCTCTAATACAACAAAATAGAGGAGTTGAAGAAAGAAGAAAGTCAAATAAGACAGAAAATATAAGTTACACAATGTAACAGGAAAAAACCCACACCTCAAATACTCTAGGTGGGAAACAACTAAAATAATTATTAATAATAATCTAACAAACAAACAAAATATAATTTTCTCCACAACATCTTCATCTTCATTCTCGAACTCCAAAGACAAGCATTTGGTTTCAACCTCTTTCGTAGACAGTAATTCAGAAGAATATTGACGTATCAACGATCTAAAAAATCGCGTATAAAAAAGAGGTGAAAAAACAAGAAAGGCCAAATCAAAACTAGATATCCAAATCTTACCATCAACTAGCCGATCTAAGATGATCGATATAAGATTTCGCCTCCAAATCTTGAATCCAGAAGAAAAAACGCAAAAGAGAAAACTTATCCATTTTTGTTGCCAAAAGAAGAGGTGATGACACAAAAAGAAAGTGAGGAATGACCGAAATTCATGTAATATATTAGACTAAGATTACGTACAAACTCAATAGGAGTAATACCAAGTTGGATATTAATCATACAAAAAAAATGTGATAATTAAGTGGTCCTTTGGGATCAAGATATATCATTTTTGTCTTCTGGTACCGATTCTTGCTTCAACAGTGTTCACTAGTACTCTTGCTTCTTTTTTCAATCAATAAATAAGTGGTCATTTGGCCGACAACTTACCGTTCGGTTCCTATGCGGAACAGCTCTTTTTTTTACTGGCGGAATAATTGGAGCTCGTCGGATGATATTTTGAACGGGTTAGATCTGGAGAGAAAAATATTACGGCTGCTTTAAAAAATAATAAAAAAAATATTTTTCTCTCTCAAATTTGAACAGTTAAAAAATATCATCCGACGAGTGGAATGATATCCCACATGTGCGGGACATTTGGCCGTCCCGCATAGAAGCCGTGAGCGACAACTTATTCCATTTCGTCTATTACGTATTTTTGTATGGAACATTTACGATATGGGACGAGAGTAGGGGAGTAGAGCGCAGTCAGTTTAGCTGAAAGCTTCACGTCACCCCCTCTCTTCAATATTTCATCTCCAATCACGGTTAAAATACAAAAAAATATAGTCACGATATGGGACATGAGTTTAAAGTAAAAAAAATTGTACAAACTTGTCACATCATTATAAAATGAGGAGAGAGAAATTTTTTTACTTTTAACTGTGTCCATATCATAACTATTTTTTTTGTATTTTAACTATGATTGAAAAATAATTTTTTTTTGCGAGAGAGGGTGACGTGCGCTTTCAGCTAGCAATGAGCTGCGCCTCTGCACTGCGCTGTCCCATATCGAAATTTTCCTTTTTGTATTGTCATAACGGTTTGCCTCACGTAGTGGGCGGCAGTGATGTTGCATGGGTGGTGCTGCTCTGTGGTGATTAGGCGGTGCTGCAGAAATGGATTTAGGTTTATTTTGTTAACACGAACTTAAAATTAGAGTCTAAATATACATGAACATGAATATTATTGTACAATTGGCAATGCTATCTGTGCTTTTGCTCCAAACTGAAAAACTAATCAATTTAAAAAATACACGAGAGATCAGATTGTACTCGAATCGTAGATGTTAGTTAATTTAAAAAATACTAATTAATTTCAATATAAGTATAATATTTGATAGTATTAAACAAATATTTATCTCTTAAAAGAGTCTTAGGAAAATGATATTACGTTATGTTTCTAAAAATTATGAAACTCAAATTTTCATATCTAAATTCTTACAGCAAAAAAATATAAAAAATAATCTATTCGGGTATGATTGAACTGAAACAATCTAAACTCAATAAAATTGATTATTTGATTCAATACTTAATTGATCAAATTAGAGTTTGATATTTCGAATTACCCTTGCGATATTCCAGTCAACGACGAAGGATGAGCTCGAGACAAAAAAAATAGATGCAAAAATGGAAAATGGAATCGATTGATAGAAGAAAAGAAATTTGTCGGCAACTGAAGATTCAAGATGCTTGAGAAGATTGAAAAACGCATAGTTGAACAAAGAAGATTAAAAAGCAGACTTTGATTTGATAGAAAAGAATTTTTTTTGTGTAAAATAAAAAATCAATTTTTTTTTAAAAAAATCCGGGTCGGGTGTTATCTTAATCAAACCCAAAAGATAAAATAGCTAACTCGAAGGGATTTTAACGTTTTCGAATACGACTCCACGAATTTACACTGATTTTAATTGATCACACTGATGTACGATCTTACGAGTTAATTCGTAAATTAACTAGCTTCTATGTGAACTTCATTTTCATTTTCAAATATACTACTCCCGAATTCGCACACCAATTTTGAACCAGCCTTTTATCAAGAAGCCATAAATAACTCTACCCCAAGCCCACTTTCATTACATCCCGACCCCCCAAAAAAAATAGTAAGAAAAACTAGTGAACTCATGACTACTTTTTGCTCTTCCACAACCACCGGAAACCAGGGCGGGGCCACCGCTAGTCTCCCCGGCATCCATCCAGACATTGTCCAAACATATATCTTAACCAGACTAGACGGTCCAACTCTTGCATCCTTAAGTTGCATTTCCTCGGAATCTCAGATTATTTGCAATGACGAAAGCCTTTGGAAGACTCTTTGCAACTCCCATTGGCCTTCCACAATCATCTCAACCTTTCCCTCAGCCCATCGCTCGTTCTTCTCCGATTCTTACGCAACAACCAAACGCCTCCATTACTTCCCTAATAAGTCTAATCCCACTAAAAATAAGTCAATACAAACGTCGGAACTGATCTCTCTCGTTGATATTCACTATGGGAATGAGATCGTATACTCGAAAGTGAATGTAACACCGAGCGAGAGTATGTCCTTCAAGTCTCCTCCTATGAGAGTTGATCTTCTTGACCCAAAGGAGAGGGTTAGGACATTCATAAAATTCGAACGCGAGGAATGGACGTGCACAAGCATGCAGAAGAACATGAGTTTGAGTTGGATATTAATTGATCCTATTAAGAAAAGGGCAGTTAATTTGTCAAGCCTTAGGCCAATGCAGGTCTGGCAACACCCATGGACCGGGCGAATATTGGTAAATTATGCGACAATAATTGCTTCCAGAGTTTATGGGCGGTTTGTCAAGTGCGGAGTGGAAGTCAGTTGTGAAAGGAGGGATGGGGGATTTTTGCATCTCAGGGATATAGGAATGCAATTGGAGGACATTGAGGGAAATGTATTAAGTGGGTATGATAGTTTGGAAATTTTGCAGGAGGCCATGGAGGGTAAAAGAGTAAAAGGTAAAATAGGAGAGGTTAAGAAAATGCATGAAATGTTCATGTTTTGGAAGAAATGCTATATTTCCAATTAATTTGTTGGGGGGAAACAATTTCATCATCGCATTATCAAGGCACATTGGTAAAAATCGTCGATACCGGTATATGTTTCCTTTCATTTGCTCAATTATTCTGAATTTGTCATGTGAAAATTTCTTCTAATTATATATATACGTGATAAATTGTGAGTGGTTGGACACATGAATAGATAAATACACGAGTACAAAATGATTATTTGCCTAATAACACAAGTATAGTTTTGTAAATTGGCTGTTTTAAGAAAATCGTGTGGAACACGAGCCTCGAATTTGGGTCTCTTTCTTCACATCAGATTTCTTTTGGTTATCTGAATAATTATTCTGTTTAGTGTAAATTATTATTTTATTATAGTTTAATAATTATTCTGTTGCAGCTTAATAGAAGTCTAATAACCCATTAGTTTTATTTCAGAGAAAACTTCTCTCTTTCTTCTGGTACGCATTGCAAAATATATAATTGTAAGCCCTAAGGGCGAACAAACTCAGTTTTTGATATTGGACAAACTTTTAATGTTGTGTCTAATAATCTTAATCTTTGTGATAGAATATCGGAACTCATTATGGAAGCTCTAAGTACTTCAATCAAGCCATTGGTATCAAGATTCAAAGTTATATTCAAGGCTTATCTTTCAAGATTGAAGATTGAAGACTTAGGTTTGGTTAGATTAGCTTTGCCGTTATTAGTCGTTATCTTATAAAGCTCTAACCAAAACTCTCATGAACATAAGCTCTACACTCTAGTCTTGCATGCATCATAAACACGTTTTCAAAAGGCATAGTTTTCAAAAGGATTCTTAAATGTGTTCGTATCTTCAAAGCCTTTGTTTTCTAAGTCTAAGTCCTTTAAAATGGTTTTCCAAGTGTTCTTTCTTGTTACCTTTTGGGAAAACCTTTTAGACTTCTAAAGACTTCAAAAGATTTCAAAACGTGTGAAAAATCAGCTCAGAGGTCGGATCATCCGAGTTTACCTCGGATCAACCGAGCACAAACAGAGAGTTTTGATGTTGAGCCTCGGTCGACCAAAGGCTGGTTCGGTCGACCTAAGTGATGGTTCGGTCGACCGACCTAGGGTGAAGGTCAACCGAAGTATGGCTTCGGTCATCCGAGGTTGAACTTCGGTCAACCGAACTCTGCGAGTTCTAGCCGTTATTTGACCGTTAAATAGTCGTTTTTTCAGCTATTTTGAAATGTACAAATACTCCAAAGCTAGACAACGATTCTAAGACTTGCATATACAATATAGATTGATTTCTTATCAAGTCTAAACACTCTCAAAGTAAATGCTCTTCATTTCTATGATCTAAATCATTCAAGAGCAATCTTTCAAAAGCAAGACAAAGAGTGGAATTCGTATGTTCAAAGAGCTTATCATTGTTGTACTTCAAAGGTAATATCTTTCACTTAGAAGAGTGAATATTCTTTGTATTAAACATTCTTATTCCCTTTCTTAGTGATTGGGTAATTGTTGTAAAAGTCCTACTTAGTGTGGGCAAGCTCTTAGTGAGTTTTGTATTGTGGTTGTTGTGTAAAACTCTTAGTGAGTTGTCCACAAGTGTAAAGTTCTTCTTAGTGAAGTTGTTGAAATCCTTGGGTGCGGCTCAAGGTAGTGGATGCAGATTCTAAGTGAATCGAACCACTCTAAATCCTTTGTCTTGTTATTGGGTTTTGCTTTGCTTTTAATCATCTTGCTCAAACTTACACTTGCATTGCAAAGCTTCGAAAAAGTTTACAAGATTAGTTAAAACCCAATTCACCCCCCCCCCTCTTGTGTTTTACAATTGGTATCAGAGCCTCGTCTTCATCTTTAGCTTAATCGCTTGAAGAAAAGATTAATGGCCGGTTGTTCCGCTTTAGCCTACCAAGAGGGATCTTCCACAAATAGACCACCTCTCTTTGATGGAAATAATTTCAATGCTTGGAAAGATCGTTTCAAAATCTATGTGTGCTCTATAGACTACTCCTTATGGAAGATTTTTGAAGAAGGTCCTTATGTTCCTATGAAAGAGGTAGATGGTGTTCAAGTTGCAAAATTGGACAATGAGTTTAATCAAGACGAGTCCAAGAAAATGACTCTCAATTATCGAGCTATGAACATCATTAGTTGTGCTCTTAATCCGGAAGAGTACAATCGAGTACGTGGAAGTAAATCCGCTCACAAGATGTGGAAATCATTAGAAGTCACCCATGAGGGGACTAATCAAGTCAAATTATCGAGCTATGAACATCATTAGTTGTGCTCTTAATCCGGAAGAGTACAATCGAGTACGTGGAAGCAAATCCGCTCACAAGATGTGGAAATCATTAGAAGTCACCCATGAGGGGACCAATCAAGTCAAAGAATCAAAGCTCAACATGCTTGTGAGGGAATATGAGCTTTTCTCTATGAAGACAAATGAAACTATAAATGAGATGAACACTAGGTTCACAAATGTTGTCAATGGGTTGAGATCTTATGGAAAGGAATACACAATGGGTGAAATGAATAGGAAGATTCTCAACTCACTTCCTAAAAGTTGGGAAGGAAAAGCTCTTGTTATTGAAGAAGCAAAGAACTTGAAGACTTATCCCACGGAGGAGCTCATCGGTTCACTTCTCACTTATTAGCTCACACACAAAAAGAATGAGCATTTTGAAAAGGCAAAAATGAGTGGTGCTTTAAAGGCTATTCTTGATCTTGATGAATCCAATGATTCAAGTGATGAAGAAGACATCAACTTTGATGATGAGACCATGGATTTGGTGGTAAAGCGCATGAAGAAAATGTTTTCCGGGAAAGGAAGAAAACACTTCCAAAATAGAAGAAAACAAAATCCTCATGGGATGAAATGCTATGAATGTGGAAGTGATCAACATCTCATAGGAGAATGCCCCGCCACCAAAGAAAAAGAGCCCAAGGAATACAAAAAGAAAAAATTCTTTAAACCAAAGAATTTCAAGGGCATGCTAAGCACATGGGATCAAGAAGGGAGTGGTGATGAAGAAGAAGATGAAAATGCAAATGTTTGCTTCATGGCTTTTGGTAATGAGGTACATCTTTCTCCCTCCCCTTCAAATTCTTATAATGATAATAATGATGATGAGGAGGATGATCCTAATGAACTCTTATGTGATATGTATGATCAATTGAAAAATTGTGCAAAGCAAAACAAAGCTATGAAGCTTAAAATTGAATCTTTGCTTCAAGAAAGATCTAAGTTGCTTGTTGATAAGAAAAAGCTTTGTGATGATGTTGATTGCTTGAAAATCGAAAATGAAAAGCTTATTACTACTTGCAATACTTCCTCATTGAAATATCAAGAAGCATGTGATAAATTGTCTTCTCTTGAATGCAAACTTGTTGAGTTTGATTGCTTAAAAACCAAAGTTGTTGATCTCACCTCTCTTGTTGATAAGTTCTCCAAAGGAACAAAAAATCTTGATCAACTTCTTTGTGTGCAACGTGCTTCAAATGTTAAACATGGATTAGGTTATATTGCTAATCATGTTGCTATTGCTAGCTCTTCTAAGGCACCTAGAAATCAATTTGTGCATGCTAGCACTTCACATAAGCAAAATAAATACCATGAGCATATTCATAAATTTGCTAAGCCATCTACTTGTTGCACATATTGTGGTAAATTTAGTCACACAAGTGTTAGATGCTTTGTGAAGAAGAAGATTGAAAGGGGAGTTAAAACGGTTTGGAGAGTTAAGCGTACTTTAACTAACTCCCATGGACCCAAACAAAAATGGGTACCAAAAGTTACTCTTTCCTTGATCTTATAGGTTCTTATACGTTAGATGTATGCACAAAGCTTCAATGGACTTGATCGAAGAGAAGTGGCATTGGGGAGAAGTAAAAGGAGATGTGCCAAAAGAAGAAATTCAAAAGCACTCCTTAACACTTGGATTCTCAAAGTTCAAATGTTAATGAATTGGAGAACCAAGTTGGTTAGATACAAAGAGCAAAGCATCAAGTGATGACAAGAGCCAAAGTGTCAATACAATGTCTTCATCACTTGGTAAGAAAGCAAAGGTATCAAAATCACCTTCTCTTAACACTTTAATTAATGTGTTTAAGTGTTTTTGATATATATACATGCTTGCTCTTATATATGATTGCATCTCACATTCTTGAATGTTATATTCATTTAGATAACCTTTAGCATGTTCTTTATTGTCCATGTTTATTTAGCTAAGGTATCTATGAGATGTAGCATATGCAACTTGATTGATTCTTGTTTTGTCATGTATTATTCAATTAAGAATCCATCTAGTTGTCTTGGTTTTTGATTTGCAATGATCCTTATGCATATATGTGTTACTTGAGATATTGAGCTAATCATGAAGGACCTTTAAAAAGGTACCATATTTGTTTTCAAGAATTCCTTGTAGGTAACAAAGAGTTCTAAGCTTCAAGAAGAAGATTTGAACTACAAGGAATGGCAAAATACACTACAAAAAAAAAAAGGGTTTTAGTGACGAAAATTTTCGTCACGAAAAGTCACAAAATTCGTCACGAAAGACCTTTCGTGACGAAAATGCTGTCGGGAAAGGTTTGTCCTGGAAGCCCTGTCGGTAAAGTGTTTTCGTGACGAATTTTGATATTTCGTCACTAAAGTCCTTTAGTGACGACAAAATGCCGTCAAGAAAAGTGATAATCCCTGACAAAAATTTCGTCACTAAAGACCTTTAGTGACGAAATAATGTCGTCACCAAAAGTTTTTCTAAAAATCCAAAAAATCAAAGCCATGTGGAGCCGCGTCGGAGCCGAGCCGAGCCGAGCCGAGTCACTTTTCACACACCGGCGTCGAGCCGCACCCGAGCCGCTCCCAAGCCGAGCCAAGCCCCCTACAATAATGTTGAATAAAGTCTCCACATTATCAAGGAGTTGGGAGTTGAACTCAAGACCTCCCACATGTTTGTCATGTGGTTGCCCATTTGAGCTACTGTGAGTCATTTGTTACTTATTGTTCATATTATATTTATTATAATGGAGTTTTGTATTTTGAACTTTTACTTATTTTAATTTCTCTTCGTGTTTTGATTTCATTTTGTTTATGAATTAAATTAAAATTAATACATTTTTATCAATGTATTTGTGTATTAAATTTTTATCAAAATATGAATAAAATTATTCTAGTTGGATACTATTTTTTAGTAATACTTTTAATATAAAGACTAAACAAATATAAAAATTAAAATTATATTGTAAATTATAGCATACTTATATACGTATATTTATAAAAAAAAAATTAAAAAAAATTATTTTAAGACGAAACTTTTCGTGACAAAATCATTTTTCGTCACGAAAGATTTGACCTTTCGTGACGAAATACTTTTCGTCACGAAAAGTTATACCTATCGTAACGAAAAGTGTTCTTCGTCACGAAAGGTCGACCTTTCATGACGAAGCAATTGCTTTTCGTGACGAAATCTGTATTTCGTCATGAAAGATATACTTTTCGTGACGAAGTCATTTTTCGTCACGAAATGTCCACTTTTCGTGACGAAAAATGACTTCGTCACGAAAAGTTCGTCCTAACAGGTACTTTTTTTTGTAGTGACAAGTGAGCTAAGACTCCAAGAAAAGAGTCAAATGCTAAGGATTACAAGATTGTAGAGGGTTCATCAAGAAAAGAAAAGTCACCCATCATTGATGACTCTACACTTGTCATGCAAAGAAGATTGAGAAGATCAAGGAACTCATTGAAGGAACTCAAAGTGCAAAAGCATTCATCAAATTCAATGAGATATGGCTAAACTCAATCTCTTTCATCTCCTTAAACAATGATTGATCTTACTTTCCATATCATGTATCAATTGTTTTTTAAATGGGCACCTTGGAGATTTTATAACATGTCTTGCTCTTCATATGTTTTGATTGTTTTTGAGCATGTTATTAGAGAGCTTAATGATTTGATCTTTGTGATGAAATCTCCTTTTAACAACCCCCTCCCCTCTTTTATTTAGTGTCTTATGCTTTGGGGGAGTTTGTATATGCTATGCTCAGTTTTTACTTGATCTTCATTTCATATAGGGGTTGTGTTTATTTTCGAGTCTATAGCATTAATCTTATGTGGTTGATCGTCTAGATGCTTGACTTAGGATGTAAACTCATAATATGTGATGTATGCTCAATTGTTCATATTTTACATCATCACATCACTTGTTGGCTTGCCTTTCATCTTTTATATCTTATAGCCAACTTGTGTAAGTTATTTTGGTAGTTATATGTGTTATAAATTCTTCAATTGGTATCACATATACTCTCCCTTAATAACTTTGAGATCATATTCTTCATTCTCTTATCCTTTGTGATCTCATTATCGTTTTTGGTTAGTATTCTTTAAGAGTTGTTACACTCATTTAGCTAACCATTAACTTGTTAGAGGAATGTACTCCAAGTGCTTTCTTACACTTCCTCTACTTCTTTTGGTTGTGATACTTGTGCTTAACTTATGAATTCATGGTATCACTTCCACTAGTACTTTGTTAGCTATATTTTCAAACGTGTGTTACAATTGGCTATATTTACAATTGGTATCATGTTTTACAATTGGTCAATTGGTATCAAACTTGGTTTTATCTCAAATAGCTAACATCGTATGTTTTATAAACGGGGAGATTGTGCTTAAAGGTTATATTCCTTATCTCCTTTGTTTTTAGCTTAGGTTGATATTCTTTTTGAGCCATATATAACCATCTTTATATTTATGTGTCATTATGGACTCTTTGTATTTTGAAATCAACCACGCTTATTCAAAAAGATCATTCTTCAGAATATTGGTGTATTAACTTTGCTTGTGCTATGAACTGTTTATGTTTTTGCAAGTACACCCTTATATCTTTGGAGTTTGAAGTCTTTTTTATTATGACAAAGGGGGAGAAAAATAGTGTATTAATCTTGCTAAAATGGTGTATTAATCTTAGTGTATTTATCATGTTTTTTTATCCTTTCCGGCATGTTTTGAGGGGGAGCTTTTTATATATCTTATGTCTCAAAACATATTAAATGGAAGGAAGGAGGAAAAGAGGTAGGTTGGGAAATAGGGCTCTTCTAAGAGTCCCTAGATTATATGGCAAAAAGAAGTTATCATGACTAAGTGCTTTTGTCTTCATTGGTTTTATCTTTTAAAGCACTAGTCATTGCTCTTAATTGATCTTTAACTTTTTGCCATGCTTCCTTGTTCTTAATTTTGTCCATATTCTATCTTATTACATAAAAGTTTGTCATAATAAAAAAAGGGGGAGATTGTAAGCCCTAAGGGCAAACAAACTCAGTTTTTGATATTGGACAAACTTTTAATGTTGTGTCTAATGATCTTAATCTTTGTGATAGAATATCGGAACTCATTATGGAAGCTCTAAGTACTTCAATCAAGCCATTGGTATCAAGATTCAAAGTTATATTCAAGGCTTATCTTTCAAGATTGAAGATTGAAGATTGAAGATTGAAGACTTAGGTTTGGTTAGATTAGCTTTGCCGTTATTAGTCGTTATCTTATAAAGCTCTAACCAAAACTCTCATGAACATAAGCTCTACACTCTAGTCTTGCATGCATCATAAACACGTTTTCAAAAGGCTTAGTTTTCAAAAGGATTCTTAAATGTGTTCGTATCTTCAAAGCCTTTGTTTTCTAAGTCTAAGTCCTTTAAAATGGTTTTCCAAGTGTTCTTACTTGTTACCTTTTGGGAAAACCTTTTAGACTTCTAAAGACTTCAAAAGATTTCAAAACGTGTGAAAAATCAGCTCAGAGGTCGGATCATCCGAGTTTACCTCGGATCAACCGAGCACAAACAGAGAGTTTTGATGTTGAGCCTCGGTCGACCTAAGTGATGGTTCGGTCGACCGACCTAGGGTGAAGGTCAACCGAAGTATGGCTTCGGTCATCCGAGGTTGAACTTCGGTCAACCGAACTCTGCGAGTTCTAGCCGTTATTTGACCGTTAAATAGTCGTTTTTTCAGCTATTTTGAAATGTACAAATACTCCAAAGCTAGACAACGATTCTAAGACTTGCATATACAATATAGATTGATTTCTTATCAAGTCTAAACACTCTCAAAGTAAATGCTCTTCATTTCTATGATCTAAATCATTCAAGAGCAATCTTTCAAAAGCAAGACAAAGAGTGGAATTCGTACGTTCAAAGAGCTTATCATTGTTGTAGTTCAAAGGTAATATTTTTCACTTAGAAGAGTGAATATTCTTTGTATTAAACATTCTTGTTTCCCTTTCTTAGTGATTGGGTAATTGTTGTAAAAGTCCTACTTAGTGTGGGCAAGCTCTTAGTGAGTTTTGTATTGTGGTTGTTGTGTAAAACTCTTAGTGAGTTGTCCACAAGTGTAAAGTTCTTCTTAGTGAAGTTGTTGAAATCTTGGGTGCGGCTCAAGGTAGTGGATGTAGATTCTAAGTGAATCGAACCACTCTAAATCCTTTGTCTTGTTATTGGGTTTTGCTTTGCTTTTAATCATCTTGCTCAAACTTACACTTGCATTGCAAAGCTTCGAAAAAGTTTACAAGATTAGTTAAAACCCAATTCACCCCCCCCCTCTTGTGTTTTACAATAATTCTTTTTAGAATTTTCACAAAAATTAAGATAATAATTAGAATGAGTAAAATACTCTTAATTAATATTTTAAGGAACAAATAAATTAATAGAGAGTTAAATGAAAACTACATATCTTGAACAAAGTGAATAGGGGGAGAAAATGGTTAAGGGGTAAATCAGTCAATAAATACACATTTTTTTATAAAAAAACTTATATTTTGTAACAAATAACTATTTCTAAAAAGAATTATATTTTAAATTGGAGGGAGTATTTCTCAATTAATTTGGTTACAAGTAATTCCATAATTGGAGAGCCAAACAAATATTCGGCAAGAAAACTCGTGAACATATATAGTCGTATATTTATTTAAATAAATACAGTATTATGTTTTTTAATTATATTTAAAAAATATAAATTATAATTTAAATTTGATTTATTCTCATATTTTTTAGCTTTGAAGGCTACAAATCAAAACCAGCTTTTAAAAACATCAGTCTTATAATTAGAAGACTTGAATCCGATTCAGATTCAAAATCAAATTCTAACCTTATCTAAAGTTCTTGAACTCAGCTCGATTACCTTAGATCTTGATTTGGTTCGACTTGATTACATCTTTACTGTCCACACATTAGTGAAGATCTCTTGATCATCCAAATTCCAAACGCCAAAACCACCCATACAAGCATGGTTGTCAAAATCGCGTTCTGGATCGTAAAATCGTACGATTTTACGATCCTAAGGCCTACAATCGTGTTGGATCGGGTTAAAAATCGCATCTCACTTGGATCGTAATGGATCGTCGATCCAGATCGTAAGATCGTAGGATCGAACGATCCAAAACGATCCAAGAATTTCTGGACTGTGAAGAAAATGGAAGTGACGGGCCTGGTGGTCGCGGCAGAAGAAAATGGCGGGCTCGGTGGTCGCGAAGTGACGGGCCTGGGGGAGGGAGGAAAATGGCGGTGGAGAAAGAAGCGAGAGAGAAAGAGGAGAAAATGGGGAGAAGGAAGGAAGGGTCTGGGGGAGGGAGGAAAATGGCGGTGGCGGGCACGGTGGTCGCGGCAGAAGAAAGAGAGAAGGGGAGGGGGTTGAGGGCTCTTCCATCATGGGGGAGAAGGAAAAAAAGACGGGATAGGAGAGAGAGAAGGGAGGGGTGCGGCTGGGATGGGAGAGAGAGAAGGTAGGAAAATTTTAGGGTTAGGGTTAGCTTTTGCTTTTAAAGAGTATATATATAGTTAGGGCTAAAAGTGCAATTAAAATATTAGCATATAAAACCTTATAAAATAACTATACTGAACAAGTCCTAAACTATTTACTTTGTATTTTCAGTATTTAATTGGATATTAAAACAAAATGAGATGTTTAAGGGAATGATTTAAAATAAAATATATTTGAGATATTAATTTTAAAATAAAATATTTATTTTTTAATAATTTTTTCGGATCTTCCGATCCGTGTTACGATCCTCGAGTTTACGATTCTTGAGACCCCTTCCGTTTCGAGTCAAAAATACGATCTTGACAACCTTGCATACAAGTGATAAAATAAAATTTCTCATCCAAAACTAAGGAAAAACAAGACAAAAAGGAACCCCCAACTACAGGACAAAATTTGTTGTCCTTTTTACTTCACTTTTATAATAGGGTATATTGCACTAAATGACCCTTATTTATTTCCACATTTTAGAAGATGGGGCAAAACAATCTGTTTGGTGGAAAATAGCCACCAACTTGTTACGGGTAGCGGAAGTGAGCCTCCGGTGAAATTTTCGGGCAAAAATTCAAAAAAAAACCCACATGCCGGCCACCTGAGGGGTAAAATTGTCCCAAATAATCGACGAACCATTTTTAAACCCGAACCAACCCATTACGTATCCCTTATAAAAAAAAATTAAAAAAAACCGCAAAAATCATATATTCTAAACTTAAGAAAATCTTAATCTTCATTCTCCCTATTAGAAAACCCTAAAACTCTTCACTTTCCTCCTTATAATCGTCTATTTTCTGCAACTTTCTTGAGTATCCATATAACAAAGAGCTGGTCTAAGAGTATTAGAATAAGATATGCAGTTAAGAGCTTAGATAAAGTGAACAAAAATCCTGTTTACGGTAAGGAATTTGTTGTTTGTTAAAAAAATTATTTTATATTGACAGATATGGTATTAAAATAGGAAATTTTGTGTATATCAATGAAAAATACATGGAATATTTTGAAAATGTTGGAACTTTTTCGCTTTTTCTAGGTCAAAAAAGGGAAAATAAATTCTGTTGCCCCAAATTTTTTTTTTGGGCCTTTATTATGCTTGTTTTATACTGAAATTAGTTAAATATTGTCATATTTTGCCATGTTGTCTGTACTTTGTCATTATATTTGTTTTGAAGTGGTTGTTGGGTATATTAAAAGGTCTTTATGATTGTCTTTGCAGTACACTACTTTCATTATTTCTGGAAAAAAATTTAAAACTGAATTTTTTCCATTTGTTTATTGTAGTTGCTGGGTCCAGAAAATTTAGTCTGAGGATCAAACATGGTGGAAGATTTTATAGGAGTACTCCATCTATGACAGATTGCAAGTCAATATGCGGGGGGTTGGATTGATTACTTTGACCATTCTCGATTTGGTAATTTTGGGTTTTCTTCTTTACATTTGATCTGTAGTGTTTTAGGCCATAAAAAAAGTCAATCAAGCTTGGTACAACATAGATGAAAACAATCCAAACCTATCCTTGACACTGGTCCAATCAGAAACTGATAAGAGTATATTAGCTGAAGTTGTTGAGTCGAGTGGCATGAGTGAGTTGTTTCTGGTTGTTGATCCAAAACTGAAGTGCAATATTTCCAATATGGTTAAGAGTCCAAGTAAAAAAAAAGTGCTTCAAAAGGTAGTGGTTCTAAGAGTTCCGAGGCTAAGAGAACAGGGAGTTGTATTGGTAAAAGGAAGACATATTTTCCAAAATATCTAGTTGATGAATTTGCTGAGGTTTTCTGTGAGATTCTGAATATGAAGGAGGTTGAAGATGCACAGGTAGTTGGAAGTTACTTTGTGAATTTGGATCCTAATGATCTAAATGTGTTACAACATAGCTCAGGTAATGATGGTGCTTTTATCCCAGAAGATTCTGAATCAAATGATCTTGATTATGAGGAATCTACAGAATATTCCTCATTTGCTGAGTCTGATTGAGAGATCAGTGATGATGAAATCCTGATGGATCCTTGTAATTTACCAAAAAACTTCAGCAACTCTGAAAAATACTGCTACAACAATGATGATGGACATATAGAATTGAACATTGGTGAGGATTATTTGGAAAAAGGGGATTCTAATGATTATGATTATGAGGATTTTGATAGTTCTGCTTCTGAAAATGAGATGGATGATGGGAGTTCCAAGATTGAGAGGTATAGGCCAGAGGTTGATATGTTAAATCCAAGGTTTGAAATTGGGATGGTGTTCAGTAGTAAGCCTATTTTGAAGGAAGCCATAAAAAATCATAGAGTGAAAATGGGGAAGTTTATGAAAATCAAGATGAGCAATAGAAATAGAGTTGTTGCATCTTGTTCTGGTAGTAAATGTAAATGGATATTGTATGCAGCACCCATCTCTGAAACAACTGATTGGCAAATCAGGACATTACATGCAAGGCATAGGTGTAGGAGAAGTCATAACAAATCACTTGTTGGTCCTAAGTACTTAGCTAGAAGATACTTAGATTTTGTCAGGCAAATAAATGGTGTCAAGATTAGTGATT
This sequence comes from Vinca minor, assembly GCA_026122235.1. Lineage (NCBI taxonomy): Eukaryota > Viridiplantae > Streptophyta > Magnoliopsida > Gentianales > Apocynaceae > Vinca > Vinca minor. The sequence goes on from JAOCZM010000248.1 coordinate 321,234, forward strand.
TTGTCACTAAGGTTTGGAAGGAGGTGCTATAAAACATATCTGATTGGACAGCTTATAGGACTCAACAAAGGGGAACTGAAATTTTACAAGGAAAGTTTTCAGATCAATGTGCAAATTATGGGATTATGTGGAGGAAGTCAAAAAATCTGATCTTGAGTCATTAGTTCATCTTATTCCATAAACTTTACCTGATGGTCAGAAGAGGTTTTGGAGGTTTTATATGTGTTTAGGGGCTGTTAAGTCAGGTTATGTAGCAGGGTGCAGAAGAGTGTTGGGTTTAGATGGATTCCACCTAAGAGGCCCACGTCTTGGGAATTTACTTAGTGTTGTTGGTGTGGATACTAAGTATTCTTTGTATCCACTTGCATTTGCTGTAGTTGAATCTGAAACTACAACAATTTGGGAGTTGTTTTTGTTTTGCTTGTTGGAAGACTTGGGGTTCACTGAACAAGATCAGTGGACAATTATATTCGATGGACAGAAGGTAAATTAGTTATGCATTTGTAAATTATTTTCATTTTTTTTTACTTTATACTCTAAGCTGTTTTATGTTAACTGGTAAGGACTTGTTGGTGTTTTGGAGAAGCATCTGCCTTATGCAGAACACAGGTTCTGTGTAAGGCACAAAAACATGCTGGTGATTGGTAAGATTTGCTCTGAAATTGTGCAAGGTCAACACAGCCAAATCAATTCATTCATAACAGGAAAAGCTCAAGGTAATTGATTCTAAAGCTCGTGATTGGTTGGCAAATGTTTGCAATGCAAAGTAATGGAGTAGGGCTTTCTTTAGAACACATACTCAGTGTGACGTGGTTTTAAATAACCTTTGTGAAAGTTTCAATGTTGTGATAATGCAAGCTAGAACTAAGCCAATACTTGACCTAATTGAGACCATTAGGACGTACTTGATGACTAGACATGAGTCTAAAAAGCAATGGATAAAGAAACCATATTCAACTTTATGTCCAAGAATTCAAAAGTATGTTGATGGTATATGTGATAAGGCTGCTAACTATATTGTGTATACTGCTGGTGGGGGAAATTTTCAAATAGAGGGATGTTATGGGGATAAGTATGCTGTCAATCTTGGGTCAAAATCATGTGCATGCAAGAAATGGGAGTTGTGTGGGATTCCATGTGTGCATGCTTGTTGTGCTATTATAGATCTTGATGAGACTGTTGAGGACTATGTTAGTGAAGTGTATCATGTTTCTACATTTATACAAACATATGCTCCTATTATTAGTCCAATTAGTGGTCCACTGTTTTGGCCAAAATCTGGTAATCTTCCACTGCTGCCACCACCTAAACTGAAATTGTCTGGTAGGCCTAAAAAGGTAAGAACGAGGGATCCTTTTGAGAAAGTAGGTAAGGGAGCTGATGTAACACAAAAGATATCTAGGAAAGGGCCACAATTCAAGGAGATGTCCAAAAAAAGATGAAATAGCAAACTCAAGTGACTTTGTGTTCACTGAGAGCCAAGTTACACATGTTGAATACTCTCCACCAGTTGTCCCTAGCAACATGAACAAGTGCAGCAAGTGTTCCAAGATGGGGCACAATATAAGGACTTGCAAAGAGCAATTAAGTGTTCCAAGATGGGGCACAATATTTTGTGTTTTTTGGATGAATTTTTTACCTTGGAAACCCATAATCAGGTTATTTTTTGGTATGCTTTGAAAGCATTTTCTTTGTTTGTAAATCAGTACAATGATGTTTATGGATGCATCTTTTGATGTCTGAAGTGGTTATACAAAATCTGGGTTTTTTGTGCACTTTAGTTTGTTATTCATGTTCATAATTACAGTTCATATACATATTCAATTGATTTAGGTTCCCAAAGACAGCTTTTGATTCCAAAAACTTAATCTTCATCTAACAAGAACAGAATCCACAAGAACATAGACCACCCAAAAACATAATTTTGGAAGAAAATTAACAACGAACATAACACCGATTCATAGCGAACCCAAATAGAAACACTATTACGACAACGACAACACTAGCAAGACTAAAGCACCTAGTATTCTTCTTGTCCATCATCTTGATTTTGTTCTTCAAGAGTTCTTTCTCCTCCTCATATCGATCGAGTTTTCGAAGAAGACCCGATATTATATCTCTATCAACCTTACTTTTGGGGTTGTCAATCCACTCGAAATAACCACAACCCCCCTCTTGCATCAAAATCGACAGTTATAACCAACCAAATTACCAACACAATTGATATTAGTTGATTAACAAATTAAAACCAATTATGACTTACCCTTGATTTGAAGCAGCTCATAAATCTTCGACCGGGGTTCTCAGAAGTCCAAGAAGTATGCATTGCAATCAACTTTGGACATCCATAGCCATAATCTCCCATATTGTTTCTTGATTTGAACCCGGAATTTGATGACATTGAAGACATTGATGGTTCCTCGAATTTCAAATTTGCAGGAAAAAACTAAGAACAATACCACACAACCTAAAACTCTATTTGTGCGACATTTATATAAATAAGGAATATAAGGATGTTGATTTCCTATTGTTAACTGAAAAAAATAAAGGTTTCAATAGGGATTTATAGGTTAGATTAGATGGAGAGCTGTTGGAAGAAGATGACAATTGAGTTCGATTTTGTTGGGACAATTTTACCCCTCACGTGGCCGGTACGCGGGGGATTTTTTTGAAATTTTTCCCGAAAATTCAACCTGAGGCTCACTTCCGCTACCCGCAAAAAGTTGGTGGCTATTTTCCACCAAAATAACTATTTTGCCCATCTTCTAAATTCTGGAAATAAATGAGGGTCATTTAGTGCATATTACCCTTTGTAGTATACCACAACTTTGTTATCAATAAAAAAAAATAGTATACTGTAGCAGTACAAGAATATATATATATATATATATATATATATATATATATATATATATATATATATATGCAGAATTATTTAACTATCTTACATTAAACTGAAGATATATGAATTCTTGACTATCTTGGATATTGTTGGCTGCGACAAATTAAGCTTATGGGTATCTTCTAACCATTTTGCAATATCTTTTTGCTTCCAATCACGGCTGGTTTCTTTTCATTTTGCGCAACTCGACACTAATACTTTTAGTGATTTGAGTTCGATTGTTTTTAGGTGACACGATTTGCTCGAAGTAGAAAATGTATGATTTGAAATGATAATGAAATTTATGATTATTCTAACATTTATATTTGTATAATAAAAAGAAAACAAACGAAAAGGCATTTCGAGGAAACAACATACATGAGTGAATATTTTAAATGCATACATGATGTACATACAATTTTTTTTTTTACATTTCCTAGATACACTATGTACATGAATGAATCTTTTAACTCTAATATATACACGATGTACATGCATGATGTACGTACTTTTGGAACTCGTGAATCTTATATATCTTTTAAATTCATGTTTTTAAAATATGAATGGACACATTTCCAAGTGTTGTATAATGTATATTAGTTATTTTTTTAAAAAAATTATAATTTTTATATGTAAATCTTTATTAAATAATAACCTCCCTATATTGATTTTTTTTCCGGTCCCGTGAGTATTACTGTATAACCTTAAAGATCAAAATTATTTTTTGGCATGTAATATGCTCTTTAACATTTCCTTTTAACATAACCAGGTAATTAAAAGTCACAAACATATGGGTTATCTTTCTTGACAATTTTAGCGCGTAAATATTACACGAGATCAATTTTGTTGGAAAGTAATGAGACACAAAATAGAACAGAAGATTGGAATAATATCAGAACGACCGATAGTTACAGGGAGAGAGAGAGAGAGAGAGAGAGAGAGAGAGAGAGAGAGAGAGAGAGAGATAATTATTTAAAGTTGATTGATTAATTAGTATAAATGTTGAAAGTAGATAAATATATGTGAATCGTTAATTGATTGGAAATCTTCTAAAATCAAGGACTTGATTTTATAGTATTTGAAATAACTTTAATTTTCATATATAACTATTTCTATCTAAATTAACATTTGCCGGGTGTTTGTCTAACACATGCACCAGAGACACGAGTTCATTCACAGCGCCATTATCAACATGTTATCATGTTTTTTTTTTTCGTTTTAAATATCTAACCTAAAAGAAATTTTGAACCCAAAAGGGACACACTTATAGAATAAAAGAAATGGTAAAACACTAATGAGAAAAGTATATATGTGACAACTATTTATAAATGAGATAAATGATGGGAAAGAGATAGAGATAGAAAATCCCAAGTGTTAGAGCTATGGTAATTTACTAAAGTTGATTGATTAGTATAAGATATTGAAGATAGATAAATATATATATATATATATATATATATATATATATATATATATATATATATATATATATATATATATATATATGAATGATTGGTTGATTTTCAATCCCCAAGAATTAGGAAGTAAAATTTTACAAAATTTGAGATAATTTTAAATTTGCAATATAATGAATTCTATTCAAATTAATCCGCTCTCATAGTTTACACGTTAGAAAATCAATATACAAAAAGTCTTTTTTTATTATTTAAAAAAAAATTAAGGAAAAAGGATTCTATCCTACAATATGTAGAACGATTATCGCACCACTTTAACTACTATGTCCTGGGAATCGAGAACTGCAAGTGGTAAAAAGCCTACTCGAACACGGCGCAGTGTTCGATTCCCTTATCTCCCCTTTATTGGGGCAATAATTTCTCCTGCAGGTGAGCAATACCCTCCCTAGATATGGGGCGTGCTTTAATAGGCCATTTTAGGGTACTATCCGCTATCTTCCCCTCGGGGACAACGCCCTTACGGGCTTCAAAAAAAAAAAAAACTATGTCTACTGTTCGCATAAAGACGTATAATTCATTTGTAAAAATATCAATCAATGTTTAATGATTAAAATATCAATATAAAATATTATTTCACAAGTTAGATGCTTTTATTATTGGAATGTTACCTCATTCATGTGTTTCACGTGGAGTCAGTCTGATGAGATGATTGTGGCTTTCTTTAGCATGACAGAAAGGGACATGACAGAGAAATAAAAAATCCAGCATGTAACAATAAAATTGCGAAATGTGGAAGGTGATAATTAAGTTGGAAGAGCAAGAAATCTATCCCAAAAGGAAGAGATTTTTTTAAGAAAAATGTAAATTGAGAAATAGCCTTTGTACCAATACACTGTAATATTTTTGCATATAATCTGATCAATTGAATTAAATGTAATAGATTTGTAGACTACATCTTCTGAATCTATATCCCTTATCATTGTGCATCTATGTAATAGATTATATTCGGATCACGTTACAAACTAAATAAGAGTAATACCAGACCCGTCTTTGAGGGCGCTTGAAGTGTCCTACGGCACTGGCTCTCCAAAAATTATGGGCCCCAATTTTTTGTTACTTATATACATATGTGTGTGTGTGTGTGTGTGTTTTTTTTTTTTTTTTTAAGAAATTTGAGAATTCCTTTATATATTTTCTAAAATTTGAGATAATCAAGTTAAAGGTGCGGATTCTTTTTTTTTTTTTTTGGTTCAAAGATTACATAAAAAAATAGTATTAGTATAATGCTACTATATTACTCCCGACATTCCTAAATATAAGACATTTAGGATACTTTGGAAAAAAAAAAATAAGGAACTCAAACAAACAGTAATCTTTCCACTATAATTCTAATAATACTCATTCCTTCCTCCCCCTCTTTCACTTTACCAATAAAAGATCTGTTGATGGTATAATTAAAATAAATTGTTGACACCTAATAAAAATTATGTAAATGATAATTAATTTGGATACATATATATCTCATAAACGACAATTAAATGGGAATAGAGGGAGTATTTGTTAATCTATTAAAAAACTAGATCAAATAGATGAAGAAAAATCATGACTACAGTAAAACCTCTATATAATAATACTCTTGGGATCGGAGAAAAATATTACTATTGGGAAGTTATTTTTAAATAGAGACTTACATATAAAAATTATAATTTTAAAAAAAATAAATAATATATATCATACGACACATGAAAATGTGTCTCTTCATATTTTAAAAACATGAATTTAAAAGATATATAAGATTCATGAGTTTTAAAAAAATAAATGTATGTACATCATGCATGTACATTATGTATATTATATTTAGAAGATTCATTCATATACATACATTATCTAAAAAAAAAAAAAAAAAGGTTCGTATATCATCTATGCATTAAAAAAAAATTCACTCATTATATTGTATTTTCGAAATGTATTTTCGTTTGTTGTCTTTTTATTATAATTATATAAATGCTAGTATAATCATAAATTTCATTATCATTTTAAATCATACATTTTCTACTTCAAGCAAGTCATGACACCTAAAAGCAAACGAACTCAAATCATTGAAAGTATTCGTGTCGAGTTGCTCAAAATGAAATAAACCAACCCAAATTGGAAGCAAAAAATATCATGCAAAATGGTTAAAAGATATCAATAAGTTTAAGTTGTTATTTTATACATATATATATATATATATATATATATATAAACATATTTAAAATTTAATGTTATTTTATTACTATATAAAGGTAAATTTCTTAAAGATAGTTCTAAAAAAAATAGAATATTACAATGTAGAGTTTATTTTTATTTATAATTGGTCCCGAGTTGAGACCAAGATTTTTTATTACTATAAGGAGGTTATTCTTATATATAATATTATTTTATAGAGGTTTTACTGTACTTTAGTTTTCGAAATCCAAAAATCGTATTATATTTTGACAATTTTTATAATTTATATTTAAAAAATTTAGGGATTTAACTTTAATAAGTCGTATAGGGCCTCAATATTATTTTGAACCAATTTTTTATCAAGAAGCCATAAATAACTCTACCCCAAGCCCACTTTCATTACATCCCGACCCCAAAAAAAAAATAGTAAGAAAAACTAGTGAACTCATGACTACTTTTTGCTCTTCCACAACCACCGAAAACCAGGGCGGGCCCACCGCTAGTCTCAATATACTTAAATATAGAAGTTTTACTGTACTTTAGTGTTCGAAATCTAAAAATCGTATTATATTTTGATAATTTATATTTTAAAAATTTAGGTGTCTAATTTTAATAAATAGTATAGAGCATCAATATTATTCGAAACGACCATGAGTAATACCAAATTCTTATAGGGCCAAACTACTCACCCACCCCTATCTTATGTTTTACACACCCCTACCCCTCACAATTCACAATTTTTTTCTCTCTCCCTTTTTTTCTCCTCTAAAATCCTGTCTCAAATTTTTTTCTCTCCCCCTTCCCTACCGGAAAACTATCACTGTTCACCGGAGCCACTGTCGAAACACCAACCGAAGCTCCGGTCACCGGTTTTCGGCAAAAATTTTTTTTTTGCATTTTTGAACTTATCGGACTAAATCACCACAAAATATCAATTTTAAAACTTTTGGGGCAAAAAAAAATTCTGAAACTATTTAAACTGATAAAAATACATGTTTAAACTGATAAAATGGAAAAAAAAAAACACTCCAAAATTGAGAAAACAGCACCAAAAATGAGCCTGGAAAAATCTGACCGCCTCTTGACGTCAGCAGGCGGTCAGCCAGTCAACCGCGGACACGTCAGCAGGCGGTTGACGGGCGCTGAAAATTAATTTTTTTTTTAATAAATGTGTCTGTGCGCGTGCAAGTGAACACGCGGTACGGGTATCCACCGGGTGTTTATTTACATGCGGTGGATTTAAAAAAATTATTTTTTTTTATTTTTTTCAGTGAAGGAAAAATACCACCGCCTGCCGATGTCAGCCAGTCAACCGCGGACACGTCAGCAGACGGTTGACTGGTTGACCGCCTGCTGACGTTAGCAGCGGTGAAAATTAATTTTTTTTAATAATATATCAGGGCGCGTGCACAACAACAGGCGGTTGGTATCCACCGCGTGTTTTTTTACACCCAGTGGATTAAAACAATAATTTTTTTTTTCATTTTTTTGAAAATTCTAAATAATTGTTTAGGGGTATTGCAACAAAAATTAAGTGCAAATAAAATACCAAGTATTTTCTTTGTATTTAGGTTTTAACACTTAGGGTTTGTAATAACTCATCAAAATTTCAAAAAAAAATTACAAGTCTAAAATTTTACAATTCTCAAAAAATAAAAGTTTTACTATAAAGTGTCATATAAACTATTAACAGTCAACATCCATATACTTGGTCTAATTTTTAATAAATCAAGTGACGAAAATTAAAACAATATACTGATACAAATTGACGTCGAGGTTATTTAAACTATATATTTTGTATTAATTGAATTACATATATTCATTATATATTGAATATTTATGAAAACTAATAAATAATGTTCATTGTTTCTTAATAATTAAGTTTTGTTTATTGTATTTTGACTAAAAACATTCAATGTATAATGGTGATAGAAAATACTATATAAATAAGATATAAAATTTCTTGAAACCAAACCAAACAATGTGAGACGAAATCAACAACGACGGATTAAGAAATTTTATACATGTAAAGTATAAAAAGTAGAATTAGTCAATCATAAATAGCGGACTAAATTTTTTAAACTTGTGATTTTTTATGGGTTATTACATACCGTAAGTGATAATACCTAAATACAAAGAAAATACTTGGAATTTTTTTTTGTTGCAATATTCCTAAAATAATATTTAGAATTTTCTGAAAAATAAAATATTTTTTTTGACCGCGTGCTGACTTCAGCAGGCAGCCCCTAACTCAAAATTTTTTTTTTTTCCAGAAATTTCTAAATATTATTTTAAGGGTTATTTTTTAAAACATGTATGGATGTTGATTGTTATTTTTTGTAACATTTATTTTGAAAATAGTTTATATGACACTTTGTAGTAAATTTTTTTAACTTTTTAAGAATTGTAAATTTTTTAAACTTTTGATTTTTTTGAAATTTTGATGGGTTATTAAATACCGTAAGTGATAATACCTAAATACAAAGAAAATACTTGGAATTTTTTTTTGCACTTTTTTTTGTTGCAATATTCCTAAATTAATATTTAGAATTTTCTGAATTTTTTTTTTTTTTTTTTTTTACCTCTTGCTGACGTCAGCAGGCGGCCCCTAACTCAATTTTTTTTTTTTTCCAGAAATTTCTAAATATTATTTTAAGGGTTATTTTTTGTAACATGTATGGATGACGATTGTTATTTTTTGTAACATTTATTTTGAAAATAGCTTTATATGACATTTTGTAGTAAATTTTTTTAACTTTTTAAGAATTGTAAATTTTTTGAACTTTTGATTTTTTTTGAAATTTTGATGGGTTATATATTACATACCGTAAGTGATAATACCTAAATTTAAAGAAAATATTTGGAATTTTTTTTTTTTTTTTTTTTTTTTTGCATTTTTTTGTTGCAATATTCCTAAAATAATATTTAGAATTTTCTGGAATTTTTTTTTTTTTACCGCATGCCCTAAAATAAATGGCCGGAAAATTGCTTCCGGCGGCGATAATTTTTGGGCAGCGGCAGAAGTTTTCCTGCGGGAAGGCAAGGTGAGTTGGGAGAGTTTTTGGGAGGAGAGAAAAAAAAAATTAAATAAGAGGAGAGGGTGTGTCCTACATAATATAGGGATGCCCCTATAGTCCCCATATTCTTATACAAACTCTAACGATATAGATATAAATAATACTCTGCTTTTTTCAATCATTCAATCAATTCCCTCCTCAACAGTGTTCACTAATACTTTAGCTTTTTTCAATCATTCAATCAATCAATTCCCACATGTTTATACCCTTAGGTAGGTAAATGCAATGACGGAGAGGCAAGAGAGTGACTCTCAAGATTTTTTAATACTCAATTACAGCAAGTCTAGAATCGTCTTCTCCAGCAATATTCCACCCCACATATTTAATACTTAGCAAAAAAAAAAAAAAAAAAAAACCCACATAGTTAATGCTATCTGTCATGATCTCCAAATATCATGATCTAATAATTTTAATAAAGGGTAAAAAGTATACATGTCCCTTAAACTATTCTTAATTTTTGTTTTTTTATTCTTAATTAAAAAATATAAAGTCCTTAATCCTAAACTTTTATGGAGCGTTAATGTTTCGCTTTCTATCAAATTCCACCGTTAAGTTTATGGGAATAGCAATATGTGACTCTCACATTACTTAACTCATGGACATTTTCAAAAAACAATAGGTAATGACCTAAAAAAATCAAAATATGATAAGATAAATTCGCCAAAATTTTCCTCCTGAATTTTTGGTCAACCTATTTTGTTATTAATTTCTCAAATTTTTCAAATAACATTACAGTTGACCAATGTAATAGATTTGTAGGCTACATCTCCTGAACTATCTCCCTTACGATTGGGAATCCATGTAATAGATTTTTTTTTTTTTATTCGGGGGGAAGGGGGGAGGGGGGTGTCGAACATGGGAACTCACGGTCCCCGGTCGAGTGCCCCCACTGGGACAGCCACTCTCATGACTAATAGATATTTTTTTATGAATAAATAACCATTAATAATAAAATTGTCGGGGCCATTACAACCAGAAAAGTTTCCCAACTATTTTCTCTAATACAACAAAATAGAGGAGTTGCAGAAAGAAGAAAGTCAAATAAGATATAAAATATAAGTTACACAATGTAACAGGAAAAAACCCACACCTCAAATACCCTAGGTGGGAAGCAACTAAAACAATTATTAATAATAATCTAATAAACAAACAAAAGATAGTTTTCTCCACAACATCTTCATCTTCATTCTCGAACTCCAGAGACAAGTATTTGGTTTCAATTTCTTTCGTAGACAGCGATTCAGAAGAATATTAACGTATCAACGATCTAAAAAATCGCGTACAAAATAGAGGTGAAAAAACAAGAAAGGCCCAAATCAAAACTAGGTATCCAAATCTTACCATCAACTAGCCGATCTAAGATGATCGATACAACATTTCGCCTCCAAGTCTTGAATTCAGAAGTAAAAACGCAAAAGAGAAAACTCATCCATGTTTGTTGCCAAAAGGAGAGGTGATGATACAAAAAGAGAGTGAGGAATGACCAAAATTCATGTAATATATTAGACTAAGATTACGGTACAAACTCAATAAGAGTAATACCAAGGTGGATATTATTCATAAAAAAATGTGATAATTAAGTGGTCCTTTTTTTTTTTTTTTTTTTAACGCCCGAGGGCGGAATCCCATGAACGGGGAGAGATCAACCCTAGAAGGGAGCCAACTTTTTAAAGCATACAGTACACTGACGGAGGGAATCGAACCCGAGACCTCTCGGTCTCGGGCCAAGCACTTGCCCACTGGGCCAAGCACTTGTTGATTAATTACTTTGGGATCAAGATATATCATTTTTGTCCTCTGGTACCGACTCTTGCCTCAACAGTGTTCACTAGTACTCTGCTTCTTTTTTCAATCAATCAATAAGTGGTTATTTGGCCGACAACTTATTCCATTTCGTCTATTACGTATTTTTGTATTGTCATAACGGTTTCCCTCACGTATTGGGCAGCAGTGATGTTGCACGGGTGCTGCTGCTGTGTGGTGATTAGGCGGTGCTGCAGAAATGGATTTAGGTTTATTTTGTTAACACGAACTTAAAATTAGAGTTTAAATATACATGAATATGAATATAAATATTATTGTACAATTGGCAATGCTATCTGTGCTTTCGCTCCAAACTGAAAAACTAATCAATTTAAAAAATACACGAGAGATTGGATTGTACTCGAATCGTAGATTTTAGTTAATTTAAAAAATACTATTTAATTTCAATATTAGTATAATATTTAATAGTATTAAACAAATATTTATCGCTTAAAAGAGTCTTAGGAAAATGATATTACGTTATGTTTCTAAAAATTATGAAACTCAAATTTTCATATCTAAATTCTTACAGAAAAAAAATATAAAAAATAATCTATTCGGGTATGATCGAACTGAAACAATCTAAACTCAATAAAATTGATTATTTGATTCAATACTTAATTGATCAAATCAGAGTTTGCTATTTCGAATTACCCTTACGATATTCCAGTCGACGACGAAGGATGAGCTCGGAGACAAAAAAAAAATAGATGCAAAAATGGAAAATGGAATCGATTGATAGAAGAAAAGAAATTTGTCGGCAACTGAAGATTCAAGATGTTTGAAAAGATTGAAAAAACGCATAGTTGAACAATGAAGATTAAACCGCAGATTTTGATTTGATAGAAAAGAATTGGTTTTTGTGTAAAATGAAAAATCAATTTTTTTTAAAAAACAAAATTCGGGTTGGGTGTTATCCCAATCAAACCCAAAAGATAAAATAGCTAATTCGGAGGGATTTAACGTTTTCGAATACAATTCCACGAATTTATACCGATTTTAATTGATCACACTGATGCTACTCACGTACGATCTTACAAGTTAATTCGTAAATTGACTAGCTTCTATGTGAACTTCATTTTCATTTTCAAATATACTACTCACGAATTCGCACACCAATTTTGAACCAGCCTTTTATCAAGAAGCCATAAATAACTCTACCCCAAGCCCACTTTCATTACATCCCGACCCCCCAAAAAAAATAGTAAGAAAAACTAGTGAACTCATGACTACTTTTTGCTCTTCCACAACCACCGGAAACCAGGGCGGGGCCACCGCTAGTCTCCCCGGCATCCATCCAGACATTGTCCAAACATATATCTTAACCAGACTAGACGGTCCAACTCTTGCATCCTTAAGTTGCATTTCCTCGGAATCTCAGATTATTTGCAATGACGAAAGCCTTTGGAAGACTCTTTGTAACTCCCATTGGCCTTCCACAAATGATTCACGAGTTCAACAAATCATCTCAACCTTTCCCTCAGCCCATCGCTCGTTCTTCTCCGATTCTTACGCAACAACCAGACGCCTTCATTACTTCCCTAATAAGTCTAATCCCACTAAAAATAAGTCAATACAAACGTCGGAACTGATCTCTCTCGTTGATATTCACTATGGGAATGAGATCGTATTCTCGAAAGTGAATGTAACACCATGCGAGAGTATGTCCTTCAAGTCTCCTCCTATGAGAGTTGATCTTCTTGACCCAAAGGAGAGGGTTAGGACATTCATAAAATTCGAACGCGAGGAATGGACGTGCACAAGCATGCAGAAGAACATGAGTTTGAGTTGGATATTAATTGATCCTATTAAGAAAAGGGCAGTTAATTTGTCAAGCCTTAGGCCAATGCAGGTCTGGCAACACCCATGGACCGGGCGAATATTGGTAAATTATGCGACAGTAATTGCTTCCAGAGTTTATGGGCGGTTTGTCAAGTGTGGAGTGGAAGTCAGTTGTGAAAGGAGGGATGGAGGATTTTTGCATCTCAGGGATATAGGAATGCAATTGGAGGACATTGAGGGAAATGTATTAAGTGGGTATGATAGTTTGGAAATTTTGCAGGAGGCCATGGAGGGTAAAAGAGTAAAAGGTGAAATAGGAGAGGTTAAGAAAATGCATGAAATGTTCATGTTTTGGAAGAAATGCTATATTTCCAATTAATTTGTTGGGGGGAAACAATTTCATCATCGCATTATCAAGGAACATTGGTAAAAATCGTGGATACCGGTATATGTTCCCTTTCATTTGCTCAATCATTCTAAATTTGTCATGTGAAAATTTCTTCTAATTATATATATACATGATAAATTGTGAGTGGTTTGACACATGAATGGATAAATACACGAGTACAAAATGATTATTTGCCTAATAACACAAATATAGTTTTGTAAATTGGTTGTTTTAAGAAAATCGTGTGGAATACGAGCCTCGAATTTGGGTCTCTTTCTTCACTTCAGATTTCTTTTGGTTATCTGAATAATTATTCTGTTTATTGTAAATTATTATTTTATTATAGTTTAATAATTATTCTGTTGCAGCTTATTTGTTCTATTGCCATATTGAATATTTATTTAGTATAAGTTTCTTCTCTTTATCATGCACCGATGCTGGTATTTTTCTGGTGTTCGATCGGCATGAAAATATATATTCCTATGAATCAAAAGGAAAATTCAGATTAGTAGTTTTCTTGGATTAGTAAAAATGGAGGAAGGAGATGAAAGCAGCGGCTCCGGCAGCCCACGAAGACGAAAAAAAAGACGGTCAAGATCTCCCGATGATGATAAAATCGAGGTGGTAATCGAAATTTTAGAATTTGATTTCTGGGGGAAAAAAAGAAATTCGGAGGTAGCCCATTAGTTTTATTTCAGAGAAAACTTCTCTCTCTTTCTTTTGGTACGCATTGCAAAATACTCCCTCCAGATATAAAGAAATTAATAGATAGTTGAATGAAAACTACACATCTTTAACAAAATGAATATGAGGAGAAAATGATATGGGAGCAAATCAGTTAATAAATACACATTTTTTTTACAAAAAGATATATTTTATAACAAATAACAATTTGTAAAAAAACTTATATTCTGAATCGGAATGAGTATTACTCAATTAATTTGATTACAAGTAATTCCATAATTGGAGAGCCAAACAAATATTCGGCAAGAAAACTCGTGAACATATATAGTCATATTTATTTAAATAAATACAGTATTATGTTTTTTAATTATATTTAAACAATATAAATTATAATTTAAATTTGATTTATTCTCATATTATTTTAGCTTTGAAGGCTATAAATCAAAACCGGCTTTTAAAAACATCAATCTTATAATTAGAAGACTTAAATCCGATTCAGATTCAAAATCAAATTCTAACCTTATCTAAAGTTCTTGAACTCAGCTCGATTACCTTAGATCTTGATTTGGTTCGACTTGATTACATCCTTACTGTCTACATTAGTGAAGATCTCTTGATCATCCAAATTCCAGACGCCAAAACCATCCAGACAAGTGATTAAATAAAATTGGGAAATCACTCTGTTTAGTCCCCAGGAATTTTCGGTTAGCCTGTATAGTCTCTAATGTTTAACTTCAGCTTAGTTAGTCCCCCAGGAATTTTTGTTTAGCCTGTAAAATCCCCCAAGAATTTTAAGTCCCCAATGTTTAATTTCAGCCTGTAAAGTCCCCCAGGAATTTTCGTTCAGCTTGTAAAGTCCCTTACCTAGTCCCAAATTTTTTGAATTTTGTAAATTTTATAGATTGAAACTGACCATTATTCCCTCCGCTCATTAAGCACGATGATGACATGAATTTGGGGTTGTCCTGATTCCGCCGCAGAAGAGGCGGTGGAACCTCTATATGCAACCTGTATATAGATAAGGGACTTTACAGGCTGACTGAAATTTCCTGGGAGACTTTACAGGCTGAACAAAATTTACTGGGGGACTAAACAGGCTGATTTCCCAATAAAATTTCTCATCCAAAACTAAGGAAAAACAAGACAAAAATGAACCCAACTACAGGACAAAATATGTTGTCCTTTTTACTTGCACTAAATGGCCCTTATTTATTTCCAGATTTTAGAAGATGGGGCAAAACAATTTATTTGGTGGAAAATAGCCACCAACTTGTTACGGGTAGCAGAAGTGAGCCTCCGGTGGAATTTTCGGGCAAAAATTCAAAAACAAAAAACCCACATGCCGGCCACCTGAGGGGTAAAATTGTCCCAAATAATCGACGAACCATTTTTAAACCCGAACCAACCCATTATAGTGCTTCAAAAGGTAGTGGTTCTAAGAGTTCTGGAGCTAAGAGAACAGGGAGTTGTATTGGTAAAAGGAAGACATATTTTCCAAAATATCTTGTTGATGAATTTGCTGAGGTTTTCTGTGAGTCCGAAACTAGTATTAGGAGTAAGAAATGCAAGAGTATTCTGAATATAAAGGAGGTTGAAGATGCACAGGTAGTTAGAAGTTACTTTAAGAATTTGGATCCTGATGATCTAAATGTGTTACAACATAGCTCAGGTAATGATGGTGCTTTTATCCCAGAAGATTCTAAATCAAATGATCTTGATTATGAGGAATCTACAGAATATTCCTCATTTACTAAGTCTGATTGAGAGATCAGTGATTATGAAATCCTAGTGGATCCTTGTAATTTACCAAAAAACTTCAGCAAGCCTGAAAAATACTGCTACAACAATGATGATGGACATATAGAATTGAACATTGGTGAGGGTTATTTGGAAAAAGTGGATTCTAATGATTATGATTATGAGGATTTTGATAGTTCTGCTTCTGAAAATGAGATGGAGGATGGGAGTTCCAAGATTGAGAGGTATACGCCAGAGGTTGATATGTTAAATCCAAGGTTTAAAATTGGGATGTGTTCAGTAGTAAGCCTATTTTGAAGGAAGCCATAAAAAATCATAGAGTGAAAATGGGAAAGTTTATGAAAATCAAGAGGTGCAATAGAAATAGAGTTGTTGCATCTTGTTCTGGTAGTAAATGTAAGTGGATGCTGTATACAGCACCTATCCCTGAAACAACTGATTGGCAAATCAGGACATTACATGCAAGGCATAGGTGTAGGAGAAGTCATAACAAAGCACTTGTTGGTCCTAAGTACCTAGCTAGAAGATACTTAGATTTTGTCAGGCAAATAAAAGGGGTCAAGATTTATGATTTTGTCACTAAGGTTTGGAAGGAGGTGCAATATAACATATCTGATTGGACAACTTATAGGACTCAACAAAGGGGAACTGAAATTTTACAAGGAAAGTTTTCGATCAATGTGCAAAATTATGGGATTATGTGGAGGAAGTCAAAAAATCTGATCTTGAGTCATCAGTTCATCTTATTCCATAAACTTTACCTGATGGTCAGAAGAGGTTTTGGAGGTTTTATATGTGTTTAGGGGCTGTTAAGTCAGGTTATGTAGCAGGGTGCATAAGAGTGTTGGGTTTAGATGGATTCCATCTAAGAGGCCCACGTCTTGGGAATTTACTTAGTGTTGTTGGTGTGGATGCTAAGAATTCTTTGTATCCACTTGCATTTGCTGTAGTTGAATCTAAAACTGCAACAATTTGGGAGTGGTTTTTGTTTTGCTTGTTGGAAGACTTGGGGTTCACTGAACAAGATCAGTGGACAATTATATTCGATAGACAGAAGGTAAATTAGTCTATTTATGCATTTGTAAATTATTTTCATTGTTTTTTACTTGATAATCTAAGCTTTTTTATGTTAACTGGTAGGGACTTGTTGGTGTTTTAGAAAAGCATCTGCCTTATGCACACAGGTTCTGTGTAAGGCATTTATACCAAAATTTCAAACAAAAACATGCTGGTCAAATGCTTAAAGATTTGCTCTGAAAATGTGCAAGGTCAACACAGCAAAATCAATTCATTCATAACATGGAAAAGCTCAAGGTAATTGATTCTAAAGCTCATGATTGGTTGGCAAATGTTTGCAATGCAAAGTAATGGAGTATGACTTTCTTTAGAACACACACTCAGTGTGACATGGTTTTAAATAACCTTTGTGAAAGTTTCAATATTGTGATAATGCAAGCTAGAACTAAGCCAATACTTGACCTAATTGAGACCATTAGGACGTACTTGATGACTAGACATGAGTCTAAAAAGCAATGGATAAAGAAACCAGATTCAACTTTATGTCCTAGAATTCAAAAGTATGTTGATGGTATATGTGATAAGGCTGCTAACTATATTGTACATACTGCTGGTGGGGGAAATTTTCAAATAGAGGGATGTTATGGGGATAAGTATGCTGTCAATCTTGGGTCAAAATCATGTGCATGCAGGAAATGGGAGTTGTGTGGGATTCCATGTGTGCATGTTTGTTGTGCTATTATAGATCTTGATGAGACTATTGAGGACTATGTTAGTGAAGTGTATCATGTTTCTACATTTATACAAACATATGCTCCTATTATTAGTCCAATTAGTGGTCCACTGTTTTGGCCAAAATCTGGTAATCTTCCACTGCTGCCACCACCTAAACTGAAATTGCCTGGTAGGCCCAAAAAGGTAAGAACGAGGGATCCTTTTGAGAAAGTAGGTAAGGGAGCTGATGTAACACAAAAGATATCTAGGAAAGGGCCACAATTCAAGGAAATGTCCAAAAAAAGATGAAATAGCAAACTCAAGTGACTTTGTGTTCACTAAGAGTAAGGTTACACATGTTGAATACTCTCCACCAGTTGTCCCTAGCAACATGAACAAGTGCAGCAAGTGTTCCAAGATGGGGCACAATATAAGGACTTGCAAAGAGAAATTAAGTGTTCCAAGATAGGGCACAATATTTTGTGTTTTTTGGATGAATTTTTTGCCTTGGAAACCCATAATCAGGTTATTTTTTGGTATGCTTTGAAAGCATTTTCTTTGTTTTTAAATCAGTACAATGATGTTTGTGGATGCATCTTTTGATGTCTGAAATGGTTATACAAAATCTGGGTTTTTTGTGCACTTTAGTTTGTTATTTATGTTCATAATTACACTTCATATACATATTCAATTGATTTAGGTTCCCAAAGACAGCTTTTTGATTCCAAAAACTTAATCTTCATATAACAAGAACAGAATCCACAAGAACATAGACCATCCAAAAACATAATTTTGGAAGAAAATTAACAACGAACATAACACCGATTCATTGCGAACCCAAATAGAAACACTATTACGACAACAAAAACACTAGCAAGACTAAAGCACCTAGTATTCTTCTTCTCCATCATCATGAGTTTGTTCTTCAAGAGTTCTTTCTCCTCCTCATATCGATCGAGTTTTCAAAAAAGACCGATATTATATCTCTATCAACCACTTTTAGGGTTGTCAATCCACTCGAAATAACCACAACCCCATCCTGCATCAAAATCGACAGTTATAACCAACCAAATTACTAACACAATTGATATTAGTTGATTAACAAATTAAAACCAATTATGACTTACCCTTGATTTGGAGCAGCTCATAAATCTTCGACCGGGGTACTCAGAAGTCCAAGAAGTATGCATTGCAACCAACTTTGGACATCCACAGCCATAATCTCTCATATTGTTTCTTGATTTGAACTCGGAATTTGATGACATTGAAGACATTGATGGTTCCTCGAATTTCAAATTTGCAGGAAAAAACTAAGAACAATACCACACAACCTAAAACTCTATTTGTGCGACATTTATATAAATAAGGAATATAAGGATGTTGATTTCCTATTGTTAACTGAAAAAAATAAAGGTTTCAATAGGGATTTATAGGTTAGATTAGATGGAGAGCTGCTGGAAGAAGATGACAATAAAGTTTGATTTTGTTGGGACAATTTTACCCCTCACGTGGCCGGCACGTGGGGATTGTTTTTGAATTTTTGCCCAAAAATTCAACCCGGAGGCTCACTTCCACTACCCGTAAAAATTTGGTGGCTATTTTCCACCAAAATAATTGTTTTGCCCCATCTTCAAAATTCTGGAAATAAATGAGGGTCATTTAGTGCATATTACCCTTTGTAGTATACCCCAACTTTGTTATCAATAAAAAAAAATAGTATACCACAACGAGTACAAGAATATATATATATATATATATATATATATATATATATATATATATAATATGCATAATTATTTAACTATCTTACATTAAACTGAAGATATGTGAATTCTTGACTATCTTGGATATTGTTGGCTACGACAAATTAAGTTTATGGGTATCTTCTAACCATTTTGCAATATCTTTTTTCTTCCAATCACGGCTGGTTTCTTTCATTTTGCGCAACTCGACACTAATACTTTTAGTGATTTGAGTTCGATTGTTTTTAGGTGACACGATTTGCTCGAAGTAGAAAATGTATGATTTGAAATGATAATGAAATTTATGATTATTCTAACATTTACATTTGTATAATAAAAAGAAAACAAACGAAAAGGCATTTCGAGGAAACAACATACATGAGTGAATATTTTAAATGCATACATGATGTACATACATTTTTTTTTTTACATTCTATGTACATGAATGAATCTTTTAACTCTAATATATACACGATGTACATGCATGATGTACGTACATTTGGAACTCGTTAATCTTATATATCTTTTAAATTAATGTTTTAAAATATGAAGGGACACATTTTCAATTGTCGTATAATGTATATTAGTTATTTTTTTTAAATTATAATTTTTATATGTAAATCTTTATTAAATAATAACCTCCCTATATTGATATTTTTTTTCCGGTCTCGTGAGTATTACTGTATAACCTTAAAGATCAAAATTATTCTTTGGCATGTAATATGCTTTTTAACATAACCGGGTAATTAAAAGTCTCAAACATATGGGTTATCTTTCTTGACAATTTTAGCGCGTATTATATAGACGAGATCAATTTTACTAGAAAGTAATGACACACGAAATAGAACAGAAGATTGGAATAATATCAGAACGACCGATAGTTACAGGGAAAGAGAGAGACAATTATTTAAAGTTGATTGATTAATTAGTATAAATGTGGAAAGTAGATAAATATATATGAATCATTAATTGATTGGAAATCTTCTAAAATCAAGGACTTGATTTTATAGTATTTGAAATAACTTTAATTTTCATATATAACTGTTTCTATCTAAATTAACATTTGCAGGGTGTTTGTCTAACACATGCATCAGAGACACGAGTTCACTCACAGCGCCATTATCAACATGTTGTCATGTTTTTTTTTGTTTTTTTTTTTTTTCCGTTTTAAATATCTAACCTAAAAGAAATTTTGAAACTAAAAGGGAAACACTTATAGAATAAAAGAAATGGTAAAACCCTAACGAGAAAAGTATATATGTGATAACTGTTTATAAATTAGATAAATGATGGGACAGAGATAGAGATAGAAAATCTCAAGTGTTAGAGCTATGGTAATTTACTAAAGTTGATTGATTAGTATAAGATATTGAAGATAGATAAATATGTATGAATGATTGGTTGATTTTCAATACCCGAAGAATTAGGAAGTAAAATTTTACAAAATTTGAGATAATTTTAAATTTGCAATATAATGAATTCTATTCAAATTAATCCGCTCTCATAGTTTACACGTTAGAAAATCAATATACAAAAAGTATTTTTTTTTGTCTAAAAAAAAATTAAGAGAAAAGGATTCTATCCTACAACATGTAGAACGATTATCGCACCACTTCAACAACTATGTCTACTGTTCGCATAAAGACGTATAATTCATTTGTAAGAAAATCATATCAATGTTTAATGATTAAAATATCAATATAAAATATTATTTCACTAGTTAGATGCTTTTATTATTGGAATGAGTCAGTCTGATGAGATAATTGTGGCTTTCTTTATAATAAAAGAAAGGGACATGACAGAGAAATAAAAAATCCAGCATGTAACAATAAAATTGCGAAATGTGGAAGGTGATAATTAAGTTGAAAGAGCAAGACATCTATCCCAAACGGCAGAGATTTTTTGTATCTATACACTGTAATATTTTTGCATATAATATGATCAGTTGAGTTAAATGTATTAGATTTGTAAACTACATCTCCCGAATCTATCTCCCTTACCATTGTGCATCCATGTAATAGATTATATTCGGATCACGTTACAAACTCAATAGGAGTGATACCAGATCCGTCTTTGAGGGCGCTTGAAGTGCCCTACGACACTGGCTCTCCAAAAATTATGGGCCCCAATTTTTTGTTACTTATATACATATGTGTTTTTAAGAAATTTGAGAATTCCTTTATATATTTTCTAAAATTTGGGATAATCAAGTTAAAGGTACGGATTCTTTTTTTTTGTTCAAAGATTACATAAAAAAAAAAATAGTATTAGTATAATGCTAATATATTACTCCCGCCATTCCTAAATATAAGACGTTTAGGACACTTTGGAAAAAAAAAATAAGGAACTCAAACAAACAGTAATCTTTCCACTACAATTCTAATAATACTCCTTCCTTCCTCCCCCTCTTTCACTTTACCAATAAAAGATCTGTTGATGGTATAATTGAAATAAATTGTTGACACCTAATAAAAAGTATGTAAATGATAATTAATTTGGATACATATATATATATATATATATATATATATATATATATATATATATATCTCCTAAACAACAATTAAATGGGAATAGAGGGAGTATTTGTTAATCTATTAAAAAACTAGATCAAATAGATGAAGAAAAATCATGACTACAATAAAACCTCTATATAATAATACTCTTGGGATCGGAGAAAAATATTACTATAAGGAGGTTATTTTTAAATAGAGACTTACATATAAAAATTATAATTTAAAAAAAATAAATAATATATATCATACGACACATGAAAATGTGTCCCTTCATATTTTAAAAATATGAATTTAAAAGATATATAAGATTCATGAGTTATAAAAAAAATAAATGTACGTACATCATGCATGTACATTATGTATATTATATTTAGAAGATTCATTCATATACATACATTATCTAGGAAATATAAAAAAAAAAAGTACGTATATCATCTATGTATTCAAAATATTCACTCATGTATATTGTATTTTCGATATGCATTTTCGTTTGTTGTCTTTTTATTATACATATATAAATACTAGCATAATCATAAATTTCATTATCATTTTAAATCATACATTTTCTACTTCAAGCAAGTCATGACACCTAAAAGCAAACGAACTCAAATCATTGAAAGTATTCGTGTCGAGTTGCTCAAAATGAAATAAACCAACGCAAATTGGAAGAAAAAAATATCATGCAAAATGGTTAAAAGATATCTATAAGTTTAAGTTGTTATTTTATACAGATATATAAATGTATTTAAAATTTAATGTTATTTTATTACTATATGAAGGTAAATTTTATTAAAGATAGTTCTAAAAAAAATAGAATATTACAATGTAGAGTTTATTTTTATTTATAACTGGTCCCGAGTTGGGACCAAATTTTTTTATTACTATAAGGAGGTTATTCTTATTTATAATATTATTTTATAGAGGTTTTACTGTACTTTAGTTTTCAAAATCCAAAAAATCGTATTATATTTTGATAATTTATATTTTAAAAATTTAGGGGTCTAACTTTAATAAGTAATATAGGATATCAATATTGTTTCATGAGTAATACCAAATTCTGATATAAACTCTAACGATATAGATATATTGGGCATATATGCAATGTTGGACCTTAACAATTTTTGCTTTTCTTTTTTTAGACATAAACAATTTTTTTGTACATTTTTGGACCTAAACTATTTACGGGCACGTCGAAATAAAAAAAATTCAAAAACCGGGCAAAATCTACCCGTTGCTTAAAACGAAGTCGTTTTAGTAAAGGTATTTATGTCTTTTGAGAAGTGTAATTGTTTGGATCATTGTGTGTAATTTGGATCATGAAATGGAAACTCGTTTTATCTCCTAAACCTACCCGACAGCAAAACGGACCGAGTATAAATAATAAAAATTAACCTAATTGCCTCATTTCAGGAAAAAAAACTAAACTTTAAGCAAAAACCCTAATCCAGGCGCCCTCTTCAATTTTTTCCCAAAAATTCACTAGAATCTTTTACTTTTGTTGAATCGATTGTAGAATATGCGGATTCGCGACCAAGAGAAGGTGAAGGAAGGTCCAAAATACGGTAATAATTGTGTGCTTCTAACGGTAAAAATGGTTTGTTCTTGTTTTTGTTGAATGAAATGTGAAATAGTAGGTTTGTAGTGGTAGGGTTTGTTTGTTTGTATTTTTATACTGAAAAAGAAGAAGTTGTACATGACTGTGCAAGTTCTTTTGTGTGCATGTGGTCCGTATACTGAAATAGTAGGTTTGTATTGCATGGGTCGGTTTGTTTTTTGTTTGAATACTGAAAAAGGAAGTAGCTTTATTTGAGTCTGTGAGTTTTTTTGGTCCTTTTGTTTTCCTGGAGTAGTGTACTTTAGGGTTTGTGGTCCCAGTATACTGCCTTTATTCAATAATTAAAAGTTGTGGTCCCTTTTAATCCATATTTTCATGTAATAAATATTTGTGGTCCCCTGTTGAATATTTTTTTTTTCAGAGCCAAATTCGAAAAAATTCACTCTCAAAGTGTGGCATAATGGCCATTTTGATGACCCAAGCAGCCCTGAAAAGAAGTATGTTGGGGGTACAATAGATTACTTTGACTACTGTCATTGTGATACTTTTGCTTTAGCTGAAGTGAACTTACTATGTAATCTTTTGGGTTATAAGAAAGTAAATGAAGTCTGGTATTATTGGTCTGAAACCAGTTATTTTTTGCAAATTAGGTCTGAAACTGATGTTTCTATTATGGGGGACAATGGGGTCTGGAATGGGGAAGTTGAAATGTTTGTTATTGTTGATTCAAAGTAAAAAAAAAGGCTTGCAAAACCACTTAAGATGCCTTTAAAAAGACTGGGCAGTCTAGTTTGGGGGTGGGTTCTAGGACTAGGAAAGCTAAAAAAACGGGTTTTAAGGTTGCTGAGGTGAGTTATGGGTCACCACCTAGGGGAATTGATGTGAGTGCCAAGAAATCAAGGGTTTCTAGGGAACTTATAGATGATTTCACAGAAGTGTTTTGTAACACTTCTGCAGAAAATGAGCAGGTAGGTACTGTTTGGTTGGAGGTTGGTAATATAGAAGTTAATGTTCCTGGTCCACTAGTTGAAAATGAATTGAGTGATGAGTCTGATATGGATTTTAATCCATCTGAGTTCGAGGAATCACCTGAAGTGTCTTCATTTTGTGATTCTGATATTGACATGAGTGATGAAGACATGGTTATTTGGTCTAAAATTAAAAGCCCAAAGCAAAGTGAAGTTGGGGGAAAAAATTCTGAGGGAAGTGGTTCAAAAATTGAGTTTTTGGTAGATGAGGGAATGGGACATGGTGAATCATCTGATTATGATTCAGATGCACTTGAAAGTTCCAGGTCATCTGATGAGGAACTTGATAGTGATGATGGTGTAAAGGGGAAAAAGCAGCCCAATACAATTAAAATTGAGCGATTTAGACCTGAAGTTGACATGAAAAGCCCAAGGTTCAAACTTGGAATGCTCTTTAGCTGTAAATCTGAACTGAAAGAGGCTGTCAAAAACAATAAAGCCAAGATGGGGAAGTTTATCAGGGTCAGTTGGTCAAACAGTTTTAGGGTTTTGTTTACTTGTTCTGGCAGAATATGTAATTAGAAGATTTATGCTTCCAAGGTAGGAGCAAGCACTGATTGGCAAATAAAAAGGTTTCATGAGGTACATAGGTGTCCAAGGTCTTTCAAACCCAAGATAGTTGGACCAAAATTTCTAGCACATACATACTTGGATGATTTTAAAGCAAACAATGTAATGAAAGTCCAAAACTTCATTGATAAGGTATTCACTGATTTTCAAGTGAACATTTCACATCACACAGTCTATAGGACTAAGAAGAGGGCTGTTGAGATCATTGAAGGTAGGTATCATGAGCAGTATAATAAACTGTGGGACTATGTTGAAGAGCTTGACCAATCTGACCCTTGGAACAATGTTGGTATGATGGTTGATGTGGATGGTAAGGGAAATGAGAGGTTTTTGAGATTTTATATGTGCTTGGGGGCAATGAAAAGGGGATTTGTAAAGGGTTGTAGAAAACTGATTGGTATTGATGGCTGCCATCTTAGAGGATCCCACCCGGGGATTTTACTGACTGCTGTGGGAGTAGATCCAAATAATTCACTATATCCTGTAGCAGTTGCAGTGGCTGAATCAGAAACTAAGGAAACATGGAAGTGGTTTTTGCACATTCTGAAAGCTGATATAGGGTTTGAAGATGAGGAAAAATGGGTAGTCATTTCAGACCGACAAAAGGTCAATACTCACTTCATTTGTATTTACATACTTCAATTATTGTTGTATACTCTAACTTTGATATATTGTGGCAGGGTTTGATTGAAGCTGTGCAACATGAATTACCTGGCGTAGAACACAGATTTTGTGTTAGGCACCTCCACCAGAATTTCAAAAAAATGTACCCAGGGTCAGCACTCAAGGTTCAGCTTTGGGGATGTGCAACCTCAACCCATCCCAACCAATTCTTGGATAACATGGACAAATTGAAGGTAATGGATGCTAAAGCTTATGACTGGCTCATTGGTGCTTGCAATGCTAAACATTGGTCTAGGGCATTCTTTAGGACATATTCACTATCTGACATGTTGTTAAATAATCTGTGTGAGCGTTTTAATGTTGTTATCTTGCAAGCTAGAAGTAGACCAATTTTAGCAATGTTGGAATCTATTAGAACTTATTTGATGACTAGGCACCAAACAAAAGAGAGATTGGATAGTGAAGCAGGATTCACTACTTTGTCCAAAAATAAACAAGTATTTAGAAAAACTAATTGCTAGGTCTAATTCATTCATTCCTAGAGCTGCTGGAAGCCTTAAATATCAGTTAGAAGGCTGTTATGGAGATAAATATGCAGTTGAATTAGAACATAGGGTTTGTACTTGTAGAAAATGGCAACTATGTGGTATTCCATGTGTTCATGCATGTAGTGCCATTGTAGCTGCTGACCTTGAAATAGTGAATTATGTAAGTGAAGCATATCATTGCAAAACATTCTTAAAAGCATATGAAGACATTGTGAATCCAATTAGTGGTCCACAACTGTGGCCCAGAACTGGAAATAAGGCTCTTCTTCCTCCAAAAAAAATTAAACTTCCTGGGAAGCCAAAGAAACTGAGAATAAAGGATGCCTTTGAAAAGAAATTCAGCAGCGGGACAGCAAAAATGTCAAGGCATGGGAAAGCTTCTTCATGCAGGAATTGCAAAGAAACAGGACACAATGCAAGAAAGTGTCTTGTTCCAAAGGTTGATGCTGCTGCTGTTTAGATGTCCAAATTACACCTGTGAATATGAACAAATGCAGCATGTGTAAAGAGAGAGGCCACAACAAAAGAGGCTGCCCGCTCTCAGACAAAAGGATTAAGGGAAAGTCTATAGCCATTGAGGTAACTGATTCAGAGGTAAAATTCTCACATTTTTTTATGTCCATTGAGGTAACTGACATACAAAATGTATACTTATTCATGTACTTGTGATTCAGGAGGAATATGAGGTAGAAGAAGATGATGGAGCTCTAGATGAGGTGGCTAATGATGAAGCTGGGGATAATGACATTGAAGACAATGATGAAGTTGGAGATCAAGACATGGAATTTAATGATGAAGTTGAAGTTGACACTCAAGAATTGAATCCACAATCTCAAGTTGTTGATGATGACATCTAAATCTGTCTTATTAAGTTTTTGGAACTGTGTGGCAACTTTTCGTAGTGCTTAGATTGGACACTTGTTTTTGGAAAAACAGTTAGTCCCTTTTTTTATTGTTCAACTCGGTGAATTATGTACTTTATGACAATTAACTATGTTTTGTTATGTTATGAATGGTTTAGAATTGTATAAATTTTTTTCTTATTAATGGTTCAGCATTGTATAATTATTTTTATTAATGGTTGTCCAAACTAGACGATAATCATGCGGTAAAGAACAATGAAATTGGATATGAATACCACTTCATAAACAAGGAAAACTTTCAAGTCTTTATCCAAGGTTTACATATTCAAAACATCACTACTACCAACAAGACTAAAAAAACCATTGTAATCCGAACAATAAGCTTAAATGAAAAACATGACCCATACTTCATCTTCTCCAACTCTTCTTTCAACTTGACAATTTCTCCATCCTTCTTCGCCAATTGGTCCAAAAATTCTGGCAGTAGACGGTTAATGTGAATAGAGCTACAAATATCGATCCACTCGAAGAAACCACAACCACCATCCTATAATTAACAAACAAAATACACTTAAATTTCTGCTATAACACTATTCAAATCACCAATTTATCTGAAATTAAATACTAACCCGAGACTTAAGGCAACAAATGAATCTTCTTCCTGGATTTTGTTCAGTTCTAGAAGTATACAAAGCAACAACCCTAGGACATCTACACTCTTCCTTGAATCTTTCTCTATAGTTGCTTGAACTTGATGATGTCGCCATTGTTAACTTGTAATTCGAGGGTAAATTTCAACTAACAATAGGTAGAGAGGAGAAGTATTACTGGTAGAAGAGCTAATTATATGATAGGGAAGATGATTTTGAAATAATATTAGGGTTTCGCAGCCATGAAAGTAGAAGAATAGGGAGGAGAAGATAGGAAATGGGTTTCAAATTATGGTGGGCGGGTATGGAGAAGAGTTACTCAAATAAGCACTGAAAAGAGGCAGTAATTTGCCTATTTTACCCCTAAATAAAACGACTGCGTTTTAAGCAACGGGAAGATTTTGGCCGGTTTTTGATTTTTTTGTTATTTCGGAGTGCCCGTAAATAGTTTAGGTCCAAAAATGTACAAAAAAAAATTGTTTATGTCTAAAAAAAGAAAAGCAAAAATTATTAAGGTCCAACATTGCAGGTTCGCCCTAAATAATACTCTGCTTTTTCAATCATTCAATCAATCCCCGCCTCAACAGTGTTCACTAATACTTTGCTTGTTTCAATCATTCAATCAATTCCCACATGTTTATACCCTTAGGTAGGTAAATGCAATGACGGAGAGGCAAGAGAGCCACTACTCTCAAGATTTTTTAATATTCAATTACAGCAAGTCTATAATCGTCTTCTCCAGCAATATTTAGAGCTTTGTATGGGTCTGGCCCAGCTTTTCCATTTCGGTCATAATATGGCACTCAAAATTGGGAAGAAACATTTATGTCCAGAACGGAAGTCCCACTTCCGTCATGGCTGACGTGGCAGCCTCCCATACGCGCCTTGCCACGTCATCCAGGACGGAAGTAGGACTTCCGTCTTGGCCCCAGGACGGAACGGAGACCTAGCAGTTTTTTTTTAAAAAAAAACCCCTTTTCTTCCTCCCCACCTCGACCAAAACCCCTTCCTTGAGCAAACAGCGGCCCCCCGCACCCTTTCCCGCAACCACCCCCCCCACCTCTGCCGCCGCTCTTCCCCGTTGCCGAGGCGCCATTTGCCCCCCCCCCACCGCCCCACCAATTTCTCTCTCCCAAATTTTTGAAATTTGGACGTATAATTTTTTTTTAAAAAACATTTCCCCAAATTTTGCACTTTAATTGTCAATTAAAAATGTATGTATTTTAATTGCAAATTGGTGAATTTTATCCTTAAATAATTTATAAAATATTAGTAATTGGAGGAAATTTTTTTTATTGCAAATTGTTGTTTTTTATTTTGTGAATTGGTATTTTATGCATTTTGAATTGTGCTTATGTATATTTGTGAATTGCGATATGATTATGTGTAGTTTTTGATAAAATTCCATGTTTTTTTATAGATGTCTGTTCCAGCCCACCTTATGCCCGGTCCCTACGATCCCAGTGTGTTAAACAAACACACATCACATAGAGCACTTAGGATTTGGGGCGGGGATGTAGGCCTAGATAGGAGTTTTAAGGTCATTAGCTATGACGGGAGTTTTTTTTAGGCCTACCAACTCGAGGGCAACCCCAGAGTGCTAGAGCTCATTGACAGTATAGGTTTCGGGGGTTGTTGTAAGTAGTACTGTCAAAGTGGGCCGAAGCCTGCGGACCGGTCCGCCCCGCCGCTGACCGGACCGGGTATGGACTTAGGAAATATTGATCCGCAAAAATGCGGACTTTTTAGCCCGCGGCCCGTGCGGGCTTTTTTTTTCTTTTTATAAAGTATACATATTATATATAATATTTTTTGGAAAAGTATATATATTATATATAATATGGTATATATTAACATATTTCCTACTCGCTTGATCGTAAAAAAAAAAAAGTATACATATTATATATAATATTTTTTGGAAAAGTATATATATTATATATAATATGGTATATATTAACATATTTCCTACTCGCTTGATTGTATATATAATATGGTATATATTAACATATTTCCTACCGTGAAATGGTATATATAATATGGTATATATTAACATATTTCCATATTAACATATATTAACATATTTCCAAGCAAACAACAAACTTGACTATTTTATGATTAATAGGTAAATATTTATTTAACAAAAAATAAATAAAAAAATTGAGTGGGCCCGTTAGCCCGCGGGCTTTGTGCGGTGCGGGTATGGGCATGTGTTTCAATGATCCGCAAAAAATGGGCCCGCCCCGTTTTGAAATAAGCCGGCGCGGTCCCGACCGGACCGGCCCTCCCGCCCCGTTTCACAGTACTAGTTGTAAGATAGGAAAGATAAAGATAGACCATGCACTGGACACCGCATTAGTAGAGCGGTGGCGCCCCGAGACGCACTCCTTCCATCTGCGATGGGGTAAGGTCACCATCACCCTAGAGGACGTAGGATGCCTCCTAGGACTGCCCTCCACGGGCAACGTGGTGACGTGGCACGAGGACTACAACATGACCAAGAGTCAGTGGATTGAGCGCGTCCACGTGAGCCTAGGATCCCCCCTGTCAATTAGGGGTAACGCCATCGGACTACAAAGGTGTATGCCCACATTTTCGAGCCCCTAGGCGAGGATGCCACGGACGATGCGGTTGACCAGCGAGCCCGGGCCCTGATTTTCCTCTGCATCACTACTTTCCTTTTCCCGAATAAATCCGGGTCGCGCGGGAACATGCGCTATCTCTTGCTCATCAGCGACGGAGACCTCGCTCTTGGCCATCATTCCTGGGCCAGTGGCGTCTTGTCCTACCTGTACCGTCAGCTGTGCACCTCTGCACAGGCCGTCTCTAAGGACATAACTGGTTGTTGCCTTTTGATCCAAGTTTGTGTAATTTTTAATGCGTTTTTATTGGTTCCCTGCATTTTTTTTTAAATATTTGATGATTAATCCGTGTTTGTTTGTATCAGTTGTGGGCGCGGGAGCGCATATCATTTCTCCGACCGACAAACCGGGGAGTGATTATGTATGATATTCCTGCGGACGGCCGAGCATACGGGGCGCGGTGGAATACGACCGAGTTTCAAGAACGCGCCTAAATCTCAACTTACGGTGTTTCACGACCAGCTGGACCGACGGACGGACGCTCAGAGGGTAAGGATTATCGTAAATTTCGTATTTTCATTTTTTTAATTAGCGCAATTAATTTATGCTAATGTACAATTATTTTTTACAGTTCATGTGGAGGCCGTACTCGATCAGGGTTATCGCCGACCGCCGCCGCGATGACGGCTTTCTGTCCACCTGTCGGGCCCGTACGCCACTCGTGTGTTTCGAGTTGGTTGAGTTTCACATGCCGAACCGGGTTGCTAGGCAATTCGGGTTCCAGCAGGTGATACCAACCCCATCGGTGGCGGAGGGTACGACAGAGGGTAAGGACGTCCACTCCCGCATGGCGGGAGCGAATAAGAACTGGGAGAACGAGCACGGCCCCTACATAGCCATGTGGGATGAGCGAGTGGATGCACTGGCGGACGCTGTCCCAGTCCCCGGTAATGTGATCTTACCAATCCGTGAGTACATGGATTGGTACAATCGCATTACCGTGCACCTCCTTACAAACCCAGGGATGCCGGTCCACTCACGATGGGCATTCAACCCATCGCGGCTTCCGAGGACATTATTGTTAGTTTTTTCTTTTTGTTTGTCAACATTGTTTTTTCTTGTTTATAATATACTGACACGAGAATTGATGTTGCAGGCGGATGCCAACAGACTGATAATCACGGAATTCGATAAGCTGGCCTCCAACTCAATCGGCCACTACAGGTCCCTCGTCACATGGGCTTCAAAGACAATCAAAGACGCGTTCGTGGCGGCCGGGAAGTCGCTGCCTGCCGATGTGTCAAAGTCTGCTGTTCTGGAACCGGTGACGCAGCCGAGGGAGCCTGTTCCGGCCCGGTCCCAGGTGGGGAGGCAAGGAACGCGGAGGAACCGGCATGCCGCGCGGGAGGACTTGGCGGCGAGGCGACTACGGCAACGCGGCGGGCCACCGGAGCCAGCTCCACCGGCGACAGATCCGGCACAGTCTCCGACACAGATCCAGTTTCCCAATCCGGCCGACATACCCTCCTGTTTTGAATTCCATTTTCCATTACTCGATACTTATTTTCCGGGTATTCAGACGGGAGGGGATCCGGGTGCAGGGTCCTCTACATCTGCACATCCGGGCTTCTACTCGGGAGGGTCGCCTACGTACAACCTGCACAACCCTCAGACGCAGCATCAGACTTCGTTGTCGTTGCCGCTTTACCCCGAGGAGCCGATTTACATCGACCCCGAAGGCGTGGAAGTCATCCCAACCGATATTGGTAGCGCCGTGCGTGCGAGAGATGGTCGCATTTACTTCCTGCGACCGGACCCTAGAAGACCCGATCGATACACACCTTCGCGGCCGTAGATAGATTTTCTTTTACGTTGTTTATGTTTCATTCATTGTAGTTACGAACTATGTTACTTTTTTTTTTTTGTTATAAAATATTTTTTCGATTATTCCGTTGTTTGTTTATATATTAATATACAATTTATTCATTTTTTTTCTCAAATTTTAGTAAGCAATGTGTTTTGGGAATATTTTTTTTGTTGTTGCAATACAAACACCTGATAAAAATAACCACTAAAAACTGCAGTCCCCTAAAAAAACTAAGTGTTTTTTAGACAACACACTGCCAGGCCAGAACGGAAGTGGAACTTCCGTCCTGGGGCCAAGACGGAAGTCCCGCTTCCATTCTGGACAAAAATATTTCTCCCCAATTTTTGGGTGCTATGTAATGACCGAAATGGAAAACCTGGGCCAGCCCCATGCAAAGCCCCAATATTTAACCCAATATAGTTAATGCTATCTGTCATGATCTCCAAATATCAAGATCTAATAATTTTAACAAAGGGTAAAAAGTATCCATGTCCCTTAAACTATTCTTAATTTTTGTTTTTTTAATTCTTAACTAAAAAATGTGAAGTCCTTAATCCAAAACTTTTATGGAGTGTTAATGTTTCGTTTTCTATCAAATTCCACTGTTAAGTTTAATGGAATAGCCACATGTGACTCTCACATGACTAAATTCACGGACATTTTGAAAAAACAATAGGTAATGACCTAAAAAAATCAAAATATGATAAGAAAAATTCGCCAAAATTTTCCTCCAATTTTTTGGTCAACCTATTTTGTTATTAATTTCTCAATTTTTTTCAAATAACATTACAATTGACCAAATGTAATAGATTTGTAGGCTACATCTCCTGAATCTATCTCCCTTACGATTGGGAATCCATGTAATAGATTTTTTTTTTTTTTTTTATGAATAAATGATTAACCATTAATAATAAAATGATCGAGGCCATTACAGCTTGAAAAGTTTCCCAACTCTTTTCTCCAATACAACAAAATAGAGTTGAAGATAGAAGAAAGTCAAATAAGAAAGAAAATATAAGTTACACAATGTAACAGAAAAAAACCCACACCTCAAATACCTTAGGTGGGAAGCAACTAAAACAATTATTAATAATAATCTAACAAACAAACAAAAGATAGTTTTCTCCACAACATCTTCATTCTGGAACTCCAGAGACAAGCATTTGATTTCAACCTCTTTCTAGAGGGCTTTGGATGGGCCTGGCCCAGTTTTTATATTTCGGTCATGACATGGCACCCGAAAATCCTGGACCAACATTTTTGTCCGGAATTTCGTCCCGGGTTGAGCTGGCTGACGTGGCTGTTTTCACCACGCGCCTTGCCACGTCATCCTTCCGTCCTCAACCCGGGACGAAAGTTGGACTTCCGTCTTGCTCCAGCAGAAAAAACCCTAACTTGGTCCCGTGACTTTGAGGACGAAATTGCCACTTTCGTCCTCATGTTCCAGCCAATTTGCAGCGTGTAGTCACTTCTCACTTTTGCTTTTTTGACCATGCAAAATTTCTGAACGGTTTTGGCAATTTCGTGCGCATTTATGACCGGGTTTCAGAGACTTGTCCAATAAGAAAATTAATTTTACAATTTCCCACCACATCTATAAGTACCCCTCCAAACCTCTCCACAATCTACAACCTTCTCAAACCCATAAAAACCATATCCTCCTTAATTACTAGCATTTCAAAAATTTGTTTGTACAAAAACCCTATCTTCCGTAATGGTCAACTTTCCCGAATTTATGCAAAAAGAAATGCGTAACAAATTCGGGGATGTTGATTTTACTAGAGAATGGCCAGCCGAATACGAGGAGGCTTTAATAGAAATTTGTTATGATTTTAGTATACAGGGTTACCCTGGTGAAAAACGTTGGTTCGATTCCTACAATGAAATTGTTTACGGAATTAATTGTGTGACCGGGAGACAATTCACAATTCCGATGATCGACACAGGCCTAGCAAAACTGCGTAGGCGGTTTTGGGATTTCGAAGCGCTCACCCACAAACCATGGTTCAAGTACGACGGAAGGACGAACATTGTTGACTTGGACGGTGCTGAGGCCCAGTGGGAGGAATACGTTGCGATAAGTTGCATGTAATTACGACACAGTGTATTAACTCTATGTTTTCATAACTAAATGTTTTGTTTATATAACTCTAATTTAGGTTAATCCAAGGGCTAAGCGGTACAGAAGGAGTGC
Organism: Vinca minor; assembly: GCA_026122235.1. Lineage (NCBI taxonomy): Eukaryota > Viridiplantae > Streptophyta > Magnoliopsida > Gentianales > Apocynaceae > Vinca > Vinca minor. The sequence goes on from JAOCZM010000248.1 coordinate 355,697, forward strand.
GAATTTTACTTTATCCTTCTCTGCCATATTTTTGGGTACGAAGGAAGAGGATTTGTGGACGAAGCTGGACAATGTTCAAGATCTCCTGAAGAGGTAACTGTGGAGGCTCCCCCTGAATACCCGATGTCGGATGCCTCGAGCAGCAACACTAGTTCTTGGAAAATGATTGAGCATAAGTTTCGAAAGAATTAGGGTTTGAGTAACCGGGACTTTGTATTGTTATATGTTCGATGTAAATTTATTTGTATGAATTTAATGGAATTCTCAGTTTTTTGATATTTGAAAGTTCCGAAATGAGTAATACTTAAAAAAACATTGAAATTAATAATTATAATATGAACACGTAGATAAAAAATTGTAAAATTAAGTTTTTCGAATTGGACAAGTCTCTGAAAATCGGTTAGTATTGTGAACGAAACTGCAAGAACCGTTTGGGAATTTCCTGCAATTGAGAAGTGAGAAGTGACCCGACACTGCAAATAGCCTGCAATTTGAGGAAGAAAGTGGCAATTCCGTCCTCAAATGCACGGGGGTCCAAGTTAGGGTTTTTGGCACAAAGCCTATGCCGGTTGCCACTTCCGTCCTGATCCCAGGGACTTCCGTCCTCAACCGGTAGAGGCTTTGCCCATTTGCTGCCAAAATCTCTATAAAATTCAGTACCCTCCCATCCATTTTTCATACCCCAAACAACATTCCCCAATCAATTTGTTCTAAGCAAACTCATCATTCCTCAACCCCATATTTCGTTTTGCTAAAAAATGGCACTAGAATGTCCAATGATATTGTATTTACATTTCGACCACAATATAGTGTACGAAAATGGTGGTTACCCTCGTTTCGCGGAGGCAAGCGAAAGAAGTTTGGAAATTATACAAATGATTTCATTCCGACAACTTTGCCATAGAATATGTCGGTGCAAAAGGAGTCGAGCTTTCTAGTGTCAATGTTCGGCTAATAATGATTCGTCCATTCTTCATGCCGACGTACAACATGGTGGCGTACGATGTTGTAAACCTTAAAGAGGAAGAAGGTTTAGACACTTTGTGGGGAATCCAAACGGATTTCAAACTCCAAAGGATTCATGTTGATGCCCTGTTGGAACCTGTGCAGAGACATGCAGATAGCTTTGTAATACCGACAACAGAATTTGCACCGGAGCCACAATTTGTTCTGGAACCATTTTTTTCGGAGCCAAATCCATTACCAACTATGCCCCCACCGTCTACTTACGAACCCTGTATCGATAATTTCAGTTGATGGGACACACCTTAGGGGAAATTATAAAGGGACTCTCCGGGTTGCAAGCACTCTGGATGCTAACAATCAAATTTTACCCTTGCTTTTGCGCTGGTCGATTCAGAGGCAACTTCCACTTGGACATGGTTCCTTAGGCACTTGAAGGAACATGTTGTGAAAGACCTTCAAGTGTGTCTTATCAGCGATCGTCATGCCGGCATTCTTAGTGCAGTGGCAACCCTCCCCGGATGGCAACCCCCAATGGCAGTGCACCGATACTGCCTTAGGCATTACAGGTCCAATTTCACACTCATGCAAAAAAACAAAGAATTGAAAGATTATGTGTGGATTGCTGCAACCCAACCGAAAAAGGTTAAGTGCGATTTTTATCTGGAGCGTATCAAACAAAAAGATGAGGATGCGTTTAACTGGTTAATGCAGCAACCCAAAGAGTTGTGGACTTTGGCATACGACGGGGGAATGCGTTTCGGTTGCATGACTACAAACATGTCAGAGGCGCTTAATAGCGTTCTAAAGCAGTCTATAGCGCTGCCTTTGAAAGCGCTCATGGAGATGATTTTTTTAAACTTGTACATTATTTTGACACACACCGGCAATACGCAAATGGTTGTAAAACGCCTTTCCTTAAGAGGATATGGGAGCAGTATTTCGCGTACGAACAAAAAGAAACAACTCTGGTTGTACAACGACACCACATGGACCAAGGTATCTATAGGGTCATGTCCCGACATAGAGGACCAGACCTAGGTGGAAAAATATACGCGGTCAACTTATCAGCTCGTGCGTGTACCTGTGATAAGTGGGCTGCTTATTCAACTTCATGCTCCCATGTCATTGCCGTGTCAAAATCGATAATGCAGGATGCTTCTCAATACATCCACCCTGTCTATTCTCTCGATCATTATAGGAATACTTACAATTCCATTTTATATCATGTACCTGATCCCGTTCATTGGAGACCTCCCCCTTTTGATATGACATATCACTCTCCTAATATGAAAGCTACGCAGGTGGGTCGACCTAAAAGGCGGAGATTCCAAATGCCTATGGACACAGAGAACATGGGCACTCAAAGGGAAAAGAAGTGTGGCCACTGTAAGCGAGTCGGTCACAACCGGAAGACTTGCCCATGTTAGCACATCTCCAGCAACCACCCCTCCACAGTAATTGTATTTAAATTCTCCGAATTGTAATAGTTTAAAATTTATAAAATTGTTGTGAATGTGCTCGATTTTTTCCATTCAATATACGATAATTGCTTACATTTCAATTACATATTATTAAAGTTGACGTAATAAATCGAAAAAATCATCATTCCCGGCCCTGTAATCAAGGATATCGTAAGGGGTTGGATGAATTTTTACATGGTCACCCGGGTGTAATCTTGAAAACACAACAAACTCATCCCACCCCAAAAAATAGTAACAGTCGCAACCTTCGTCTCTAGTCACTTGCAGTGTCAATTTGTTACCGTGAAGATTGCGCATGCGTAGTACTTCGGGGATTCCAAGCTGCATTCTAACACGCCATTGCATGTATTGCCTACATATCCACTGTACACGGGAAACAACATTACAACACATAATTGTAAAATTAATGATTTTATTACTAAAATTTTAATATTACTGAACGTACCGGTTTGAAAAGTCCCGAATATGTTTTGTAAATGTCTATTCGAAAACTCTGCCGGAAAAATGCCCCGTCTGAGGGATACGATAATTCTCCCTTCAAGTAACCTACCCCGGGCCCTCCCTTAACATAAATATCTAATACATTCATAGGAGATGGTATAAAATGAACTTTATTTGTGGGACGAAGATTGTTGTCACGCAAAAATTGTTGCAATCCTCCGTCTATGTAGTAGGTGTCATCTATTTTGGTTACATAGACGCACCATTGATTCCCATGGTCATCTTTCAGGTAGACACAACTAGCTAACCCGAGACCAGTTTGCTCCAACCAACTTGTGTACTTCGATGGAAGACGCTACAAATCGAAAATGATGAGTTAGATAGCTAAACACAAAAAATACAAGAAAAAATTACTCAGTACTAAATAGAATACTACCATTTTCCATCGGTTTGATTTCCGACCGCAATTCTAAATTGGTGTTTGAAATACTCTTCCAGGGCCGGATCCATTTCGCTATTCATTTTGAAATAATATTACGGAGGATAGGGTTTTTGTACAAACAAATTTTTGAAATGCTAGTAATTAAGGAGGATAGGGTTTTTATAGGTTTGAGAAGGTTGTAGATTGTGGAGAGGTTTGGAGGGGTATTTATAGATGTGGTGGGAAATTGTAAAATTAATTTTCTTATTGGACAAGTCTTTGAAAACCGGTCATAAATGCGCACGAAATTGCCAAAACCGTTCAGAAATTTTGCATGGTCAAAAAAGTAAAAGTGAGAAGTGACTACACGCTGCAAATTGGTTGGAACATGAGGACGGAAGTGGCAATTCCGTCCTCAAAGTCACGGGACCAAGTTAGGGTTTTTGTAGGGTTTTTTCTGCTGACCAGGACGGAAGTCCCACTTTCGTCCCGGGTTGAGGACGGAAGTCCCACTCCCACTTCCGTCCTCGATGACGTGGCAAGGCGGGTGGTGAAAACGGCCACGTCAGCCAGGACTGAAGTGGTCCGGACAAAAATGCTGGTCCAGGATTTTCGGGTGCCATGTCATGACCAAAATATAAAAACTGGGTCAGGCCCATGCAAAGCCCTTTCGTAGACAGCGATTCAGAAGAATATTGACGTATCAACAATCTAAAAAATCGCGTAGAAAAAAGAGGTGAAAAAAAAAAAAAAAAAAGACCCAAATCAAAACTAGGTATCCAAATCTTACCATCAACTAGCCGATCTAAGATGATGGATACAAGATCTCGCCTCCAAGTCTTGAATCCAGAAGAAAAAACGCAAAAGAGAAAACTCATCCATGTTTGTTGCCAAAAGGAGAGGTGATGACACAAAAAGAGAGTAGGGAATGACCGAAATTCATGTAATATATTAGACTAAGATTACGGTACAAACACAATAGGAGTAATACCAAGTTGGAGGGAAAGTCTGGCATGGGGCGGCCCTTATGGGTACGGCCCCACACTACTCTCACATAAAATTAGACATGACCCACCTGCAGGGCAGGCCTCCATTTCTCGCAGGTACCCACAAGGTCCGTCCTATGGGAATTTTTCCAAGTTGGATATTATTCATACAAAAAAAAATGTGATAAATTAAGTGGTCCTTTGGGATCAAGATATATCATTTTTGTCCTCTGGTACCGATTCTTGCCTCAACAGTGTTCACTAGTACTCTGCTTCTTTTTTCAATCAATCAATAAGTGGTCATTTGGCCGACAACTTATTCCATTTCGTCTATTACGTATTTTTGTATTGTCATAACGGTTTCCCTCACGTATTGGGCAGCAGTGATGTTGCATGGGTGGTGCTGCTGTGGGGTGATTAGGCGGTGCTGCAGAAATGGATTTAGGTTTATTTTGTTAACGCGAACTTAAAATTAGAGTCTAAATATACATGAACATTAATATTATTGTACAATTGGCAATGCTATCTGTGCTTTCGCTCCAAACTGAAAAACTAATCAATTTAAAAAATATACGAGAGATCGGATTGTACTCGAATCGTAGATTTTAGTTAATTTAAAAAATATTAATTAATTTCAATATTAGTATAATATTTGATAGTATTAAACAAATATTTATCGCTTAAAAGAGTCTTAAGAAAATGATATTACGTTATGTTTCTAAAAATTATGAAACTCAAATTTTCATATCTAAATTCTTACAGCAAAAAAATATAAAATATAATCTATTCGGGTATGATCGAACTGAATCAATCAAAACTCAGTAAAATTGATTATTTGATTCAATACTTAATTGATCAAATCAGAGTTTGGTATTTCGAATTACCCTTACGATATTCCAGTCGACGACGAAGGATGAGCTCTGAGACAAAAAAAATAGATGCAAAAATGGAAAATGGAATCGATTGATAGAAGAAAAGAAATTTGTCGGCAACTGAAGATTCAAGATGCTTGAGAAGATTGAAAAAACGCATAGTTGAACAATGAAGATTACACCGCAGATTTTGATTTGATATAAAAGAATTGGTTTTTGTGTAAAATGAAAAATCAATTTTTTTAAAAAAAAAAACAAAATTCGGTTCGGGTGTCATCCCAATCAAACCCAAAAGATAAAATAGCTAATTCGGAGAGAATTTTAACATTTTCGAATACGATTCCACGAATTTATACTGATTTTAATTGATCACACTGATGCTACTCACGTACGATCTTACGAGTTAATTCGTAAATTGACTAGCAATTCTATGTGAACTTCTTTTTAATTTTCAAATGATACTACTCACGAATTCCCACACCAATTTTGAACCAGCCTTTTATCAAGAAGCCATAAATAACTCTACCCGAAGCCCACTTTCATTACATCCCGACCCAAAAAAAAATAGTAAGAAAAACTAGTGAACTCATGACTACTTTTTGCTCTTCCACAACCACCGGAAACCAGGGCGGGCCACCGCTAGTCTCCCGGACATCCATCCAGACATTGTCCAAACATATATCTTAACCAGACTAGACGGTCCAACTCTTGCATCCTTAAGTTGCATTTCCTCGGAATCTCAGATTATTTGCAATGACGAAAGCCTTTGGAAGACTCTTTGTAACTCCCATTGGCCTTCCACAAAGGATTCACGAGTTCAACAAATCATCTCAACCTTTCCCTCAGCCCATCGCTCGTTCTTCTCAGATTCTTACGCAACAATCGGACGCCTCCATTACTTCCCTAATAAGTCTAATCCCACTAAAAATAAGTCAATACAAATGTCGGAACTGATCTCTCTCGTTGATATCCACTATGGGAATGAGATCGTATACTCGAAAGTGAATGTAACACCCATAGTTGTGAATAGCGGCGAATAGCGGCGCGTCGCGGAGCTTTACCGCGGTGTCATGGCGCGTCGCGCTCGACAACGAGAAATCCCGCTATAGCGGCACTTAGCGGCGCATCACGGTTTCGCGGTCGCGGCGCTATCGCGGAAAATCGGGAATCCCGGTGGTTTAATTTTTTTTCCTGTTTTTTTTTATTTTTTCTGTTTTTTCTGGTAATTTGATAATCTATTTTTATTAATTTGTTAATGTGATATATAATGGTGATATAATAATATAGATATGTATTAATTTATATTGATTAATTTATACTTTGTGATATAATTATTAATGTGTTTATAATTGTTATACGTTTGTGATATAATTTTGTGATGTATTGATGAGTTTCTTAATTTTTGTAATTGAATATAATTTAATAGAATATGTAATTGATATTTTGCAATAAACATGGAAGAATTTAACTAAATGTTTACAAGTATTAATAATTTTGTGTCATATATCTATATAAATATGTCATATCAGAAACCGCGAAAAAGTACCGCGTCGCGACACCGCTATAACTTTTGAAGCTTCACCGCGACGGACCGCGAAACGCTATTAACAACTTTGGTAACACCGAACGAGAGTATGTCCTTCAAGTCTCCTCCTATGAGAGTTGATCTTCTTGACCCAAAGGAGAGGGTTAGGACATTCATAAAATGCGAACGCGAGGAATGGACGTGCACAAGCATGCAGAAGAACATGAGTTTGAGTTGGATATTAATTGATCCTATTAAGAAAAGGGCAGTTAATTTGTCAAGCATTAGGCCAATGCAGGTCTGGCAACACTCATGGACCGGGCGAATATTGGTAAATTATGCGACAATAATTGCTTCCAGAGTTTATGGGCGGTTTGTTAAGTGTGGAGTGGAAGTCAGTTGTGAAAGGAGGGATGGAGGATTTTTGCATCTCAGGGATATAGGAATGCAATTGGAGGACATTGAGGGAAATGTATTAAGTGGGTATGATACTTTGGAAATTTTGCAGGAGGCCATGGAGGGTAAAAGAGTAAAAGGTCAAATAGGAGAGGTTAAGAAAATGCATGAAATGTTCATGTTTTGGAAGAAATGCTATATTTCCAATTAATTTGTTGGGGGAAAACAATTTCATCATCGCATTATCAAGGCACATTGGTAAAAATCGTGGATACCGGTATATGTTTCTTTTCATTAGCTCAATCATTCTGAATTTGTCATGTGGAAATTTCTTTTAATTATATATATACATGATAAATTGTGAGTGGTTGAACACATGAATAGATAAATACACGAGTACAAAACGATTATTTGCCTAATAACACAAGTATAGTTTTGTAAATTGGTTGTTTTAAGAAAATCGTGTGGAATACGAGCCTCGAATTTGGATCTCTTTCTTCACATCAGATTTCTTTTGGTTATCTGAATAATTATTATGTTTATTGTAAATTATTATTTTATTATAGTTTAATAATTATTCTGTTGCAGCTTATTTGTTATATTGCCATATTGAATATTTATTTTGTATAAGTTTCTACCCGTCAACAATAAAAAATAAAAAAAAAGATTACACCCCAAATTGACTTCTTCTAATTTTCTTTGTGGAATACCGACTCCTCCAATAAAAATTTCTTCTCTTTATCATGCACCGATGCTGGTATTTTTCTGGTGTTCGATCTGCATGAAAATATATATTCCTATGAATTAAAAGGAAAATTCAGATTAGTAGTTTTCTTGGATTAGAAAAATGGTGGAAGGAGATGAAAGCAGCGGCTCCGGCAGCCCACGAAGACGGAAAAAAAGACGGTCAAGATCTCCCGATGATGATAAAATCGAGGTGGTAATCGAAATTTTAGAATTTGATTTCTGGGGGGAAAAAAGAAATTCGGAGGTAGCCCATTTGTTTTTATCAAAATGATAAATGGATCAAGTTTTTGTGGCACAATGAAATTTTAAATGAAAAATAAAATGTTAAAAGACATTTGTACCCTTCTATTTCAAAATCAAATTAAAACTTTCAGATTTGAATGTATTCAAATTTCAAATGAAACCATTAGACAAATTACCTAGTCCCCCAGGAATTTTCCTTCAGCTTGTAAAATTCCTTACCTAGTCCCAGATTTTTTGTATTTTGTAAATTTTATAGATTGAAACTGACCATTATTCCCCCGCTCATTAAGCACGAGGATGACATGAATTTGGGGTTGCCCTGATTCCGCCGCAGAAAAGGCGGTGGAACCTCTATATGCAACCTATAAATAGATAAGGGACTTTACAACCTGAAATTAAATAGGTAAGGGACTTTACAGGTTGACCAAAAATTTCTGGGGGACTTTACAGGCTGACCAAAAATTTCTGGGGGACTTTACAGGCTGAAATTAAACATTGGAGACTTTACAGGCTGAACAAAAATTCACTACAAGAAAACTGTGTAACAAGGACGGACAGTTCCGTCGCTAATTGGAGTTTAGCGACCGATTACCGACCAAACCATGTGGTCGTGTAATTTTCGTCGCTAACATATTTTCCGACCGAATACCGACTATGTATTTAGCAACGGCCAGTGGGGTCACAATTTAGCGACCTAATAGCGACGGAAATGAATGCATGGTTGACTTTTAAATTTGCCTTGACCTAGGAACGACGGAATACCGACTGAATAGTCAACATTGTTGACATTTGACTTTACCCAGGAACGACCGAATACCGACGGACAGTTAGCAACGGAAACTCGGGTCACCATATAGCGACCGAATACCGACGGCGTGGTCAACATTGTTGACATTTGACTTGACCTAGGAACGACCGAATACCAACGGTTAATTAGCAACGGAAAAGCTGGTCACCATATGTCGACCGAATACCGACGGCGTGGTCAACATTGTTGACATTTGACTTGACCCAGGAACGACCGAATACCTACGGATAATTAGCAACGGAAAAGCGGGTCACCATATAGCGACCGAATACCGACGGTGTTTGCCGTCGCTAAATTGCTGTTATTTAAAAAATTAAAAATTTAATTAAATTAAATCCCTATTACAAAACACAGCAGCAATAACCAAAATGCTCATAATCAAAATGCTCACAACCAAAATGCTCACAATCAATTCTCATTACAATAAATACTCACAATCAAAGTGCAAACTTCTTATTACAACACTCACAATCGAAGTGTACACTTTGAATAACAACATTCACAATCAAAGTACACACTTTGAATTACAACACTCACAATCATAGTGTGCACCTTACATTACAACTCACAATCAAAGTGTACACATTACATTACAAAGCTCACATTCAAAGTGCACACTTTGAATTATCAAAACTCACAATCAAAGTGTGCACATTACATTACAACACTCACGTTCAAAGTAATGTATTTCAATTACCAAAACTTACAATCAAAGTGTGCATTTCTCATAAACTTCTTGATGTCATTCATATGCATATCCTTGAAAATGCATGAGTTGCAATCTGCAAAATTTAAGAATCAAATTATTATGACAATAAAATTTCTTCTTTGAATTATGTTAAAAAGTTATACAATATGACAATTAATTTATGGTAATAAAGTACAAAAAAAAAACCAACAAATATTACTCACCTTCAATATGTGGTATTCCAAGAGAAGCGAGAAATCTTAATCATTCTAAATCATCATCGGTCATTAATTCATCCTCTTCTTCAGAATTGTCATCTCCCTACATAATTTCATCATCATCATCTTCATAACCACGGCTCGTACCGGCCACAAGTACAACTTCAATTTGCCCTGACCGGTGTGCAAGTTGACCAACTTCAGTAATAGTTGGATCAATGCGACTGGTCTCCTCCTCGCGTACTTCGTCCTGATACGGTACCTGAACACCAGGAACGTCAAATAGACGTGGTTTGGAACGACATACAGCCAACCAATCAGCCCTAGATGTTGTCTTACTACCCGGATAAGGTGTGTAGTAGACTTGTTGACATTGGGAAGCAAATACAAATGGATCGTAACTCTGGTAGGTTCTTTTCCTATGGATTTCTACAAGTTTATATTGAGGATGCACTCTTAACCCTCGATTTGGAGTAAATCAAACTAGTCGCATTTGAAAAGAATATTTTTTTGGTCAGGTAGTCCAGCAAGTTCAACCTCAATTACTTGCTTCAACTCACCGTAATAATCTCCTTTAACCTATACGCCGCTGTTTGTCGTTCCTTTTCCATCGCTGTGGGCTTTGGTGTGAAATCTATAACCGTTAACAAAGTAACCGGTGTATGACACCACTCTCCTTGACGGGCCCCAAGACAGATTTTTCAACAAAATTTCGGAATCTTCCTGAAGGCTATGTATCTGTTGAGCAATAAAAGTTAAATTATTTTAATTATGCATTCTTATTACAAGTACATTTCTACACAATACCAACTTACATGAGTTCCAAACCATTTGGAAAAATCATTATAAACCCGACTTTGAAGTTCTTCCTCCGTTATCTGCGGGGTTTGTTCATGTACTTAACTAACAAATTTCCTGAGTTACAAATTAAATGACAATATTATTATTTGGCCACTTTTAATTATATAACAAAAATCACTACAAGAAAACAGGGAAACAGTGACGGCCGTTTCCGTCGGTAATCGGTCGCTAACAATGATGACGATTCGGTAGGTATTCGGTCGTGTATTTTTAGCGACCGATTAACGACTGAATGACGTGGTCGTGTATTTTTCGTCGCTAAGCAAATTACCGACCGAATACCGACGGAATATATAGTGACCGAATCTTCGGTCGCTATTTACCGACCGAATACCTACCGAATCGTCATCATTGTTGACTTTTGACTTTGACTGTTTAACGACTGAATACCGACGGAAATTCTAGCGACCGAATAATCGGTCGGTAAATAACGACCGAATGGTCAACATTGTTGACTTTTGACTTTGACTATATAACGACCGAATACCGACGGAAAGTCTAGCGACCGAATAATCGGTCTCTATTTACTGACGGAATAGCGACCGAATTGTCAATATTGTTGACTTTTGACTGGTTAACGACCGAATACCGATGTCCAATTGGCAAATTCGGTCGCTATTCGGTCGCCACTTAGCATGCTTAACACTTGTCCAATTTTTCAAATAAATTAGCCCGCGAAAAAGCAAACGATGTCGTTTAGGCATTTAATAATAGCGACCGAATAGCGACGGAATTTGCCAATTCGGTCGCTATTCGGTCGCCACTTAGCATGCTTAACACTTGTCCAAATTTTCAAATAAATTAGCCCGCGAAAAAGCAAACGATGTCGTTTAGGCATTTAATAATAGCGACCGAATAGCGACGGAATTTGCCAATTCCGTCTCTATTCGGTCGCCACTTAGCATGCTTAACACTTGTCCAATTTTTCAAATAAATGAGCCCGCGAAAAAGTAAACGATGTCGTTTAGGCGTTTAATAATAGCGACCGAATAGCGACGGAATTTGCCAATTCGGTCGCTATTCGGTCGCCAATTAGCATGCTTAAACACTTGTCCAATTTTCAAATAAATGAGCCCGCGAAATGGCAAAAAGACGTCGTTTAGGCATTTAATAATAGCGACGGAATTAGGGTTAGGGTTAGGGTAGGGCGACCGAATAGCGACCGACATAGCATATTCGGTCGCTATTATTCTCCCGGATTCCGTTTTTTTTGTAAAATAGCGGGGTTTTTTAAGGATATATAGAAACATTTTACCTAATAGTAACTAACATAGGCAAAATGTTTCTATATATCCTTAAAAACCCCGCTATTCTATAAAAAACGGAATCCGGGAAAAAGATAGCGACCGAATAGCGACGGCCTTCGCAAATTCCGTCGCTATTCGGTCGCCCTTAGCTTAATAGCGACCGAATAGCGACGGATTTAGTAAAAACTTATAAATCCGAAAACCGACATCGTTCTAAATGTGAGTACGAACTAATATGAATATTTTAGTAACTATTTGTTAATTAATAATCAATTAATAAAATTTTAACTCCATCACTTAATGATTCACATAAATGCACACACAAATGTATTACTTGAATTGTTCTGCTTTGAGTATATATCGGTATTTTATAAATCGGGACTGAAAACTCATTCGATGAGTAGATGAAGAATCGGATTTTGGTCCTGGCATATTCGGTCGCCATTCGGTCGCCAAGAAGGATGAGAGAACACTTGTTCAGATTTAAAAACATTGAACCCGCAAACGGTACAAGACGGCACCGTTTCTGTAATGAATGGTAACGACCGCATAGCGATGGCCCTGGCATATTCGGTTGCCAAGAAGGATGAGAGAACACTTGTTCAGATTAAAAAACATTGAACCCGCAAAAGGTACAAGACGGCACCGTTTCTGTAATGAATGGTAACGACCGCATAGCGACGGCCCTGGCATATTCGGTCGCCAAGAAGGATGAGAGAACACTTGTTCAGATTTAAAAACATTGAACCCGCAAACGGTACAAGACGGCACCGTTTCTGTAATGAATGGTAACGACCGAATAGCGACGGCCCTGGCATATTCGATCGCCATTCGGTCGCCAAGAAGGATGAGAGAACACTTGTTCAGATTTAAAAACATTTAACCCGCAAACAGTACAAGACGGCACCGTTTCTGTAATGAATAGTAACGACCGAATAGCGACGGCCCTGGCATATTCGGTCGCCATTCGGTCGCTGTATTAAACAATTATAAATTTGAAAGCCAACATCTCTCAAAATGCGAATGCGAACAAATATTATTATAGTACTATTTATTTGACCATTAATGAGCAATTATTAAAATTTTATTTACATTACTTAGTGATATCATGTAAATGTACACATAAATGTATTACCTCATTTGATCTGCTTCCAGTCTATATAGGTATTCTGTGAATAAGTATAAATTTTATTTGTTTCACTATTTAGGTTAATGTGTATATATGTATATATTACTAAAATTAACTAAAATAGGCAAATATGTTTTATATATCCTTAAAATCATCGCTATTTAATAAAAACGGAATCCGGGAAAATATAACGACCGAATTACGACCGATTTGTCATGTACGGTCGCTAGTCGGTCGCAAAGCCATATTCTATTAAAAACCCTAACCCTAAACCCTTAAACGGTCTTAAGTCGGTCGCTAATCGGTCGCCATGAGACCAATTTTCCAGAAGCTAAACAGGATACCTATAACAGAACCCCTGCACAATTCAGACAACATAACAGAAAACATAACCCAAAACTATAAATTCAAACTAATCACAAAACATAACTTTAAAACAAGCATTAAAAATATAACATAAGTACGCAATTGATACAAATTAATAAGTGCTCTATTGACTCCCCAATACTTCATCGACAGTTAGGGGGTCATCGTCATAGTCTGATTCTACGTCGTCATCTAAGAAACTACTCAACTTGTCCTCTATCTCAGAGACACTTAATATAACATTGTCCCTATTTGTTAAAATGTTAGCTAAGATACTAGCTAAACCCTTGTCTCTCTTCTTTTCCCTCATTTTGAATTCTCTTTTCTGCTCGGCCATATCATTCTTGAACTTTGCTTCCATTTCGGTGCGCATTTGTTCCATGGCTGAATGCGAGACTGCCTCGCTGCCTCGTCTTTACCACATCACTAAAGGAACCGAGTCCTTGGACACGTCCCTTTCTTATCCTACCCGCAGCCTCAACAGATAAAACAATCTGAGTCGGCAAATCCAGAGGAGGTAGTCCAGCTTGAGTTGCTTGGCTTGCAGCGTCGTCATAAACCGCATGGAACACCCCCTGAAAATTTTTGTGTCAGGTTATGAAAACGGAGAATACCTAATCAAATATCAAAAAGGGACAAAAGGCAATGATGTGATATACTTACAGACAACTTTCTAGAATCTTCATCAACCCATTCGCCTTTCTTTGGGCCGATATGGTGTTGATGAAGATGATCATAAACAGCCGGGAATGGGACTGACTGTCCGGCCTCATTTTCCTGTTAACAGAAATCATTAAAACAATTAAATATTAACAATAAACACATAACATATATGTATACGTCAATTATTATATTTAAGTACCAGTCTGATGTGGTGCTCAATGTGGCTGAGTGAACCACCCGTGTGCTTCATCGGGCCTTTGCCATCCCTCCCTTCTTTCCGATTTTTTGCTGCCTGTTTAGACTTGGCTTTAAAGCTTGGAGTTTGCCAGTACTCATTAAGTCGCACCCAATCAGTCTCAGAAACCCATGTGGGCCTCTTATTCTTTTTCCGAGCATCGCTCATAATCCCTCTCAGTCTCCTTGTAAGCAAGATAAGCCAACTTGACTTGACACCCGCCTCATGCTCTGGAGCCCAGCGATACTTTTTCTGTATTTTTAAAAAAGGTTAGATAATTAAATATAAAGACTTCTAAATTCTAACTTATTTACTAATTGCTTTACCTTGAACTCGTCCCACCACAATTTTCTTCTTCCTGGGGAACATCCTTAATGGTGTTGTATTCCCCCTTGAAACGATCTTGAAATATGCCAGTAAAGGCGGCGGAACAACTAGATGCCAATCTAAAACTATAATACCAAAGAAAAACTTGATTAGTTACTATAATGACGACAAGTAGTATAATTAGCTTAAGGGAAATATTTAATGAATTGACTTACGTGCCAAGGGTAGGCTGCAGGAGAATACGAGTATCTACTGTAGCCAAAACTCCACCAGTATCAGACGCCGTCGGTGGCACGGGAGACTGGTGAGTCGCCGATCCGGCAATCGAGGAGGTGTCGTACCTAGCTCGGGGACAGGTGGCGTACCTAGCTCGAGGGCAGATGTCGTACCAAGCTCAGGGGCAGACGTGGTACCAAGCTCGGGGGCAGATGTCTGTGTCGACCCCAAATCAGGTAACGAACCTGGCTGGGAAGTGGAGGCCGGAGCAGACGTGGGTGGCGAACCAAACGGTAACGAAACTCGAATATTCTTCTTTGGAGGCATCTCTGAAATATATTTAGTGTAAATGTAAATGTAAATGTAAATGTAAATGTAAATGTAAATGTGCGAGACATAGGTTAATGATGATAAATAATGTATATCATAAATACACTAACTAAAATATTATGGGATTCGTCCCCATATAAATAGATTTTGCACTTTCATTTTGATAATTAATGATACGATGTTTCAGAGTTCATATATATACGTCATTTTGAGGATTGAGCCTCAACCTTTAACGCATTCACCTCTCCGTTTTTTAAGTTAGTGAAACATTTAAATTGTGTAATTTATCTTAGTAGAAACCTGTTACAAAATGTCTTAAGTATAATTATAATTTGCCAGAGCAATATACTTCCCACACGCTGCCTTAGATATAGCTCATATAAAACACCAGAAACAACAGCCAATTTCATGACCATTAGTTAGCCATGACATATGATTTGGTTATTCTCCTACTTGTACTATTTCTCCAATAAGCTTTATAGATATAGCTCATAGAACAAAGCATCCAATCAAACAGTTAACTATAAAATAAGTATTCTAATCCTTGGGATTCTGAGCAGGTTGTAGGAAAGTACTAAGACATCAAATATAAGAATTTTAAACCAAGAAGAGACTATTGTAATCAGAAAGAAAGAAGAAGAAAAAATGTTCTAAATTCAATTCTTGATGAAACTGGAAAACTAGGAAAATGAGTTTAGCCAAATTTATGGAAGAAATCAGATGTTCTCAACTTTTTAGTCATGACATATAAAACACCAGAAACAACAGGCAATTTCATGGATAACTAATGACCATTGTAGAAACAACAGGCAACTTTTACTTAACTTCTCTAATATCCAATGCATTTCTTCTTTCCAAAAATGCTAATCAAAACAGAAGCAAGAAAACAGAAGCAAGAAAAGAAATAGAAAACAGAACAAGAAAAGGGAAAGAAACCGAGGCAGGCATAAAAAACAGAGAACAGGGGAATCCGAAAACAAATATGAACCCCTTCACAATTTTTAATTTCCTAACCATCATTCCATCCTTTAACCAAATACTTTACCCAATCAATTATAAAACAACAATTTAAACATGAATTTCAAAAAAACCAAAGCAGTAAAAAAATAAGGTGAATACGAAAATGAAATCTCACCTTCTTCACAGGCGGCGTCCGAAGGGGGAGTGTTGCTTCGGTGGGTGGTAAGTGTCCGAAGGGCGTCGATGACTGGGACAGTCGTCTTGTGCCGGTATTCGGTCGGTCGTCGACGGGGGAGGTGGTGTAAGGAGGGGGCGACGGGGGAGAGAGCTTCGCAAGGGGGAAGAGGAAAGTTAGGGATTTTGACTTCTGTTGAGGGATTTTAGACAACGGAATACCAAAACGACGTCGTTTTTGACTTAATGACGAATAACTATTCGGTCGGTAACGTATTCCGTCGGTATTCGGTCGGTAAAGTATCTACAAACGACATCGATTTATTTAATTTTAAACACTAATTTTTTTACAGAAATAAAATAGCAATACGACGTCGTTTTGACACCGTTGTCTATTCCGTCGATATTCGGTCGTTATATACGGTCGGTATTCGGTCGGTAACGTATCTACAAACGACGTCGGTTTAATTAATTTTAAACACTAATTTTTTTACAGAAATGAAATAACAATACGACGTCGTTTTGACACTATTATCTATTCCGTCGGCATTCGGTCGTTATATACGGTCGGTATTTGGTCGGTATCGTATCTACGAACGACGTCGGTTTAATTAATTTTAAACGCTAAATTTTTTACAGAAATGAAATAGCAATACGACGTCGTTTTGACACCGTTATATATTCCGTCGGCATTCGGTCGTTATATATATATATATATATATATATATTTATTTATTTATTTATTTTTTAAAACTAGACCATTTATAAGTATGGTCTAATTTATTACAATTATATTATTATAAGACCTCACCAGAGGAGGAGGAGTAGAAGCCCCCGTGAGGGGAGTAGTAGATGTCCCGTTGAGCGGGTGCCCCGTGAGGAGTAGTAGAAGTCCCGTTGAGCGGGTGCCCCGTGAGGGGTGTATAAGACCTCACACAAGGGAACCCAAAGAAATGACAATTAAATCATTCCCCTTGTGTGAGGGAGGTATCGAACCTGGACCTCTCGGTCACAGGCAGTGGATGTTACCCACTGGGCTACCATGCCTTCGATTATTCGGTCGTTATATACGGTTGGTATTCGGTCGGTAAACTATCTACAAACGACGTCGGTTTAATTAATTTTAAACAGTAAATTTTTTACCGAAATGAAATAACAATACGACGTCGTTTTGACACCGTTATCTATTCCGAAGGCATTCGGTCGTTGAATTCAGTCGGTATTCCGTCGGTAACTTATAGAAAAACGACGTCGGTTTAATTTGGTCAACGGGACCGATATGGACGTCGTAATAGCAACCGAATACCGACCGAATATTTTTCGGTTTCCTTTCGGTCGGTATTCCGTCGGTAAATTAGTTGCCGAATATTTCGGTCGCTATTTAACTGTTTTCTTGTAGTGATTCTTGGGGGACTAAACAGGCTGATTTCCCAATAAAAGTTCTCATCCAAAACTAAGGAAAAACAAGAAAAGGAACCCAACTACAGGACAAAATTTGTTGTCCTTTTTACTTCACTTTTATAATAGGGTATATTGCACTAAATGGCCCTTATTTATTTCCAGATTTTAGAAGATGGGGCAAAACAATTTATTTGGCGGAAAATAGCCACCAACTTGTTATGGGTAGCGGAACTGAGCCTCCGGTGGAATTTTCGGGCAAAAATTCAAAAAAAAAACCCATATGCCGGCCACCTGAGGGGTAAAATTGTCCCAAATAATCGACGAACCATTTTTAAACCCGAACCAACCCATTATGTATCCCTTATAAACAAAAAAAAACCGCAAAAATCATATATTCTAAACTTAAGAAAATCCTAATCTTCATTCTCCCTAATAGAAAACCCTAAAACTCTTCACTTCCCTCCTTATAATCGTCTATTTTCTGCAACTTTCTTGAGTATCCATATAACAAAGAGCTGGTCTAAGAGTATTAGAATAAGATATGCATTTAAGAGACTTAGATAAAGTGAACAAAAATCCTGTTTACGGTAAGGAATTTGTTGTTTGTTAAAAAAATTATTTTATATTGACAGATATGGTATTAAAATAGGAAATTTTGTGTATATCAATGAAAAATACATGGAATATTTTGAAAATGTTGGAACTTTTTCAGGGTAAAAAAAGGGAAATTAAATTCTTTGGTCCCAAATTTTTTTTTTTTTTGGTCTTTATTATGCTTGTTTTATACTGAAATTAGTTAAATATTGTCATAGTTTTCCATGTTGTCTGTACTTTGTCATTATATGTGTTTTGAAGTGGTTGTTGGGTATATTAAAAGGTCTTTATGATTGTCTTTGCAGTACACTTTATTCATTATTTCTGGAAAAAAAATTTTAAACTGAATTTTTTCCATTTGTTTATTGTAGTTGATGGGTCCAGAAAATTTAGTCTGAGGGTCAAACATGGTGGAAGATTTTATACGGGTACTCCAGCTATTACAGTTGCAAGTCCATATGCGGGGGGTTGGATTGATTACATTGACCATTCTCGAGTAAGTAATTTTGGGTTTTCTGCTTTACATTTGATCTGTAGTGTTTTAGGCCATAAAAAAAGTCCATCAAGCTTGGTACAACATAGATGAAAACAATCCAAACCCATCCTTGACACTGGTCCAATCAGAAACTGATAAGAGTATATTAGCTGAAACTGTTGAGTCGAGTGGCATGAGTGAGTTGTTTCTGGTTGTTGATCCAAAACTGAAGTGCAAGATTTCTAATATGGTTAAGAGTCCAAGAAAAAAAAAAGTGCTTCAAAAGGTAGTGGTTCTAAGAGTTCTGGGGCTAAGAGAACACGGAGTTGTATTGGTAAAAAGAAGACATATTTTCCAAAATATCTTGTTGATGAATTTGCTGAGGTTTTCTGTGAGTCCGAAACTAGTATTAGGAGTAAGAAATGCAAGAGTATTTTGAATATGAAGGAGGTTGAAGATGCACAGGTAGTTAGAAGTTACTTTGTGAATTTGGATCCTGATGATCTAAATGTGTTACAACATAGCTCAGGTAATGATGGTGCTTTTATCCCAGAAGATTCTGAATCAAATGATCTTGATTATGAGGAATCTACAGAATATTCCTCATTTGCTGAGTCTGATTGAGAGATCAGTGATGATGAAATCCTAGTGGATCTTTGTAATTTACCAAAAAACTTCAGCAACCTAGAAAAATACTGCTACAACAATGATGATAGACATATAGAATTGAACATTGGTGAGGGTTATTTGGAAAAAGGGGATTCTAATGATTATGATTATGAGGATTTTGATAGTTCTGCTTCTGAAAATGAGATGGAGGATGGGAGTTCCAAGATTGAGAGGTATAGGCCAGAGGTTGATATGTTAAATCCAAGGTTTAAAATTGGGATGGTGTTCAGTAGTATGCCTATTTTGAAGGAAGCCATAAGAAATCATAGAGTGAAAATGGGGAAGTTTATGAAAATCAGGAGGAGCAATGGAAATAGAGTTGTTGCATCTTGTTCTGGTAGTAAATGTAAGTGGATGTTGTATGCAGCACCCATCCCTGAAACAACTGATTGGCAAATCAGGACATTACATGCAAGGCATAGATGTAGGAGAAGTCATAACAAAGCACTTGTTAGTCCTAAGTACCTACCTAGAAGATACTTAGTTTTTGTCAGGCAAATAAATGGGGTCAAGATTAGTGATTTTGTCACTAAGGTTTGGAAGGAGGTGCAATATAACATATCTGATTGGACAACTTATAGGACTCAACAAAGGGGAACTGAAATTTTACAAGGAAAGTTTTCGGAATCAATGTGCACTACAACAAAAAAAAGTCTATTGCGACGTTTGCCATATGTCGCAATAAGCCAAAAAAACGTCGGTATAGATCTATACCAACATTTATCACAAATGTCGCGTAAACGTCGCATTTGCCTGTGTCGTTATGGTTTTTTACGACATTTGTTACAAGCGTCGGTACCTATCTATTACGACATTTTTTGCCTACATTTGTAAATAATCGCAACAAATCGTCTATTCCGACGTTTGTAAATATTGTGAATAAGTAAATTTTTCCGACATTTTTAAATAGTCGCAACAAAATATCTATCCCGATATTTGTAAATTTTGAAATCAGGCTGGCCGAATTGAGCCAAGCCGAGTCGGAACCCGACAAATCGAGTCGTTGAGTCAAGTTATCTTTGAATAATCGGAGCCAGAGCCTTGAGACAAGTCGAGCCATAGAGTCTAGCTAGCTTTGAATAATATATAATAAACTTTCTCCATATTCAAAGATATGGGAATTGAACACGGGACCTCCTGCGTGTATGTCGTGCAATTTGCCTCTGAGCTAAATGATCATTTGCTATTTGTTTCTCCTCCTATTATATTTATTATAATAGAATTTGGATTTTGAATTTTGTACCTTTGTGTTTCGATTTTTTATGAATCAAATTAAAATTAATACACTCTCATTAAATTTTAATAATTAAATGTCTTTAATTTTTCTTTAAAAAATATATTTCGGAAACTTAATCTTTGTATTTGTGTTTGTTTGAAAATGTCCCGAAATCTAACGACATAATATATAAATATCTCTACATGAGTCGCAAAAAGTAACAATTTATAATATGTAATGTAAATGTCACGAACTAACATCAAATTGTCTGTAAGAATAAAAAATATTATAACTGTCTTTTATGAAACGTCGTATAAAATCCAAATATAGCGACATTTGTATGAAATGTCACATGATTTAATGATATTGTATATAAATGTCGTTATATGAGTAGCAAAAAGTAACAATTTATAACAGCATTTAATGTACACGTCGCTAACTAACATCAAAATGTCTATTTTATCAACAATTATTATAACTGACGCTATGAAACGTCGTATAAAATTCAAACTTAGCGATGTTTGTCTGAAAGGTCACAAGATCTAACGACATAATATATAAATGTTGCTATATGTGTCACAAAAGTAACAATTTATAACAACATTTAATGTAAATTTCGCTAACCAACATCAAAACGTCAATATGAACAACAATTATTATAATTGACGCTTAAAACGTCGTATAAAATCCAAATATTGCGACGTTTGCAAAAAGTGTTGCTTTAACTTACTCTTTTTGGTTTTAAGCGACGTTTGATAAAAGCTTTGGTACAAAAACGTCGCAAAAAGGTGTTTTTGTTGTAGTGGTGCAAAATTATGGGATTATGTGGAGGAGTCAAAAAATCTTATCTTGAGTCATCAATTCATCTTATTCCAGAAACTTTACCTGATGGTCAGAAGATGTTTTGGAGGTTTTATATGTGTTTAGGGGCTGTTAAGTCAGGTTATGTAGCAGGGTGCAGAAGAGTGTTGGGTTTAGATGGATTCCATCTAAGAGGCCCACGTCTTGGGAATTTACTTAGTGTTGTTGGTGTAGATGCTAAGAATTCTTTGTATCCACCTGCATTTGCTGTAGTTGAATCTAAAACTGCAACAATTTGGGAGTGGTTTTTGTTTTGCTTGTTGGAAGACTTAGGGTTCACTGAACAAGATCAGTGGACAATTATATCCGATAGACAGAAGGTAAATTAGTCTATTTATGCATTTGTAAATTATTTTCATTGTTTTGTACTTGATAATCTAAGCTTTTTTATGTTAATTGGTAGGGACTTGTTTGTGGTTTGGAGAAGCATATGCCTTATGCAGAACACAGGTTCTGTGTAAGGCATTTATACCAGAATTTCAAACAAAAACATTCTGGTCAAATGCTTAAAGATTTGCTCTGAAATTGTGCAAGTCAGCACAGCCAAATCAATTCATTCATAACACGGAAAAGCTCAAGGTAATTGATTCTAAAGCTCGTGATTGGTTGGCAAATGTTTGCAATGCAAAGTAATGGAGTAGGACTTTCTTTAGAACACACACTCAGTGTGACATGGTTTTAAATAACCTTTGTGAAAGTTTCAATGTTGTGATAATGCAAGCTAGAACTAAGCCAATACTTGACCTAATTGAGACCATTAGGACGTACTTGATGACTAGACATGAGTCTAAAAAGCAATGGATAAAGAAACCAGATTCAACTTTATGTCCTAGAATTCAAAAGTATGTTGATGGTATATGTGATAAGGCTGCTAACTATATTGTGCATATTGCTGGTGAGGGAAATTTTCAAATAGAGGGATGTTATGGGGATAAGTATGTTGTCAATCTTGGGTCAAAATCATGTGCATGCAGGAAATGGGAGTTGTGTGGGATTCCATGTGTGCATGCTTGTTGTGCTATTATAGATTTTGATGAGACTGTTGAGGACTATGTTAGTGAAGTGTATCATGTTTCTACATTTATACAAACATATGCTCCTATTATTAGTCCAATTAGTGGTCCACTGTTTTGGACAAAATCTGGTAATCTTCCACTGCTGCCACCACCTAAACTGAAATTGCCTGGTAGGCCCAAAAAGGTAAGAATGAGGGATCCTTTTGAGAAAGTAGGTAAGGGAGCTGATGTAACACAAAAGATATCTAGGAAAGGGCCACAATTCAAGGAGATGTCCAAAAAAAGATGAAATAGCAAACTCAAGTGACTTTGTGTTCACTGAGAGTCAAGTTACACATGTTGAATACTCTCCACCAGTTGTCCCTAGCAACATGAACAAGTACAACAAGTGTTCCAAGATGGGGCACAATATAAGGACTTGCAAAGAGAAATTAAGTGTTCCAAGATGGGGCACAATATTTTGTGTTTTTTGGATGAATTTTTTTCCTTGAAAACCCATAATCAGGTTATTTTTTGGTATGCTTTGAAAGCATTTTCTTTGTTTGTAAATCAGTACAATGATGTTTATGGATACATCTTTTGATGTCTGAAATGGTTATACAAAATCTGGGTTTTTTGTGCACTTTAGTTTGTTATTCATGTTCATAATTACAGTTCATATACATATTCAATTGATTTAGGTTCCCAAAGACATCTTTTTGATTCCAAAAACTTAATCTTCATCTAACAAGAACAGAATCCACAAGAACATATACCATCCAAAAACATAATTTTGGAAGAAAATTAACAACGAACATAACACCGATTCACTGCGAACCCAAATAGAAACACTATTACGACAACGAAAACACTAGCAAGACTAAAGCACCTAGTATTCTTCTTCTCCATCATCATGATTTTGTTCTTCAAGAGTTCTTTCTCCTCCTCATATCGATCGAGTTTTCGAAAAAGACTCGATATTATATCTCTATCAACCTTACTTTTGGGGTTGTCAATCCACTCGAAATAACCACAACCCCCTCCTGCATCAAAATCGACAGTTATAACCAACCAAATTACTAACACAATTGATATTAGTTGATTAACAAATTAAAACCAATTATGACTTACCCTTGATTTGGAGCAGCTCATAAATCTTCGACCGGGGTTCTCAGAAGTCCAAGATGCATTGCAACCAACTTTGGACATCCACAGCCATAATCTCTCATATTGTTTCTTGATTCGAACCCGGAATTTGATGACATTGATGGTTCCTCGAATTTCTAATTTGCAGGAAAAAAACTAAGAACAATACCACACAACCTAAAACTCTATTTGTGCGACATTTATATAAATAAGGAATATAAGGATGTTGATTTCCTATTGTTAACTGAAAAAAATAAAGGTTTCAATAGGGATTTATAGGTTAGATTAGATGGAGAGCTGCTGGAAGAAGATGACAATAAAGTTCGATTTTGTTGGGACAATTTTACCCCTCACGTGGCCTGCACGTGGGGGATTTTTTGAATTTTTGCCCGAAAATTCAACCCGGAGTCTCACTTCCACTACCCGTAAAAAGTTGGTGGCTATTTTCCACCAAAATAATTGTTTTGCCCCATATTCTAAATTCTGGAAATAAATGAGGGTCATTTAGTGCATATTACCCTTTGTAGTATACCACAACTTTGTTATCAATAAAAAAAAAAAAAAAAATTAGTATACAACAACAGTACAAGAATTATTTTGCCCCATCTTCTAAATTCTGGAAATAAATGAGGGTCATTTAGTGCATATTACCCTTTGTAGTATACCACAACTTTGTTATCAATAAAAAAAAAATAGTATACCACGACAGTACAAGAATATATATATGCAGAATTATTTAACTATCTTACATTAAACTGAAGATATATGAATTCTTGACTATCTTGGATATTGTTGGCTGCGACAAATTAAGCTTATGGCTATCTTCTAACCATTTTGCAATATCTTTTTGTTTCCAATCACGGCTGGTTTCTTTCATTCTGAGCAACTCGACACTAATACTTTTAGTGATTTGAATTCGATTGTTTTTAGGTGACACGATTTGCTCGAAGTAGAAAATGTATGATTTGAAATGATAATGAAATTTATGATTATTCTAACATTTATATTTGTATAATAAAAAGAAAACAAACAAAAAGGCATTCCGAGGAAACAACATAAATGAGTGAATATTTTAAATGCATATATGATGTACATACATTTTTTTTTTTACATTTCCTAGATACACTATGTACATGAATGAATCTTTTAACTCTAATAAATACACGATGTGCATGAATGATGTACGTACATTTGGAACTCATTAATCTTATATATCTTTTAAATTCATGTTTTTAAAATATGAAGGGACACATTTTCAAGTGTCGTATAATGTATATTAGTTATATTTTTTTAAAATTACAATTTTTATATGTAAATCTTTATTAAATAATAACCTACCTATATTGATATTTTTTTCCGGTCTCGTGAGTAATACTGTATAACCTTAAAGATCAAAATTATTCTTTGGCATGTAATATGCTTTTTAACATTTCCTTTTAACATAACCGGGTAATTAAAAGTCTCAAACATATGGGTTATCTTTCTTGACAATTTTAGCGCGTAATATTTAGACGAGATCAATTTTGTTAGAAAGTAATGAGACACGAAATAGAATAGAAGATTGGAATAATATCAGAACGACAGATAGTTACAGGGAAAGAGAGAGATAATTATTTAAAGTTGATTGATTAATTAGTATAAATGTTGAAAGTAGATAAATATATGTGAATCATTAATTGATTGGAAATCTTCTAAAATCAAGGACTTGATTTTATAGGATTTGAAATAACTTTAATTTTCATATATAACTGTTTCTATCTAAATTAACATTTGCCGGGTGTTTGTCTAACACATGCACCAGAGACACGAGTTCATTCACAGCGCCATTATCAACATGTTATCATGTTTTTTTTTTTTTTTTTTTGTTTTAAATATCTAACCTAAAAGAAATTTTGAAACCAAAAGGGAAACACTTATAGAATAAAAGAAATGGTAAAACACTAACGAGAAAAGTATATATGTGACAACTGTTTATAAATGAGATAAATGATGGGAAAGAGATAGAGATAGAAAATCCCAAGTGTTAGAGCTATGGTAATTTACTAAAGTTGATTGATTAGTATAAGATATTGAAGATAGATAAATATGTATGAATGATTGGTTGATTTTCAATCCCCAAGAATTAGGAAGTAAAATTTTACAAAATTTGAGATAATTTTAAATTTGCAATATAATGAATTCTATTCAAATTAATCCGCTCTCATAGTTTACACGTTAGAAAATCAATATACAAAAAGTCTTTTTTTTTATTCAAAAAAAAAATTAAGGAAAAAGGATTCTATCCTACAACATGTAGAACGATTATCGCACCACTTTAACTACTATATCTGGGAATCGGGTAGCTCAAGTGGTAAAGCTACTCGAACACAGGCCCAAGTGTTCGATTCCCATATCTCTCCTTTATTGGGGCAATAATTTCCTCCTCTGGTGAGGCAATACCCTCCCTAGACATGGGGCGTGCTTTAATCGGCCTTTTTAGGGTACTATCCGCTCTCTTCCCCTCGGGGACAACGCCCTTACGGGCTTAAAAAAAAAATATGTCTACTGTTCGCATAAAGACGTATAATTCATTTGTAAAAATATCAATCAATGTTTAATGATTAAAATATCAATATAAAATATTATTTCACAAGTTAGATGCTTTTATTATCATGGCCACTATTCACGCACCCCCCCTGCCTCTTTAACACCCCCCAATCCCCATAATTTTTTTTCTCCCTCTCTCTCCTCTCTCTCTCCATAATAATAAATGCTCCCAACCTCTATCCCCAAATAAATTTTTCCGCCCGTCCAGGGTGCCGCGCACGCCCGCCGCTCTGCGGAATTTTTTTTGCACAATCATATTGCAAACGTCGTTCTCGTCAACTTTGTCAACATACTCATCGTCAAAAAAGCATCACAACTAACACAATGTAAGTTTTACTTTTTAAAATTTTGAATTTTAACTATAAAATATGTAGATCTACCATACTAGAAGTTTATTTGCAAAAAAAGTTACAAAATTTTCTTAAAAATACACTATTTTGGGGTTTTTTTTGTCAAAAATTGGACTGAAATGCATTTTGGGACTGGAGGACTGACGGCGCATGTAGCGCGTTGGGCGAGTAGAGAGGGTCTGGCGCGTGGATCGCGTAGGGCGTCGGACGCGTGACAGAGCGTCGGACGCGTGGGGGAGCGTGGGACGCGTGGGGCGAGTGGGGGTGTCTGCGAGTAGGGCGAGTGGGTCGCGAGTGGGCGCGTTTGGTGAGTGGTTCAGCCGCCTATCAGCAGGCGGCAATTAATTTCTTTTTTCTTTTTTGTTAAAATTGCATATTTAGATTTAATTTGCTATTTTCATTTAAATATTGTCTTTAATTAATATTATTTTTTTTATTGTATTTAAATTATTTTGTCAGAGTTATAATTATAAATTGTTTCTGAATTTGTAGATGGCAGATCGGAGAAGAAATATTGATCACTTGGGCCCGACTAGGGACCGTGATGGTAGAGTAGCTGACCAGGCCTGTGACTCAGTCTGCCACATTGAGTCGAGAGCATCGCAGACAAAGAACTCCGCCTGCGAATATTATTCCCCCAGTTGGTAGTCCACCACCAATGAGTTCTGTACCCCTTATTCCGCAACACGCTTATGGCTCTACTCTTTGTAATCCTATACCATACCCCGCATACAGCGATCCTCACCAATGGATGGCAGGTAGTAGTTCAAACCCACCTCATTCAATTCCCGATATTCCTATGCAATCACAGGGGAGGGTTTCTGGTTTTGAAGCGGATTATATTGAAGATTCTTCTACTGAGGAGGGGGAGGATTTCGTTGATGCTACCCCCCCTATCCAACCCATTGTTGGTGAAGGTGTAGCACGTAAGAGTCCGGGACTATTGAAGAGAGTATTTGGGAGATTTCGGTCATCGTCTAGCAGATCATCTTCTAGTAGGCATACCCCAGGGGATGACCCAGCTGAACCGTCGGTTTCCGGAGCTAGACCTTCTGTTTCCGGAGCTAGACAACCAGTTTCCGGTGCTAGACCTTCTGTTTCTGGAGGTAGACATTCTTCCTATCATGCCCCTACAGACTCTGTAAGTGATGACCCACCGTATGTATCACAGAGTACTACCCAGAGTACCCAACCTCCGAGCTTTCCCATTCTTACTCAGGTGAAACCAACGACGATAGATTGGGAGCAGAGGACTCCAGCAAGTGGTGGACCGGAGATTCCAGATGAGATTCCGTCTTATTCTGGTCATGTAGCTGTTGATATCTGGAACGGGATAGAGCGGGATTTTGTACAAATCACCACCCGAAAAGAATCTATAGCCGGTGAGTGGACAGGACTAGACCAAGATGCAGAGGCGTCCTCTATTTTATACGGAACCGGTTTAGGACACATCCGTACTACAATGTTTTCGCATTACAATGATGCACTTATTTGTTCATTCGTGGAGCGGTGGCAACCGGATACTAACTCATTTCACATGCCTTGGGGTGAAATGACGATCACACTTCATGATGTATTTTATATACTTCATATTCCTGTTTCTGGTAATGCAATCTTTGACCCTAAACGTATTAGAAAGAATATTATACTTGAGATTGCACAGTGTATTGAAGTTGATGTTCAGGCCCTTACTAAGGCAATTAGTGAAAAGGGTATTCCGAATAAAATTTTGGTCAACGCAATTAATCAAATACCGATGAGTTCTATTGCGCGGGCTAAAGTGTGCTTGCTGCAAATGTTGGGGTCAACCCTGTTTGTCGATTGTTCTTGGGACAGGGTGAACTACAGGATATGGAGAGCCTTAATGGTACCGGACCAAGTTAATTCGTATTCCTGGGGTAGTGCAGCATTGGCAGCTTTGTATCGACAATTGGGTCAAGCGTCTAGGGCCGGCTGCAAGTCAATTGGCGGATGTCTTACCTTACTAGAGGTACTTAATTTTTTTTTAGGGTTGTTAAATGTAGTTATTTTTCAGTTGTCACATGATTGTTTTTCTAATATTTATAATCACCATTTTTTTGCAGGCATGGATATATTCATATTTCCCGGTATTTATGACTCAGGATAGGTTGAACAATAATTGGAATGCTACACAACCAATTGCATCGAGATATTTGCCTGAGAAAATTGATTTAAAGAATATGAACAGACTCAGGAGTTACCGGGTGATGTTGGATGATATGAGTGTGGAAGAGGTATAAATTGTATATTTTTTATGATTCAGAATTAAAATTATTCTCTAGATTTACGTATAGTGACTTAATTGTGTAGGTTAATTTCACACCATTCGGTAGATTCCCGATGCAAAATTCTAGTTGCTGGATTTCAACATTTCATGGCACCGTTAGGTTTGCCCATGTTGTAGAACCCTACATGCCAGATCGTTGTTTGAGACAGTTTGGATATGTACAGCAGATGCCAATTAACAGAATTTTGCCACAGGAGCATTATCGTCCTAAGGATACTCGAAGGTATAAGGTTGTATATACTTTTGTCGATGCATTTTGGCAAAGCGCGGAAACACATTGTTTTTCCTTAGACAATTTGGGGCGTGCAGCAGACCCTCCTTCAGCGGTGGCTTTAGGCTATCTTGAATGGTACCGGCCACGTACTCACTTGAGAATTCAGCCAGGTCGTAGGCTTCCTAAGGCAGTAAGGAACCAACAGGTATTAATTATAATTTTTATAACAAAATTATTAGTGTTTATTTTTTATGCGTTTAACAATTTGTTTGTTTGTTTATTTTTCAGTTCGTGGATGCCATGGTAGCGTTATATGAATCTTTACCAGATTCACAACATCTGACATTTCCTAGGGATTATGAAAATGTGGTTGCAGTACTTAAAGAAAATGTTCTGCAGGTGAAACGCTTTGGTCAATCGCATGATGATGAAGATGTTTAGTTTTTTAGGATATTAAAAGTATTTAAATTTAAATTTTTTGGTTTACGATGTGTGTTATAATTAATTTGTACAATGACTTAAATTGTAATTTATGAAAACTTTTATTTAAATTGTAATCCATAAACCCGCCTGCGTTTTTACAAACGGTTTTCCAAAAACCCGCCTGCGTTTTTACAAACGGTTTTCCCTAAAACCGCCTGCGTTTTTACAAACGGTTTTCCCAAAAACCGCCTGCGTTTTTACACACGGTTTTCCCTAAAACCGCCTGCGTTTGTACAAACGGTTTTCCATAAACCCGCCTGCGTTTTTACACACGGTTTTCCCTAAAACCGCCTGCGTTTTTACAAACGGTTTTCCCAAAAACCGCCTGCGTTTTTACACACGGTTTTCCCTAAACATATTTTCACAATTTACTTTTTAATACTAAGTAATTACAAAATTAATTGCAACACACAATTGGCACCAAAAAATATTTCATAATATTCTAAATAATACAGAATATCAAAAGATTTTTTATTTTAAAAACTCATACATTTTTTAAAATAAAATTTTTCATAAATTCGAAATATTATTTAAGGAATATTTCAATAACCCATTAAAATTTCAAAAAAATCACAAGTTTAAAAAATTTACATTTCTTAAAAAGTTAAATTTTTTACTACAAAGTGTCTTATAAACTATTTCAAAATAAATGTTGCCAAAAATAACAATCAAAGTTCAAACGTACCTTATAGTGATCTAAAATAACTTCCTGATGATGAAGAAATTGGCACGATACGGGGGAATGTTTTTTAGTAAAAATATAATAAACAAAACTTAATTATTAAGAAACAATGAACATTATTTATTAGTTTTCATAAATTGAAAAAATATATTATGAATATATGTAATTCAATTAATACAAAATATATAGTTTAAATGACCTCGACTTCAATTTGTATCAGTATATTGTTTTAATTTTCGTCACTTGATTTACTAAAAATTAGACCAAGTATATGAATGTTGACTGTTATTTTTTGTAACATTTATTTTTAATAGTTTATATGACACTTAATAGTAAAACTTTTATTTTTTTGAGAATTGTAAAATTTTAGACTTGTAATTTGTTTGATATTTTGATGAGTTATCACATACCATACCTTAAGTGTTAAAACCTAAATACAAAGAAAATACTTGGTATTTTATTTGCACTTAATTTTTATTGCAATACCCCTAAAAAAATATTTAGGATTTTCTAAAAAAAAATTAAAAAAAAAAAATAATAATTTTAAGACCCCCTGCGTTTTTACACACGGTTTTCCATAAACCCGCCTACGTTTTTACACACGATTTTCCCAAAAACCGCCTGCGTTTTTACACACGGTTTTCCATAAACCCGCCTGCGTTTTTACAAACGGTTTTCCCTAAAACCGCTTGCGTTTTTACACACGGTTTTCCATAAATCCGCCTGCGTTTTTACACACGGTTTTCCCAAAAACCGCCTGCGTTTTTACAAGCGACTTTTTCCCAGTATGTTTTTCGGTGCTATTTTCTCAGTTTCGGACTATTTTTTTCGCATTTTTATCAGTTTAAACATGTATTTTTACCCAAAAAAATTTACTAACAACAAAAAAAACAATATAATAATTATTATTATTTATCTCAAAATCAACGTCTTCTAAATAGCCACAATCGTCGGAGTCCATTTTGCCGGAATCTTGTTGGAATTTTTTTTTTGCCTCCAAACTTTTTGAAATTGATATTTTGTGGTGGATCTAGTCCAATAAGTTCGAAAAAACCAATTTTGGCCGGAATCCGGTGAAAGGTGGTCCGGTTGGTGTTCCGGCAGGCGGCGGCGGACAAGGGCAGAAATTTTAGGAGGGATAGAGGGTTGAGAGCATTTATTAGGGAGAGAGAGGGAGAAAAAAAATTATGGGGATTGGGGAGTGTTAAAAGGGCAAGGAGGGGGTGTCTTTTTTACTTGACCCTTTATTATTGGAATGTTACCTCATTCATGTGTTTCACGTGGAGTCAGTCTGATGAGATGATTGTGGCTTTCTTTAACATGACAGAAAGGAACATGACAGAGAAATAAAAAATCCAGCATGTAACAATAAAATTGCGAAATGTGGAAGGTGATAATTAAGTTGGAAGAGCAAGATATCTATCCCAAAAGGAAGAGATTTTTTGAAGAAAAATGTAAATTGAGAAATACACTGTAATATTTTTGCATATAATCTGATCAATTGAGTTAAATATAATAGATTTGTAGACTACATCTCCTGAATCTATATCCCTTATCATTGTGCATCCATGTAATAGATTATATTCGGATCACGTTACAAACTCAATAAGAGTAATACCAGACCCGTCTTTGAGGGCGCTTGAAGTGCCCTACGGCACTGGCCCTCCAAAAATTATGGGCCCCAATTTTTTGTTATTTATATACATATGTGTGTGTGTGTCTTTTTTTTTTTTTTTTTTTTTAAGAAATTTGAGAATTCCTTTATATATTTTCTAAAATTTGAGATAATCAAGTTAAAGGTACGGATTCTTTTGTTTTTTTTTTGGGTCAAAGATTACATAAAAAAATAGTATTAGTTTAATGCTACTATATTACTCCCGACATTCCTAAATATAAGACGTTTAGGATACTTTGAGGAAAAAAAATAAGGAACACAAACAAACAGTAATCTTTTCACTATAATTCTAATAATACTCCTCCCTTCCTCCCCCTCTTTCACTTTACCAATAAAAGATCTGTTGATGGTATAATTGAAATAAATTGTTGACACCTAATAAAAAATATGTAAATGATAATTAATTTGGATACATATATATATATCTCATAAACGACAATTAAATGGGAATAGAGGGAGTATTTGTTAATCTATTAAAAATCTAGATCAAATAGATGAAGAAAAAACATGACTACAGTAAAACCTCTATATAATAATACTCTTGGGATCGGAGAAAAATATTACTATTGGGAGGTTGTTTTTAAATAGAGACTTACATATAAAAATTATAATTTAAAAAAAATAAATAATATATATCATACGACACATGAAAATGTGTCCCTTCATATTTTAAAAACATGAATTTAAAAGATATATAAGATTCATGAGTTTTAAAAAAATAAATGTACGTACATCATGCATGTACATTATGTATATTATATTTAGAAGATTCATTCATATACATACATTATCTAGGAAATGTAAAAAAAAAGTACGTATATCATCTATGCATTCAAATTATTCACTCATGTATGTTGTATTTTCGAAACGTTTTTTCGTTTATTTTCTTTTTATTATACATATATAAATGTTAGCATAATTATAAATTTCATTATCATTTTAAATCATACATTTTCTACTTCAAGCAAGTCATGACACCTAAAAACAAACGAACTCAAATCATTGAAAATATTTGTGTCGAGTTGCTCAAAATGAAATAAATCAACCCAAATTGGAAGCAAAAAATATCTTGCAAAATGGTTAAAATATATCCATAAGTTTAAGTTGTTATTTTATATAGATATATAAATAAATTTAAAATTTAATGTTATTTTATTACTATATGGAGGTAAATTTTTTAAGGATGTTTCTAAAAAAAACATGGAATATTACAATGTAGAGTTTATTCTTATTTATAACTGATCCCGAGTTGGGGCAAAATTTTTTTATTACTATAAAAAGTTTATTCTTATATAGAATATTATTATATAGAGATTTTACTGTACTTTGTTTTCGAAATTCGAAAATCATATTATATTTTGACTATAATTTATAATTTAAAATTTTAAGGGCCTAACTTTAATAAATAGTATAGGGCTTCAATATTGTTCGAGACGGCAAAAAATAATACCAAATTCTGATATAAACTCTAACGATATAGATATAAATAACGGTTGATATAATTAGGGGTGAGCATCGATTTCGAAATCGGTAGTTTGAAATCGGTTTTTTTGGTTTTTTTTTTTTGAAAATACTGACCTATTTCGAATTCATAACCGATTTACAGAATTCGAATTCCCCGAATTGGCGAATTCGAAATTCGGTTTCTACCGATTTGGAGGTTTTTTTCCTTTATATTAAATATTATTGGCTATTGAATATTATTTTATATATAATTAGCTAATATAAATATATATATATATATATTTAAATAATATTATAATACGAAATTGAATTCGAATTCGGTATACCGAATTCACTAAAATCATATACCGAATTCGAATCGAATTCGAAACCGAATTCACTAAAATCATATACCGAATTCGAATCGAATTCGAAGTTTTCGAATTCGGTACATACCGAATTACCGAATTGGTCCAAATTACCGAATTCGATTTACCAAATTCAAATCGAATTCGGTCGGTAAATCGGTTTTTACCGAATTTGCTCACCCCTAGATATAATTCATACAAAAAAAAAATGTGATAATTAAGTGGTCCTTTGGCATCAAGATTTATCATTTTTGTATGAGAAATTTTATTTTGGTAGACTACTAAGTTTGATAAGTTACATCCAAACCAATGAGTGCAATACACATAGGAAAGAGAAATGATGTAAGTTTATTTCTCTTTCCTATGTGTACTGTACTGATTGGCTTGGATGTAAATTATAAATTAATATCCTACCAAGATAAAATTATTCTTTTTGTATGGCTCTCACTTTGAACATCTGGTACCGACTCCTGCCTCAACAGTGTTCACTAATACTCTGCTTTTTTCAATCATTCAATCAATTCCCACTACTCTCAAGATTTTTTAATATATTAGGTATTAAACACCTCTCACAAGAAATTGATGGCTTGGCAGTTGGCTGGCTGTGTGGCTGGTCAATTCAGCAAAAAAACAAGAAAACTACTAAAGGCCAATGGCCAGTGGGGTAGGGAGGCGTAAATGGGTTGGGGCGTCCAAACGGGGCGGGCTGGGGTGTGGATTTTTGGCTTGGCGGGGCGGGATGGGTCGATTTTTCTTGAATGTACAACCCACTCCGCCCCGTTTGTAAAACCCACTAAACTCGTGAGTCATAACGGATTTAAACGGGTCCAAAAATGTGCCGAGTTAAACGGGGCGGGGCGGGTCGCGGGTGGGCCAAACCCACTTACCATTGCTACTCATAACTCACATCTTTTCTTTCTCCCCTCTCTAAAAAATTATCTCAATCACCCATCCTCATTAAAAAAAATAAAATATATATATATATATATATATATTTTTTTTTTTGGCAGAAAATCCTAAACATTTTTTTTTTTTTTGCAGAAAATCCTAAAAATATCAAGTATTTTATTTGAACTTAATTTTTGTTGCAATACAACTAAAAAAATGCTTAAGATATTCTACCCAAAAAAAAAAAAAAAAAAATTACAGCGTGCTGACGTCGGAGACGATCGGTGGGTCAATCGCCCTGCCGACGTGCAGACGGTTGACCCGCTAACCGTCTCGCTGACGTCAGATCTGTGAAAATATATATATATATATATATATATATATATATATATATATATATATATATATATATATATTGGCAAAAAAATCCTACAATTTTTTTTAGGAGTATTGTAACAAAAATTAAGTGTAATAAAAATATCAAGTATTTTATTTGAACTTAATTTTTGTTGCAATACTTCTAAAAAAATGCTTAAGATTTTCTGCAATAGTCACAGCGCTTTCGACGTCGTCAGACGGTCAGTGAGTCAACCGCCTGCTGACGTGTAGACGATTGACCCGCAAACCGTCTGCTGACATCAGCACACGGTAAAAAATAATAATAATTTTTTTTTCAGAAAATCCTACACATTTTTTTAAGAGTATTGCAACAAAAATTAAGTGTAATAAAAATATCAAGTATTTTATTTGTATTTAGGTTTTAAAATTTAGGGTATGTAATATAACTCATCAAAATTTCAAAAAAATTATAAGTCTAAAATTTTACGATGCTTTAAAAATTACAAGTTTTACTACAAATTGTCATATAAACTATTACAAAATAAATATTACAAAAAATAACATTCAACATCCATATACTTGGTCTAAAATTTAGTAAATCAAGTGACGAAAATTAAAATA
The DNA here is from genome assembly GCA_026122235.1 of Vinca minor. Lineage (NCBI taxonomy): Eukaryota > Viridiplantae > Streptophyta > Magnoliopsida > Gentianales > Apocynaceae > Vinca > Vinca minor. The sequence goes on from JAOCZM010000248.1 coordinate 391,311, forward strand.
ATATACTGATACAAATTGATGTCGATAAACAATATGCTTTGCATTAATTGAATTACATAGATTCATTATATATAATATTAATGAAAACTAATAAATAATTTTCATTGTTTCTTAATAATTAAGTATGGTTCATTGGTCAAGAAGGCTTTGGCCCAGTGGGCAAGGCTTTGACTTGTGACCATGAGGTCACAAGTTCGAAACCCGCCTCCAACGTTGAAAGCGAAATAAAATTCATTTAGAATTAGAGTCTTGAGCTTAAAGAGTATGGTTCATTGTATTTTTACTAAAAACATTCAATGTATAGATCAGTCTCGTCATGGGACTGAAAGCTCTGAAGTGGGGGACGTAGACCACTTGGTCGCATTCATCACATCACGACTTTTGATTAAAATAATAAAAATATTCCCCAGCTAGTGCATTGTTTGAGGCGTTTTTATTGTTTTTTAATCAAAAGAGGGGATGTGGGTGATTGTGGACCAAGTGGTCTATGTCCCCACTTATAGGCCAGGTCTATATCAGATTTTTTCCAATGTATAATGGTGATGCAAAATACTATATAAATAAGGTATAAAATTTCTTGAAATCACACCCAACAATGGCTCCTCATCTAAAATGTGTCACGAAATCAACAACGATGGATCAATACGCAAACAATTATGTGAGTACAAGTGATGAGAACACCACTTACTTAACCTAAGTGTTAAAACCAAAAAACAAAGAAAATACACAACAGGTCAACCTCGTAATAAAAATACAAAGTATTTTCTTTACACTTAATTTTTGTTGCAATACCCCTAAAAAAATATTTAGGATTTTCCGAAAAATAATAATAATAATTTGGCCGGATTCTCGAAAAATACTTCTAGATCACTATCAGGTCCGTCTAAAGTTTGAACCTACAATAAATACAAAACAAAAAATTTTGTTACAAAATAAAAACTGCACTAATAAAAAAAAAATCATTTTTTAGCCACAGTAATAAAAAAAATTAAAAAAAATAATTATTCCACCAGCCATACCCCGTGTTTATTTACACGCGCCCATTTTTCCACAAAAAAAAAAAAAAATCATTTTACTGACTGCTGACATCAGCAGGCGGTGGGTGACGTTAGCATGCGGTGAATCTTTCCAAGATTCAATTTCCAGTGCTGTTAAATCTGTTTCGGCGTGTTTTTTTCAACTTTTTTCAGTTTAAACATGTTTTTTGACCCCAAAAAAATAAATATTATTGAAACAAAAAGAAACGTATAGTAAGTATTAACTCAAAATCAATGTCTTCTAAATAACCAGAATCGTCGGAGTTCATTTAGCCGGAATTTTTTTTTATCCAAATTTTTTCAAATTGATATTTTGTAGTGGATCTATTCCGATTAGCTCAAAAATGCAAAAAAAAATTTGCCGGAAACCAGTGAACGGAGCTCCGGTAGGTGTTTCGGTGGTGGCTTCGGTGAACAGTGAGTGCTGCTCCGGTAGGAGAGGGGGTGAGAATTTTTTTTAAAGGAGGGAGAAAAAATATGACTTGTGAGGGGGTGGGGGTGGGGGTGTACTTGGAAAATATTTGATTTGGGTTTGGTTTGGCTTGGTCTCACTTTTGGCGGGAGAAATTCAATTTTTGGAATCTAAAATTGGCGGGAGAATTTAAAATCCAATTTTTTTTTCTTCAAATGAATATTTGGGAAAAAAAATTGAATTTGATTTTCTCCCGCCAATTTTAGAGGCAAAAATTGAATTTCAACGAATATTTGAAAAAAAATAATTTCTCCCTCCAAAAGTGAAACTAAACCAAGTCAAACTCAAACCAAACCTTATCCAAGTACACCTTTAATATTGGGTCGGGTGGGGAATTAACTCCTTTTTTAGTATTCAATTACAGCAAGTCTAGAATCGTCTTCTCCAGCAATATTCAACCCCACATAGTTAATGCTATCTGTAATGATCTCCAAATATCAAGATCTAATAATTTTAACAAAGGGTAAAAAGTGTTCTTGTCCCTTAAATTTTTTTTAATTTTGATTTTTTTATCCTGAACTAAAAAAATATAAAGTCATTAACCCTAAACTTTTATGCAGTGTTAATATTTATCTTTCCATCCAATTCCACCTTTAAATTTAACGGAATAGCAACATGTGACTCTCACATGACTTAACTTATGGACATTTTGAGAAAAATAGGTAATGACAAAAAAAAAAAAAAAAAAATCAAAACATGATAAGAAAAATGCCCCAAAATTTTCCTCCTGTTTTTTTGGTCAACCTATTTTGTTATTAATTTATCATTTTTTTTTTTTAAAAAAATAACATTACAATTGACCAAATGTAATAGATTTGTAGGCTACATCTCCTGAATCTATCTCCCTTACGATTGGGAATCCATGAAATAGATTTTTTTTTTTTTGATGAATAAATGATTAACCATTAATAATAAAATGACCGGGGCCATTACAACCTGAAAAGCTTCCCAACTCTTTCTCTAGTACAACAAAAGAGAGGAGTTGAAGAAAGAAGAAAGTCAAATAAGACAGAAAATATAAGTTACACAAGGTAACGAGAAAAAATCCACACATCAAATACCCTAGGTGGGAAGCAATTAAAACAACTACTAATAATAATCTAGTAAACAAACAAAAGATAGTTTTCTTTGCAACATCTTCATCTTCATTCTCGAACCCCAGAGGCAAGCACTTGGTTTCAACCTCTTTCGTACACGGCGATTCAGAAGAACATGGGCGTATAAGAAGATGGATACAAGATCTCGCTTCCAAGTTTTGAATTCAAAAGAAAAACGCAAAAGAGAAAACTCATCTATATTTGTTGTTAAAAGGAGAGGTGAAGACACAAAAAAAGAATGGTGAATGGTTGAAATCCATGTAATAGATTAGACTAAGATACGGTACAAACTCAATTGGAGTACCACCAAGTTGAATATTATTCATACAAAAAATAATGTGATAATTAAGTGGTCCTTTGGCATCAAGATATATCATTTTTTGTATGGCTCTCACTAGGAAAATTCTGATATAGACCTGGCCAATCACTTGGTCATGGACCATTTGGTTCAGAATTAACTACATCATCTTTTTTGATTAAAAAAAATATATCTCATAAGGCCCCACATATTTTTATTATTTTAATCAAAATTGTGATGTGACTGAACCAAGTGGTCTATAACCAAGTGGTAGGCCATGTTCATATCAGAATTATTCCTCTCACTGTGAACATCTGGTACCGATTCCTGCCTCAACAGTGTTCATTAGTACTCTGCTTCTTTTTTCAATCAATCAATTAAGTGGTCATTTGGCCGACAACTTATTCAATTTCGTCTATTACTATTTTTGTACTGTCATAACGGGTTCCCTCACGTGTTGGGCAGCAGTGATGTTGCAAGGATGGTGCTGCTGTGTGGTGATTAGGCGGTGCTGCAGAAATGGATTTAGGTTTATTTTGTTAATTTAAATTGGATACTTATAGTCATTTTATTTAATAATTAAGTACTTAATATTTTTAGGTAAAAATGGAAACCCCAAAAAATGGCACGTGTTGACCACGTGACCAAGTGAAGAGGATTCTGTAAAAAATATTTGACGGAATGAACGTTTTAAATGTTGTAAATACGTATGTAACTAATTAGTTTAAAATTAATTGAAGAGTGTCATTATATCAGTACGAAAATACGTAAAAGAGAAAATCGCTATATATGTACACTAAATATTTTTACTTTTTTCTAAGTAGCACAAACTTAAAATTAGAGCCTAAATGTACATGAACTATTTACGCGGTTGCTCTGCTTGTCAAATTAGCGTTTCAGGTGACAAATCCGGCTAAAATAGCCATGTGCCTTGCTCATGTCTCCGGAGTTGAGGGTAAAATAGTCAAACATCATTGTTGCCGCCTTCCTCTCCCTTCATCTCTCTACACCACCATCACTCCACCAATCCCCCTCCCCCTTCAACACCTCACACACCAACACCATTGCTTTTTTAATCAGTTTTAGACCACCCACTTAGCTCCTCTGTAAATTGTTTATCTCCTCTATTTGAACACTGGTCTCCAATCCCTGTCACCCCAAAAAACAAAGTAAAAAAAAGCTAAAGAAATTACTCAAATCCCAAAGTTGACAAAAACCCTAGATATAATCAAGAAATAAAAGTAGTACCATGAAGAACTATGAAAGGAAGAGAATAAGATAATGGGATCAAATAGAAGGCAATAAACAACAAGATTGATGGGTTTTCAAAGAGGTTGATTGAATTATCAAGAAGAATTGCAAAGATAATTTCTTTGTTTTAATCTATCTTTTGATGGGTTTTCCAAGAACTGTTCCAAAAATCAGTGGATTGTAATCTGGTGGTGTGTGAGGCGCTGAAGGGGTAGGAGTAATTGGGGTGGGGTGGCCGGGGAAGAAGGAGGATTAGTGGTTTGTGGGTTGGGTCACTATTTTTTTATGGGTCACTGTTTACTTTTGGAAACTGACTATTTTACCCTAAACTCTGGAGACATGTGCAAGGAACATGGCTATTTAGCCGAATTTGTCACCTGAAACGCTAATTTGACAAAACAGAGCAGCCGCGTAAATAGTTCATGTACATTTAGACTCTAATTTTAAGTTTGTGCTATTTAGAGAAAAGCATAAAGAGTTGGTGTACATATATAGCGATTTTCTCATACGTAAAAATAAAATTAACTAATTTACTTAGCGTAAAAGATATATAAATTTTGTATTGTTCGCACTTTGCCCATCTCGTACGATTCTTGCCCAACGTTGTTTTTTTATTATAATGAAATTAGGCTTATTTATTCATAGAAACTTCATTACAAACTACTGAGATACCATCAAACAAGCCCGATGTATCCGAATCACAAAAAAATCAGCTGGCAAACTAACTAGTGGTATAGTCCCATTTTTTAAATAAGATTTTCCCCAATTAGCCACATTATGTGCAGCACTATTACAAGATCTTTGAACAAAGCAAATTCTAAAATTTTCCACAGCCCTAAGTTGTATCTTGCACTTCTCAGTAATAGCCTGTCCCTGCCATTCATCTTTATCACCATGTCCCCTTAACGAAAAGATCACATTTGTTTGATCCCCCTTGAATATAACTTTGTTTCATTTGCCAACAGTTGCCATATTAATGGCCAGTAAAGCAACCATTGTCTCAGCAGCAAATGTATCAGGAACCATTCCAGAACTAGTACCAGCTTGAATAATTTCCCCTTTGTTATTCTTGACTACTGCAGCTGCTGTATATTCACCATAAAAAAAGGTTGCATAAAAATTGATCTTTGTCCATTTGGGTGGGTGGGTGGGTGGGGGGGGAGGTCTTCTCTTCCAACAATTAGATGTTTGCATTACCTGTTTCTCCAGACATCTTCTCACACTAGCATCAGAACGGGAACTGGCCAAAGTATTAATCTCTTTACTAACTTCATCTCATTTTCTTACATTATTCCCCTAGTGAATTTCATTTCTAGATTTCCAAATCTGTTCTATCACCACCACAGCAAAGTTAGTAAACATGATTTCTTCATTGCAGTCCAAAAGGAATACTGATTCAGGTTGCAGTATGGTATCAATCCATTTACCAATATCACAGTCCTTAAAAGCATCTATTCTAATGTTCCACACAGAATTCCACCAGATATATCTAACCAAATCACAATGCAAGAAAATCCAAAGATTCAGAATTATTATTACAGTGAAGGCAAAGCATATTACCTGTGTCTATAATGAAGCTAATCCTCTATTTGGTTGGCAGTAAATTGGAAAGCACTCTCCATAGTAGATGTCTGTGCCTTGGATAAATTTGGGCTTGCCACACTTTCTTCCACCTCTTCCTAGAAACCTGAGTGCCAATGTTGTATCTCCATTATTGGTTTACTCTATAGGCAGAACCTACAGAGAATTTCCCTGACTTTAAGGGAGCCCAAACAAGGATGTTTTATTCCATATTAAATGGAATTTGAATTATGAAAATGGCAGAAGATTCCTCTTCAGGAAATATGTCTCTAACAATGTTATCCTTCCAAGTACATGTATCATAATTAATTAGTTCACTAACCCAAAGTGGATCACCTTCATTCATTTCATGTTGAGCAGTTCTATAGCCTTCCACCCAGGTATCCATGTATCTTTTCATATTCTAAGCATGGGAAAACTGCCTATCTTATAACAAACTCCTTGCATCAGATTACTTCTACTATTCCAGAGAGTTTGCCAGACCCAAGAGCTAGCACCTTTAGTCTTCACAGCATCCATGAGATTAACTGAGCCCAAATATTTGTCTTGGAGATGTCTCACCCAAGGTTTACTATTGCCAGTACAAAGAATCCAAGACAATTTAGTATTAAATGCCTGATTAATGTCAGAAATCCTTCTAAAGCCTAATCCGCCACTCTCCTTAGGTAAGCAAATGTTATGCTTTGAGATACATATGCCTTTTGTCCTCATCAGGCACCCCACCAAAAGTCCCTGATTTTCCCATCAATGTTGTCAGACAGGGATTTAGGAAGGCAAATTGTTTGCATCACATATGCAGGTATAGCTTGTAGCACTGCCTTGATCAGGACACCTCTACCTTCCTGGGACAAGCACTTCATCTTCCAGCCAGAAAGCTTCCCTAAAATTTTAGTCATGATGACTTGAAATGCTATCTTCTTAGAACCAGCTTTGCAGAAGGGGAACCTAAGATGGTTAGATAAATGGTTGCATTGAGACATATACAGCTTGTCACAAAGGTGAGTTCTAAGATCTGCAGAGACATTGTTACTAAAATGGATAAAAGATTTGTCAGAGTTAATGACTTGCCCAGACCACCTGCAGAATTTAGTCAAGCAACCTTTAACCTTATCAGCTTCCTCAGCAGAAGCTTTGCAAAAAATCGCAAGATCATCAGCATATAACAAATGAGAAATAAGGATACTAGTTCTTGCCACTTTCACACTGTGAATTTCACTTTTATGTTCAGCCTCTGAAATAATTCTGGACAGAATATCAAGAAAAATGACAAACAAAAAAAGGAAAATAGGATCCCATTGCCTAATCCCCCTAGAAGAAGTAACATCACCAAAAGCAGACCCATTAATAAGAAATGAATAAGAAGACGAGAAAATGCAGGCCATGTTCAGATTAACAAAAAACGGGGAAAACCATGGCAAAGAAGGATTTTAGAAAGAACATGCCACTCCACCCTATCATAAGTCTTCTCCATATCAATTTTTAAAGACATATACCCCAACTTTCATTTTTCTTATTCAAATAATGCATGATCTCTTGTGACAAAATAGAGTTATCAGTGATCAATCCACCAGGAACAAAAGCAGAATGTACAGGAGAAATGAGTCTATCTAAGAGAGGTTTGATCCCAGCAGCAATGATCTTAGAAATAATTTTATAACACACATTGCAAAGTGCAATTGGTCTGAAATGTTTCACTCTAGCAGACTGATTATTCTTAGGAATAAGTGCTATGAAAGTTTTATTAACCTTATTTTCCAATATACCAGTGGGTGATATAACTTTCTCTTTTTCAATGGACTAATAAGATTTGAAAAAAAATAGCAGACATATCCCATCAGGACCAGGGCTCTTATTATTAGCCATACTAAAAACTACATTCTTAATTTCATCATTAAAAGGAATAGAACAGAGAAAATCATTGTCAGAATCATTAATAGAGAGACTAACTAGGTTATCAAAATTATGGGGGAAAACAGGGTTAGAGGATGAAAACAAATTGTTATAAAATTGCTGAAAAAGTTCACCAATTTTATCCCAATTTGATTCCCAAGAATTATCCTCTTTGTGAATATGATCAATCCAATTATGCCTTCTCCTAACAATAGTATTAAGATTGAAAAAAGTAGTATTTGCATCACCATCATCCATACCTTGTACTTTGCCTTTATCTCTCCAGAGAACTTCTTCTCTCAACAGCAATTCATCAAGGACCTTTTGTTTTGCAGATTCAAGGTTAAGTATGGGATTGGTTTGGTCTGAAGCTTGGAGATAGGTAATCTCTGACTTGGTTTTCTTGATAGAGGTCTTAAGGTGGCCAAAGGTTGTTTTATTCCAATGTTTCAAGGCAATTTTGGTTTTCTATAACTTGACAGTAAGGTGTAATTGGTGGGGACCTGGCACAGAAGTTTTCCAAGTATCTTCCACCACAATACTCGACATATGATCCCTAAGACACATTGATTCAAATCTAAAAGGCCTAGGACTTTGGTTATAACAAGGGTTAGTATCCAAAAGAAGAGGATTATGATCTGAATTGATAGTAGAAAGATGAGTAACTTTGGCCCTAGGAAACAGAAATCGCCACTCAGAGTTAATAACCCCTTATCCAACCTTTCTCTAATATTAGCCCTCCCTCATCTTTTGTTGCTCCAAGTGTAAGGACAACCCTCAAACCTAATATCCATCAATCTCAAGTAGTGTAGAAGGCCCCCCAAGACCACCATTACTACCCACAACAAAGGGTCTACCCCCTAATTTATCTTTCTGAGAACAAAGAGAATTGAAATCCCCCATGATAAGCCAATGACCAGTATAAGAATTACCAATATCTTCAAGACTTTTCCAGAAACAATATCTATTCTTAATACTAGGAGGACCATACCCACATGTTAATTGCCAAACATGGGAAGGGGGTGAGAACTAATCAACACATTAATGATAAAAGAATTGGTAACCACCACAACTAAGTTATTCCAAGCCACCACAAGACCTCCAACACGGCCAATAGAAGGAACAATAACATGATTATAGAAACCAACACAATTCATAACAGAAGCAATTTTGGATATAGAAGGGCATTTGAGTTCATTCAGAAAAATTAAGGATGGTTTATGTGTCCGACACATATCCTTGATTGTTCTAGTTACCGAGGTTCGGGAAATACCTCAGAAATTCCAGGAAATGCTTGAAGGGATTCATGGGCAGAAACTCGTTCTAAACACCCACGAGTCCTCCCCTGAAGGATCCGCTCATACCATAGGAATCGAAAAATACGAAAAAGACTTACGTTTTAGGCTAAAGATTCTGTTTTTCCCGAATGTGTGCTGCTGCCACCAAAGAGCCTTCCCTTGCGGATTTGCTACCTACAGGCATCCACGCGATGAAACGAGCAGCGAGTGCTAGCTCTTTGTTTCTGAGGTTCGGGAATCTAGAGAGAAGAGAAGGGCTGAAAATCCAAAAATCTGTTTCGGGAGTGTTTTGGTTATTGCGGCTCCAAAAAAAAATCTTTTCCTAGGGTTTCGGCCAAAATAGGTTTATATAGGATGTGAGAGTTTGTTCCCAGAACCAACTCCCACGCCCTCAACCTCTTTCGGCAATGGGAGTCTATAACTCCCACGTCCCCTAGACTTCTACTGGTAGAAAGAGTCTTTATCGGATAATAACTTCCACGTAATCCCAGTTAAAACCAAATACCGAAAATACCCCTCATTCTCTCTAATTCGAAATAATAACAATTTTATTATTCTCAGAAAATAAATGTTAGATACACTGAACCTAGACACATTCTATATTCATTGAATCTGGACATGAAGCTCGTTAATTCGTCTATGTGTGTGACCCTGTAGGTTCATATCACAAAGGCAATGAAAACACACTTAGCAGTAGTGTGAGTTCATAAATCACAAGCGGTCCCTAGCAGGACATTGTGACTACCCAAAGTGAATGAATTTACGGTGTAACCTAATATCAATCCACTATTTAATCCCTTTGTCTCGCGATATCCTAATTAAGCATGAGACATGGTAGTCGTCACCCTTATTAAGCTTAATTGTATTTATGCTCGATCTCCAGGTAGTTTGTTCCAACAAATAGTATCTGATAACCACTTTATCAAATACATTTGAGCACGGCCATGCATTTAGACAGTCTTTCCTTATCGAGGGGCCCATGAATATCTCTCTCTAATAAGAGAGGGACAAATTCCTTACAATGCCTCTCACATTCAAGTCAGGATAGGACGCTACATCCGATCATCAGTCGTATTGTTTACTCGATTAAAAGCAACGTACGACTGAGTCAAAACGTGGCTCCATTCATGCTAGAATCAATGGAGACATAAGGTCTAAGGATTCCAAAATAGTATTGATGAATTAATACTTATTGAGGAAACCCAAGAGGGAGGGGGTGAATTGGGTTTTAACTAATCTTGTAAACTTTTTCGAATCTCTAAGCAATGCTATTGTAAGTTTGAGCAAGATGATTAAAAGCAAAGTAAAACCCAATAACAAGACAAAGGATTTAGAGTGGTTCGATTCACTTAGAATCTACATCCACTACCATGAGCCGCACCCAAGGATTTCAACAACTTCACTAAGAAGAACTTTACACTTGTGGACAACTCACTAAGAGTTTTACACAACTCACTAAGAGCTTGCCCACACTAAGTAGGACTTTTACAACAATTACCCTATCACTAAGAAAGGGAATTAAGATGAATAAAGAACAAGATAAATCACTCTTCTAAGTGAGAAAGATATACCTTTGAAGTACAAGAAGTTTAGCTCTTTAGAACATATGAAGCACACTTTTTGTCTTGCTTTAGAAAGATTGCTCTTGAATGATTTAGATCATAGAAATGAAGAGCATTTACTTTGTGAGTGTTTAGACTTGATAAGAAATCAATGTAAATTGTATGTCCAAATCATTTGAATCATTCTCAGCTTTAGAGTATATATACATTTCAAATTTGGCTGAAAAAATGACTCTTTAACGGTAAAAAAAGGCTAGTTCAACACAGAGTTCGGTTGACCGAACACGAGTTCGGATCCACTTTAGCCAATCTCGGTCGACCGAGATGCCCCATAGGTCGACCGAAGTAGCCTTTGCAATCTCTCTGTTTGCCTTCGGTTGATCCGAGGCAAACTCGGATGATCCGAACTTCTGAGCTGATTTTACACACGTTTTGAAATGTTTTGAAGTCTTTAGAAGTCTAAAAGGTTTTCCCAAAAGCTAACAAGTAAAAACACTTGGAAAACCATTTTAAAGGACTTAGACTTAGAAAACAAAGGCTTTGAAGATATGAACACATTTAAGAATCCTTTTGAAAACCTTAGCCTTTTGAAAACGTGTTTATGAAAACATGCAAGACTTGAGTGTAGAGCTTATGTTCATGAGAGCTTTGGTTAGAGCTTTATAAGATAACGACTTATAACGACAAAGCTAATCTAACCAAACCTAAGTCTTCAATCTTCAATCTTGAAAGATAAGCCTTGAATATAACTTGAATCTTGATACCAATGGCTTGATTGAAGTACTTAGAGCTTCCATAATGAGTTCCGATATTCTATCACAAAGATTAAGATCATTAGACACAACATTAAAAGTTTGTCCAATATCAAAAACTGAGTTTGTTCGCCCTTAGGGCTTACACTTATGACTAAGGACCATGAAGTATTACTTCTCTTAGCGGATCACGTCTAATGCAATGTATCCCAATATAGTGCATCTATGATATGATTTGTATTCATTACACATGATTAGTAAAACATAATCATTAATCAAACATCATACTAGTTTTATTTCACTGTAAAGAACCTTAATAAAACTAGGGACAACTAGAATAGTAATTAGATAAGCTAATGAGTTTTACTATCAAATCACACATTTGATGTTCCGAAGAAAAATTAACTATTCAAAGACATGCTCAAAAAGATATGAAACGTACAACATATGCTAATGGTCCTAGGGCACTACTAACAATCTCCCACTTGCCCTAGGTCCAATCATACATGATCCTCAATCCCATTGACCTAGTATGACTCTCATGTTTAGGTTGCGGGAGTGGCTTGGTCAATTGATATGCAATGTTGTCGCCTGTATGAACTTTGCAAATTTTAACGTCTCCTCTATCAATGATCTCTCTAATCAGATGGAAACACATGAGAATGTGTTTGGGTCATTGGTGAGATCTAGGTTCTTTAGCTTGTGAAATGGCACCAGTACTATCACAATAAAGGTCCACTCACAATTCTAGGGACGACACCTAATTCATCAACAAATTTCCTGATCCAAACAACTTCTTTAGCTGCTTCAGAGGCAGCTAGATACTCAGCTTCTGTTGTAGAGTCGGCCACGGTTTCCTGCTTTGAGCTCTTCCAGCTCACAACACCTCAATTCAAACAAAACATAAAACCATATTGCGATCTAAAGTCATCTACGGTCTGGAAGCTTGCGTATGTGTAACCATTTACAACCAGACATCCTTCCTGACCTCCGTAAACTAAGAACATATCTTTAGTCCTTCTCAAGTACTTAAGAATGCTCTTGACTGCAGTCTAATGTGACTCTCCAAGGTCAGATTGATATTTGCTAGTCATACTTAAAGAGAACGAGACATCTGGGCAAGTGCATATCATGCCATACATAATAGACCCAATGCCTGATGCATATGGAATCTTACTCATGCGCTCTTGGTCCTCCTTTGTGGAAGGTCCTTGAGTTCTGCTGAGTTTAATGCCATGTGACATGGGCAAGAATCCCTTTTTGGAATCTTGCAAACTGAACCGCTTCAGTACCTTGTCAATGTATCCACTCTGGCTTAGGCCAATCGTTTTGTTAGATCTATATCTATAGATTCATATACCCAAAATGTATGTAGCCTCGCCTAAGCCTTTCATGGAAAAACACTTCCCTAACCAAGCTTTTACGCTTTGCAATGTGGGAATGTCATTTCCAATCAGTAAGATGTCATCTACATAAACCACAAGGAACACTACTGCATCATTAGTTACTTTCTTATAAACACAAGGCTCGTCTTCTTTTTTGATGAAACAGAATTCTTTAATACGTTCATCAAAGCGACGATTCCAGCTTCGAGATGCTTGCTTAAATCCATAAATGGACCTTGAAGCTTACACACTTTGCTAGGATTTGATGGATCAACAAACCACCCATCAGGTTGTGTCATATACATATCCTCGAGAAGGTTTCCATTAAGAAACGCAGTCTTAACGTCCATTTGCCATATCTCATAGTCATAATATGCGGCTATGGCAAGTAAAATCCTAATAGACTTTATCATAACGACAGGAGAAAAGGTTTCGTCATAGTCAATACCATTAACTTGTTTATTACCTTTAACTACTAGTCGAGATTTAAAAGTGTGTACATTACCATCCATGTCGGTTTTCTTTTTGAAACACCATTTGTTATCAATGACCTTACACCCTTTGGGTGGGTCAACCAAAGTCCACACTTGGTTATCGTACATGAATTGCATCTCAGACTTCACAGCTTCTTGCCACTTATCTGACTCAGAACTATGAATTGCCTCTTTGTAGGTAGTGGGTTCATCTTGATCAATCTTTTCAATATGATAATCATCAGTCACGAGAAATCCATATTTCTTAGGCTGTTGATGTACCCGATTTGACCTCCTTGGGCCTTGTGTCAAATATTGAAGCTCAGTATCAGCACGTGAGCTTGCTTGAAGTTCTAAAGTTGGTTCATATGTTGTTTGAGGATCTTGAATTTCCTCAAGATGGATCTTACTCCCACTATCCTCTTTGGAAATAAATTATCTTTCAAGGAATAAACCATTTCGAGCAACAAACACTTTGTTCCCTGATGGAAGATAGAAGTAATATCCTTTAGTTTCTTTAGGATATCCCACAAACAAACACTTGTCAGATTTAGGGGCGAGTTTATCAGATAACAAGCGTTTTACATACGCTTCGCATCCCCAAATTTTGAGAAATGACAAACTAGGTCGTTTCCCAATCCATATCTCATATGGAGTTTTCTGAACCGCTTTTGAAGGAACTCTATTCAATATGAATGTAGCAGTTTCTAGGGCGTAGGCCCAAAAGGAAGTTGGAAGACCTGTTTGACTCATCATAGATCGAACCATATCTAGTAACGTATGATTCATCTGTTCTGATACACCATTCCATTGCGGTGTGCCCGGAGGAGTTAATTGTGAATCAATTCCACAACCCCTAAGATGTTCGTCAAACTCTTGGTTATGGTATTCGCCACCTCGATCTGATCAAAGTATCTTAATGTTTTTACCAAGTCGATTTTGTACTTCATTTTGAAATTCTATGAATCTTCCAAAAGATTCTGATTTATGTTTCATTGGATAGACGTAGCCATATCTACTGAAATCATCTGTGAATGTGATGAAGTACTGAAAACCTCCTCTAGCACTTGTGTTTATTGGTCCACATACATCTGTATGTATGAGGCCCAACAAATCAGAAGCTCTCTCACTTTGTCCAGTAAAGGGAACTTTAGTCATTTTGCCTAACAAGCAAGAGTCACACGTCTCATAAGACTCTAAGTCAAATGATGTCAAAATTCCATCTTTATGGAGTTTTGATATGCGTTTCGCGTTGATGTGGCCAAACGACAATGCCAAAAGTAGGTTTGGTTTAAGTCATTTGATTTAAACCTCTTGGTATTAATGTTATAGATGGGTCATTTAATGGATTCATTAAGGTTAATAATATAAAGCCCATTCATCAAAGAGGCATCTCCATAGAAGATACGATCTTTATGAACGGTGCAAATTTTATTCATAATATTAATTTCAAAACCATCAATATCCAAACAAGAAACTGAAATATTATTCCTACTCAAAGTTGGAACATAAAGACAATTATTCAGTTCTATAATAAGGCCACTTGGCAAAACTAAATTAAATGTCCAGGTAGATACAACAACAACTCTTGCTCCGTTCGCTACCCTCAGGTCCACTTCTCCTTTTGCCAGTGATCTACTCCTTTTGAACCCCTGCACATTTGCACAAATGTGAGATCCACAACCGGTATCTAATACCCATGAAGTAGTAGCAGACATGTTAATTTCAATAACATAAATACCTGGAGAGACTGTCAAATTGGCTTTCCCATTTTTCTTCTCTTCCAAGTAGAGTTTACAGTTTCGTTTCCAATGGCCTGGTTCATTGCAATAGAAGCAAACTCCTTCCTTTGGTGCCTTGGCCTTGGGTTTGGGCTTGTTATTGCCTTTGCCCTTCTTGGCCATGGGATTTCCCTTTCCTTTCTTTTTGAAATTCCCCTTTTGAACCATTAAGACTTTAGGGGTCTTCTTAAAGTTTAGTTCAGCCTGCTTAAGCATCCCGTGTATTTCATGTATGGACTTCTCCATGGCATGCATGTTGAAGTTCATCACAAACTGGTCATACTCCGATGGGAGTGAGCCCAAGATCATATCTGTGGCCATGTCATGACCTATGGGAGCCCCAAGTTTTTCAAGTTGGACAAGATAACCCTTCATCTTAAGAACATGTGCACTTACAGAGGTGCCAGGGGCCATCTTGCATCTATTCAACACCTTAGTGGTGAGGAATCTTTCTTGACGGGCTTGCTCTTAGAACATTTTCTTGAGCTGGCCCATCATCTGGAAAGCCTTAACCCCTTCAAACTGTTTTTGAAGGTCATTGCTCATTGTGACTAACATGAGACAAGTCACATCATTAGAGTCATCACAATGCTTCTTCCAAGCATCTTTTTAAGCTCTAGGGGCGTTGTTTGCATGCTGTTCAGGAATATCCGTATCAAGAACGTATAGCTTTCTTTCTTGCTTAAGGATAATTCTAAAGTTGCAAGCCCAATCAAGGAAATTGGACCCACTCAGATTTTCCTTCTCAAGGACGGATTGCAATGAATTGCTTGAAGTGTTGTTTGCCATTATCTACATTAAATTATTTGCAAAGTTATTAGTTTTTGAGCAAAAACCTTTCCACAATTTCAACACTTGATAAATAGTGGAAAATACCATTTTACGTTAGTTATAAGTAAGCTTTGGCTTATCCCCATAATTAAAGTAAAATCAACCCATGGGTATGACATCTATATGCCCCGGCTATTTCCCATTTTATGCCCTAGGCTCAAAACTATTTTGGTAGCCTAGTTAAGTCGAACCATGTCTAAGCATATGGAAATCACTATTTTCCCATCTCCTCTTGCCTAGATAACCACTTATCTGTTGCTTTAGCAAGCTGACAAAATGATGATCAAAGCTCAAGGAGTGCTTAGGATATGGTAGGAATTTTAAGACTTAATTAAAATGATTTAATATGACGTATAAAATCAAGCCCCATAAGATAATAATACAAGCATCTCATGCAATATATAAAACATAGAAGTAAACGTGAGATATCATGGCCTAATCATATGATGACTCCCACGAGCCTTGTGGGAGCTTAGGGTCATTCTAAGTCAATATCCACCTCATGGATAAAGTCTTCGATTCAGCGTCCTCTAGTCTTGCTACATAATTACATGGGCATACCCAGCCTTCAATGTAAAGCAATAAAACTAATCTAAGAAGGCAATTACAATTTTACATCATTGGAAAAACGACTCGCATGTCGTATTATAAAATTACAACCCAATTAAATGTAAAGCAAGAGAGGGTATAGTAGGCCATGCTATTCACCATGCTAAAACTCACATAAAGCATAATGAAATAAAACGAGTACATATACAAAGTCTTATGTCAGCGGAACACAAAGCGCAATGAGTTTTCTTCACCTACTCATCGAATGAGTTTTCTGTCCCGAATTAATCGAATTAATTACAGATTCACAGAAACAGTCTATGCAGTATCGAATATACAGAAACATGCGATATCAGTTTATGCAAGTTAATCGAATTAAGTTACAAACCAATTCATGCTAAGGCAGTTCATGCAGTATTAATCAAATTAATAACATAACGAATCACAGAATCATATATACATGATTAACCGAAATTAGTTTATGCATATATCACATATATTTAATCAAAGATACAATCTTTTATGTCTTTCACACTTACACATACCAAATCGAAATTGATACGTGTTATGATGTGATTAACAATATCAAATTCGAATAGCATGAGCAAGGCTCTGATACCACAGAAGGGATTAATGGGCAGAAACTCGTTATAAACACCCATGAGTCCTCCCCTGAAGGATCCGCTCATACCATAGGAATCGAAAAATACGAAAAAGACTTACGTTTTAGGCTAAAGATTCTGTTTTTCCCGAATGCATGTTGATGCCACCAAAGAGCCTTCCCTTGCGGAATTAATCCATACCGGTATCCACGCGACGAAACGACCAGCGAGTGCTAGCTTTTCGTTTCTGAGGTTCGGGAATCTAGAGAAAAGAGAAGGGCTGAAAATCCAGAAATCTGATTTCGGGAGTGTTTTGGTTATTGCGGCTCCAAAAAAAATCTTTTCCTAGGGTTTCGGCCAAAATAGGTTTATATAGGATGTGAGAGTTTGTTCTCAGAACCAACTCCCACGTCCTCAACTTCTTCCGGCAATAGGAGTCTATAACTCCCACGTCCCATAGACTTCTACTGGTAGTGGGAGTCTTTATCAGATAATAACTCCCACGTAATCCCAATTAAAACCAAATACCGAAAATACCCCTCATTCTCTCTAATTCGAAATAATAACAATTTTATTATTCTCAGAAAATAAATGTCAAATACAATGAACCTAGACACATTCTATATTCATTGAATTTGGACATGAAGCTCGTTAATTCGTCTATGTGTGTGACCCTGTAGGTTCATATCACAAAGGCAATGAAAACACACTTAGTAGTAGTGTGAGTTCATAAATCACAAGCGGTCCCTAACAGGACATTGTGACTACCCAGAGTGAATGAATGTACGATGGAACCTAATATCAATCCACTATTTAATCCCTTTGTCTCACGATATCCTAATTAAGCATAAGGCATGGTAATCGTCACCCTTATTAAGCTTAATTGTATTTATGCTCGATCTCCAAGTAGACTGTTGCAACAAATAGTATTTGATAACCACTTTATCAAATACATTTAAGCACGGCCATGCATTTGGACAGTCTTCCTTATCGAGGGGCCCAGGGATATCTCTCTCTAATAAGAGAGGGACAAATTCCTTACAATGCCTCTCGCATTCAAGCCATGATAGGACACTACATCCGATCATCAGTCGTATTGATTACTCGATTAAAAGTAACGTCCGACTGAGTCAAAACGTGGCACCATTCATGCTAGAATCAATGGAGACATAAGGTCTAAGGATTCCAAAATAGTATTAAGGAAGTAATACTTATGACTAAGGACCATGAAGTATTACTTCTCTTAACGGATCTCGTCCAAACAATGTATCCCAATATAGTGCATCTATGATATTGTTGTTTTCTTGCAAGCCCCCAATATTCTACTCAAATTGGACACAAGAAACTCAAGGCAAGAGCACCTATCGTTAATGTAATATAGAGTGAGCAACCAAGGTATCGTATTCGCAAAGAAGGGTAAGTACTAGTAGTGACTTTTATTTTATTGTTTTGTTGACTAAAAATTTAAGAAGGTTTGTTACTTAACTAAATTAATCTACTTATAAGCTAAAACTAAGATTTAGAGTGTTTAGAGAGAAAATTCCATTAGGAGATTGAATACTTGAACGGGTATCCTCTAGATGAACTTATGTGTTTAGGAAGGTGTGTTGTGAATTAGAAGTCTTATGTGAACCTATAAAGGGATTTCCAGATAAACTTCATTCATTTCTCAATTTGTGAAGTTCCTACTCTAGGATTCATCAAGTTAGTATCTCTACTTACTCAATTTTACCCCAAGAGTGCATTAACCCAAAACCCCTAATTATCCAAACTCAAATTAGGAAGAATTGCTTAATCCCATCTCTAGGTCAAAATTAATTCCCATTAAAAGTGAGTGTTCTAGTCAAGTAATTCAATTTCTCAATTAATTAAATGACCAACTGTTAGAGGAATAACCGGGTCACACATAAATGCGCAGCGGAATAAAACTTGACCCGCCTCTACCAGGATCTTCCACGAGTAAGAACCTACGACTATGGGATAGTGTTTTACCTTATATTGATGCTAGAATGGCTGAAACGCTTTCAGCGGTATGTTGTCACGAACGGAACACCACAATGCAGGCTCCGTCTCTCCCAGTATCCACTCGATCTTCCGGGGATGGTCTTCTACTGCTTGGTGCTAGCCAACGCCTTGTAGAAGCTTTGAAGACACTCTTCAATGGAGTATGTATTTCAGACCTTATCAGAAGAATAAGATACAGGATTTCTAACTTCTTTCCTATTAGCAAAAAGCTAGAAAACAAGTCTAGAAATCTATCTTTTCTTTTCTCTCTAAAAACTCACTTTTCTCTCTTCTCTCTAAGCTTCAAAAGCTGGAGAAAAACTGATTAATCTCAATGGGAAAAATCAGTATTTTTCCCTTAGTCTATCAAGAGAGAGTGGGGAGAGATAAAGGGGAAAGTGGGGAGATCATGGAGGAAACCACTCCTCCACTTTCTCCACTCCTTTAACCTCTAGATAAGAGACATATGAGCTGAAAATATGTGTCCAATTTTCCAGCCATAAGGTCGGGTCCAAAAGCGGGTCGGTCGGCCCAACCCGATTAAGGGCCCAATCCAATCCCGGCCCGACCCCAATCGAATTGGCGCACCTTAGATTAAATGTACTCCAACAAGCCCAATCCAGCTTGATCTATGAGTGCGACCCAAGAGGTATCTATGACGTTGGCCGTGACATCATATGTCACAGGTAATGAGAGGTATCTAGCAACGCATCATTACCCCCAATTCATAAATATCTGGTGATTTATCATAATCACAACATTTGACATTTGTAGTTAAATCCTTTTGTCCTTGATATCTAGATTGAACACAAGTCATGGAAAAAGTCACACTTGTATTGTCCAATCTTTTAGTTTCTTGATTCGCGAGTAGACTAATCAAATGACATCAATATCATATACTCGATTCACTTGTTCATGGCCATGAATTAGTCGGACTCCATCAAGGGGGCCCAAGATATCGCTCCCGCTATATAGGAGGGACAAATCCTTTCTGCATCCCACTCATCCCGAACAAGATTCGTGATATACCCAATAAATGCCTTTATTGCTCACCCGAGTTACTGGGATAGCGTTTAACATTATCAAAGCATAACACTAGCCATGCAAGAACTCTTGTGAGACCTCAAGTCGAAGGATCTCATATACAACCCTAGTCAAAATTTTGAGAAACACCGTTGACTATTATATAACAACCCATGGTGTGTTTCTCATGTCGGGTCTCGTCCCAAGTATAATGATTCTCTAATCATATACACCTATGTGACGATCCGATATCTTATATCAATCACTCTGCACATACTAGTCTTACGCATTATTATTGTCCTCGAAGATTCCAAAATAATGTTCGACTAGTGGACGTTTCGTAATAGTATCTCATAACAATTATAAATACTATTCTAAGGACATATTATTTATTTATGTTGTTAAGAACGCAGAAACATAATGAATAATACTGGAATTAATTGCTCGTTATTCATCAAAATGAAAATTACATTAAATACGGTACAATAATCTCCCATTTGCACTAAAGACCCAAATTACAATAAATGGTCTTTAGGGGCATACTAATGACTGTCTCTAAAGATCGAGTCCCTCCGGATATCGGATACCCATGGAGCTAGTGTGACGATCATGTCTGCTGCTGCGACAGTGGCTTCGTCGGTGGATCGGCGACATTGTCTGCCGAGTCTACTCTACATATATGCACATCACCTCTCTCTATAATCTCGCGGATTAGGTGAAATCGCCGTAGTACATGTTTGGACCTCTGGTGAGATCTAGGTTCCTTAGATTGGGAAATAGCCCCATTGTTATCACAATAGAGGTCTATCGGGTTCGCAATACTAGGAACCACATCGAGATCGGAAATAAATTTCCTGATTCAAACTGCCTCCTTAGCTGCTTCACAAGCTGCTATGTACTCGGCCTCTGTCGTAGAATCTGCGATGGTTGATTGCTTTGAACTGCGCCAGCTCACAGCACCAACAAGATAGAAATAGATAATTCACAAATAATTTCACTAATTAACTTCAATTCACAATTGTCAACACATAAATAACATGCTAGGGTTCAACTCATTCAAGTAGTTTACAAATTTAGCTACCCAAATTCATGAAAGAAAACAATAAATTAAAAGAGAGAGAGCAAGAAATTCTCTTTGCTAAGTAATCTTCTTCAAGCTTCTCTTCTTCTTTGAAATCCTCTTTCTTCCTTCAAGAAAAACCAAGTCTTGAGCCACACTTCAATTTCTTGCCAAGAATCTTCAATGAAGTTTCAAGCTTTTCTTTTAAATCTACCACTAAATCTATCTCTAGAATTTAGGAAGTGTTTTTCTCTCCCAAAACTCTCTTAAAAAACCTAGGAGAATAATGTCTTCCATTTTTCTTCAAAGTGATGAGATATGCACAAGACAAAAGGGAAGGTGTAGATATTTTTAACATTTTCTTCTATTTGCATAAAAGACCACTGGAGTTTTAGCTCTTTTACAGTCTAGTCCATGTACTTTCGGTCTTCTATATTTTGGTCCACATTTTGTGACTTTTATCTTCTTTCATCCAAGTATCTTCCAAGCTTTAATATCTTCCACCTAAACCAAAAAGTAAGAGAAAATGGAGTATAAGTAGCATCTTCCCCATGCAAATATGAAATTATGAAACAAATTATACAA
Source organism: Vinca minor (assembly GCA_026122235.1). Taxonomy (NCBI): domain Eukaryota; kingdom Viridiplantae; phylum Streptophyta; class Magnoliopsida; order Gentianales; family Apocynaceae; genus Vinca; species Vinca minor. The sequence goes on from JAOCZM010000248.1 coordinate 412,842, forward strand.
GTTAAAATATTGCTTTGAGAGCAAATATCAGATCCCAAATAGCAAAAATTATCAATAAACACAAAAATAACATTATATAACCAAGTTTACACTTCTCATTTACAATACAACACTCACAATCAAAGTCCGCACTTCTCATTTACAATACAATACTCACAATCAAAATGTGCACTTTGAATTACAACTATCTAAATCAAAATGTGCACTTCTCATTACATTACCATACTCATAATCAAAGTGTGCACTTCTCATTACATTTCAATACTCACAATAAAGTGCACACTTTGAATTACAACTCTCACAATCAAAGTGTGCACTTCTCATTACATTGCAACACTCACAATCAAAATGTGCACTTTGAATTACAACTATCACAATAAAAATGTGCACTTCTCATTACATTACAAAACTCATAATCAAAGTGTGCACTTCTCAACTGTACCGGGCCACCAACTTTAAGGAAGGTGAACCGGCAAGTGTTCCATCACATCAAAAAATCCCGGAGGAAATATTCTCTCTAACTTGCACAATAAAATAGCATTAGTGTCCTCTAATTCTTGCATATGCGCCACACTCAACTTTGGGGAACATAAATCTCTTTAGAACAAACTAAGTTCAGCCAAAGGTCCCCAAACACTTGCTGGTAGTACTTCTCTAAGTGTTATAGGGATAAGTCTCTCCATGAATACATGAGAATCGTGACTCTTCATTCCTGACATTTTCAACTCTTTCATATCAACGCATCATGCCAAATTCGATGCATATCCATATGTGAGCCTTAATTCTTTAACCCACTGCAAAACCATCTCTTTTTGTGCCTTGGTAAGAGTGAAACATGCCTTCGGTTTCGTTTCTTTACCTCGTCCATCGTGTTTAATATTCAATTCCGGCCGACTGCAATACCTTTAACATCCACTCTAGCCTTAACAATGTCCTTACTTTTACCCTTCACGTCCAACACGGTGTTAAAGACATTATCAAACACATTTTTCTCATTATGCATGACATCAATGTTGTGTCTTATCAGAAGTGTCCGCTAATAAGGTAAGTCCCAAAATATGCTACGTTTGGCCCAACTGTAATCCCGACCCATGCCTTTCTCTTTACCAATCTCTTCAGCTGTAGCAGTAATTTTTGGATAATCTCTTAACTCTAAACCACATTTCATCACCAGTCAAGCGAGATGGCGGGTCTGCTCTCTCCTGTCGCCGGTCTTTTCGAAATCCCTTTGCATATCTTCTAAAAGGATGATTAGGTGACAAGAAGCATCTGTGGCAATAGAACCACGATTGTTTCCCGCTAGCATGCAAATGGAAAGCTTGTGTTTCCTCCATACAATATGGACAAGCATGAATGCTAACTGTACTCCATCCACTAAACATTCCATATGCTGGGAAATCACTAATTGTCCAAAGTAATGAAGCCCTATGTTTAAAATTTTGCTTTTTGGAGATGTCATAAGTATCCGCACCTTCACCCCACAACTGATTCATTCCATCGATGAGAGGCTGCAAGTACACAACAATCTTGTGTTTTGGATTTTGGGGTCCAGGTACAATGATATTTAAAAAGATTACATTGTTCTTCATACACATGTGTTATAAGGTGTTAGAAGAACTGGCCAAGAAGAATATTGCTTCCTTGACATGCGAAAGGTGCAAAACCATCTGTACATAACCCAAGCCTTACATTCCGAGGTTCCGCTGCAAAATCGGTGTGTGTTCTATTAAAATAGTTCCAAGCTTCTCCATCCCGTGGGTGATTCATTATTCCCTCTTCCCTCTCACTGTCTGAGTGCCATGTCATGTGTCTTGCTGTTTTCTCAGATGCATACAATCTTTGTAATCTCGGAGTAATTGGGAAATAATACAATCTTTTTGCAAGCAATCTCTTTCTGTCGTGTATTTTTTGATTTCTTTTTCTTAATGTACATAGCATGACCACAAAACTTGCATTCTCTACTCTCAACATCATCTTTCAAGTACAACATACAACCGTTAAAACAAACATCAATCTTTTGCACCAGTAATCCAAGACCTTTAACCAATTTCTTCATTTGGTAAAAGTCGTCTAAAGCATTATTTTGTGGAGGAAGTGCCTCTTTCATCAACTGCGCAAATTTATCTATAGTAGTTTCCAATAAGTTGTCTTCGGACTTAATACTCAACATTCTAGCAGTCATTGACAGCTGTGAATGATTTGTACAACCATTGTACAATGGGCTATGAACACCCTTCAACATGTCATAAAACATTTGTGCCTCTGGATTAGGAGGTTCTTCCATATCTCTATTATCCGGCTCATTAAAACTTGGTCCTGCAGCATCAAGAACCATCTCTCGATAATTGTTCTCTGTCGTATGTCTTCTAGAATTATCCATATCATGAACAAATGGGATTTGAGGCATTGGAATGAATGCCTCACCATGACATGTCCAAATAAAACAGTTATTCATAAATCCGTTCATAACAAGATGATACTTCACAGTATCAAGCATATGAAAATACTTATTCTTACAAACCCCATAACAAAAATCATTAAAACATTTAAATACGCACATAAAATAAAAAACATACATGAATGTGTAAAATAATATAATGAATTACCAGTCTCATATGGTGCTCAATGTGGCTGAGTGAACCGCCCGTGTGTTTCATCGGACCTTGCCACCTCTCCCTTCTTTCCGATTTTTTGAGGCCTGTAAAGAATTGGCTTTAAATTTCGGAGTCTTTCAGTACTCTCGAAGACGCGCCCAGTCGGTCTCACAAACATATGAGGGCCTCTTATTTTTTTTCTGTGCGTCGCTCATAATGCCGCTGAGTCTTATCGTAAGCAAGATACGCCAACTTGACTTGACGCCTGCCTCATGCTCGGGAGCGCAGCGGTACCTTTTCTGCATTTTTAAACAATGTTAGATAATTAAATTCGAAGACCGGTAATTTCAAACTTATTTGCTAATTAATTTATTTACCATGAACTCTTCCCACCACAATTTTTCTTCTTCTTGGGGAACATCATTTATGGTGTTGTATGCCCCCTTGAAACGATCTTGAAATATTGAAGTAATGATGGCAGAACAGTTGGATACCAATCTAAATCTATAATAGTTAGGAACAAAATTTAATTAGTTACTAAAATGATTAGAAGAAGTATAATTAACTTAAAGGCAATAATTAAAAAAAATTACTTACGTGCCAAGGGTAGGTTGCAGGAGAGTAGGAGTATCTAGTGTAGCCGCAACTCCACCAGTACTGGTATCAGTCGCCGTCTGTGGGACAGTAGACTGGTGAGTTGCAGATCCTGCAACCGGCGTAGACTCAGTCGCCAGTACTGACGCAGACGCCTCCCGAGATGCATATGCATCAGCATCCCGCTCGGGGGTAGATGGTGGAGTAGAAAACGAGTCCCCTGATGGACCTGGTTAGGAGGTAGGGGCGTAGAAGACGCTAGTGACTGACTACATGGTAATCGAACAGCTTTCTTTGGAGGCATCCCTGAAATACAGATTAAGCTGATTAAGAAGTAGCAATAAAGAACAATTGAGTTTAAATTATTTGTATTTCAACGAAACAACGTTTTACTCGACTTGCAATAACACTCTCATTTAATGGAAGACTATTTCTCTTGCTTTTTTATATTGGAAGTTACAGTGGAAGTTACGTTTAATTCTAGGATTTCAGCTCTTTGTGATTCGGGGAATGTTCTAGAGGCATCAAGAATTTTTAGGGACATGCAAAGGGATGAGGAGTTTGGGTTACCTAAGCCAAATAAAGTTACTTACAATGTTATGTTGGAAGGCTTTTGCAAGGAAGGAATGCAGTAGGGGGAAGACAATTGAGGCAAAAAAGGTTAAATTCTGTGATGATGAGTGGATAAACTCCAAATTCGTACACATGCAACATTTTCTTTATTGGCACTGAAATGTGGAATCACGGCAGTCATCAACCTTGGAAATTCATTTATTGGCCTAGTGGATGAAGAAAACATTAGGAAGAAATGTTTTCCGGACTTGATTTCATACTTAACAGTCATCAATGGGCTGTGTATTCATTGGAGGCTAGATGACGCTAAAAAGAAATTCATTGAGATGATGCAATAATTAGAATCCAAAAGTCAGAAGAAAAAAACAATAATCAGAATCTCTCCCCCATCCTCAGAATCCAATAAGCAGAATCCAAAAAACAGAAGCAACAATTTTAAGCAAAAATCAGAATCCAAAAGTCCGAAGTAAAGAACAATAATCAGAATCCTCCCCCTCATAATCCAATAATCACAATCCAAAAAACAGAAGAAACATTTTTAAGCAAAAAACAGAGGCATCTTTCTTTACCAAAAGTCAGAAGCAAAAAACAAAGGCAAAAATCTTAAGCAAAAAATCGAAGCAAACAACACTGAAAAATGAAAAAAATAAAGAGCAAAAAACACCTTTAATGGAGGTGGTGTAATGGCGGAGGCGTGGTGGCGGTGAAGTCAACCTGAAAAAGAGAAGAAAAAATCATAATAAAAAAACAAAAGAAAAAATCATAAGCAAAAAGCACAAGCAAAAAAACTGAAAAAATAAAAAATATAGAGAGGAAAAAGTACCTTTAATGGCTCCTTGGAGTGGCGGTGGCCAGGTGGCAGTATGGCGGTGGCGAGGGATCAGAATGGTGGTCGCGGTGGCAGATTGGCGGTCGCTAGGGTTTTAAAGAAGAGGGGCATTAGGGATTTCAAGAAGAGAGGGATTTTGTTCTTCCTTCGATTTTGTATTTTTTTCACAAATCCGGCGATAAAACGACGTCGTTTTGATACGCCTCCGTCACGTATACGGTCTTTATTCCGTCGTTAACTATTTCGTCGGTATTCGGTCGTTAATGGTGAACAACACGACGTCGTTTTAGTTAATTTTAAACCTTAATTTTTTAAAAGAATAAAAACATCAAAACGAAGTCGTTTTGACGCCGTTATTAATTCCGCCGGTAAATGGTCGTTAACTTCCGTCGGTATTCGGTCGTTAACTTTGAACAACACGACGTCGTTTTAATTAATTTTAAACCTTAATTTTTTATAAGAAATAAAGCATCAAAATGACGTCGTTTTGACGCCGTTATTAATTCCTTCGGTACACGCTTGTTAACTTCCGTCGGTATTCGGTCGTTAACTTTGAACAACACGACATCGTTTTAATTAATTTTAAACCTTAATTTTTTAAATGAAATAAAACATCAAAACGATGTCGTTTTGACGCCGTTATTAAGTCCGTCGGTAAACGGTCGTTAACTTCCATCGGGATTCGGTCGTTAACTTTGAATAACATGATGTCGTTTTAATTAATTTTTTAAAAGAAATAAAACATCAAAACGACGTCGTTTTGACGCAGTTATTAATTTCGTAGGTAAACGGTCTACAATTTCCGTCGGTATTCGGTCGTTAACTTTGAACAACACGACGTCGTTTCAATTTGGTCAACGTGACCGATGTTGCCGACGGAATAACGACCGTTAGTTTTTCAGTTTCTAGTCGGTCGTTATTCCGTCGTTATATTTGTGACCCATGTTTTCGGTCGCTAATGTCGGTCGCTATTTAACTGTTTTCTTGTAGTGTAATTGGGTTGAAAGACGACCCTCCAAGAAGGGCAGCAAATTTTCGGGTTTATGTCCGTGGATTTGGGAAACGACTTCGAACTGCTAAGGGTTGGGATTTGAGGAAGAACTTGGTAAGGGAGATACCATTAGAGAGGGACTGTTGGGCAAATTTCCAAACTCTCGGGAACGGGGAGGAGTAGTGAAGGAATCCTGATGAGGGGGACTGTTGAAGGTGCTACAGGAAAATGCATTGAAGAGGTTCTTGGTTGACCCATTCTGGCCGGCTCTTCCACTTGCATAAATCTCTCTTGGTAAGGCCATTCCATCCAACTTGCTTGGGAGTTACTAGGGCGCAACCAACTTCCGTTGCCCATCAATTATTCCAAGGAAGGTGTGGACCATTACAAGTGTAGGGTCTCCAGTCATACAATTCTTTATGTTTTCAAAACCAAACTTTGCAATGAGGAGACCAAAACTCAAACGCAACTCACATTTGCATAAAGATTCTTCAACCATATAAATGGTCGTGACATTAGAGCTGGATGGTTCACTGACTGGTAAAGTTGGAGTCGTTTGTTTACTGGCTGGAATGTCTGCAGGAGACCTGGATCTCTTTCCAGCTGTAGACAATTTTTCTTCTTCTTAGGCAATGAATAATCTTTTTCTATTTGCAGTGATTTAGCTCTATTGTTTTAGACATAGAATATGAAATCATATTTATATGGTGTAAAATTGTACTGTACAAATTCAATAAAAAAAAAAGGTTGTGATGTGTGGGTTGATTTTATTTTTGAAGGTGGAAGAGTTTAAAAGTATTTTTTAATTGAGTACAAATCTATTATTGGGCACCGTTCGGGAACCAGTGTCAGGGATGGAAAAAAAATTACGGTTCAGTGTTGGTGAAAAAGATGAACTAGTGTTAGTGTATTACAGTTTGGTTTTGTGTTCTACTGAAAAACATTAGAGGATGATTTGATTTTCATCTGATGAAATCTCCCAGTGATGGGATGTGATTTTGGGTTCTCAAGATAGAACATAGGGGGAGGATTTGACACCACCATCATTACTTATATTCCTCCCAGGTCTGAGAGCCCTAGAATAGGTATGATTACAACGGAGTCATCATCATTGCCTTGAAACTCCCAAGTCATCTTTCTCGAGTTCCGCATTTTTTCTTGGAACCTCCGTCAAATTCTAAGCGCCATATACAATTTCCATCGTTTTTCCAACAAACTAAGTGAATTGTAAAGGTTGGCTTGGTAACTCTGTTTAGGGATTAGAATTTCTTGGTAGGACTCGTGTTTGATCCTCTTCTTCTCTTATTTTTTATTTTTTTTATTTTCATATGCAATATTATTAATTTTTTAATATTTATTTATGCAATACATTTTTAATATTTATTTAATTATGATTATACCTACATATACCTACTCCTACCCACCCAGCTTTCCATCTTCCTTACAATTCTCCTTCAATTGAACTTCGTTCCTTCCTAGGCAATTCGAATCTGTTCTTCTTCCTTTGCAGAATACTTCATCTTTTTTAGTGGTTCTGCCATCAATTAATTTTCTTGATTTTGAGGCGTAATCTTCTCCTATAAAAGGACTCAAATACACATTGTTTTCAATCACAAAATTTTTGGTTTTATTTCAGTTTCAAAAATTTTTATTACTCCAACTTCTGAAAACATGGTTATGGATGATGAACTTCCAGAATTCCAGATAGGTGATAAAGTTGAAGTTAGGGGATACGCGTTAGGTTTCGTAGGATCCAACTACGTAGCCGAAATCGTTTACCCCATTAGGGCTAATCGATTTTTGGTCCATAATAATACCCTTCACAATCGGTCCAAGAGTACCCCTCTTCTAGAGGTTGTAGGTCAAAGGTTTCTCCGGCCTCTGCCAGCATCCTTGAAGCCCCCTTAGTTGCCAATGGGTGATGACGTAGATGTCTACTGGAAGGACGGTTTGTGGTCCGGTAGCCTCATCATTTTTAATCAGAGGGCGAGAACGTACACTATAGATTTTCCACACTACCCCTACGAGGTGGCTGAATTTCACATTTCTAATATTCACATTCACCAAGAGTATGTGAAGTGCGACAGGGCTTGGGTGTGGACAATTTGAAATCAATGGAGTTGGGTGTTTCTGGGTTGGTTCTTGATGCCTTTTTTGTTTGGTGTTATTTTGTTTTTTCATCCAGTATCTGTAATTTTTTTCTTTCTGTTCTTCCATTTTTTTCAAGTGTCAGCAGTTTGTTTTTTTTTCTTTATGTTTTTCAAAACGTTGCCTCTGTTTCTTGTTTTATTTCATGTTTCTTACTAACATGCAAAACTCATTCTTGAAACAAAAAAACACTATGATTAGTGCCCTTCATAGGAGGGATGAAAGGAATCATAAATAATTTAATTATTATTAAAAAACTGAATGAATTTAAAATAAAACCGCAAAATATTTTTTCCACATAATATTAACTTTCATAAGATTTTTTATTGCATTTTCTGCCAATATTTACAAATAAATTAATTAATTTAACCCAACAATTTATTTCCCAGAACAGAAACTTGACTAAAAACTACTCTTTGGGATATTCGGGTAACATAAATGCATGAATTAACCTTAAGATTAACCCAAAAAAAATTTCCAGAACATTAATTTGCATCATAAGAATTAACTTTAAGAATTTTTTACACTGTTCTTGCAATTTTTGCGAAAATTTAGCACCAAAATTTGAACAAAATATATCTTATTCACTACAATCACTGCATACACGTCACCATCAAATCCAAGATGACATCACATGTCATGCAACCAAAGATACTTAAGTCAAATTTTCATCATTGCATGTGGTCTACATTATATCCCACCCAAATTGCCGATCAATTTCGCATAGTGGGACTGAGCCTACTAAGTGGGGAGCATGTAAACACTTAGTCCCATATTCGATCACATAACAGTTTTGATTAAAATAATAAAAAATATTCCCCCACTTGTTGCATTGTTTGAGGCGTTTTTATTGTTTTTTTAATCGAAAAAAAAGGGATATGGTGATTGTCAGGGCTCAAGTGGTCTATGCTCACTTTCATAAGCTGAAAGTCTATATCAGAATTTTTCCAAATTGCCATGTCAACAACAATTTTCCACCTCATTCATTATTTTCACTTTTTTCCGATAGCTTAATTCCACAAAGGGTACAAAGGTCATTTCACCCCCACTTAGCCAATTTCTCCTTAGCTCTTAATCATTTTCCAACAAAAAAAAATACTTTAAAAAATTCATCTAAAATATATTACAAATTTTCATGAGTTGTACAACTTATTTAGCTAGAAACCCAATTAGAATGATCCCCAAATATCTAACACTTTACATCCACCCTTGCACCTCTTTTGATAATAGAGAGATCTTATTAATAAGTATTTTAACAACCTTATTTACCTAGTGCTTCAACGGAAGTTGGGTTGGAAGTATCCAACTGTAACAGTTTTTTAAGTGAATCAGAGAAATTTAGTCTGTGTATGTTGAAAGGAGTTCGACAAGCACACAGTTGAAAAGAGTTCAACAAGTATTCGACAAAGGTAGTATCCTATCTACTAGGAACAGTCACCGTAACATTAAGCTTGGTGTAGTTTCTAGTAATTTTCTTTAAAATTTAGTGAATTCATTATCTGGACCGCAGATGTAGGTTTTTACTCGAACAGCCTTACCAAATTTTTATGTCCTTACTTTTGTGCTTTTGTGTTGATAATAAATGTTTGTTGGTACGTGTTGGATACCCCTAACAATTTACATTGTGATCTCACAACTGTCTATTTATTGGCAGGTTAGATACAGGCTTTAAAGATGTAATATATCTTCTCAACACTAGGGACTAAGAAGCCAATTCCCTCACTTTAGAGATTATTTTGCAATTAACCAACAATAAACACAATATATTTAGATGAGTTATTCATTTGAGAAGTTTTCTCTAAGAAATTGTAAACATAAATTACTTTCTTTTCTGCCCTTTATTTTGCGGAGGGGAGAAGACGTAAATTGTTTGTTAAATGAGATATGATATTCAAAGTGAGAATTTTGTGTTCGGATTACCCTACCGCAAGAAATTCGATCGTAGAGTTTATCGAGTTATTCATGAACCGTAAAATGAAAATGAATATCAATAGTATGAAGAATAGTCTTTATATAACCTCATTAGAATCTTAATCTGATTATGACTTCTCTCTTAGTTTTTCTGAATCAGTTCAGAAACCGAACCTATTAATTAATTAGCAAAATAATAAATTGACACAATTGAAATAATGGCCCAATTTAATTAGAGTACCTAATCAAATGCTCAATATTTCATCAGCTCAATTCAATTGATCTTAGAGTGTGATCCAGTATGTACTTGCAATGTTGACCACAACAACACTATCCAGTAATAATGAGTGGTGTCTAGAAACACATCATTATTCTCAAATTACAAATATTTGGTGATTCGACATAATCACATATATGATAAAGTAGGTAATCCGCTTGTCATTGATATCTAGATTGAGCACAAGTAATATAACATGTCACACTTGCAAAGTTCAATCCATATGTTACCTGATAAACGAATATAGACTAATATAAATGATGTTGATATCTAAATACTAGATCATTTGTTCATGACCATTATTAGTCTCACTCAATCATGGGACTGAAGATGTCACTCCTGTTATATAGAAGGAACACATCATTTTTAATCACACTCATTCTTTTCATGGTTCACAAGATACTCAGTAAGTCTCTTTATAATCATCTTATTACAGATAGCAACGGTACCATCAAAGTATATCACTTGACACACAATACATCTTGTGAGATTTCAAGTCGAAAGATATTATAGTTCTCCTCACCAAACCTCGACCTTGGCCGGTTGTTCTACATATTATAGCTCTCCTCAACAAACCTCATCCTCGACATCAGTCGGTGGTTATACATATTATACATAGTCATCCTCGAATTGTTCACGGGAATGCGATGGTATACACAATAATGTTCTCCTTACCAGTCTCGTTTGGTGGTTCTACATAAATATTTTTTCTCACAAGGTATCGACCATCGGACACACATAACTTACGTATCTCGTAAGGCCTCGGTCTTATAAACGTCATAGTGGGCATGACATGAACTCGAAATTAGAGTTCATTACTTTCAGATTTTACCAAACAGACAAACCGAAATATAAACATAGCCATATACCTATTTCAACAATTGAACAATGATATACTTTTCATATGAATCATACACTACAACACGGTAATTTAAACAATAACATACAATTCATAGACTACAACGCTTCATTCAACTTTTGATGCAATAAGACAATGTAGGAAATCATTTTATCATGTTACATGCTTTAACAAACATCATTTCATGCTGTTTTTGGACAAAAAACAAGAGGCATGCTCAATCAAATATCTCAAGCAAAGCTTAAAACCAGAAATTTCAGATTCGCAGTCCTAACTTCCGAAGACAATATCTCTCAACTCCACCGAAATCACGGTCCTACTTACCAGACTGTAGCCCTATCAGTCTTCTATCCAACGCAAGTAGAATCGCTCCGATCAGACTCTGTTTACTACCTCAATATTTGAATTTCCTCATAACACTCTGTTTTTTCAGAAATCTCCTTTCTCTCTTTTATTTTTCTTCCCCTCCTTCTAACTTCCCTCTCCCAAAAAATCTAGAAATAACCACCACTAACTACCCCTCAACGCTCTTACAAAACACTCTCTCAACTTCCTAACATCCACACTCAAGTCTCCCAACTTCTAACACATCAAATACGCCCCTTAAACACTTATAAAACTAACATTCAGCACATAGAACATGTTATAAAAAATAAATCACACAAAAATAATTACAATACATGGAAACACGTAAGCCGAAAAGTTATGTGCATCACATACTCCCCCCCTTACAGAAGTTTCATCCTCGAAACTTGCACCCCAACAAAACATAGACACTAGAACTCTCCCGCTAGATGTAATGGCTCTAAAGGCGTTCACAAGACAAGTATGGTACCATATGGGAATCTATGAAGTGCAAAAGAAAAGATGGCACCATATACAATAACACACAAGAAGATATACATATTAACCCAAATGTACTTGTTACCGGTACGCTTCCGTTGCACTACTCTGATAAAGCAGTAATAACAAAACCAGCATGCTAATACAATTCTATATGCATCATATCTTAATTAGACACGTAGCACAAATGTAGATACATGAATACATAAATCAATAAAAGACATGCCATCAACTAACATACTTAAAGCTACAAACTAGTTAACATGGTATTACAATTCAAACAAATAAAACATAACTAGCATGTTAATATAGTTCGCAATACACATAATAAATTAACATGGTATAACATATGAGGTAACCATAGCATAGTATGCATATCAACAATGACATATAAAGCGGTAAGTAAACACATATGTCCTATTTCTAGAGTCTCTACATAAAGATCACATCTTAAGTCATCTATCGAATCCTTCATATGTTCATCCCATACTTAACTCTAATCAAAACTTAAGCCCTAAGGTTCGACCTGCTCTGATACCACTTATGTCACACCCCGTAACCTAAGGGTGACCTGGTAGTGTCTCTTCTACCAATGAGACACCGACCCCAAAACCGAAAGACTATTAATCCGAAATAACTTCATAACTTAAAAATGAAACTTAGTATCTTACATCATACTTAAAGTCTTCAAAGGAAAAATACATTTTATTACATCTACTGAAACATAAATGTTCACAAGAAAAGTATAAATCAATCTATTGCATCATAACTCAACTAACTCTCTCTACGATCCAGGGTTCCTCAATAATATCTTCCACATGTCCATCTATAAAATAGTAAGGGTGAGCTACTAAACTAGCCCAGTAAGGTGTTCCGAGCATCTTCCTATTCGTACTAATTTTCATACATACAACTAATACAATGTCACTACTTTCATACTTATCGCTCACCTCAAATAGTCTTCGTTTTACTTAATATAGTGCACCTCGGCAATCTCGACTAGTGGTTTTATATGATTTAGTCCTCCTCACCAAACCCCGGACTCGGCCTCAGTCGGTAGTTCTACATATTATAGTTCTCCTCACGGAACCTCGACCTCGGTCATTGGTTCTATATATTATAGTTCTCCTCACCGAACCTCGACCTCAGCCTCGGTCAGTGTTTCTACATATTATTGTTCTCCTCACCGAACCTCGGTCGATGGTTCTACATATTATAGTTCTCCTCACCCAACCTCGACCTCAGCCTCGATCTGTGGTTCTACATATTATAGTTCTCCTTAACAAACCTTGGCCTCGATCGATTGTTTTACATATTATAGTTCTCCTGACCAAACCTCATCCTCGGCCTCGGTCGTTGGTTATACATATTATACATAGTCATCCTCGCATTGCTCACGAGAATCGGTGGTATACGCAATATTGTTCTCCTCACCAATCTCGATTGGTGGTTCTATATAAATATTTTTTCTCACAAGGCCTCGATCTCATGAGTATACATAACTTAGTCTGTCTTGCATGGCCTCGGCGATCGGATACACATAACTTACTTATCCCGCAAGGCCTCGGTCTTATAAATGTCATAGCCAGCACGACATGAATTCGAAATTAGAGTTACATACTTTCAGATTTTACCAAACAGACAAACCGAACTATTTACATAGCCGTATACCAATTTCAAAAATTGAACAATGATATACTTTTCATATGAATCACACACTACAACACGTTAATTCAAACAATAACATACAATTTACATACTACAACGCTTCATCCAACTTTTGATGCAATAAGACAATGTAGGAAATCATTTCATCATGTTACATACTTTAACAAACATCATTTCATACTCTTTTTGAACAAAAAACAAGAGTGTAAGAACTTTACCTTCGATGCTTAATCAAGTCTCTCAAACAAAGCTTAAAACTAGAAATTCCAGATTCTTAGTCCTAACTTCTAAAGCCAAAATCTCTCAACTCCATCATTGAAATCACGATCCCGCTGTCCAGATTGTAGCCCTATCAGTCCTCTATCCAACGCAACTAGAATCACTTCGATCAGACTCCATTTACTACCTCAATTATGGAATCTCCTCACAACACTCTGTTTTTCCATAAAACTTTTTTTCTTCTTTCTGTCTTTGTTTCTCCCCTCTCCCTAAAAATCCAGCAATAACCCCCACTAACTACCCATCAATTCCCTTATAAAACACTCCCTCAACTTCCTAACATCCACACTCAAGTACCCCAACTTCTAACACATCAAATACGCCCCTTAAACACTTATAAAACTAACATACAATACATAAAACATGTTATAACAAACAAAAAACACACAAAATTAATTACAAGACATCCAAACACGTAAGGAGCAAAGTTTCAGGTATCACACTTGAAGTACTCATTATTGTGATTTTGAGCTCTCAACGAACTAGTTGAATGGACAATGATGAAAGAAAGAAACGTAAATTAGAAATTAGTTGAATGAATCAATATCTGAACACAAAGATAATTTTTTCTCCACGAAAGAAAGAGAAAAATCCAAAAAAAAAACCTATTATTGTTGTTATTGATGCAAGAATCGTCTGTTCTACTCCTGCCTCATCAATAATACATTGTCATATATTAAATTTTTAATTAAAAAATTATAACCTAAAATAAATAGTTAAACTTGGAAAGATAAATAAGTGACATTTATGTATTTGTGAGACGGGGAAAAGGGTAACAGAATTAGCATAAAAAAATTTTCCCCTGTTATTGGAGCCCATAAATTTTAGATCCTAAATTTTAGGCAGTATTTGGATGAAAAAAATTTCATTTGAATGAAATTTGGATTTGAGGAGAGTGAAAATTCAAATGGTAAAATTTTGTTGGGATTAAAAATGGTAGGACGTTTGTTTGGATAGAGAAAATGTGATTTTTCATTTTTTAGGATGGATACCCCACTTGGATATACCTTATTATTTTTGTGCTAGAGTGTTTTCTTTGTTTGCTAAATTTGCACTACATGCGTGTGAAGGGATTCATGGGCGGAAACTCGTTCTAAACACCCATGAGTCCTCCCCTGAAGGATCCGCTCATACAAAACGAATCGAAAAACAGCAAGAAAAGACTTACAATTTTGGGTTCAAGAGTCCGATTCTTGAATGGAAGATGTTGTTTCTTGGATACGTTGTTGCCACCAACAGAATTCCCTTTGCGGAATATCCCTCTACCGGTATCCACGCGACGAAAAGGGCAGCGAGTGCTAGCTCTTCGTCTTTCTGAGTTTCGGAATTGTGAGAGAAAAGGGAGACCGAAAACTGAAATCAGATTTCAGAGAGTTGGTGATTTTGCGGCTGAAAAATTGATAGGCTAGGGTTTCGGCCAAGAGATCATTGTATAAGGTATGAGAGTTTGTTCCCATAACCAACTCTCACACCCTCAACTCCTCTCGGCAGTGGGAGTCTTTAACTCCCACGTCCCCTAGACTTCTGCTGGTAGTGGGAGTCCTTATCGGATAATAACTCCCACGTAATCCCAGCTATACCGAAAATGCCCCTTATCTCTAATTCGAATAATAACACTTTATCATTCTCAGAAAAGTGAATGTCAGATACAATGAACCTAGACACATTCTAGATTCATTGAATCTGGACATGAAGCTCGTTAGCTCGTCTATGCGTGTGTTCATCTCACAATGGCAATGAAAACACACTTAGTAGTAGTATGTGTTCATAAATCACAAGCGGTCCCTAACAGGACATTGTGACTACCCAAAGTGAATGAATATACAACGGAACCTAATATCAATCCACTATTTAATCCCTTTGTCTCGCGATATCCTAATTAAGCATAAGGCATGGTAATCGTCACCCTTATTAAGCTTAATTGTATTTATGCTCGATCTCCAGGTAGACTGTTCCAACAAATAGTATCTGATAACCTCTTTATCAAATATATTTGAGCACGACCATGCATTTAGACAGTCTTTCCCTATCGAGGGGCCCATGGATATCTCTCTATAATAAGAGAGGGACAAATTCCTTACAATGCCTCTCACATTCAAGCCATGATATGACACTACTTCCGATCATCAGTCGTATTGATTACTCGATTAAAAGCAACGTACGACTGAGTCAAAACGTGGTTCCATTCATGCTAGAATCAATGGAGACATAAGGTCTAAGGATTCTAAAATAGTATTGAGGAAGTAATACTTATGACTAAGGACCATGAAGTATTACTTCTCTAACGGATCACGTCCAATACAATGTATCACTATATATTGCATCTATGATTTGATTTGTACTCATTACACATGATTAGTAAAACGTAATCATCAATCAAACATCATACTAGTTTTATTTCATTGTAAAATAGATTACATAAAACTAGGGACAACTAGAATAGTAATTACATAAGCAAATGAGTTTTACTATCAAATCACGCATTTGATGTTCATAAGCAAAATTAACTAATCTATGAAATGCTCAAAAAGATAAAACGTACAACATATGCTAATGGTCCTAGGGCATTACTAACAGCGTGTACTGACACAATCGACTATTACAATAAAACTATTTGACACAGTCGACTATTACAATAACACTATTCACAATAAACAAACAATTTTTTATTTGCATTCAAAAGAGAGAGAAATATTACAACGCTAAAAAAAATACATTTTTTCCCGATATTCACGAAAAAACATTACAACATCGATAATAAACTAAATTATTACTAAAACACATTCATCCTCTCTAGCAGTTGCCTCCTAAACATCGCACTTGGTCTTCCAATAGGTGTGGGACAGGTATTACCTTCGCTACCGAACATAATTGCTAGAATAAAAATATGGCTCCCTTTGATCATAGAATAAATTACATACAATTGGGAAGCTGTTAACTGACTCCCATTAAATTAACTATTTTCGTTAACTTACCCTCATGATTAATGAGAAATTATCAACTTACCTGCAAGAACGGGATGATTGTTTTTCAACTGGTTTGTAGTTATACTTGAGTTGATAATAACATCGGTGAGGAAAATTATCAAG
The DNA here is from genome assembly GCA_026122235.1 of Vinca minor. Taxonomy (NCBI): domain Eukaryota; kingdom Viridiplantae; phylum Streptophyta; class Magnoliopsida; order Gentianales; family Apocynaceae; genus Vinca; species Vinca minor. The sequence continues at coordinate 429,497 of JAOCZM010000248.1, forward strand.
TTAAACATTTTTTTCTTTATTTGATACTGTCAATATGACCCCATAACTATTTGCTAAACTGTCGAGTTTCCTCATAAATTCATTAAGTGTTACAGTTAACTTAGGCCCCATTACTTAGATGAAACTGTCAACTAAAAGAGTGAAAAAGGGTAGGAGAAAATATGTAATGATTGATTGTTGGGAAATAAAGGTGAGTTTGGAAGATATTATGAACAAAAACGGGGAGTGTATTTTTACTGTTCATTGTATATTGATGGGAGATTGAATGGAGTTGGAAAATCTGTTTGGTCGGACCTTAATTTTCCATTCAAATTGGATTATAATAGAGAGTTGGGGGTGTAAAGTGACTGTCCAAATGGAGCCTTAACTAATATAATAACATAAATTTTTATGACTATGCAATTATATTCATATGTTTTTTTAGCTCATGTTGAATGGATGCAGAAGAAATTCAAACATAATAAAGAGATAACCACTAAGAAAATTATAGAAAAATGAAATATTTTCTTCGTCCCAAATTGAAATAAAAAGAATACTTTCGCACCATAATGACGTTGTACCAATGCCACATATGTCCTCTGTATCTTTAATTACAAATGGTTGAATGGATCATATTGATCACAAAGACCTGACTTTTTGTTCTTTTATTTTTTTGGATTAATGTTCGAGCCTTCTTCACAAAGTATAAATTGGAAGATCTATATGCCCTTATTTATCTCCCTTCTTATATCTCCTTTCGAAGACTTTGTGAGTGAAAACTGAAAACATAAGTAACTACTAATTTTCCTCCTTTTCTTTTTGGTTCCATACACTTCTTCTTTTCTTCTTTTCTTCTTCTCTCTTACTCAAAGACTCTATCACAATCGTTTGAGTATGTGACACCGACACTGAATGGTACAATTGATTTTGACCTAAAACATTCTTATTTATAAGGAATTTCTCTCTTACTCTTTTCTATAATTTCCTGTGTAAAGATATTGAGAGAATTCCAACAATATTAGATACCAATACAAACATTTGGGAAAACAAATTAAAAGTGCATGATCAAGAAAATTGAGGGAAACAAAAAAAAATAGTTGGTGGTCCTTTCCTTCTAGGCTTAAAGCCTTGCATGGACGGAAAGAAAAATTTCATGTTGGGGTGATGTTAAACTTTTAGACAATTTTTAGTGGGTAAAAGCTATATTCTCTAATGTTATCTCATAAATTTTTTTATATTTATTAGTGAAAAATACACCACTTTTAGAATCTTGGTGGGTACCCTTATTTCAGGCTATGTTCATCTAATATTACCCAAATGAGCCATGACCACAGTTGAGTAAATGTCTGTTACTGTTAAAGATTATCATAGGTGATTAAAATTACGGTTACTAAACGTCTTAAATTAAATATAAATAAATAATTTTAAGCAAAATTAAATAAATAATTACATAACTTTTTTTTTTACAGAGAAAAAGGGCTTGAACTTAATTTGTAATACGTAAACATTGCCTACGTATCCTTTTAGGACATAGATAAAAAAGACCTCATAATTTTTGTTGTCACACTCGTTTCCTGGTGATGACCTGACAGTGCCTCATCAGCCAATAAGGCACAAAACCCAGAGCAGAAATATAATGTTTTATAAAATCATATTATGTAAAGGAATACTAACCGGCTAACATGAACATCATAATCGTAATTAAATCCAAAATACGTGAAAGGCAAGTCATACTAAATGTGATTACAACGTATAAGACATAAATAAAGAGTTTCTAATTATTACATTCAGTTATTATCACTCTTCCAAGTCCTCAAACCAAGTATCATTGTACAAGCCATCATGTACCCGCTCATCTGCAAAATAAGAAAAGTAAAGGCATGAGCTGCGAAACCCAGTAAGCATCAACACCCTTGGGATGAAATATCAAATATGACTCAAAACTGTTTCCCGACTTCCCAGAAAAGAGTATTAAAACATGTAAAGTTTAGCCTAACTTGCAAAGCTTTAAACACATATTAGAACATAAAAACAGAGTTATCATAATGCCTAAGAAATAATCAGAGCAGAACATAAATAAAAAAAGACATAAATGCCCCTCCAGTCGACCACACAAGGACTCTGGTCGACTGCAAAGCTCCAGACGAAGGAGTTTCACAACCGGTCCACCGTAATCCACCACCGATCATTCGCAAATGATCCTAGTAGTTTGGTCCGTACGATGGCACAATGATCTGGTCGGCCAACCAGTCGATCGAGATCTAGTCAGACTCATTTTCAGTGTAATTTTGTGAAGGAAAAATGTATTTCTTCACCTTTCAAATCCCAGTCCCAAAATACTCAATTTTTTATGCAAATGCACATATAATAACATTGCCAAAACAAGAACAACTAAGCTATAAAACGTACTCGTCAAAATCTAACATCTAGACATCGAAAATGTGACACAAGCACCATATGTTGCTCATCTCAACATACGAACATACACAACATTAGATTCTTCGAATACGATTAATTCTATGACTCGAAACATCCCACGATCGAGCTCAATTGTTCATTCACAACTCTAAAGCAATTACTACAACGGTCCCCAGCTTATAGCCAAGAAGGGAAAGACACCAGAGAATGCAGAACATGAGCTCATTTTCTCCCCTAACAAAGGGCTCAGAGTTTAAGGATTCATTCGTATTGTGTCATTGCCCACCACTGTGGACTCCACAAATACCGTTTGTAGCCCGTTCAACAACAACACACACAGATGCAAGAGAATGAATCCTACGATGGGATCGATTCTAGAGAAAAGCTCAAGATGAGTGATGACTTCAAATAACACGTAGCATATACAACTTACCAAAGCAGTAAAATAAACATGGTATGAACATGATACTATGCTTCAACATACAAGTATGAATAATTCGACATTTCATCCAATGCAATAAAACTTGCTTTAAATCCTTTCAGCACAAGTTTCCCAGAAGTTTAAACACCACATTTCATGATTTTTTGGACATAAAAGACAATGGTGAAGATCCCTACTTATGATTCTTAGGAAGCAAGCAAATTACACAAAAGTACAGATTTTCCAGAAAAACAAAGCAAATTCAAATCCAAATTTCCGTTTGCTGGAAACTCGAAACATAGTCCCGCCACTTCCCATTCGTAGCCCTTTCGAAGGGTTTCGAAACGCATTAAACAACTTGGGAATCCGACATCGTTTACCCCTCCAAATATTAAATCTCTCACAACCTATCTATTCTTCCAGGTTTTCTTCTCTCTTATTTTCTCTTATTTTTCTTCTAACTTCCTTTCTAACCTATCTTCTCAAACTCCCCTTCTAATAATCTAGAAAAAACCATCCCAAATGACAACTATTCAAAAGGTGATAAAACAGTCCCTAAGGTTTCTAGTTCAATTATTTAAGTCCTCCAACTTCCAACAACAATAAAGCAACCCTCAACAAAAAAATGTACAACAAATAATATGCAAAAGACACCTGACACAAAATCAGTTACATAAGTTCAAAAAGTTCTGGGTATCACATCCTTCCCCTCTTATCGAAGTTGCATCCTTGAAACTTGCACCGCCTATATACATAAATATTAACACTTACCCCTCGATGCAAATGTTCTATGGTTTTCACAAAGCAATTATAGTAGTAGATAAAATCTATTAAGTAATAAGAACATCTAACACAAGTAACACACAATGTACCTGTCACTAGAATTATGGCATTACTCGCCCCTTAACGAGTTAAGGTAAAAACTCGAGAATTGGGATTCTGATTTACATTATCGATCATTGGTGTAGCTGTTGAAGTATGTCTTGTGTTTTGGAATGGGATTAGACACTGACTGACCTGAGTACCAACGACACTTCCCTGAATGCCTATCACAACACTTGTTACACTTCATAGGAGCCGGAAAGTTATTTGGTGCCCCTAAAGGCCCCCCAATGTTAACCATATTTTCCCTTGTCCTTACACCCGGTATGTAGGCGTTGTTTTGACCCGAGGCGGAAGTAGACATCTTCTTGTTTGCTGCAGATACCGGAATTACCTGTCTTTGCACATCATCATGTAAGATCTCTTTTAAGTTCTTTCCAAATCTGCCATATTGAATTCAGCCTCAATGCTAAGGCTTCTTTGGTAAGCCTCATTGAAAGTGGTAGGAGCGTTACCTGAAAGTCCACCTCTAATATTTTATAACAACCCCATCATAAACCTTTGTGTTCTCTTCTCAGGGTCCTGTATAATGGTTGCAACATACTTTCCTAGTGCGTTGAATTGCCCGGCATACTCCGACACCGTCATTCCCTCACTCTGTTTCAGCTCGGAAAACTGGTTTTACCTCTCCATCTTAAAGGTTTGATGAAAATACTGGTCTAGGAATGCACCCCTACACTGTACCCAAGTGATGGGTTGTCCCTTCTGTTTATAGACAGGGGCAACACCCTTTTACCATTCGGCTGCCCTTCCAATAAGTGATGCAACACCTACATCAGCCTTTGCACCCTCAGGTACTCTCATAATCCTCAAGTTTTGTTCCATCCCCTCCAACTACTCCTCAGACTGGTCTCCACTCATAGTTCCTTCAAAGGACACCATCCTAATCTTTTTTTAGTCTATCATAGTAACTCCCCGGATCCGCTTCAACCCTTGGTGCCCTAACTTGACCCAAACTCTGATTTATCTGATTCTTTTAATTCTGCAGCACCTCTGTTAAGTTTTGCTGATTCTACCTCAGTTGTGTCATCAGTTTAAAAGCCACCCAAAAGTCTATTGGCATAGTAGGGTTGATTGGTGGTGGCACAAATTCTGCCCCGATTTCATTACCCGCTTCATTATTCGGTTCTCTGTTATTCATGTGTCCCCGACATGCGTATGTAATAACTGGCACATAAGAGTCATTGTTTTCGCTGTGGTTTCCTCATTGTTGATCCATCTTAACTTAGTACCAGTTTAGGTACAATTATGCACATAATTCACGAAACATGATCACATAATACTTAATATGGCATAAATATAGGTTAGCATAACATACAATAATACATATATGACAAGGTACACATAACACATCAACAATAACATATAATAACAGTTAACACAAAGTATAAAGTGATAAATAAACATGTACTTCCTATGCTATAGTCTTTACCCATCATACATCTCACATGTTATCTACCAAGTTATTGTATGTTCATTCCAGACTTTAGCCCTAAGGTTCGACCTGCACTGATACCACTTATGTCACACCCCGTGCCCGAGGTGATAACCTGATAGTGCCTCAACAACCAATAAGGCACAAAACCCAGAGCAGAAAGATAATGTTCATTAAATCATATTATGTAAACGAATACTAACAAGTTAACATGAGCATCATAATCGTAATTAAATCTAAAATATGTGAAAGGTAAGTCATACTAAATGTGATTACAACATATAAGACGTAAATAAAGAGTTCCTAACTATTACATCCGGTTATTACCGCTCTTCCAAGTCCTCTACCTAAGTATAATCGTACAAACCATAAGGTACCTGCTAATCTACAAATAAGAAAAGTAAAGGCATGAGCTGCGAAACCCAGTAAGCATCAGCACTATTGGGATCAATTATGAAATAGGACTCAAAACCGTTTCTCGACTTCACAGAAAAGAGTATGAAAACATACAGAGTTTAGCCTGGCTTGCAAAGCTTTAAACACATTTTAGAACATCAGAACAGAGTTAGCGTAATACCTCAGAAAGAATTAGAGCAGAACAGAAATATGAAAAGACATAAATGCACATATGATAACAATGCTAAAACAAGAACTACGGTCGACCGCAAAGCTCCGGACGAAGGAGTTTCACAACCGCTTGACCGTAATCCACCACCGATCATCCACAATTGGTCCCAGTAGTTTGGCCCGGACAATGACACAATGATCCGGTCGACCGACGAGATCCAGGCACGCTCATTTTCAGTGTAATTTTGTGAAGAAAAAGTGCATTTCTGTACCTTTCAAATCTCAGTCCCAAAATACTCAGTTTGTTATGCAAATGCACATATAATGACAATGCCAAAACATGAAAAACTAAGCTATAAAACGTACTCATCGAAATCTAACATCTATACATCGGAAATGTGACACAAGCAACATATGTTGCTCATCTCAACATATGGACATACACAACATTAGACTCTTCGAATACGATTCATTCTTTGACTCGACAAATCACACGACCGAGCTCAATTGTCCATTTACAACCCTAAAGCAATTACTACAACGCTTCCCAACTTATAGTCAATAATGGAAAATCATTAGAGAATGCAGAACATGGGTTCCGTTTCTCCCCGGACGAAGGGCTCATAGTTTAATCCACCGATCATCAACAATTGGTCCCAGTAGTTTGGTCTGGAGAATGACACAATGATGTGGTCGACCGGCAAGATCCAGCTAGGCTCATTTTCCGTGTAATTTTGTGAAGAAAAAGTACATTTTGCACCTTTCAAATCCCAGTCCAAAAATACTCACTTTTTTTTATGCAAATGCACATATAATAACAATGCCAAAACAAGAACAACTAAGTTATAAAGCGTACTCGTCGAAATCTAACATCGGAAATGTGACACAAGCAACATGTGTTGCTCATCTCAACATATGGACATACACAACATTAGACTCTTCGAACACGATTCATCCCTTGATTCGACAAATCACACGACCGAGCTCAATTGTCCATTCACAACCCTAAAACAATTACTACAATGCTCCCCAACTTATAGCCAAGAAGGGAAAAGCATCAGAGAATGCAAACAAGGGTTCAGTTTCTACCCGAACGAAGGGCTCAGAGTTTAAGGATTCATTTGTATTATGTCATTGCCCACCACTGTAAACTCCACAACGACCATTTGTAGTCCCTAACATTTCTCCCGATTAGGAACAGGCTTAGAGACAGAGACGGAGCAGAGAATCGTGAACTCCCGGGTTCAACGACAACACACATATGCTAGAGAATGAATCCTGCGATGTGATCGATTCTAGACAAGAGCTCAAGACCAGTGATGACTTCAAATAACACATAGCATATACGATTTCCCGAAGAAGTAAAATCATAATGGTATGAACATGATAGAATGCAACAAAATCATACACAATTATATACAATGCTTCAACGTACAAGTATGAATAATTCGACATTTCATCAAATGCAATAAAACATGCTTTAAATCCTTTCCGCACAAGTTTTCTAGAAGTTTAAACACCACATTTCATTAGTTTTTGGAAAGAAAAGACAAGGGTGAAGATCCTTACTTGTGATTCTTAGCAAGCAAGCAAATTACACAAAAGTGCAGATTTTCCAGAAGAACGCAGCAACTTCAAACCTAAATTCCCTTTCGCTGGAAACTCGAAACGTAGTTTCGTCACTTCCCACTCGTAGCCCTTTCGAAGACGTTGGAAAGCACTAAATAACTATGGAATCCGACACCATTTACCCCTCCAAATGTTAAATATCACACAGCCTATCTAATCTGCTAGGTTTTGTTCTCTTTTATTTTTCTTCTCTCTTCCTTTCTAACCTCTCCTCTCTAACTCCCCTTCTAATAATCCAGCAAAAACCACTCCAAATGACAATTATTGAAAAGGTGATAAAATAGTCCCTACGGTTTCTTGTTCAATTACTTAAGTCCTCTAACTTCCAACTACAATAAAGCAACCCTCAGCATAAAATGTACAACAAATAATATGCAAAAGACATCTGCCACATAAAATCAATTAGACATATTATACACATAAGTTCAAAAAGTTCTGGGTATCACATTCGTACCTTACATCAAAGCAATTTAACATTTTGATCAATAAACACTTCAAACAACAGTATACAAAATGATTTCACTTAATGTACTTTTAAACTTATTTGTTTTGAAGTTTTGAACGTTACTACTTTTATTTCTTATTAATTTACTTTTATCTTAATTAATAATAAACACAATCTTTAGTTTAGCACATACATAAATAAACTCAAAGTTTTGTTGGTCAAAAGAATATAAACATTATGTCCCTTTGTTCATGTAAAACAAAAGATGAAAGATGAAATGCCTTCATACAAAAAGCTTAAATTAAAATCCAATGATTAATCAGAAAATACACAAGTTAAAATAACGGAAACCCTTTAAACAAAATGTTTAAACACTCAAAAAAGTTTCTGATTTCCCTTTTTGTTGCCTACAAAGATCTTCATTTTAATTTCTTCAAAAAGCAGTTGCAGCATTTGACTGATCCCCTCGTCATTTATTTCTCTTAGACTACATCAATTATAGCTCTGGAAAACAAAAGACATCATCACTAGCTATGAACAAAACTAACAACCAATCCACATATGATTTTATCATTATAAATTTTCTTTTTTGAACCAAATCGAGTTTTTAGATAGTTTCAAGTTACGAAACAGTTTTTGAAGCACAAAATGTTAAAATAATCTTTGAAAGTGAAGACCTTACAGCTATTTGTAAGCTGTATGACTTAATAATTAAAAAGAATGTTAATCGATAACTCATAAAGAGAAAGATGAAGTAGGAGTTTACCGCTCATAAAGAGTGGAGATATGAGGACTTGTAGTTCATTTCCAAGCTCCTTTTGCTCTTCTTGAATTTGCATTGCTGAACTCTTCAGATGATCAGAGCAGACGTGAATCGCTTTCAGAGTTGAAATATTTGCAAATCTCCAAGGAATCTCCTCAAGTAAATTGCACCATTTCACTACCAAGTGCTCGAGGCAAGGGAAGGAATTATCAGATGCATTCAACTCTTCGATCTTCAAGTTTCTTAGTCTTAAGTACTTGAGATTTTGGAACTCATCATCTTTCACATTCCAAGTTTTCTCAAAAATGCCGCCATCCAATTTAAGAACCTCAAGTTTTGGTATCTTCGAAATTACTGACATTGAACTCGAGGGTAGCCTAAAATTCAACAAATGCAGTTTCTTCATAGTAGAGGGAAAGTAAAGTTCAATTGTGATGTGTAGGAAATCAGTTCCAACACCACCAACTCTCAGTGATTCAAGGTGACCTAGAAAATCCAACTTCAGAATCGAATTAGAACCCTTCATGAACTTAGGATGTCCAATTTGAAATTTGAGATTCTCAACATTCGGTATCTTGCTTAAGAACATTTCTAGTCTTTCATAGGGAAGAATAAAAAATTTACACTCAAATGTTCTTAAAGTTACTAATGGAGGCATAGTATCAATGTGTAAACCAATAGTAATAACACACTTTCCTCTTACAAATAAATGCCTCAAATTTTTCATTTCCAATATTTCCATAAGTGGAATTTCGCCCTCCTCAAATAACGTACGACCTTCCAAGATGAGTGTTTCTAGGTTCTGAAGCTTCTTGATTGATGATGGAAAAATATAGTCCGAATGAATTACTATTCTCAAGAATGTTAAGAGAAACAATTCAGTTAATGCTTCATCAAAATCATAAATGCACACATTTGAACCCAACCACAATACTTGAACAAAGCTAAAACTAGATACGAGGTTGTTGATATGTTCTCTCTTTAAACTTTCATGTGGAAGAAATGGATAATCCTTTGAAAGAGGGAGTAAGGAATGGACAAACGGGGCAAACAAACCTTGTTCAAGAAAAGACCTCCAGCAAGAATTTTGAATGCACACCCGATAATGGGGGTTGTGTGAAACTTCATTGCTGTGAAACACCTTGAAAATATTTTCTTCTTCGCCCTTCGCAAAGCAAAACTCACGCAAGAGATCATGAACACTACATGTCTTGATCTTACCGGTAGAACTTTTATTGATAGGAATGACTAAGCTTCTATCAACAAGATCGATTAAGTACTCATTAGCCACAACTTCTACACTTTTACTCACATGCTTTTGTATGAAGCCTTCCGAGATCCATAATAGAATCAAATCTTTCACTCGAATCTCTTCATCTTCTGGATAAGATCCAAAATAAAGAAAGCACGGTTTCAAAAACTCTGGTAGATGCTTGTAACTTAGTTCCAATATATCCATGCAATCTTCATTAGCAATTAAAATATCTAGACGTTTTCCAACTTGTCTCCACCAATCCGGATTCTCTATATTTTTCTTCAAGATACCTGCAATTAGAAGAATAGCGAGTGGTAACCCTTTGCATTTTGTTGCTATCTGCATCCCAATGTCAACAATGTCATCTGGGCACCTACCTTGGTCAAATAACTTTTTCTCTAGTAACTCCCAACTTTCCTTTTTAGAGAGAGGTTTTAGCGGAACAGGAACACAACCCGGTTTGGCTTTTACGACCAACTCATGAATTCGACTTGTGAACATAATCCGACTTCCTACATTATCATCTGGAAATGACAATTTTAGCACGTTCCATGCTCTTAAATCCCAAATGTCATCCATGACAATTAGATACCTTTGTCCTTTCAAACTTTTGTAGAGTCTATATGCCAAGTCCTCCTCATCCTTATCCGAGAGATCATCATCACAAATACCTATACACTTCAAAATATCCAAGAACAGCCTTTTATTGTGAAATGTTTGAGAAATAGTACACCATGCATGTCGGCGGAAATGCTTCTTAACCGAAGCATAAATGCTTTTAGCCAAAGTAGTCTTACCCGATCCGGCCATACCAACAATTGAAATAATGTCAAGTTCTTCTGACCTTCTTGTAATTCGATCTAGTATTACTTCTATCTCATTCTTGAAGCCCACAACCGTGTCCGCCATTGGAGCATTAGTTTGTGAAGGAAGGAATATTTCTTGGCATTCCGCTAAATTGGAGGCGTCAATATCATACATGGTGAATTTATCTCTCATTCTTTTCATCTCGCCCTTAATAAGCTTACATTCTTCAATGACATCAGAGAAATGCAAGACATCATGCCAAAGAAATTTCATGTGTGTGAAGGAGTTAGCAGCTCTTTCTGCATTGTATGCCACGTTAGCAATTCGTGTCCAAAGATATTTTATCTCTTTGTGCTTACTTTGCATCTCCAAATTTGAGAAGTATTCAAGATTTGATTCTTTAAGCGACGAAAACTCCTTGTGAAGCATCGCGATTGGAATCTTGGAAAAACAGAGGCCTTTCAAATTTTCCAAAAGTGAATCTATACGATTCAATACATTGATACTGGAAAAATTAAAAGACTGTGAATTTGGAAATAAGAGAGCATAGATTTTTCTGACCTCCGTTTTGATTGCCTTAGCCTTTTCCAAGATATTAGGAAGACGACGAAAGCTCCTTTTCTTGACAATGTCCTCTTTGATTTCTCCTCTAGAATTGAGTGTGGCATAGAAAGGTACAACCTCATTGAGAAGGTTATTAACTTGTTTCCAAATTAATTTGACCACCGGAAAGTCCTCTTTTTTTCCTTTTTCCTTTTTTTGTTTTCGGAAAAGTCATCTAACACTTGCTGATCCATGAGAAACATTATGACGCATATTAAGTCGATGAAAAGAATTCGACTTCCATCATCACTTTCTTGATCAGCCTGAAAATTGTCTAAGAGAAATTCAACAAATTTTCGCTCAATTTTACCGACTTCAGAATTGATAACTGTTGGTGGCATTGAGACCTGCATAATTGTTGCCAGATACCAAAATGTCACCACTGGATCAATGAATGGACTTCTTTGCAATTGTAAATTCATATCAGATGCGACATCTGCTTTCCCGACAAGAAGAGTACCTATACCCCACAAAATTGTTGACGACTTACAACTACGAAAGTTGTCCAGGAAATTGAGACAAGTATGAAATAGATGGTTGAGTTTAAAATTCATTACTTCTACAAATGACCTTTCAATCAACTGCAGTCTAAGGATATCAAAATAGCGTCTCAGGAATATTATATCACGATCGACCTCAGATCCTCCAAATGAAATAAGGTCGTTGATCCGTTTCATGTGTAGGAAATTCAGATCCTTCCATAATTCGCCTACATTGTGTTTAGTGTTGAAGAAATTCACAATCATTTTTCCTTTGGAATTCATTGGAGTAGTCAGTATTGTGTTCTCTGAAGTCTGAAGGGACACTGTAATGAGAATTGTTGTATCAGGAAACATAATATAGAAGACAGAGAAAGAAAGGATTCATCCAATACAACACATGCACTTAAGGATTCAAGTGTGGAAGGACTGTTTGTTTCGCAATTTCAGCCACCAGATAAGTTGATATGACTTCTGAGTTTATTTTTAGAAAGAACACGTGTTCTTAAGGTGGCTAATATTTATTCTGCATTCGCGTAAAAACACATATTCTACACCTGATCTGAATTGATACAACACAATCTAGATTGCATTGCTCCAAGAACATCAACTGCCAAAAAATGGCTTTACAAAAAAAGGACATAAGGGTCTGTTTGATAATTGAATTAATAGCTAAGAAAAAAATTGATTCAGCACTTATTACATTAATTGTGTTTTTATAACAATAATTATTAAGTACCTATCTTTTAAGTGTGTTTGATAGGGGTGCCAATCGAGGTATGTGAGTCGAGTTTGAAATAACTCACGCTCAGCTAACATAAAAATTTGAAAGTTCATCTCACGCTCAGCCCGTATAAGCTCACGAGCATTGAGCCCACACTCAAATGTGAGCTCGAGTTAAGCTCGTGAGCCTGATGAGCTAAATTTATATTAGAAAAAAACCAAAAATCCTGTAGCAAGAATAATAAAATACAATGAGTTATAAAACTAAATCCTGATAAGAATACGAATATACATAATACATTGATACTTAATTTATATAGCAAGATAAACTAATAAAAATAAACAAAGATAGGGTTTGAGAAAAAGAGAAAAGAAACGATATGTTTTGAACCCAGTTTTATGGGTCTTTTTTTAATTATAAATTTAGTATTATATATAAAATATTTATAATTATATTATTCTTATTTGGGTGCAAGCTTTAATCGGGTTGTGCGGGTTTAGGCTCACACTCAGCTCACATAAAATTCGAGCTTGAATATTGAGTTCGGACCCGGCTCATGCTCATATTTTTTCGAGTTATTTGAGCCGGGTTTGGGTCGACTCGAACCCATTGACACCCCCTTGTTCGATAACAAATATTGCCAGTCAATTAAAATTATTAAGACTTGGTTAATATTAACTATACATTTTAAGTGAAACAAGGGTAACTCAAGTCTGAAGTTTATATTAGTGACCAACGCTGAGGCCTCATGACGTAGAGGTCATGAGTTCGAAAACTCTCCCTACTTCTTGAATTCCCCTATTTCTTGTAATAGATAAGTCACCTCCCCCCAAAAAAAAAAGTCTGAAGTTTTGAAGTTGCTATTCCAATTACTATACAATTTTATATATGTTACATATATAAAATACATCACAGTTATTATTTTAAAAATAAAATTTTCGTAATAAATATATAAATTACATAGATTTTAAACATCAAATTTCATATTGAAGTATTCGAGATAAAAATCGATCTTAATTCTTCGTAAACAAATGAAAATTCTTAAAATTTTAGTTTTATTAATTTAATATTTCTAAAAGGAATAATACTTAACAAAAAAGAAATATCTTTGTAACAATTTTCAAGGAAATAAGTATAATATGAAAATTTCGGTTTAAATTCAACAAAAAAGGATCATGTCATATTAATTAATTATGTTTTCAGACTATAAAGTTAGACTACAACAACATCTAGATTTAGTCTTCGATTTCAGAGTTTAGAATTCAAAATCTAAATACTTCAAATTTTAACATTCAGATTCCATTTGATCAAACGGACCCTAAGTAAAATAGTAGTTGTTTCTCAAAAAAAAATTAATAATAGATGATAGGTACAATAACTGAATAAATCTGAATACATTATCCATCCAAAAATAAAATAAAAAGAAATCTGAACACAATTCTTAAGTGGTTTATACAAGAAATTAAATAACTCACCAAGTTTCTGGTGCAATCCGAAAGTTGTTACTCCAGAAATTTTCCCCTCCTAAATTTAAGAAGTTCGAGAAATATATATATATATATATATATATATATATATATATATATATATATATATATATCAAGAAACTGTCTTCCCCTGTTGGAAGTGGAATTTCTAGTATGAAATGGAAGAGAGAACTATGTAATGTATGGCCTCAATTCTCTCCCTTCTTATCTCTTTTGCCAATCCGGCTCCTGTGCATAACAGTCAAAATTTCGCACGTGCAGACCACGCCAATAGCCGTTGATTTCATTTTTCAGATGGATCAACAACTGTGATTTAAAAGAGAGTTAAAATAGTACATAAGTAATTTTCCCTAATAAATAATAATAAAAACAAAAGGGGAACATGCAACCGTCAGATCGGTTGGGTTACCGAGGTGAGAGAAAATTTGAAGAAAAGTAAAAAATGCACCTTTGTACAAGAACACATATTTTTGTGCAATGAACACATATTTTTGTATATTTATGATTAATGAACATGTATTTTTGTGCAGTGAACATGTGTTCGGTGAACAATGTTCTTAATTAGTGAACACATGTTATGTTATTCTGAACACTTCAATTTAAAATAGGAGATATTTTAGGGATCCTCATTTATATTCTTCCAATTAAAAGTAAGAAAGAGAAAAGGAGAATTTAAAATTTCGTTTTCCCGCAAAAAAAAAAGAGCTTAAAGTTTTATCCCTAAATAACCCTGTTTTGATACAGCCCTTGGATCAAAAGTACAAAATTCAATAGCTGACAGCTTAGCCTGCATATACTAAACACTTCTTGTTCAGCATAGGAGCAGGAGTGCTCTTTTGCACGCACCTTTTCTTCTTTTCTGCTCCTTTCTTAGTCAAAGATTCCCCACATCACTAGTCAGCCAATCACAATCATATTTTAAAGATTTTGTGTAAAACTTTAATTTTTTTTTTGGAAAAAAAATTAGATAATCATAGTAGTAGGAGAAAATCTGGAGGATTTTCAAACCATTGAGATGATAATTGATTACTAGTAGCTAGTTTGATCAATATATCAGCTGAATTGTTACAAGATTTATGGATATATGAAATATTAACCGAAAAGGGATCTAAAATACTCTTAGTAAAGCTAACAAAATGACCGACAGAATTCATAATCATCTATCTGGTTAACAATGCTTTGACAATCACTTTCAACTTCACAATAGAATAAGCTTCTTTCTTTGATGAAATGAGCTACTTCCAGAATGGCTAGTATCTCGGCGTGTTCTGGGCATGGGGACGAGGTTACAAAATGTGAAAACCCTGCTACAAATTCGCCTTTGTGATTTCTCAAAATATAACAAAGTCCTGCTGATCATGAGATGCACGAGCTATTAACATTAAGTTTGAACTTTATTTATTTATTTATTTATTTATTGGGGGAGGGGATATGTGTGTTACAGGAAATATGAGGATTCAAGAAGTGTGTAGGAGATTCGAACTCATGATCTCTACGTCAAGAGGCCTCACCCCTGGTCATTAGACCAATGCCTCATTGGCAAGTTTGAACTTATTTGTGGCTGGATGTTTCCATTTGTCATGCCTCTTAGCGGTAGGGACCTTAGCATGATTTTGCTGAGATCTTTGATTACTTCTTTCTGCAAGCTCATGTAAGAGCTTAGCTTTACCTTTCAGGATATATTGAACTAACTCACTTGTTGGAATAGTGAAATTAGGAGTAGAATTCTCTGAGTGTGATCTTATAAGAGGAATGACATGTGAGTACTCTACAGCTGAAGTGATGGCTACACAAGCAATTTCTTCAGCCAAACGTTTTCGTCCTTCAAATATAGCTTTGTTTCTATTTCACCATATATTCCAAGCTATATATACAAATTAAGCAGCAGCTTCTGAATCTCTATTTAAGACTGTAAAAATATTAAAAGGAAATTGTCACTACTAAAAAAACCAACTTTTACGTCAGGCGGCGCCTGCCGCAACAAGTACCTTTGCCGACGAGAAAACTCTTTTGCGTCGGTCATGCGACTGAGCAATCGAAGGGTCGCAAGGAAAAGGCGCCGCAAAAACTTCGCGACGGAAAGCGCCTGACGCAATTAGTTTTTGCAACGAGAATTTTTCTATTTGCGACGCGTTTTTTCCGACATGAAAACTTAACAAAAACGACAACTTTTTGTGTCGATTATAATATCCGACGCAACAACCGACGCAAAAACACTTTTTGCGACGCGTTTTTTCCGACGTGAAAACTTAACAAAAACGACTACTTTTTGTGTCGCTTATAATATCCGATGCAACAACCGACGCAAAAAAACTTTTTGCGACGCGTTTTTCCCGACATAAAACCTTACAAAAACGACTACTTTTTGTGTCGCTTATAATATCTGACGCAACAACCGACACAAAACAACTTTTGCGACACCTTATATGCTGTAGAAAATAGTTTTTCAGTAATCGCAAGTATTGTAATAAAAATTTTTTTATGATTTTTTTTGCAACGGCACAATCCGACGAAATTAGTTTTTTAACCTGTCGCAAATGATATAATAATATTATATTTATTATTTTTTTGCAATGGGACAATCTGTCGCATATAACATTTATCTCGACGCAATAACAAAACTCAAATTATTTTTTACACCGATGAGATAAAATATTATCATTGCAAAAAAAAAGAATAATTTTAATTTTTCCAGTCCCAATAAAAATCACTAAAAAATAATATTTAGCGCCACAATACATAATATCACCGTTAAACTTTATATGTTGCCATATTGGAAACTCGTAATTTCATTGCTAGGTTCAAAATTGCGTAATCCATTTTTACAAAGCAAGCAAAAAGATCAACACAATCAACAAAAAAGTGTATTAAATCGCCAAATATTTTGACTCGCGTTAAATTAATCTTAAAACAAAGTGAACAAAAACAATCTGCTCGTAAGATGTGTTGAGGGCCTTCCCATGGTACTCTTCGTGTACAAGCACCTCACCTGTTTCATAAGACGAGAGAAAACATTAATGATAACAAATACAATCATATGCAAAATTCTTTAAGCTTCAAAGTTAATAAACATCAGCATTCCAAATTAAACTGGAAGATATGGAGTTAATAAATACATACCGACAACTTTGATAAAGAGAAGTCTGTCATTAGATCCCAGATTGGAGCAAGCAATCCAAATTAAACTGGAAGATATGGAGTAAATAAATACATACCGACAGACTTTGATAAAGAGAAGTCTGTCATTAGATCCCAGATTGGAGCAAGCAAGACCAATGACTACGGGAACTTTCTCCGATGATGTGGATCGAAACCACAATTTAACTAGCTCGCCCAATGACGAGTGTCGGGGACCAATGACTTGCCCATGCACCTTATTTCAACCTACAAAACAATTAACGGAGTCGAGCTGAGTGCAAGGAAAATCCGCAAACAAAGACAAATAGGCAAATACCAACAAACAAAGCGTGCTGGAAAAGGGAAATACAGTGTGTTATCCAAAAACAACATAAAAGTGAGGAATCAAGAATAAAGAGATTTCCTCATCTTCATTTGTAAGCGCTAATTTCCTCACTGGTACTTTTGGATAAACGAAACCGTTAAACACCCATCTCTGCAATGTATCACAGCAGGGTAAGAAACAAAGGAATCTTCAAAAAATGACCAAAAAAACTTTGCTTAGCGAGATATAGTCGATCAATCACCGATTATCTCCAATCGGATCTAACTTATTTGATTCAAAGAAATTTGGTGTATTATTAGAAAGAAGTAAAAGTATGTCTACAATATGCAATTCTCTCGGATGGTGATTATCTCGTATTTCGTGTACAACTATATAAGTTAAGATTCTAACTCGAATCGAAATAGTAAATCCTAAGTGCTTTTTTCTCGCATGATAAAGTTAAAAATGTAAAATCATTTGCTTATAAATTTTAGCTAATAATGTTTTCAAAAAATTATAAAACTTCGTTTAATGGATTATTCAAAACCCAACAATGAACATCTCTAGTGTTAGATACTCCTCCAGTCCAAATTGAATTTCCATATTTTTTATTTTAGCTTGCCAAAAACAAATGCCCACGATCCTCAAAATCATATTTTCTCTATAAATGTACATAATAAACCTCCCTGCATTTAAGGAATAAAAGCTTCACGAATACATGGGCTCGTCACTAACCACTTTACTTAATAAGGATATTGGAATCAAAATGGGGGTACTCAGATTACGACACGGGGACTAGATTTTTTCTCCCGACTTTATTAAATAGATAACGTAATGCAGTAGATTATAGCCTTAACACTTGGGGCACATAATGCAGCGAAACTTCGAGTAAAATCATTTCCTTATCGGACATAAAGTCTTATCTTATTTTATGAAGTTTTACTATTATGAGAAACGTGATGATTTAGAAACAAAGGAATCATCATTGAGCCGGTTCAGAAATCACCATACACTAATCAAATAAATATATTACAATAGAATGAAGAAACCAAGAGCACCGGTACATAATCACCCTTGTTTCTTTTATACCTAATGTTAAAAGGAGATTTCACGGGATAGAAACTCTTATAGCAAAGTGTAACAAGTTTGCATAAAGATGACAAAGAAACAACGAGATAGCAGCCTTTACCTTTCGAGAAGTCTTATACCCTGCTTCTTTTAGGTCTAGTAAGCACTGCTCGGAAGTATTGGGGCAAGGAACCTCATAAATTAACTCGAACAGGACAATCATGTATTAAATCAACTACCGAAAACTAAAAAGGTTGAGTGAGTGTAATAAGTTTGCATAAAGATGACAAAGAAACAACGAGATAGCAGCCTTACTTTTCAGGAAGTCTTATACCCCGCTTCTTGAGCTCGATATTTAGGTCTAGTAACCACTGCTCGGAAGTATTGGGCCAAGCAACCTCATCGTGAAACCCGAACAGACAATCATGTATTAAATCCACTACCCAAAAACTAAAAAGGTTGAGTGAGGAAGCTGAGGAGCAAGAGCACAAAAAAAGATGCTGCGATGGCTAGTCTAGAAAGCAAAGCTAAGCGAGATGCGGGGCCTGGTAAGGAGAGTGGATTCTTCCTACAACTAAAAAGGCCACCTACATTCAAGATATAGATATCCTGAATCCTGATTTAAGAAATGCATTTGCTTAAATAGCTCCCCGGCATCCTAATTTATTGCTGTCAATGGTCCTACAAAGGTCTTCTCAGCTAGAAATCTTCTTGTCAAAGGTAATCAAGATAAATAGAGTATGAAAATAGTGCTCTTCTTGAGCTAGCTCAATTCAAACATTGCAAAGCTCAATCTTCATCCATGTCTCAAGTAAACTTACGTTTTTTTTATCTTCTTTATTACTGTCAACAACAATCTGCGAAATTGCTTCTCTAACAGACATCACTCAGTAACTTACTCATGGTGAAAAATCGGTCTTGCTTTCCTCGGGTTCAATGCCTCTATGGAAGACTGGAGGAGGAGAAGTATAAACAATCATTCGCATGATCGAGGCATTTCCAACCGAAGTCTTTATCAATCTGCTGCTGCAGTGTGGTGGACACAAGACAACAAAGGGCAGAGAAAAGATCATATTTCAGGGTATCTCCGATATATCGAAACAACTCGCAAAAAGAATGCCAATATGTTCAGTGAACAAAAAGGAAATTAACAAACAAGTTAAAACCTAAGATTGATTACGCTTACATAAATACAGTGGAAGAACTCATCAGTCTTCCCTTCGCTAACAGCTTTAAAAGTCACAAGAATTGGAACAAAGAATCCATAAGTCGCACCACCAAGAATTCTACATACAATTCCAATTGGTAGCCGGGAAAGTAATATGACAGTACGAACAAACAGATTACGAAATTCAAAACTGGACCTAATCTGCACAATATATTATTTCTACAAACACGCCAAAATATAATAACCATTTCTAATTGAGACAATATCAACTAAAGCAAAAAAGTTAAACAAAACAAAACTTTAAGATTCAAGAATACAAGAAAACATCAGAAAAAAAAAATGCATAAAACTATACTATCAAAATATAGTATTAATATTCAAACATAATTGCAAATCATATCATTAGCCTTATATCATAACCCTTATAAACTGACAAGTCAATCTTCTTCATCCTCTTCCATATTAATATCATCATTAAGTATATTAGTAGAAACGTCAACATTGATTGGCTCTACTCCTTGCCTCACCCAACAAACATCCTCATCTCGAGCCATTGACGATCATTTAATTGTTGTGGTGCACAAGAATCGGTGTCCGGCAATCTTGAATACACATCATAATTATCTCGTCTTGTCATTCTTACAACAACTTTCCAATCTATGTCCAGAGGGTCAGAAACATACCAAACCTGTTCTGCTTGAGTTGATAAAATGAAAGGCTCATTAGCAACGCTATCCCCTTTGTACATCAATTGATTATAATTGACCAACGTGAACTGAAATTCATCTTGCTTTGTTCCCTTCTCATTATCAACCCAATCACACCTAAATAGAATGTATTGCATTGAATTTGTATATCTGACCTTTAAAATATCTTGTATTACTCCATAATATGTAACATCCCCTATGCGAGGATTCTTGTCCTTTGAACTAGCAAAACTAAGAACACTAGCCCTAGTCATAACTCCACTATTTTGTGTTGTCTTTGATACTTCATAACTTTTTGTACGAAATCGAAATCCATTAACAACACACACATTGTATCTTTTAGCCCAAGGTTGAGGACCACGTGCTAATGTCTTTATCTCATTTGATAGTGGTGCACTTGATGACTGTTGCAAGTCTTCAACCTAAATTTTGAATCTAGAAATATTAGTTTCAAGATAATCATACAGGTACATTAATGGTAGGGTTTCAATTTAACAATTTTAGATACTAGTTCAAAATATATATTTCTCAAAATACTTACATGTTTCTTGAACCACTCATGAAACGTGTCGTTATGAATCTTTTGTAATTGATTTTTTCCCATACGAGGATTTTGATTTGCTAATACAGACATATGAACGCTGAATGAAAAATAAAAATAATGTTAGTAATCATACTTGGTTAGTAAAGAAGTAATAGTTCTAAGGAGTCAACTTACTCTCGGAAAGGAGAAACCTCGTCTGAATTCATGAGGATATAACGATGTATTTGAACCCATGTCACATTATCTAAAGATATTTTGGTTCCCTTCCCAACAACTCGGCCAATTGCGTCATCTCCATCATTGTTCCGAGGGGGGCGACTAGATTTGGTCTCAACATCATTTAGGTATCTTGAACAGAAGTTCATACATTCTTCCATCAAGTAACCTTTAGCAATAGAACCTTCTGGATAAGCTCGATTTCTAACGTAGGTCTTGAGAGTTAAAAGATACCTACAGATAATAAGTTTGTTACTTTTACAAGTAGATAAGATATATGTAAAGTTTGACGATAAAAAAAAATACCTTTCTATTGGATACATCCACCTAAACTGTATGGAACCAGCAATAAGTGCCTCCTCGGCTAAGTGGATAGGTAAATGTTCCATTATATCAAAAAAGGATGGAGGAAATATTCGCTCAAGTTGACAAAGTGTAAGTGCAATTCGATCTTGAATATACTCCAAGTCAGTTTTTTTATTCATCTTAGAACATAATTTCCTGAAGAAATTCGATAATTCAATTAAAGCCTGAACAACATTATTAGGCAAGGTTCTTCGTACAGCTACGGGCAATAGTTGTTGCATAAGAATGTGATTGTCATGACTTTTGAGGCCCCCAATGCTCCTTTCATTAACATTTACACGCCTTGATATATTGGAAGAATACCCATCTGGAACTTTTAAGTCCTTCAATACCTTGCAAAATATTCCTTGATCGTTTTTACTCATGGTGAATGAAGCAGGAGGTAGAGAAACTCTTCCTGAAGTAGTTTTTGATGGATGTAATGGAGCTCTAATCCCCATCTCCACAAGATCACAACGGGAAGCGTAGTTGTCTTTCGTCTTCTACTTTATAGTCTTCTATATGACGTCCTGTTGCAATGATATTAAACTCATAGTATCAATTATTGGAATTACTTTTATTATTTCTTTGCAGGATTAATGAATTGAATTTTGACACGAGTTTTATTTATTTATTTATGTATTAGTTTATAAATGAGTTGTGTTGAGTTATATGTGAGCTATAAATAGTTAATGTTAAGTTGAGAAAATTGACTCACATCAAATATAAATTTAGATATGAGTTGAAAATATTTGAGCGAACTGAGTTGAGTTAGCCATAAGAGTTGCAACTTAACAATTTTTATTTTTATTTTATTTTTTTTATTTTTATTTTTTTGGTATTCTCATTTTTCCCTCCTCGTACTTTTTATCTCAAAAAAAATAGTCCAAAAACTTGTAGATTTCATTTTAAACAAGCTTGAACTGAAACTGGACACCGCATTTTCTTCATGATTTGGTTGAAGTCCATTATTGAGCAATATCCTATCATGTTTTCGTGGTCAGTTTTTGTTGCATTATGGTCCTATCTTAGGCCATATACAAAGATATAGATGAAAATCAAACTCTTATAAATATTTACAGTATGTTATGTTTTAGATGTTTTTTTGGTAATGCAATTTGGTAATGATGTATTTAGCAAAAAAAAAATTTGGTAATGATGTAAAATTGTCTTGCTTTTTCACTGTGGGGCCTTTTGTAGAATATCTCATACATAAATTTGAGTTTCCCTTCTTTTGCAATATGGTAAAGTTAAATGATTCTACTTTTTTCAAATGCTTCTGAATGCTAGACAATATTACAATATTAATATACTATAAGTTAATTTGCAGCACTCAAGTTAATAATTCCAGTGTGAGTATATTATCTTCTGGTTCTCTTCCAACTTTATCACATTCTTGCAACTTATAATGTGATAGCAGGATATACTGAAACAACTAACATTACCAAAATCCTTTTAACATCTCTTAATGGCAGAATTTAACAACCATATAATTTAGAAAAAATTGTTCCCAAAGACAAGAATGTAACAGCAGTTCACTAATATAGATAAATTGTTCCAAAAGACAAGAATCTAACAGCTGTTCACTTGTGAAAAAAAATCATTCTATCTCCAGAAAACAGACATAGAACTCCCTGTACTGCAAGAATTACTTGCACTTAATGAATCCATTTTCCATTGCATTGATGCAGAAGCACTGCCTGCAGCACACGAGTCCGTACTTTCTGATGATTCCATGAGAGTTTCCACAAACATGGCAGCTGCTAGAAATTGCATTTAACAGGACACATCTACGAGGCTCCTGATAAAAACATCTTCTACTGGTCCAGACTAGAAGACCCGACACGATCATCTCTTGTTGCAGACAAATGTTCTTGATGAATGCTAGATGTATCAACAACCTGTCCATGAATTGAACAAAAGCAATCAAAATCCAGAAAGAGCAATCATTATTTTGTACAAATAATAAGGTTGATGAATTGCAATCTAAGATTTCTACTAGTTGTTCATATCTAGTATTAAGTGCTACATTCGACAATTATCAATTTTTTGAAGCAATATAGTTCAATCTGAATTTTACACGTTTACTATGCAATCCATTCTATGTCAACAGAAGAGTAAACTACAATAGAAATAAAAGTAAGTCTAATAGCCAACCCCTGCCATTATGCGCCATTTAGCTTATCTTCATTATAATTTGATGCAACATAAAATTTGATCAACTTAAATAACAGGAACTTACATGTCTATTAGCAACAGCTTCTACACTTGAAAGTTGATCTACTTGTACCCCACCGTTAACAGTTATGAAGTTATTAAGTGTTGTAGCAACCTCGGCCCGTAACTCTGCCCTCATATCTTCCTTTATCTTTTCTGTGATTTTGTCAATAAAGTCTTGTGGAATAGTTTGTACATCAAAGGATGATGAGGCAGGGGTATCTTGCTCTTGGGTATGTCCTTTTTTAACTGCACACCTTGTGTGACCATGTTCATCTTTTCCAAAAATGCCACAGAACAATTTTTCCTTAAATTCGCTTGTGCGTTCAGACTCGGGCAATTGAGATAAACGTGTTTGCATAAGTTCCTACAAAATAAGGAAACACAAGAAAATCTAGGAGGAACCAATAAGATGAATTACAAAAAGAAAATTATCATCATAGAATTGTAAATAAATATTCCCTTACAAAGTGACAGTATAGTCAATAACTTCCTACCATTTTTATCCGATAATACCTAAAAGCTCTTAGAAGATTGTGAGAACAAAAGTGACAAAATGACCAACTAAATCTCTCTTACCAAATTCTTTATTTACCTTTGCATTCTCAAAAGAGTAGGAAAGTAATAAACCCGTACTTACAATCACTGTGTTTGTGTCCTCATCAATTGCAACTCCAGTTTTTGGAAGACGAGTTCTAATGAATAGATCAAGTCGAGATGGTTCAACTCCAGCAGTTTTCATCTGGCAAAAGATATATATTCACGTGAGAATGGAAATATATTTTCTAAGATTGAACATTTAGAGCAACTAACGTACCTCTTCAACAATGTCACCAAATTCAATTCTCCCTGTTCTATGTGGAAACTTCATGTTTGCTTTGTTTTTCCTGTTTCGCTCTGCTATTTCCTTCATGAAAAATGGTAGTTTAGAGTATAGAAAATTTACATGAAGAGATTTTAAAGTTAGGACTAGAAATAATGAATTTGAATGATCAACCTCCACTTCTGGATCTTTCCAATAAGTAACAAGTGTCTTCCATTGTTCAGGATCAACACGCTCATCTGGGCATTGTAAGAGGTGCTCCTCATTGTCTTTGTATGGCTCAAAATATTTAGCCTTCAATCTACTCTTAAAATCTTTCCAAGTCTTGCACATCTTCTTCATCACAATTACTTTTGCTTCTTTTGGAAGAGTAGTATTATTCTGGATGAGTGTATAAAAAGATAATAAGCTGGATTGGTGAAGAAGAAATAATAAAGAAGATAACAAAAAATACAAACCTGAACATCATCCCAAAGTGCATCTCGTATGGGTTCAGGGATGTCATTGAAAGTAGGGTATGTCAAAGGAACTCCCTGCCCATTCTTCACCAAAATGCCAAGCATTGTGATAACTTTTTTCTTATCTTGACCTACAATGATACCAGAAGCATTTAATTGGACTCTCAACTTTACTGTACCCCATTCATCGCATTGGCGAGCATGCCCTCGGTGACGTTTCTGATCACTTGCAGCACCAGTTATTGTGGTTTGATCTGACACAAAAGAATTACATAAAGTTGTTAATATTCTTTACTAGGAAAATAAGAAACAATTTAATTCAATAAAAACCAAAAACATGCTTTTTTATGCACTTAGCGAATAAAAGTCACAGTATTTTTGAAACCCTGTATTAGAGCTTGGTTGGCCACCATATGAGTTTTGGTGCTGGTATTGAATACATTGTCTAGCAGCAACATTTGATCCAACATTTTCCCTTTGTTCACCATCAGAAGTGTTAGGCTGCTGATATTGATTACATTGACTAGCAAAAACATTTGATTCAACATTTGCCATTTGTTCACCATTAGAAGTGTTAGACTGCTGATATTGATTACATTGTGTAGCATCAACATTTGATCCCAAATTCACCTGGAATCGTGGTTGAACATGACTATGTGTATTAGGGATTGACTGGGGTTCACTTTCTGTCGTAACTCTGCCCATTGACCGAGTGTGTACACGCATTGGTGTTTGCTTCTGCCCTCTACTCAAATAGTCACTCATAGTGATACTTCGCGACTTTCTCTTGCCTCCCATACTGATGGCTGCTAAAACATTAACAAACAAATGAAAATATTGAATTTTCTGTTTTAAGTACAATTGTATTTCTTATAGAATGTGTAGACAAAGAAGAACACCATTATTAATATAAAAACAACAACAATATCGTCTCTCTAATTATGGTACAACCAAGAAAAATACAAGCTGAGGCATCAAAATGCCACTCTAGTATTTTGGTAACTCTTTTCTCTCAAGTACTGTCTTTTTATGAAAATGTTATGAAATGCACATTTTCATGTTTAAACCTGCAGGTATTACCTTCGGCTGCAATTAGCTATTTTGTGTACGAGTTCATGAAGATCATTCTCAAAGTGGAATAATTTTTTGACATTCCCTTCATAGTGTAGACACAGATGAAAAGGAGTACTGCAGACAGATGGGGAGTTGATAATTAAGAGGTAGGAATAGAATCATTTTATTTTTGCGGTGTAATACTTACTCTCTCTTTGACAGCAGGATGAAATGAGAGATTTGAGTATTCATAACTTGTCACTCCTCTCATCATTCAGACTATATATTGATGCTATGAATTGCACTTTTCCCTGAACACCCTTTTACATCCACTTCCTACCTATTCATAACTTATTTTACCAATTATTCAACGTCTCATCATATGATTTTGAGCTTAGGATCTTAAGGCCATTCTAAGGTGCAGCCTGACAATACTTCTGCAGTGGTTATCTATTCTGTATTAGATATTCATAAATCTTGATTAGATAGACAATGTACTAGAAGTTTTGGAGTCCTATTCTACCGGTGGCATTGATCCTAGGGACGTTTTTCGTCTCTGGATGCATGGTAATACTGATTTTGCTTCGAGTCTATACGTTTTTATCTGGGAGAAGACAAGGGAGAAAGAATTCATGGGAGTGTAGACCAATGATATTAATTCACATGCAGTATTCATGGGAGTTTAGTAATGACATTGCACTGTATTACACAGTGAATTAGAAGATCGAAGATCCGGAGTCTAACAAATTAAGAACAAAGCAAGTAAAAAAATGGCAAGATTTTCAGTACATCTGAACTTCACAATCTCCATTAATATTATAGCCACATTAACACATAAATCAGACCAAAAAGTCGCAAAAGAACTTCAGAAACCCCTTTTAAAAAAAAACCTACTTTAGTGACCTCCATCAGAAAGAAAAAAAAACTCAGACCTCATCCTCATGAAGAAGCATATTAGGAATGACTTTATTCACAGGGAATTTTCTACCAGTTTCCGGACAAACCAAAGCACCTTCTTCAAGTAAAACATTGCCACTCAATTTCAATGCGCTTAAATGTAAACGACGATATGTAGTAAACTTCTCAATAAGTACATGTACTAGAATTCTAACAATACTTTTTTTTAGTGTAAAATTTCTAATCTTATTATAAATTAATAATCGAAGATTTCACCATACTCAAAAGTTCTCAACAACATAGGCATGAAGACTTAGCTGAGTGTGTGGTCACGGCAGGATGAGCAGGATAAGAACATCCAATTGCCACCAACAATGAGAATAATATCAAAAAATAAGGACATGTTTTAAGGTTTACAAGTACAGATTCTACTGTTTCTATCTAAAAAAGGACAAACGAAGTCATGTAAACATTTGAGGAAATTCCAATCTCTAACAAACTTCATGAACTAATTTTCACCAAAAAAAAAATTATTTAGGGCGAAAAAGAGCCCTGCTGATGATGCCAAGAAGCTCTAAACCTATTTCCAAACAACTTAATACCATTTTGAGCAACTTTTTAATATAAAAACCAGTTCAAAACATCACACAACTCAAATCACCCCTTTGGTTATTAAATTGAAAAACATTGAGAAATGTCTAAGGATGACATCTTTTTTTCTTTTTCTTTGAAAAAACAGAGTTCAACCAAGCAACCATAGGATAAATAGGAAAGAACATGAGGGTGTCGGCTAATATACAACTTTTTTCAAAACTCATCACAAAAGGATAAACATATACACAGGACATCAAACCTTAAGAGCACATATGCCATGAACTCACATAATACAAAGACAAACAAAGCAAGTATACAAAGATAAGCCATTCACAAAAGGGTGTTTTTCTCTTGGCCTACTAGCAAAGATTTGACCCTTTTCAACAAGGGCTTCTTAGGCTAAATCAACATTTGATGTTATAATCATGGTTCTTGTACCCATTCTAAGTGTTACAATTGGACCTTATTTAGGCAAAAGATTATCTCTAACATACTGGAAAAATGGTTCTCCAGATCCAACAACTTGGAATAAGTTTTTAACAATTGGCCATCCAGGTGGTCCTGGAGGCAAATTCAACCTCTTCTTCAACTTATTTTTTTCGCGAAAAAACAAAATTATGCTAGAAACAAGAAAAATTAGGGCAATAAAAATCATTTGGTAGTAAAGGGATCAGGCAATACGCAGGGCCGAAGCAGCGGAGATCGCTAAAGCTGCACTACAGGAGCAGATAAATAAATGGGAGGAACAAATTAAGAAGTGGAAGGAACTTAAGGCAAAGTAAAAAGCTGAATTAGCAAAGAGGAATCAATGTCCAAAGAAATCACCAGTTTCGGGTACAATAATGCTCCTCCAAAAGTTTATCAGCCTCTTGGTAAAATTCTTAATATGACATTCTGATCCCGAAGGAGAGAAATTCCTGAGTCAGAAGGAAGAAGTTTTTATCATGCGTGATATTTGATGGCATAACAATCACACTGATTCCATTTTGTGTACTTATGATATACTAATTGCTCAAGTAAATCAATATTGAAGTTTTGGCTTCAAATGATGTTGTGAAACTATCATAAATCTTCTAACTCTGTCATTCTCTTCAAATCTTCATTAATTTGTTTATGTACAATTGTAACAGTTTGAACCTGATATATCGATAATCCTAGAAAAATGTTCAGTTTGTATTTTATTTTTATTAAAAGCTCAGGATCTGGCAAGATACCACCCAACAATGATTTTCTCAAGATAGAACACATTCCGCATGAGAGAATTACAACACAAGTCCGTATCTTATATTTTCTCTTAAAAAAAAAACTATCTACACCCCCCGGCCAAACTAACACAGTGAGTACAAGCAATTGAGAACAATTCATCAACAAAAAAAACTTACCTAACAAGTGCCAAATACCCTGAACTTTGGTCAATCCATATTCCTTATTCACCCTACTCCCACCCGCACCTCCATATTCCTTATTCCCCTGACTAAAGTTCCATGAGGATGTTGATGTTTTGATTTTCTTTTCCAAAGATTGATTCATAAGTTTTGCTGATTTGTTTTTCTCCTACTTACAGTTTTGTGATCTTCCATGATTGAAGTTTTTTATACCAATTCACAATACCAAACAAAAATTATGCAAGTTGCATAACAATAACTACAACAAAACTAAGTAAATTGAACAATTAAAGGAATAACATACCTTTTTGGGCAAAAACAATCTGCAAAAATTCTAGGTTAAATCTATGATTTCAAAGACTATGAGAGTGAAAGAGGGAGAATATATAGTTACCGAAATCTTGAGACCACGAAGGAGAATCTCCAAATCTTGAGACCGTGATTTCCGAACATGGGAAGATTACTGCAAATTTTCGCGGGAATTCTTTTTGGGAACATCGCGGGAAGATAAATTGTTGCTGCTGAAAATTTCTGGTTAAGAACAAAACACATAATTTCCTATGATGATGTTTATTGTTTCATGGGTAGTAATTATTTACGACCGTCGGATTTCTTGATCCAATGTCCTATAATAAAAGTGATCTCACATAACTTTCTAAATTATTGATGAAACTTTTGTGAATTTACCTTTAATCTAAATCGTCGAAATAACAATCTAACGATTCCCCTTCTATACATATCAACTTATGAATTATCATGAAACATTATAGCCAGACTCAATTTTTTGTTTCCAACCATAAAAAAACAAAAATAACCCTTCAAAAACTTTTATTCTAAGTAAAAAAAAATTGTATTCATTGAACATTTTAAAAAATAAAAGTAACTTTAATTTGATTTTTGTAGACTAAAAAATATTTTTCCTTTTTAATCGTGAGCGCAAAAAGCATCTCGAGTTGTGTGCAAAAAAAAAAAAAAAATTGGTCATTTGCATCAACTTAATATGTGACGGGAGAATTTCATCGCAATTTTTGGTTATTTGGGGCAAAACCTTTTGCAGCGGACGAATCCCGTCGCAAATTTGGTCATTTGCATCAACTTTATATGTGACGGGAGAATCCCGTCGCAAATTTTGATTATTTGTGGCGAAACTTCTTGCGTCGACTGATGCCCGTCGCATATAATCCCCTTTTCACGACGAATTAATTTGCCTACGCAAATACTACTTAGCGGTCGTAAATGTATATCACAATACGACGTCGTACCGTTATTTGCGTTGGTGTGTCATTCTTGACGCAAATGACAGTTATTTGTAACGGTAAACGCCCGACGCAAAAAGTCTCGTCGCAACAAGCTATATTTCTAGTAGTGTGTATCTTAGCTAATAGTCTTTTCGGATCAAAGCTCGTATTGTGCCAAACTTCTAAAGCAGTCGTACATTTAAAATTGTTGACGACTTACAACTACGAAACTTGTCCAGGAAATTGAGACAAGTGTGAAATAGATGGTTGAGTTTAAAATTCATTACTTCTACCAATGACCTTTCAATCAACTGCAGTCTGCGGCAACCAAAGTAGATCCTTCAATAATTGGTCTACATTGTGTTTAGTGTTCAAGAAATTCGGAATCATTTTTCCTTTGGAATTCATTGGAGTGGCCCGTATTGTGTTCTCTGAAGGGACACTGTAATGAGAATTGTTGTATCAGGAAACATAATATAGAAGACAGTGAAATAAAGGAGTCATCCAATACAACTAGGCCTGCAAACGGTTACAAACGGATACGGAATTGTCTATTCCGGATCCATATCCATTTTTAATTTTTTTCTACCATATCCGTATTCATATCCTGGCGGATCCAAAATATGTATTACCAGATCCGCTGATTTGGATCCGAATACGGATATGGTAAAACCCGTTTCAAAAAGTCCAATTATACTATAATCTACAAAATTCGAGAAATAAGTTTAAAATCTGGGTTCAAAGTTCTACAAAATTCTTCAAAGTACTCATGTTCACATATATTGAAAGGATAATTATGCTTGATTATCATCTTTGCCAAGGCATTCCTGCTAACTCCTTGATCGAATTTAAAGTTCATAACTTCTGTTTTTTTTGTTGAGGCTTTTTCCTTAAATTGAAGTCTCACTTGTCCCTTTTCTCTGTATATTCTAATTGAACATATATATCTATATGGTTTTTTAGGTGAGTAGTCCTTGAAGTACTATTACCAATAAACTCTTTTTTACACCAATTGCATTTAGCCATTTTATTCCCATTAGGAGCGGTAAATCTAGTAATGTCATTCCATAGCTTTGAAGTTAAATTCTTTTCTTTCTTTATATTGTTCATCTCAATCTCAGGCTCAACTTGTTAATCTTTTATTGCATCAATATCCAAATCGAGCTCGACCACCTTACTAGGAGTATTTGCCATCCTATAGAAGAAAGACAATGAATCAACAATTATGTTTCAGAATCTATAGTTTCTCAAAGAAAAGAAAATTAGAGATTATGAATAAATAAAATGAAAGAAGCCTAAAGCCTTTTCACCATACTGCAATTCGAACACCAAATACAAAAACATATCTTTGTAAACGAGAACCAACGGAAGAAAAATATTTTACGCGCAACTGAATATACCTGCGGTGGTGACGGTGACGGGAAGGAGCAGCGGCGAGGAGTAGGCGCCGGAGAAGGTAGAAGAGGAAACGGGGAGAGACAGAGAGAAGAAGAGGGAAGAAATGAAGGAAATGGAACGGTGCCGGAGAAGGTAGAAGAGGTAAGGGGGGAGAGAGAGAGAGAAGAAGAGGCTGTGATGTTAGGGTTTGTTATCTCTTAACCCTTAAGAATGTATATATCAGGACTAAAATTGCAATATAAATAATTATCACATAAATCCTATAAAATACTTATATTACAAAAAAGTCTTAAATCCTATAAATCATGTAAAATATATTGTTTTAGGGAATATATATATTATTTTACCTGAAACGGATTCGGGTTTAACGGATACGATTTTTTATATTTCTTATTCGTAACCGTTTTATTACTCTTATACGGAATCGAATTCGGATGCGGGTATATGGGTCTAGAGTTCTTACCATATCCTAAAAATAAAATCGGATTCGAGTCGGATACGGTTAAAAATTCGACCCGTTTGCAGGCCTAAATACAACACATGCACTTAAGGATTCAAGTGTGGAAGGACGTACTGTTTGTTTCGCAATTTCAGCCACCAAATAAGTTGATCTGACTTCTGAGTTTATTTTTAAAAACAACACGTGTTCTTAAGGTGGCTAATTAATATTTATTCTGCATTAGTAAAAAAACATATATTCTACACCTGATCTGAATTGATAAAACATAATCTAGGTTACATTGCTCCAAGAACATCAACTGCCAAAAAATGGCTTTACAAAAAAAAGGACATAAGGGTCTGTTTGATAATTGAATTAATTGCTAGGGAAAAAAAATTGATTCAACACTTATTACATTAACTGTATTTTTATAATAATAATTATTAAGTACGTATCTTTTAAGTGTGTTTGATAGGAGTGTCAATCGAGCTATCTGAGCCGAGTTTGGCATAACTAACACTCAGCTCACTTAAAAATTTGAAAGGTCAGCTCGGAAAAGCTCACGAACCCATTGACACCCCTAGTGTTTGATAACAAATATTTTCAGTCAATTAAAATTATTAAGACTTGGTTAATATAATTATACATTTTAAGTGAAACGGGGTAACTCAAGTCTAAAGTTTGAAGTTTTGTTGCTATTATACAATTTTATATGTTACATATTTATATGTAGAGAAAATTACCATTTATACCCATTAAGTAACTTTGAAAGGCAAGTTATGCCCCTTAAATTTTTTAGGTGCCATTTATGCACCTGAAAATTTATGAGGTGCTATTACTAGACAAAATGGGCGGAATCCAGCAACCTGTGGTGGCGCAACGCACGTGCGATACACATGCACAAAATTCTAGGGGTAATTTTGTCCATTCAATTTTTTTAATTAAAAGAAAAAAAGAAAAATTTCTTCTTCTTCACCAAACACATATTTTGAATAGCCAAACCAGAACCACCCAATCCAGATACCAAAATTTCTTCTTCACCAAAAGAAAATTCCTTCTTCTTCACCAAAAGAAAAAATTGTTGAACGACTTCAACTGGCATAGCCAAACTAGAACCACCCAATCCCGATACCAATTTGGAATCATCAGCAACAATTACAAACTTAAGCAAGAGAAATATTAAGTGAATTAGCTTGCTCGAATGTCTGTTTCGAAGTCGGAACGCCGACGATGTTAGTCAATTTCCCGGAGGCGAGTAATTCGCCGACCTTGGCGATGACGAAGGCGGCGGTTGAGCCGGTGGTGAGGACGATAACTTTGCCGCTACTGACGTATTTGATGGAGAAGTTCTAACTTGGAGAATAAAAACAGTCCCAAAAACTGAGTTTTTCCAAAGAAAAACTCAATCTCTACAAATCATTACACTGAAATCCAATCATATACTCTTGTTCATAGTTAAAAGACGAATTTTTTTGTAAAGTTTGAGCCTCAAACTCTTCAAGAATAAACCATAAATCGAAAAAAGTGAACAAAGCACAGTTCTGCTAAAAAGCATTACCTTCACTCCTAAACTTCAATATTTGCAAAGAACTCCAAAATCGGCCAAAGTAGATCTTAGCACATTATCCTAAAGATGTATAATCCAAGAGGTGAGCTTCCAATTCTTCAAGAATACTCCAAAAAATCCAAATTTCTGGAGCAAAATCCTTCCCGTCAAACCAAGAACAGCAGTAAAAACACAAACTTTAATTTTCCTTTATTATGTGGATAGAGATGAGACAAATAATCCACAAAAATCTCATTGAAAGCTAAGTTTTGGACAGAAAGTTTGGTTATGCTCCACAATGAAACCTCAAAAAAGAACTCATATCAATACTCCCGTGAACAAGACCACCGCCTTCTTAGGGTTGGAGGAGTTGAGTTTATATTGTAGACGATTGGGATTTGATTCATGTTATAGGAATTGCACGAGTAAGATTTGGATTATGTGGGATGGTAATTTGGATATCCAGGTGATAGGAGACTTTGAACATGTTGTGCATGTTCGACTGAATTCTTTTGCTGGCTTGCCAATATTCTGTTCATTTGTGACTGCTCTGGGAGGAACTTAGAACCTTTCACGCACAATATAATCATCCGTGACTTATTGGAGGAGATTTTAATGTGGTATTGTGCCTCACATAAACTCAAGGTTCGATTCCTGCTATGGTACCGGTTAGTGAATTTGTAGATATGATTCATGATTGTGGTCTCTTTGAGGTGCCGAGTGTGGGCAGTGCATTCACATGGACACGAGGATGACTTAGGACGCTACATAGGCGATTGGATAGAGTTTTGGTGAACACTGCATGGAATATGCTTTTTCAGCAAACACAGATTACACACTTACCGCGTACAATCTCAAACCACTGCTCTTTACTTATTATCCTTTCACAGAATGTGGTGAGAAGAGGATCGACATTCAGATTTCAAGACATGTGGACTAAGCATAATTTTTTTTAGAGGTGGTAAAGGAGAATTGGATGGAGGAGATCCACAATTCGGGCATATACAAACTACAAGCAAAGCTTAAACAGTTGAAAACTAAGCTCAGCTTGTGGAATCGAGAAACTTTTGGTAATATTCATGATAACTTGAAACGAGTGATGGAGGAGATATGCACATTGGAAGAAGCTTATGACCGTGAACCGACTCAAGAGCACTTGAACTTATTGAATGAAGCCAAGGATAGACATATGGTTGCACTTGATCATGAGGCGATTTTTTGGCGACAAAAATCCCGAATAAAGTGGATAAAGGTCACTACAAGAAAACAGTTAAATAACGACTGCTGTTACCGCCGGCATTTGGTCGCTATTCAAGTTTACCGACCGAATAACGTGGTCGTGTATTTATCGTCGCTAAACCGTATACCGACCGATTACCGACCATTATTAGTGCGACCGATTATTCCGTCGCTATATTACGACGGATAGGCGACCGACTAGAATATTTGGTTGACTTTTTAACATTGACTTATACCGACCGACGGCCGACGGAATAAGTACAGACCAAATTAGACGACAGAATACCGACAGAATGGGACGACCGAATACCGAAGGTAATAACGCGACCGATTACCGACCGATATTATTCGGTCTCCATATTGCGACGGAATGGCGACCGTACAGAATACTTGGTTGACTTATTGACATTGACTTATACCGACCGATGGCCGACGGAAAATACACCGACAGAATACCGACTAGATATTCCGTTGGTAAAATGTGACGGAATAGCCACCGACTAGAATTTATTTGACTTTGACTTTAATCTAATACCGACTAGATATTCCGTCGCCATTCCGTCGCTAACTTGTTTTGAATTTAAAAAAATAAATCTGAAATATAATTAAATCCCTATATAAAAAACTGCAATAAGAAACAGAAAATCCAAAACAGCAATACAAACCAAAAATAATATCCAAAAAATATCAAATAACAAACATAATCAATACAACCCAAAATTAACATTACATAATCAATGATCTCACTAAAACCACAAGTTTACACATCTTATTTACATTACAACAATCAAAGAATACAATTCTTATTTAAATTACAACAATCAAAGCCTACAATTCTTATTTAAATTACAACAATCAAAGAATGCACTTCTAATTTACATTACAACAAGCAAAGTGTGCACTTGTTATTTAGATTACAACACAACCAAAGTTTACACTTCTCTAATACTCTTTTCGTCTATGAGTTGAAACCTGAAAATTCAAGAATAAAATTAACATTTCAAATACGTCAATTAATTTATGGTCATAAAGTACTAAAAATAACACAACAAATATTACTCATCTTCAATATGTGGAAGTAAAAAAAGCTAGTTGTGAAGCGTGAAAGAGATTAATAATACGAGAAATAAAGGTTACAATAAACGAAGAGTTAAAAATTAATACTTGTATTTTTGCTATTAATAAATATCCTCCGACATGAATTCATCCTCTTCTTCAGAATTGTTATCACCCGACATGATTTCATCCTCATCATCATCTTCATCAACACGACTCGTATCGGTCACAAGGACAACTTCAATTTCCCCTGACCGGTGTGTAAGTTGACCAACTTCAGTAATAGTTGGATCAATGCGACTGGTCTCCTCCTCGCGTACTTCCTCCTGTTACGGTACCAGGACACCAGGAACGTCAAATAGACGTTGTTTGGAACGACAAACAGCCAACCAATCAGCCCTAGATGTTGTCTTACTACCCGGATAAGGTGTGTAGTAGAGTTGTTGACATTGGGAAGCAAATACAAAGGGATCGTAACCCTGGTACGTTCTTTTCCTATGGATTTCTACAAGTTTATATTGAGGATGCACCTAGGACCTCGATTTGGAGTAGAATCAAACCAGTCGCATTTGAAAAAAATTATTTTTTGGAGAGGTACTCCAGCAAGTTCAACTTCAATTACCTGTTTTAACTCTCCGTAATAATCTCCTTTAACCCATAACCCATTGTTTGTCGTTCCTTTTCCTTCGCTGTGGTTTTTTGCATGAAATCTATAACCGTTAACAACGTAACCGGCGTATGACATCACTCTCCTTGACGGGCCCCATGACAGATTTTTCAACAACATTTCAGAGTGCTGCGGAAGGCTACGTATCTGTTTAGAACAACAAAAGTTAAATTAATTTAGTTTAGGCATTTTTAAGACAACTACATTTCTACACATTACAAAACTTACACGAGTTCCAAACCATTTGGAAAAATCATTATAAACCCGGCTTTGAAGTTCTTCCTCCGTTATATGCGGTGTTTGGTCATTTACTTCATTGACAAATTTCCTGAGTTACAAATTAATGACCATATTATTATTTGCCTACTTTGAATTACATAACAAAAATGAAGCAATAGATAGGTTTACTTACTGAATATGTGGTTCGACCTCTTCACAATTCATCAAGATATAATTCATGGCCGTTTTATAATCTTTATCAGATAATAAAATATTTTCTTTTTTTCCAAATGATCTTCCCGGTAAGTTGCAAATTGATAATAATTCAGGTTCAGATTCACTTGTCTCGTCATCTCCATCAT
Source organism: Vinca minor (assembly GCA_026122235.1). Taxonomy (NCBI): domain Eukaryota; kingdom Viridiplantae; phylum Streptophyta; class Magnoliopsida; order Gentianales; family Apocynaceae; genus Vinca; species Vinca minor. The sequence goes on from JAOCZM010000248.1 coordinate 466,472, forward strand.
TTCGCCCAACGGTTGTAACTTTCGTTTTCACGTGGGGTTCGAAATTATAGCTAAAGAATGTAGCAGCTTCTTCAACCAAGTATGCATTGCAAATTGACCCCTCAACTCTGGCCTTGTTTTTTATCTTCTTTTTTAGATGGTGCAGATATCTAATTAAAGTATAAATAGTTAATCACATTGTAAATACGTACATGAAAAATTAAAATAAAGTTGAGATAACTTAAGACATTGGGTGTTACCTCTCGAACGGGTACATCCACCTAAACTGTACCGGGCCACCAACCTTGGCTTCGTATGGAAGGTGAACCGGCAAGTGTTCCATCACATCAAAAAGTCCCAGAGGAAATATTCGCTCTAACTTGCACAACAAAATAGCAATAGTGTCTTCCAATTCTTGCATATGTGCCACACTCAATTTTGGGGAACACAAATCTCTATATAACAGACTAAGTTAACCCAAGGGTCCCCAAACACTTGTCGGTAATACTTCTCTAAGTGCTATAGGGATAAGTCGCTCCATGAATACATGAGAATCGTGACTCTTCATTCCAGACATTTTCAACTCTTTCATATCAATGCATCGCGCCAAATTCGATGCATATCCATCTGAGAGCCTTAATTCTTTAACCCAGTGCAAAACCATATCTTTTTGTGCCTTGGAAAGAGTGAAACATGCCTTCGATTTCGTTGCTTTACCTCGGCCATCGTGTTTAATATTCAATTCAGGCCGATTGCAATATCTTTCAACATCCGCTTTAGACTTAACATTGTCCTTAGTTTTACCTTTCACGTCCAACACGGTGTTAAAGACGTTATCAAACACATTTTTTTCATTATGCATGACATCAATGTTGTGTCTTATCAGAAGTGTCCGCCAATAAGGTAAGTCCCAAAATATGCTACGTTTGGCCCAATTGTGATATCGACCTCTGCCTTACTCTTTACCAATCTCTTCAGCTGTATCGGTAATTTTTGGATAATCTCTAACTCTAAACCACATTTCATCACCAATCAGGCGAGATGGCGGATCTGCTCTCTCATGTCGCCGGTCCTTTCGGAATCCCTTTGCATCTCTTCTAAATGGATGATCAGGTGACAAGAAGCATCTGTGGCAATCAAACCACGGTTGTTTCCCGCCAGCATGCAAATGGATCGCTTGTGTTTCCTCCATACAATATGGACAAGCGTGAATGCCAGCTGTACTCCATCCACTCAACATTCCATATGCTGGGAAATCACTAATTGTCCAAAGTAATGAAGCTCCCAGTTTAAAATTTTTCTTTTTAGAGATGTCATAAGTTTCTGCACCTTCACCCCACAGCTGATTCAATTCATCGATGAGAGGCTGTAAGTACACATCAATCTTGTGTTTTGGATTTGGGGTCCAGGTACAATGATAGTTAAGAACATTACATTGTTCTTCATACACATCAAAGGGGGGGGGAGATTATAAGGAGTTAGAATAACTGGCCAAGAAGAATATTGCTTCCCTGACATGCAGAAAGGTGCAAAACCATCTGTACATAACCCAAGCCTTACAATTCAAGGTTCCGCTGCAAATTCAGTGTGTGTTCTATCAAAATGTTGCCAAGCTTCCCCATCCCTTGGGTGATTCATTATTCCCTCTTCTCTCTCACTGTGTGAGTGCCATGTCATATGTTTTGCAGTTTTCTCAGATGCATACAGTCTTTGCAATCCCGGAGTAATTGGAAAATAATACATCTTTTTACAAGCAATCTCTTTTTGTCGTGTATATTTTGATTTCTTTTTCTTAATATACCTAGCATGACCACAAAACTTGCATTCTCTACTCTCAACATCATCTTTCCAGTACAACATACAACCGCTAAAACAAACATCTATCTTTTGCACTGGTAATCCAAGACCTTTAACCAATTTCTTCATTTGGTAAAAAGTCATCTAATGCATTATTTTGAGGAGGAAGCGCCTCTTTCATCAACTGCGCAAATTTATCTATAGTAGTTTCAGATAAGTTGTCTTCTAACTTAATACTCAACATTCTAGCAGTCATTGATAGCTGTGAATGGTTTGTACAACCTCCGTACAGTGGGCTATCAACAGCCTTCAACATGTCATAGAACATTTGTGCCTGTGGATTGGGGGGGGGGGTTCTTCAACGTCCCTATTTTCCGGCTCATTAAAACTAGGTCCGGCAGCATAAAAAACCATCTCTCGATAATTGTTTCCGGTCGTATGTCTTCTAGAATTATCCACATCATGAGAGGTTTCATTAATAAATGGAATTTGAGGCATTGGAAAGATTACCTCACCGTGACATGTCCAATTATAATAATTAGACACAAATCCGTTCATAACAAGATGATACTTGGCCATATCAGGTACATGAAAATCCTTATTTCTACAACCCGCACAAGGACACCTAATCCATCATTTTGTACATTAGCAGACATACTAATAGAGAAATTCACAAATTGTGTCACTCCTGCTATAAATTCTGGACTATGACGGGATCCACCATTAGATGTTGAATTCATATACATCCAACTACGGTCCTCCATTATAAACACAATATCTGCATATATCAAGTCTTCATAAGTAAATGCATAGAACCTTATGTTTGATGATTTCGAACTTTTTTATGTATTATGTTATTAATGGCATCTTATATTAATTTTTGTCAAGGTTTACAATGAAAAAGAATAATGTCAAGGTTAAATTGTAATAAACACCAACAAGTTTATATAAAGTAAAGAAACATTGATCCATCATAAATCAAATATATATTGTAAGTATATTTTTATAATCATTTATGGACAAAAACAAATTTAATCTTTAATTTCGAAAAAAGAAGAAGAAGAAGAAGAAATGTCAAGGTTAAAGTGTAAGAAACACCAACAAGTTTATTCCAAGTAAAGAAACCTTGGTCCATCATAAATCAAGTATATTGTAAGCATATTTTGATAATCATTTATGGAAGAAAAAATAAATTTAATCTTTAATGTGGGAAAAAATAAGAAGAAGAAATGGAGCACCTAATTCAGAGTGGTGGTGGTGGAGCACCTAAAGCCGACCGATGATGGAGGACCGTCGGAGTTCCGGTAGGGCTGGGGAGAGGGGAGGTGGAGCCGGTGAGGGGGGAGGTGGAGGCAATGAGGGAGGAGGGTTTCAAAGAAGAGGGTTTCGCAGGTTTACAAGTGAGTTTCTTTTATTGGGTATTTTGTTTTACAGCAATTTCAAAACAGAACTGTGTCATTTCATCTTAAAACGTGGCGACCGATTACCGACAGTCCTCAATCGTCGCGACCGATCACCGACCGTTTTAAACCGATGCGACCGATTACCAACCGAATACATATTACGGTCGGTATTCGGTCGGGAAGAAAAAGGAAAAACGGGAAAATGTCGGGAAAATGGGCCGACCGTATATGAAATATCGGTCGTTATACGGTCGTCCAATTTAAACAGGGCGACCAAATGCCGACCGATATTGCATATACGGTCGGCATTCGATCGCTTGGAATTAAAAAATTAATAAGCCCGGGCACTTAATGATCTACTAATTGAATTGAAATGCCCCGTGTCTAAACAAGTTTTAACATTAATGTGTATAAGTTTAACTATTCAATTTAATGTGTGTGTGTGTTATATATATATATATATATATATATATATATATATATATATATTAATTCATAAAACTTGTTTAGACAGGGGCATGATAATTCAACTAGTAGATCATTAAGTGATGGAGTTAAAATTTTAGTAATTGATTTTCAATAAACAAATAATTACTAAGAATTTCGTATTAGTTCGTACTCGCATGGTTGACAATGTAAGTGGCCGGGTTTATTAATTTTTTAAGCCGGAGCGACCGAACGCTGACCGTATATGCTATATCGGTCGGCATTCGGTTGCCCTGCTTAAACGTGAGCGACCGACTGCCGAGCGATATTGCATCTACGGTCGGTATTCGATCGTCCCTTTTTCCTGACATTTTCCCGCTTTGCCGGGTTTTTTTTATACAAACATTATTGACGGATTTTAGTTACTATTACTAATTCATATATATATATATAAACACACGCATTAATCATAAAACTTGTTTAGACACGGGGCATGACAATTCAACTAGTGGATCATTAAGTGCCCGGGTTTATTAATTTTTTAATATTGAGCGACCGAATGCCGACCGTATAGGCGATATCAGTCGGTATTCGGTCGCCCTGCTTAAACGTGGGCGACCGAAGGCCGACCGAAATTGCATCTACGGTCGGTATTCGGTCGGCTCATTTTCCCGCTTTGCCGGGTTTTTTTAGAAACATTATTGACGGCTTTTAATTACTATTACTAATTCATATGTGTATATAAGCACACACATTAATCATAAAACTTGTTTAGACAGGAGCATGACAATTCAACTAGTGGATCATTAAGTGCCCGGGTTTATTAATTTTTTAATCCGGAGCGACCCAATGCCGACCGTATATGCAAAGGGCGACCGAATACCGACGGAATCTTAGATAACGGTCGCCATTCAGTCGCTAAACCCTAACCTTATACCCTAAGGTGGTCGCTATTCCGTTGCCCATAACAATATTCCAGAGTCAAAATTTTAAAAATAGTATACACCCTGCCACAAGTCATAAGCATATAAATAACATGCAAGTCAATATTCCAGCAGAAAACTTAACTAGATCACCATTACGCAAATACCATAAGCATACAATAGTGATAATAACAAGCATAGTTCAACGTCAAACCAAAAAAACATAACAAAAGTCGAATAATATTCCAAAAAGCCTACAATATCTATTGACGGCCCAATACATCATCTACAGCTACGGGATCATCGTCATAATCTGAATCTAACTCATCGTTATCTAAGTTGCTCAATCTAGCTTCTAGCTCAGCTAGACTTAATATAGTGTCCCTATTTGAAAACATCTAAAATAAGGTACTAGCTAATGCCTTATTTTTCTTCTTTTCTCTCCGCATATTCTCTTTCTTTGTCTTCAAATTTCTTCTTCCATTCTTCGTTCAGTTCTGTTATTTTGTGTTCCATTTCTGAGTGGGATACCGCCTGACTACCTCCCCTCATTTCCTTAACCACATCGGAGAAGGAACCGAGTCCTTGAACTCGTCCCTTTTTTAGCCCGCCAACTGCCTCCGCAGAGAGCGCAATCTGAGTCGTCAAATCGGGCGGTGGCTGGCCTGCTTGAGTAGCTTGGGTTGCGGCATTGTCATAAACAGAATGGAACACTCCTTGTTAAAAAAATGTAAGGTTATTGATAAATGCAAGTAAATAACTAATATAAAAAAAATGGAACCAGTTTGGAAATACTTACCGATAGGTGTCTAGAATCGTCATCAACATATTCCCCTTTCTTCGAGCCGATATGGTGTTGATGACACCAATCATAGCTATCCGGGAATGGGATTGAATGTCCCGTCTCATTTTCCTGTTTATAAAATGTATTAAAACATTAAATCCGTAAATAAAAACACAAAATTTTAATGAATTTTAAAATTTTTACAATTACCAGTCTCTGATGATGCTCAATGTGGCTAAGGGAACCACCCATATGCTTCATTGGGCCTTTGCCGCCTCTCCCCTCCTTCCGGTTGATTGCTGCCTGTTTAGACTTGGATTGAAATTCCGGAGTTGCCCAACACGTTTTCAGTCTGTCCCAATCAGTGTCCGAAACCCATTTGGGCTTCTTATCCTTTTTCCGATGGTCACTCATGATACCGCTGAGTCTCCTCTTAAGTATCGTGTGCCAACCTCTCTTGACCCCCTCCTCATGCTCAGGAGCCCATCGATAACTTTTCTGTTTCTTGAAATAATGTTAGATAATTAAAATTGATAGACTAGTAAATTCATTACAATTGATACACTTACCGTAAACTCTTCCCACCACATATTTTCTTCGTCCATGGGAACATCATATGCTCCCTTGAAACGGCCCTGGAATATACCGGTAATGGCGGCGGAGCAGCTAGAGCTCAATCTAAAACTATAATAGCTGCGACAAAATTCAATTAGAGATTACAATGATTAAAACAATTATAATTAACTTGATTTATAAAGGACATAATTTTGAAATTAACTTACGTGCCATAAGTCGGCTGCAGGAGAGTCCGGGTATCTACTGCAATCGGCACTCCTCCTATGATAACCGTAACTTTTGCGTAAGTGATTTTTGGCGTATAATTATTTTTTCGCGATTAACGATGTAGTCATAATTTATTTCGTGTGATTACATGCTTACGTGCCAATTTAATTTTCTAACATGTTACGTATTTTATTTTGTGTATGTTTTATTAAGGGCCATTTCGCACACGTATCGTAATTAGAGGATTTAATTGTGATTCACTTAGATAATTAATTTAATTAGATTATTGATTGGAATTGGAAATAAAATAAATTAAAAGAATAAAAAAAAAAGGGAAAATGAAAAGGCATAACGTGGGGCTCTCCCTAGGAAACCGTGCAAAGCAACAAACAAAAGAAAAGAAACGCAAGAGAAGAGAGAGGGGAGGCGGCCAGGAAAGAGAGAGAGAAACAAAAAGGGAAATCCAATCAGTGGTAAGGATTTGGCCAGAAAATCACTTGGCAGTGGGGTTTTCTGGGATCCGTGCGCGGCTGGAAGGAAGGATTTTTGGAGCAACAAACAATCTGTCCAGAAATTCAACATGGCAATTGAGGGGGCTACCGACCTCCGTTTTTTTACCCACAATATATCAATTCGAAGATAATCGAAAGGGCTTCGAGTGAGCGCAGACGGAACGTAATTCGGAGTTTCCAGCATAAAGTTATCCCACCGCGAGTGAGGCTGCCTGCACTGATTACGAGATTTCAGTGTTTATCGCGTCCGTAACAGGTGGGGACAACTTTTCCCCTGTTAAATTACTGTTCTGAATTATTGTATAATGCTGAGTATTAATCTGACATGTTTATTGTGTTTCGGGATAATAAATTGCATAAACTGCTAGATTACATAATTCATCTGAATATTTAACTTTTATCATTATTAATTATGTTTATAGTTTAATTGGATTATTTGAGCATGTCTATATATGAATTTCAATCGCTTTCATTAATTGCTAAAAATCTTATAAACTGTCTCTGCAATGTATCTGAACTGTTCTGGGGGACTGTTGGAGTCTTTTCTGTAATTGTGTTATTTGGGTATTCATTAAGTCGTCTTAATTGAGAGTCCTTACTTTGTCCTAATTGGTTTGGTCGACCGAGTCGTCGCCCCATTCGAGCTCTTGTTTATGAAAGGTCTGTAGCAGGATACGTCCCATTTATATATCGCTAGAACACGGTGTTCGCGATATCTCCGTGTGGATTACGTGTGGATATGTGGACCCGGGACTCTAGCGGGGAGAAACAAGTTAGAGTCGCTAATGATTAATTGTGGAGCTCATGTGTGGGCAATGACACAATGGGACGTATTCTTTATTTTTGGCCTCTAGCAGGGAAATATTCGACTGGGTTTTACGTGTGGATTACGTGTGGCCCTTCCTCGGTGGGTTAATACATGGGGTCATTAGCGGTGATTATGGAGTCCGATTAGACAATTGAGCTTGACTGTGGGATTGTAGTGTCATAGCGATAACTATGTTCGTAACGTCTAAGTAAATTGTGTAATCGAGAATACTGTAGGGCAAACGTGCTTGATGTGGATTCGGTTGTGTGAAATGCTTAGACGTGAAGAGTATAGTTGTTTAGCTTATTTGTTGTTTTTCACTTGTTTGGTCTTTGTTCGTTTATTACTCGATTGTCTGACATAACTATCGGTTTGTAGTGCATGAGTAGTATGGGATGCTCATGGCATGAATTCCGATCTGGGATGTCAGATTTGATAAGTATAGGCGAACATTTGTTTGGGTCTTGTTGATACTTGGTTTTTAGTCCTTTAACTTGCATTTTGGGTTGGGTTGTTTTAGTGCAAGATAGTACACTCGTGTACAAGTTTTGCACTTGTTTTCTGTTATGTACGGTTCTGATACGATCTGATTATGTTCTGTTCTGTTTCAAGTTCTGAGTCTTTTAAGACTTGTGTAACGTCTTGTTCCGAGTATTTACTTCTCAAAGGGGTATTTTGGGAAACGGGCATCTGCACTATCTATATCTGTTATGTTCTGTCTATATATATTGTTATGGTTATTACTGTCTTTAAGTCCCCACTGAGCACCGGAGCTCAGTCCATCCGCTTTGTTGTTTCAGGTTCTGCAGATGTTGATTCTTCTTTTGATGACGATACTTGGGAAGGGGTCTACGAAGAGTGATTCTAACTTGATTAGTTCACACATGTTATTTCATTTACAGTTGTTTATTTTGGAATTTGTAGTTCATTTTATCAGATGTAATAAACTAGATTTATTTCCTTTTGAATAATGTTTCCGCTAGCACATTTAATACCATTTAGGGGTTTCATAATTGAACTGCCTTAAATAGTATTCTCTGACTGTGGCTTAGGTGCTTTATTAACCAATGGGGCACTGCCATGTCATCACTCTGGAGACGGGGTGTGACACCTCCAGTATTTGGATCAGTCCCCGTCTTTGGGACATCAGACTGGTGAGTAGATGAGCCTCCAATAGGCGTAGACTCGGTGGGCAGTGCTGCCGCGGGAGAATCCCGAGAGACGTGCACACCAGCAGACTGTGACGGATGTGTCATACCGGGCACTGGGGCAGATGCAGCTGTCGACTGTGAGCTGGATAATGAACGTGTCTGGGAGGTAGGGGGTGTAGCAGACACTGGACTGACTAAATGGTAAGCACGCTCGTATAATTTTCTTTGGAGGCATCTCTGAATTATAAATTAAGCGAATTAAGTAGTAGTAAATTACCGATCGTTTTAATTTTAGCCAGATAAATATATATCATGAAGCATAAAATTGAAAGACAAAAAACTTGCAATGGGTTTATGGGGAATCAAGATATAGTACATCTTTTTGTTCTACACGTACGAACGAAATCTCAATCGTCATATACGAAGTTAACGGATACTAGTTTTTCAAGAAGGAATAACAGTTGTTCTTCTTTTGAAAATACATATTCTCAAGCAGAATATAGCCTTATGCACCGGGGTCAAGCATAATAAATTTAGTATTCATAGTATATTTTACTCAATTTAGATGATAAATATATAGGTGACTCATACACAAAAAATAAAAAGAAGCAATAAGAGTAACATGTTGATCCTACAAGTGTTTTTACCGTCATTGAAATTAACATGTTGATCCTACAAGTGTTTTTACCGTCATTGACCCCAAATAACATAAATGCAACCAAAGTGGCCCCATTATCGCTACGTCCTCAACCTATGCCATAGTGATAATCAGAAGATAGAAAGTTTATGCCACGTAGTAAGTTTATAGGTTCTAAATGGTCCGACTAATTTAGCTAGGATACTCTAGTAGATCTAATAGGAATTTCGGCAAATGTATGACAAATTGCCACTCTCCTCCACTAGAATGGAGTTAAACTCATAACTTTTGGTAACCTTCTTAATAACAAAATTGGACCACATATTTACAACTATTTATCTGATGCTGTAGAGAATGAATTAAAGACAGACACTGTTTTGTTTCAGGTTTATTATGACAGTGTAAAATGGAAAGAGAAGGCAATCAGAAAACAACTTTAGAGGAAGGATAACATTTTAGCAAACTTGAACTCTTGAAGCACAAATGATCAGTTCCTTTTGCAATAAATCAATCAGGGAATTGTTCTAAGAGTTCTTTGGTAGCTTTACTTGCCATTGATTCCTTGATAGCATGACAAAGTTGGTCTCTGCCTCAACAAACTACAGCTGATGTAATGGATTTAGGTGAAGAAAAAAAAAACTTATTACAGGAGAATACAAGTCGCAGAAACATAGCTAGTACTCAATACACATCTACCTGTAACCTTTCTCTAAATCTGTGTAGGCTTATGACAATCGTCAAGATGAATAGAGATTATATATGATAGGCCTCTATAGTTTTATTGAACTAACCCCTCTTATCAATTATCACATTGTTGGTTTCCTTTCCCGAATCCAAACTAAAATACTCATTTGGAGTAAAAGGGATACATGGGCATGTTCAAATACAATGTAATACTCACTGCTCTTCAAAATATAAGGCCTTTTGACTTCTCAAAATATTTATTTTTTTCAAATTTCAATTAGCAACCACTATCAACTATGCACATTCATCCATGTAAAACAAAAAAATTGCTAAAAATTAAAGGTCAAAATCCAAGAAATCAACCAAAGATCACTGCAAAGCTACTTACCGATTTAGCAGCGATAAAATTTTCCGGAGATATTGCTTTTTAGAGGGAGAGGGAGAGGAGGAGGGATTTCTTCTTCTTTGGAACCAAAAGATGGATTTCCCTATAAAAAAAAATTAAAAATGAAACTGTTATGTAAGCAATAATTCCAAAAGAAAGAAATAAAAAAAAAATTAAAACAGAAAAATTAAATTAAAAAGGAAGCAAAACTTACTCTGGTGGCGTTGGAGATGGCGGTGAGGGGAAGAAGCAAAAAAACCGCTCCAATTGGGTCTCTGTTTCTGCGGACTCAGAGCAACTTCGGAAGTGGAGGGGGAAGGCGATGGAGGTTTTAGGTTTGTAAGAAATGGGGAGTGGAGGGGGAAGGCGATGCTGGTGAATTTTATGAAGCAGTCGGAGATGGCGGTAAAGTGGCAAGGGGCGTCGGAGATGGAGGTGAGGCGGCGTCGGTGAAAGTTGGAGATGAAAATTCGTCAAGGCTGACATAATAGCGACGAGGGTTTCATCAAATTTTACTTATAATTTTTTTTGAAAAATCCAACACTGAAACGACGTCGTTTTGTTGTATTCTGTCGGTATTCGGTCGTTAAGGGTGACGAAAATGACGTCGTTTTGTGTCCATTATTAATATATAAATATACGCCCTTATGTTTTCGTCGGTAAACGGTCGTTATATTCCGTCGGTATTCGGTCGTTACATTACATCGGTATTAGGTCGTTAAGGGTGACGAAAACGACATCATTTTAATTTGGTCAACGGGACCGATATGCCGACGTAATGGCGACGGAATAACGACCGTTAGTTTAGCGGTTTCTATTCGGTCGTTATTGTAAGCCCTAAGGGCGAACGAACTCTGTTTTTTGATATTGGACAAACATTTGATGTTGTGTCTAATGATCTTAATCTTTGTGATAGAATATTGGAAATCTTGTAGGAAGCTCTAAGTACTTCAATCAAGCCATGTTCAAGATTCAAAGTCATACTATTCAAGGCTCATCTATGAAGATTGAAGATTGAAGACTTAGGTTTGGTTAGTTTAGCTTTGGTCTCATTAGTCGTTATCTTAGAAAGCTCTAACCAAAGCTCTCATGAACATAAGCTCTACACTCATGTCTTGCTTGCACACAAACACGTTTTCAAAAGGCAAAAGTTTCAAAATGATCCTTACATGTGTTCTTATCCAAAAAGCCTTTGATTTAATAGATAAGTCTTTTAGAAAAGTTTTCCAAGTGTTCTTATTTGTTACCTTTTAGGAAAACCTTTTTAGACTTTAAAAGACGTCAAAAGAATTCAAAACGTGTGAAAAATTAGCTTGGAAGTTCGGTCAACCGAGCTCAAGCTCGGATCAACCGAAGAGAAACTGAGACTTGGAAAAGTTCAGTTCGGTCGACCTTTCCCTACTTCGGTCGACCGAGGTTCCCTTTAGTGGATCCGAAGTTGGCCTGGTTCGGTCGACCGACCATGGCTTCGGTCAACCGAAGCTTGGTTCGGTCATCCGAGGTTTCCTGAACGGTCAACCGAACTCTGCTTTTACTAGCCGTTTTCTGACCGTTGGAGACTCGATTTTCAGCCAAATTTGAAATGTATTTATACTCCAAAGCTAGAGAAACATTCCAAGGCTTGCATATCAAATATTCATTGATCTCTCATCAAGCCAAAACACTTTCAAAGCAAAATACTCTTCATCCTTATGATCTAAAGCATTCAAGAGTATTCTTTCAAAAGCAAGACAAAGAGTGAACTTCATATGTTCAAAGAGCCAACAATTGATGAGCTTCAAATGTATGTATCTTTCACTTAGAAGAGTGAACAACTTTGTACTCTAAACCTTTCATCTTATCCCCTTTCTTAGTGATAGGGTTATTGTTGTATAAGTCCTACTTAGTGTGGGCAATTGTTTATAGTGGTTGTTTGTAAAACTCTTGGTGAGTTAGCCACTAGTGTAAAGTCCTACTTTGTGTGGGCACATTCTTCTTAGTGAAGTTGGTGAAATCCTTGGGTGCGGCTCAAGGTAGTGGATGTAGATTCTTAGTGAATCGAACCACTCTAAATCTCTTGTCTTGTGATTTGCATTGGGTTTTACTTTAGCTTTTGTTAAACTTGCACTATCATTGTTTAGATTGGAAATAGTTTGCAAGAATTATTAGAAACCCAATTCACCCCCCCTCTTGGGTTCCTTACAATTGGTATCAGAGCCCGGTCTTCATTATTAGCTTAACCGCTTGAAGCAAAGATTAATGGCCGGTAATTCCGCTTTAGCTTACCAAGAGGGGACTTCCACCGATAGACCACCACTTTATGATGGAAATCATTTTGATGCTTGGAAGGATCGATTCAAGATATATGTGTGCTCCATTGATTTCTCTTTATGGCATATAATTGAAGAAGGTCCATATGTACCCAAGAAGATGGTGGAAGGTGTTCAAACTCCAAAGAAGGACAATGAGCTAAATGAAGTTGAGTTCAAGATGATGACTCAAAATTACAAGGCAATGAATATTCTTAGTTGTGCCTTGAGTCCGGAGGAGTACAACCGTGTCCTTGGAAGCAAATCCGCCCACTCCATATGGAAAACGCTTGAAGATACTCATGAAGGATCAAGCTCTTCAAGTGACAACGGTGATGATGAATACGCCAACTTGTGCTTCATGGCTTTTGGTAATGAGGTACATCCTTCTCCCTCTATTTCAAATTCTTATGATGATGATGAGGAGGATGATGCTAATGTGCTTTTAATTGATATGTATGATCAATTAAAAAAATGTGCAAAGCAAAACCATGAAATGAAGCATAAAATTGAATATTTTCTTGAAGAAAAGGCCAAGTTGTTTGATGAAAATAAAAAGTTGTGTGACGATGTTAATTGCTTGAAATGTGAAAATGATGATCTTATTACTACTTGCAATTCATCTTCATTACAACACATAGAAGCTTGTGTTAAAGTGTCATCTTTAGAAAACAAGCTTGTTGAATTTGATCTTTTGGAAAACAAAGTTAAAAATCCTTACCCTTCTTGTTGAAAACTTTTCAAAGGGTAAGAAAAATCTTGATCAAATTCTTGGCATGCAATGTGCTTCAAATGATAAACTTGGCCTTGGTTATATTGCAAATCATGTCGATATTGCTAGCTCTTCTCTTATTCATAAGAATCATGTTGTAAATGCTAGTATGTCACATAGGCCAAATAGAAATCATGTGCATGCTCACAATTCTTCTAAGCCACACATTCATTGCACATATTGTGGAAAACATGGTCATACTTGTGATAGATGCCATGTTAAGAAGAAGATTGAAAGGGGAGTTAAAACAATTTGGAAAGTGAAGTTTAATTCTACTAACCCCCATGGACCCAAACAAAAGTGGGTACCAAAAGCTACTCTTCCCTTGATCTTATAGGTTCTAATAAGTTAGATGATTGCCACAAAGCTTCAATGGACTTGATTCAAAAAGAAGTGGCATTGGGGAGAAGTTAAAGGAGATGTGCCAAAGGAAGAAATTCAAAAGCACTCCTTAACACTTGGATTCTCAAAGCTCAAATGTTAATCAATTGGAGAACCAAGTTGCTTAGATACAAAGAGCAAAGCATCAAGTGATGACAAGAGCCAAAGTGTCAATCCAATGTCTTCATCACTTGGTAAGAAAGCAAAGGTATCAAAATCACCTTCTCATAACACTTTGATTAATGAGTTAAGTGTTTTTGATATATATACATGCTTGCTCTTATATAAATGTTGCATCTCACATGCTTGAATTCATTAATTATATAGATGACCTTTAGCATGCTCTTGTTTATTCATGTCTATTGAGCTAAGGTATCTATGAGATGTAGCATATGCAACTTGATTGATTCTTGTTTTGTTATGTCATATTCATTTAAGAATCTATCTAGTTGTTTTGGTTTTTGATAACCATGATCCTTAAGCATATATGTGTTACTTGATGATATTGAGCTAATCATGAAGGACCTTTAAAAAGGTACCAAATTTGTTATCAAGAATTCCTTGTAGGTAACAAATAGTTCTATCCTTCAAGAAGAAGATATGAACTACAAGGAATGGCACAAGTGAGCTAAGACTCCAAGAAAAGAGTCAAATGCCAAGGATCACACGAGATGCCTCAATGGACTTGATTGACAAAGAAGATCTACCAAAATGGTAAGAAGTCCAAGCTCAAAGAGCATTGAGGTACAAGGCTTAACTCATCCCTTATTAGTGGTCATTATGTGTTTTTGATCCTTATGAGCTATAACATTCCTTTATGATGAGTTTAGTTAAATGGCTAAGAAGTATTTGCTCATTCAATTTTCAACTTGCATGATCACTTTGTGGATTGTTAGTGCAAGTAGTTTAGGATATACTTCTAGTCTTTGTAAGACAAAGAGAGTTTGTGCATTTTTGCTTATGGTTTATGTACATCATATTGTGCTTGTCAATATGCTTTTTGTTCATTCCAAACTTGACAAGAATGATGATTTAAAAGCATAAACTTGATTATTGAAACTCTCTGTTTTTATGTGCATGGGTTCCTTTATCTTGATAATGTGTCTTGTGTTCTACTTATAAGATCTTAATTGCTTAAAGTACAAACACAATCACAATTGGTATTCAATATCTTCAAGAATGCACATACCATATCTCTTTGGTGCTTGATCCTCATTTACATATGTTTAACATGATGTGCTTGATTTTTATCATCCTTGATCATCATGTTAAAATGTTGCATCATTTAGAGATTTTAACACTTGTTGGCTTGGTTTTTCATCTTTCATATCATTTAGCCAATATGTGTGAGTTATTTTGGGAGTCACACATGTTATACAAGTTGATATTCTAGCATGTGTTCTCCTTAAATAAACATGAGATCATATTCTTTACAATTGAAATTCATATCCTTTGTGATCTCATTAGAGTTTTTGGTTAGTCTAGCTTCTAGAGTTGTAATACTCATTTAGCTAACCATTAACTTATTAGAGGGATGTACTTGAAGTGTCATCTTATACTTCCTCTAAATTTTTTGGTTGTGATACATATGCTTAATTTTTATGTTTTAACAATTGGTATCACATCCCACTCTTGTTAGCTATATTTTCAACTTGTTTTTCTTCTTAAAGAGCTAACATGTTTTGTTTGATAAACGGGGAGATTGTTCTTTAAGGTTTATTCCTTATCTCCTTTGTTTTAGCTTAGGTTGATATTCTTTTTGAGCCATATATGACCATCTTTTGATTTATGTGTTATTATGGACTCCTCTTTGTTTAGAAATCAACCAAGCTTATTCTTGATCAATCCTTTCTCAAAATGATTTATGATCTTTAAGATTGATCTTTTGAACCATTAGGATTCTCCTGTGTTTTAAAAAAGTTTTTCTTCAATTGATATCAGTTTTGTTTTCAATTGATATTAATTTTTTTTTCTTCAATTGGTATCATTTTTTTTATATGGGGAGAATTCGTATGTTTCATCAAGCTTCTCCAATATTAATCTTTACTTTTCGCTAAATGCTTTTCTTATTGGCGCTCTGATATCCCTTTTTTATGTTGACAAAAAGAGGGAGAATTTTCAGTGTTGCAAATGTGCCATGAGAAGTATTTTACAAAAAGGAGAAAGCTTATAACTTTGCAAAATGGGAGAGTAAGGGATTCTTTAATATAGGGGGAGTAGAATATTCTTTTGTGAAAAACATCTACTTGCCTAGATCCTTAATATCCTTATCTCATGCGTACATTTGGTATCTTTATTTTGCATATTATTCCCATTTGCATCAATGTTTTGTCATCATCAAAAAGGGGGAGATTGTTAGCCCTAAGGGCAAAGTTACTCTATGATGTTTTTGATGATAACAAACCATTGAGAGTTCTAATGTTTGTGTGAGCAATGTTCTTTATAATAGGATCCTTAGCACTCACATCAACATTGATGAAAATGGTAAGTTAGCTTCTTGTGTAAACTAAGGTATGTATATTACACACAAGAATGCTACTTGATGGAAGGAAGGAGGCAAGGAGGATGGTTGGTAAATAGGGCTCTTCTATGAGTCCCTAGTTTATATGGCAAAAGAACTTATAATGCTAGTGCTTATGTCTTTGCATATATTTGTCTTTACAATTGATATCGTATACAATTGGTATCTTCTAAGCATTAGTCTTTGTACTTATTTGTTCTTAGATCCTTTTGCCATGCTTCCATGTACTTACATTGTCCATATTCTATCTTATTACATCAAAGTTTGTCATAATCAAAAACATCATAGAGTAACTTTGCCCTTAGGGCTAACAGTTATTACGTCGCTAATTTTGTGACCTAATAATTCGGTCGCTAAATTCCGTCGCTATTTAACTGTTTTCTTGTGGTGAGGAAGGGGGTTCTAACACAACTTATTTTCATTCTTTTTGCAGGAACAAACAAAAAAGGATGCATATTGCTCAAATTAAACCTTCTGATGGACAACTTCTCACTGATATGGAGGTCATCGATTCGGCAGGGGCAGATTACTTTGCGCAATTATTGAGCCGCGAGCCATCAGATGGAGTTGATGATCGCCTTTTGTCCAATATCCTAAGGCTGGTCTCGGCTGAGTTAAATGCACAGCTAGATCGACTGCCATCCCTTTACGAAGTCAAAGCTGCAACTTTTGATCTGAGCCCGACTAGTGCAGCAGGCCCAGATGGCTTCACGGGCAGTTCTTTCAGGTGTGTTGGGGCATTATCTGTGAGGATGTGGTGCAGGTGGCACAGGATTTTTTGGCGGGTTTGCCGATGCCAAAGGAGATGTCTAGTGCACTACTAGTTCTTATTCCGAAGGTGGAAAGTCCGGAGACATTTGATGACTTCAGGCCGATTTCTCTCTATAACTTTACAAGTAAAATAATCTCAAAGGTGCTCTCTAATCGACTCTCAGGTTTCCTTCTTACTTTGATGGGTTTGTAGGCATGCGGGTAATAACTGACAACATTCTATTAACAACGGAGATGGTGGAATCGCTGAATAAAAAGATGAGGGGAAAATCTGATTATAAAATTATATATCATGAAAGCTTTCGACCGAGTATCGCATATTGTTTTGTGATGGTGTTGCAGCGGTTTGGTTTCAGTCAGCATTTTATTTATATGGTGAGGAATCTTTTGGAACATAATTGGTTCTCGGTTCTAATAAATGGAAGCCCCTATGGTTTTTTCCATTCAGGAAGGAGAGTGAAGCAAGGGGATCCCATGTCACCCTTACTTTTCATCTTGACAGCGGAGGTCTTCACAAGAGGACTTAATCATCTTATGGGTATCAGATCAATTGAACCGTACATGGTCTCGCAGGCGGATATGGTGGTGTGACATTTGGTGTATGCAGACGACATGGTAATCTTTATGAATGGAGGGAAAAGGGGAGTTGAGAATCTTATGAGCTTTATCAATGAGTATGAGTTAGCTTCTGGACAAAAAGTAAATCCGAGGAAAAGCAATTTCTATATTTCCAGTAAGAAAACAAGGAGTCAGGTGCAAATGATCCTCGATAACACAGGCTTTCTACAAGTTACACTCCCATTCACATATCTTGGGTGCCCTATGTACACGGGTCGGCCGAGGGCACTCTACTTTTCTCCTATGGTTGATAAAATAGCAACAAAGGTTGAGGGATGGCAGCAAAAACTTTTGAGCTTTGCAGGAAGATTAATTTTGGTGAAACATGTTTTGATGTCTATGACTCTTTATATTTTGGCATCGGCGAATCCTCCAAAAAAGATCTTAGATGATATAGAGAGAATATTGGCGAAGTTTTTATGGGGACAATCAACATATGGAAATAAACGGCATTGGATGGCTTGGAAGCGGTTGTGTTGTGGTGTGCTACAAAATGGATTGGGTTTATTCACTCTAAGATCGTTACAACAAGCTTTCTTTATTAAATTGTGGTGGTGTTTTTGTGCTAAGGAGTCCATTTGGAAACTGTTTCTCTTGAACTGGTATTGTGTGATGGTTCCATATCCATTACTAGCTTCAGCACAATCTTCAGACTCAACGGTATGGCGCCGAATGCAGATTATTTGTAAGGAGGTAGAGTCTAACATGGGGTTATTGGTACGAGGAGGACACTCCTCTTTTTGGCATGATGATTTTACCTTGCAAGGATGCTTTGCAACGCAGCAGATCCCAGACTTGGCAGCCTGTATTCATTTCTATCTGGGCGAAACAAGTTGGTCCCCAACATCATCTCATTGTCTGGCTCCATAGCAGCAACGTTCTCTGCCCGTATAGTCCTCGGAACGGGGCCAGACTGCTGGATTTGGAAACCAGATCCAGGTGGACGGTTCACTATCACTTCCGCATTGAAGCACATCCAACCTGATGGAGCCTTTAAGGGGTCGCGAAAAATGCTATGGTATGCTAAACTTTCTATGGCATTGACTATTTTTATGTGGAGATTCTTAAATTGTTTCTTTGCATTGGATTCTGTGAGACAAGGGTGGGACGTGTCTTTGGCTTCCAGATGTTTATGTGGTAGTGGAGTCGATAGTTTTCAACATGTTTTTTGGAATGTCCGTTGTGAAGGGATTCATGGGCGGAAACTCGTTCCAAACACCCATGAGTCCTCCCCTGAAGGATCCGCTCATACAAAAAGAACCGAAAAATTCAAGAAAAGACTTACGTTTTGGGTTCAAGAATCTGATTCTTGAATGGAAGAAGCTGTTTCTTGGATACGTTGCTGCCACCGATTTATCTCCCTTTGCAGAATGTCCCTCTACCGGTATCCACGCGACGAAACGGGCAGCGATTGCTAGCTCTTCGTTTTTCTGAGTTTTGGGAATTAGAGAGAAAAGGGAGAGGCAGAAAAACTGTTTTCTAGATATCAAGGTATTTCGGCTGAAAGCATTAGTTTCCTAGGGTTTCGGCCAAGAGTTCATTATATAGGGTGTGAGAGTTTGTTCCCAGAACTAACTCTCACGTCCTCAACTTCTATCGGCAACGGGAGTCCTCAACTCCCACGCCCCTTAGACTTCTGATGCAGTGGGAGTCTTTATCGGATAATAACTCCCACATAATCCCAGGTATACCGAAAATGCCCCTTATCTCTAATTCGAATAATAACGCTTTATCATTCTCAGAAAAGTGAATGTCAGATACAATGAACCAAGACACATTCTAGATTCATTGAATCTGGACATGAAGCTCGTTAGCTCGTCTATGCGTGTGACCTTGTAGGTTCATATCACAATGGCAATGAAAACACACTTAGTAGTAGTGTGAGTTCATAAATCACAAGCGGTCCCTAGCAGGACATTGTGACTACCCAAAGTGAATGAATATACAACAGAACCTAATATTAATCCACTATTTAATCCCTTTGTCTCGCGATATCCTAATTAAGCATAAGGCATGGTAGTCGTCACCCTTATTAAGCTTAATTATATTTATGCTCGATCTCTAGGTAGACTGTTCCAACAAATAGTATCTGATAACCACTTTATGAAATACATTTGAGCACGACCATGCATTTAGACAGTCTTTCCCTATCGAGGGGCCCATGGATATCTCTCTCTAATAAGAGAGGGACAAATTCCTTACAATGCCTCTCACATTCAAGCCATGATAGGACACTACATCCGATCATCAGTCGTATTGATTACTCGATTAAAAGCAACGTACGACTGAGTCAAAACGTGGCTCCGTTCATGCTAGAATCAATGGAGACATAAGGTCTAAGGATTCTAAAATAGTATTGAGGAAGTAATAATTATGACTAAGGACCATGAAGTATTACTTCTCTACCGGATCACGTCCAATACAATGTATCCCTATATATTGCATCTATGATATGATTTGTATTCATTACACATGATTAGTAAAACGTAATCATCAATCAAACATCATACTAGTTTTATTTCATTGTAAAATAGATTACATAAAACTAGGGACAACTAGAATAGTAATTACATAAGCAAATGAGTTTTACTATCAAATCACGCATTTGATGTTCATAAGCAAAATTAACTATTCATATGAAATGCTCAAATAGAAATAAAACGTACAACATATGCTAATGGTCCTAGGGCACTACTAACACGTTGGCTCTATTGTTGTGGCAAACTGTGTGTGGTTATGTTGGTTTACAATGGACTTTGATATATGCAAGAACTCCCATTCAATTGATTAAAATTCTATGGCTTAAAGGTATTGGTGTTTGGTAGAAGATACGTGTTATTGTCTTTTCAGGGGTCTGTTGGGTCTTGTGGCGAGCATGTTGTCGTTTCTTTTTTGATGGAGTTAAGACTAATGGGCGAGGACTTGTGCGTGAATTTGAGACATATGTCCGGCCTCTATTGCTGGTTGTTGGTCTTTATGATTAGTTTCTAGGCCGGAGTGTACGGATATGGAGGGACACAGTCAAGCTGCAGAAAGTACAGTGGCTGCAAATAGATGTAGCAGAAGAAGTAGTTCTCAATGTGGATGGTGCTGCCAGAGGGAATCTGGGTTGTTCCGGGGCAGGGGGAGTGCTGCGCAGGCGGACTGGTGAATTTATAGGAACCTTTCATCATTTTTTGGGGGACGACTTGACAAATATGGAGGCGGAGATGGAAGCTATGGTGTTTGGTGTTCAATTGGCACTAAAATCTGGTATTGGAGAGTTCCGTATTTAGACCGACTCTAAGGTTTCATGCGATGCAATACATTGCAAGCGTATCAATGTTTGGAGATTGGATGCATTATTTCAACGACTCTTGCGGTATATAGGTACACATACAGTTATATATATATTTAGAGAGGCGAATTCGGTGGCAGACAGCCTTGCTAATGAGGCTTCTGATCGGCGAACACATAAGGAATATTGGGACTTTGCTTCACTTCTGCTACTGACGAAAGGACACTGCAGAATGGATAAAAGGGGAGTAGTCCAGCTTCGGATCACAGCAACATAATTCTTTCATTTTTTTCATTTGTTTTCATTTGCCTTCATCATGGTATTACACATGATGCTTCAAGCCTGATCAATAAAATCTCGCACTTAAAAAAAAAAACTTATTTAATTCCTTGTGCCACATAGTTGGACAATTTAAGTTTTGTAATAAATTATTCCTTTTTATGTCATCTGTTAGTGCGTTCGGTCCTTCATTGACTTGAAGTACTGCCATGTCATCACCCGGGATACGGGGTGTGACATAAGTGGTATCAAAGCAGGTCGAACCTTAGGCACTAAGATTTTAGCTAAAAACTAAGTATGGAATAAACCTAGGGAAACATGGAAAATAAATGTGAGATGAGAGATGGGTAGAGACTCTGAAATAAGACATATGTGTTAACTTACCGCATGTTTTCTTGTTTAATTTATGTGTTATATGTGACTGTTTTGAAAGTTGTTACATGTTATTATATTTCAACAATATTATATATTATGTTCCATTTTTCAGATATACATTATGCAATCTTCAATATTCTTTGTATATTTTTTTTTTTTTGTAATTGCGTAATGTCTAATTATTTGTTTTAATTTCTTTTTTTACTGCTATTACATTACATTCTTTGCTATCAATGCCTATATTATTTATTTTCTTATACTTTTCACATCACATTCATACATATTTCTGCTTCTTATTGTTTAGCTGTCTTAACAATGTTCTTTTTTTGTCACAGTTTTTATTTGTATATATAACTTTATGAATTTCTTTTCCATGTTTTTCTTACTTAACACACATTAATCAGTTAGTCATACTATGTTCTTAATTACATTATAGTTGGGTTTCCATTTTGTTTTATGTTTCAGCTCATTTTGCATTCTGGTTTATAATAGCATTTTTGTCTTCTATACATCTTGCCTAGTTGTTTTTCAATTTGCATATGTATTCTATCACATGTTCTGTGTCTACATTTTTTTTTTACATATTACAATACGTCATTTTTTCCTCTTATTTGCATTGTATCCTACAGTGTTTCTCAAATAGGAATATTACCATTCTCTTATGAAAAGTGTACATCTTAACTGTCTTCTTTTAGTTTTACTACACCTTTTTAAATTCTATAGTTTCAAATGCATGCTATACTTTTATTAAACCGCACTGTAGACAGTTTTTTTATTTTTTATTTACATGTTCTTATAGTTGTTATGTGTTTTTAAATTTTTTTTTACACAAATAGTATTTATACAATATTAATACCTTTATGTTTCTATTTGTACTTAAATATTAATCTTATATTTTTCATCTCTCTTCATTTTTTTTTTTTTACATAAGTCTAAGACTTTGTTTACATGTCACTACACTTTTATTATTGTGTATTACTAATTTATTACACGGTCGTTGGTTTTTTAGCTTGTCGTAGATACTGATTTTGTATTCTTGTCATTTAATTGTTTCTTCATTAATTTATTACTTACAACATTTTTTTACATTAAGTTATACTTTATTATGATAGTAAATTTATGTTTTTTTTCTTCTTATAATACAATAACTTTGTAGTGTGGCATTTGCCACATTTTCTTTGAAGATAACCTTTGTGTTTTCAGTGCTGTTTCACATATATTTTATCTTTCAGTGCACAATTCACTTTATTGTTTATCCGTTTCAATTTTATTATGATATGGTTGTTTATTTAAGTACTATTATATGTACATCATTAATTGATATGCATTTTAACTATTATATTCTTTTATACATTATAGTTCTACTCCATTTTTTAAAGTATTTTGACTTTTGTTTTTTTATATTCAGAAATTTCATTGTTGTAACTAATTTTTTTGTCATTTGATATCACTCTTCTTACACATTTTTTTTGGTTTATGTCTTACTAGTATTGCAATTGCAGCTACGATCATTATGATTGTTTTCATTATCACTACAATCTTTTGTTATGCTGTTAGATTATGTTAAGTTTTTGTGTGTGTGTTGTATTGTCATTATGCAATCTGATGACAAAATTCACCGTGTGTTAGTTTCTTGTTTTTTACACATATATCCGCGCGCTAACACAGTCCACTATATGCACAATTAAAACATGTTACATTTGTTATAATATAAAGAGGAGAGAAAGTGGAGGAGAGATTTAGAGATAATAGACTGATTCATTATGAACCAAAGCCCTCTATTTATAGAGGTTAGACCATATGGTTTCATGGGTCTCTAAGACTTCTAGTGTTACTAGAAGAGTCATTCAATATATTTATAACACTCCTCCTTTGAATGACTAATCTATACAACAATTGCCTCACAAAAACTTGTTTGGAAAAAACCCAGTGGGAAAAAACTAAACCAAACTAAGAAAATGAGTACAATTGATGTTGGAGTATTTAATTGCTGTCGGGTTAAAATCTTTTCAGGAAAACCCAGTGGGACAAAACTTGAACGAAGAAAAAAGAGTACATCTACTCCCCTTGATCATTTCAATTTGATATATCAACTTTCTGAATGTTGATGTTGGTAAAGTTTTGGTGAATATATCCGCTACATTATCACTTGAGCGAATTTGATGAACTTCGATGTCGCCATTTAGCTTTGGATGTCCATAACATGAAGAATATGCCTCGTTAAAACCTTAATAGGAAAACACCCAGTGGGAAAAAAGTACGCCTAGTTAAGGAAAAAGAGTACGTTATTCTTATGTCAAATTACTTCCCTTGTTAACAACATCATTGAACCAATGCATATAGATCTTCAAGATCAACCTTCAAAATTGCAATTGGTATCTTAGTGAATAATTGTTCATATGATCAACAAATTATATCTTCTAGATGTTTCAATTTGTAAATACTAGTTTTTTCCAAAACTTTTAACTTTTACTTGCTTTTTTCTAAACTCTTCAGGAGGAATATTTTGATGATTTAACCCAAGAATTTTTATTTTCGCAAGAAAGGGGTCAATCACACATCAGGTGTGCTTTGAACTCGTCATCTATAAAAAATTTCCCTTTTGAAAAATAATATCATCTATACTATGAATATTCATTTTACAACTCTTTGCAATTTTTCTCTATTTAACTCCAAGTTCATTAGAGCTTCTGAGAGAAATAAGATGCTTAACAATATATTCCCACACCATTCATTGCTCTCTCCCCCTAATGTGGGATAAATTATTTTATCAAAGTACTAAAGATAATAAAAGGTTCAAGCAAACTATTATACATTGACATATGTTATATTTCCTAATGCTTTCAACAGACATTAATCACTAAGTCATTGATGTTTATATTTTTGGGAAGAATTACTTATGTGCTTCTGGCATATGAAATCCTTCGAGGACTTCATATAAATGTCGTTAATAAATGGTAGCATTATTTACATACTAAGTGTTTGTGCGCTATTCAAATACACTTGCATCCACCATCAAAGTAATTTCTTTATTCATTATTCTAAACGAATATCTTCATAGGATTACACTTCAGGTGTATAATGTAAGGAATACATTTACATTTTAAGTGTATTAATTCTCTGTACATGCTTTACATAAATTGAGGTGAACTCAATGGTCTATTTTGACCAATCATCTCTACAATTTCAATTTTGAGTCTGTAGACTTTACATTAAAGATCCTCAATATATTGCGCACAAAAATAATGTAGACTTTTACAAAATTTACATTTATGGTTCCATCAATTCCCAAACATTTGAGATATCATAATTCTCACAAATTTTCAGGTACCTTAATTTCTTTTGGAAATGATATAATATTCATGTTTGGAAATTTTTTTCTAGGATTTTAATCTTCTCGACTTGACCATCTATAAATATTTACTCTATTTGCGAGAAATTTTATTATTGGATCCCATAATGCTACCACATTTCAATGTCTCAAATTTAATATTATGGGTAGCTTGTCCTTCGGGGACATTAAATATCATTGAGTTTTTTTTCTAGCCGAATATAAAATATTTCTGATTATTCGTCTTTTGAACTTCTGGTTCAACTCATTTGTTTGAGGATCAACAAGAGACACAAATAGAAATATGTTGTTCGGCTATATATTTTCCCCTCTTTATGTTGCAACAACATATATATATATATATATATATATATATATATATATATATATATATATATATATATATATATATCAATCAGACAAGATTGATAACCAACATATAATTTATCCTCTTTTGAGGACACATCTCAACACCTTGTGGCTGAGTATGAGCGCACATTGTATCTTGATATGAAAATCTCTTGGTTTGCAACCATAAACCAATTAAAAAGAGGAGAAGTAAGAAAATAATAGTTGGAAAAATACAAGCAATATATGATTATGCAAGATCATTTATTATATGAACATATTCTTCAGAATATTCAATTTTTATTCTAGATGACATATAATATCACTAGTACCTTTTGAGACAATTTATATTTATGGGAGAATTTAAAGATATGAGCACATTAATTTATCAAGAAAAATACAAACTTCAAGTTGCGGATTAACAATGTACATATTTCGATACATCGAATAAAATCTATTCATCCCAAAAATATATTCAATCCCAGTATTCATAGTAGTAAGACAAATATAATTGCTTTGAAAATATGTAGCTAAATACAAATAATATTTTACGAAACTTATGGATCCATAAAAAATATTTTCACGAATTTCTCATGATTTCGTATTTTTAATGTTTTGAGATGGTCTATCAGTCATGTCAACTAGTATATTTCTTTAACCAAGTAAGATTCAGGCTTAATCAATAATGCATCGCAATGCAAAAACTTCAAGTGTAATATAATTTATAAGAGTTAAACATTAATCTCTTCAATATAAATTTATTTGCTAATAACAAGAGATATTAGCTTTTTTTGCCTAAAAAATTATTTCCTGCTCACATTTTGCCCTCTGGCTATTTGTGCGGGTCAAAACTACCCAAATGTGGTTGATTCTGGCAAATATATGGCGGTAATGAGGGATACAAAGATAAAATTATAGTTAATTCTAAATTACCCCAAACTATCTTATTGTATCAATTGGGCCCTAAATTATTTTCCTTTTTTTTTTTCAATTTACCCCTCCCCCGCTTTGATTTCTCCATTTAGCCCCTTATTCCTCTTCACCAGTCTCCAACACCCACCCACCCCTTCCTTCTTCATCTTCTTCGTCCCCGGCGAACGCACCTCCCACCCATCACTGCAACTTGAGATTCATTGACGAGTTAAGAGGTGGTGGTATTAATTGGATGAGATTCTGAAACGGCAGTCTCGGGTTTCTTTTCGGGAGGGGAAGAGGGGTTGCCGGTGGTGTTCGGAAGATTATTTTCGGAGATGACCTTGTAGGAAAATTCTGCTGGAGGTTCGACGGTCTCAATGCTGCGGTGGCGAAATTTCTAGGGATATACTGTGGTTGTTTGATATCGTACAAGTATGAAAGTTCTTGTCTTTCAGATTTTGAGCTATTATTTTTCCCCTTCCTGTTTGATTAGTGGATTTGGAGCTATTCAAAGGAGTCGGGACCATAATTTGTTACATATCATTTTGCCTGTTCTCGTTTTTTTTGGCATCTGTTGAACCACATTGAACTTGCATTTCCATTGAGCAGAAGATTCATAATAGCTTGAGATGGTATAGTTCAAAACATATCTAGGCACATCTTCATCGCAAAGTGTTAGGGCACTCAAAATTTAGTTTTATTCATTTAATTCATCGTGAACACCGCCACAACACCATTTGCAGTCCTTGGTTTTTAATGACATCTCAGATATAGTTTTTCTGTATCTGTAAGATAAAAGAGTTAGGTAATTTTTTGAAGGTTTTCTTAGGTAGGACAGCCTATGCCATGAATAAATAGCAAATCTTTATTTGATGTTTTATTTAAGCAGCTTTATTTCTCAATTTCAAAGGGTTTTAGAAGGGTGCTATGGTGATGGAGAAGAAGAAGAAGGGGGTTGAGATCCTGTGTGGTGGAGTTAAACTTTTTGGGTTGATTTTACAATAAATTCATAAATATGGTAGTAAAATGTGATAAAATCGCAAAATGTATTGTGCTCTGACTATATTACCCTTTAGCATTGCCGGAATTAGCCACATTTGGGCAGTTTTGGCCGCATATTGCCAGAGGGCAAAATGCGAGTAGAAAATAAATTTTGGGCAAAAAAAAAAAAATCGTAAATAGTTCATGAGCAAAAAAAAGAAGCTAATATCTCTAATAACAATAACAATGATTGAAAATGCATTTGTCCACTATCTGAATTACTCTTTATAAGAAAATTATGGACAATAATCGATTACATAAATCTCTTCAAAAGTCTTTAATCAACCAGCTCTCCAGGAGCTTTTAATCGACTACTTATGATAGAATGGTACAATTTTATTTATATTGTGGACATTTATACTTTCAACTAAAATTATTGAAACTGCTTTTAATCCTTTAGCTCTTCCGGAGATTTTCATCTATTAGTTCGACCAGTTATAGTTCTTCAGGAACCTTTTATAAAGGAAGCATTGTTTCAAATTTCTTGATGAACTAACTTGTCTGGAGTTATCAATAAATTAGTTCAACTAGAACCCTTCCATATGCAAACTCTTAACATATGTTTCTTAAATAACTAAATATAATCTTACAAATAAAAATTCAAAACAGTTGAAATAAAATTACAGTCCAAAATTTCCTAATATATCTCCAAAACTATTAAATAAAAGTTCATCAAAACATAAAATAATTACTACACATTTTCTTTTTTATCACTTCAGGTGATAATCATTCATAATCAATTTTCACAAAATCTCATGGATAATTGTCGTACTTAGACCAATGGAGATGCGAGAATAACAATTTTGGAATCTATTTCCTCAATAACTGTTACTGCAGGAACGTAATTGAGGCTTGTGTTTTTTCAAAATATAAACGTGTCCCTCAAAATTGAAGATCAATATCTGCCAATATTTATCTCAAAATTATATCTCATACATGATTTTATCACTTATGGAGAGATAATCATTTGTTAATTTTATCAATGACTTATTTATTTTATTTCGTCTCAAGAAGACATGAGATAAATAACATTAAAATTTTCTTTATAATGCTTCTGCAGGAGCATGTTCGACCATTTGAGAAAATTGCACTATTTTCTCTATAAAGATTTCACGGTAGAAGAATTTTTAAGATTATATCATTATGTTGTGATTTTTAAGCCACAAGTCAGACTTTTGGTAAAACATCTTTTGGTGTTCTACATATCTTTTAAAGTTTAACACAATAACAGCCTTCAGAGTATTATTGCTTTTTGTTGTCAATGGTGTCTCCAATACCAGTTACTTAATAATTCACAATATAAAATAATAAAGTACACAAAATTTTATCAAAATAATATCGGAACGAAATCGATTCGTTCAACCATCTCCTTGTGGTCAATCGTATTTATATTATAACCATCTTCTGGTGGTTAAGCTTACACAATTTATATTTATTTTACAACCATAATAATTTGTTTGATCAACATCTTTTGGTGGCTATATATTTGTCTATAAATGTTGATACAACTATATTCTAGTGGTCGTAACCCAATTACGAAATATGTTTTATGTAACAACCATCTTCTAGTGGTCGTAATTTGTCTACAGAATTTGATACAACCATATTCTAGTGATCGTATATTTGTCGTATGATTCGATTAAAGTCTGTAATCAATTACAACATATATTTGACGTATCAACCATCTTCTGGTAGTCGTAAATTTTCTTTTTAATTTTTTCCATAGTAGCCGTGAGTGATATTTGGTGATATTTGTCATGTGTAATTCTACCAAAATTAATAAATTATGTCAACATCACATATAATCCTTCAGGGATTGAATTTAATGTTCGTTTAAATGATTGTTACTCCAGGAACAATATTTCGATATTCTTCAGGAATATTTAAGTTATAATGTACTCTTCAGGAGTAAATAATTAATTTATAATAATAATATTCTTCAAGAATAAATAATTAATTTATAATAATATTCTTTAGGAATATTAGATGATGTTCTTCGAGAACATGTAATGTTACTAATTTATACTATTATTACTTCAAGAATAATAGTTCAATAATCTTTTAGAAAATTGTTATTATAAATATTCGATAATTATAAATAAAATAGAGAGAATGAACAAACAATATAGAGAAAGTAAAATAAATTGACATGTTATCCTACATGATTGGTTACACTGGTTATGAGAATTTATAACTTTGATGTTGGACAAATGAAATCGTTTGCTTTTGCTGCTAATAATATCAACATACAAAGATTCTTAAAGTTTGTAAATACAACTGTTGGCTGTTGTTGATGCTTTATCGGGAGTGACCTAATTTGTGATTTTATAATCTATAGCATCAATTGGTTTTATAATCTTTCAAAAGAGTAAAAGAACATACCTCATAGTGCACCTTGTTATATAAATGGATGGGATTTTGTGTAACAGTATTGCATGCTAATCACTGGCGGAGCCAGGAAGGGGGTGGGGTGGGTTTCCAATTTTTTATTTTTTATTATAGTTTTAGTTTTGTTTTTTAACACCACGTCCCGTGAACATTGTTTATTCTACTCATTTTGAATCACTTTACGATTTAAAATTAGATTATTTAGTTCGTGAATTATAGGAATGACACCACTTAAATCTTACCAATTTTGGTTGAAATTGTAACAAGTTTAAGTGTTTAAGAGACTATAATATTTATTTAATAAATAAATAAATAAAATTTACTACTAGAAAAGGGTGAACAAATGTGTATAATTCTAGTATATAAGATTTCATTAAAAAAAACTCAAACTAAAAATGATTATCGAATTCGGTTGAACGCATCTATTGATTTTGACATGAACAAATTGATTCGACTATGTGGATACTATCCACATAGTCGAATCAATTTGTTCATGTCAAAATCAATAGATGCGTTCAACCGAATTCGATAATCATTGGATTTTGATGCAGGACATATCTTATCAATGGATGATCAACTTGATACATATATTATTGACATGCGTATGAGTGAAGAGTTTCAAGGATTGCAGTAGTGAGCTTTCACAGAGGTTATTTGCAGAAAACAAGCATCAAGTTTACCCATTAGTTTACAAACTTTTGACATTAGCTTTAATTCTATCAGTGGCTACTGCTTCAGTTGAGAGAGTATTTTCTGCAATGACTTTTGTTAAGAATCGTCTATGCAATCGAATTAGAGAT
Source organism: Vinca minor (assembly GCA_026122235.1). Classification (NCBI taxonomy): domain Eukaryota; kingdom Viridiplantae; phylum Streptophyta; class Magnoliopsida; order Gentianales; family Apocynaceae; genus Vinca; species Vinca minor. The sequence continues at coordinate 496,849 of JAOCZM010000248.1, forward strand.
CAATGGTTGAATGATAGTTTAATTGCATTTGTTGAGAAAAATGTGTTTGATACTATCGAAAATGATGTCATTATAGAATATTATCAAAGTATGAAAACACTTGGGGAACAATTGTAATGAAATATTTTATATGCTTTTATTAATTTATTTTATCAATGTTAATTGTGCCCCCAAATATAAATTTATGACTCTGCCACTGATGCTAATACGGTGCACACCTTGATATTGTACCGTCATCTCTTTGTATCAACGAAATAATTGGTGCATATGTAGAATTGAAAGCAAACTCGTGCCGAGTAACAAGTCCCGTGCAACAACTAGAGAATTTCGTAATGTAAAGAAGAGATGAATTATGTTGATAACGTGTTATAATATAAAGAAGAAAGAAAGGGGAGAAGAGATTTAGAGAGAATAGACAGATTCATTGTATCTTATCATGTGAATCAAAGCCCTCTATTGATAGAGGTTAGACCATATGGTTTAATTGGTCTCTAAGACTTCTATTGTTACTAGAAGAGTAATTCAATATATTTACAACAATATTGACTTTTTTTTCCTTTTTTCTTTTTTTTCCCTTTGCTGTATCAGATCATTTTCGTTTTACTGTACTTTTCTATTTAACCACATGTATAGTTTGTTCACATACGTTCCTTTTGCTTTGTTATATTTTATACTTGAAATATTTACTTCTGTGATATGCAATTAGTATTTTTTCATTCTTTTTTATTCTTATTTTTCACTTTGTGTACAACATATCTGCACGTTCATCTCACTAATGTTTACACGTGTGTGCTAATCGTCACATTAAATTTGTCGTTCATATATATTTTTTGTTTGTTTACAACAATACATTATAATTACATCACATTGACTTCAATTTCAAAATATAATCAAAGTATATTTGAAACATATTCACATATGCATAGAGTTATATTGCAACATCACATTTATAACTTATTATTTAGTTATTTCAATATACTTACATTCAGTGTTTACTATTTTGCAATGTGTATAGCATGAACTGTACTAACGTGCTAGCTACGTTTTACTTGTTTTAACTGTATTACCATTCTAACTTAGTTTTGGTACATGACATTTACTGCTTTATGTATCTATATATCTATCTTTAGTGATGTGTTAAGTGAGATATGATGCGTATGAGATTGTATTAGTATGCTAGTATTGTCACACCCCGTCTCCGGGATGATGACATTGCAGTGCCTCGTTGGCTAATGAAGCACCAAAGCCACAGTTAGAGATTATTAAATAAGGAAGTTCATTATGTAAAGTCCATAAATAGCCAAAAGTGCACTAGCGGAAGCATAATTCAGAAAAGTGAAATTGTTCTAAGTTATTACAACAGAAAAGGAAACTAATTGTTCCATAATATAAACTAGAAAGGGAAATAACATGGTTCGTGTTCTAGCAAATTTAAGATCACTCTTCGTAATCCCCGTCCCAAAGGCCATCATCCATGTACTTATCCTCACCTATATCACTGCAAAATAAGAAAGCGGATGGACTGAGCTCCGGTGCTCAGCAAGGACCCAAAACTATAATAAAGATAATCAATATAACAAAAACAGTAGAAACAGACGACACAGATTCCCTTTTCCCAAAACCCCGTTGGAAATATACTTAACGCAACTCGACCCAAGTCTCACAAGACTAAAAACGCAGGACAGAACAGTATAGTACAGTGCAGAAAAGAACAAAACAGAAGAAACAGAACAGAACATAACAGAAATTGTACAACTACGGATGAAGCTAGGTACGAATGCTTCGTCCGCGGCAAGGCAGTAGCTACCGTCTTTGTACGGACGAAGCCTAGGACGAATGGTTTGTCCGCGACCTGCGAACTTCAGAAAAATAAGCTACAAACTTGTGCAAAAATGCACCAAAATGATACCAAAACATTCCCAACCCAAAAGTGATCAAATAGACTAAAACAAAATAGCAACTAACGAAAAAAGAAGAACGAGCACATAGAATGAAACAATTAAGCAAATAACCACATTCTTCACACCTAAACGATTCTATAACCGAGTACACGACAAGCACCACGCGTTGCCCATCCGATACACCTAATTACAACCCCGTCTAGATACTTAGAACATCGGTACTGCTAAGATACACAATCCCACCACATGATCTCACATACCTAATCTTTACTACTAAGAAATAACGACAGTGACCCAATTTATCAACCAAACTATGACGGTTCAATAAAACTCGTGGGTTTGGATTCTCCCCCAAACTAAGGGACACGAATTTTAAGGTTCAATCCTTACATTGTCTCATCATTCCCCACTGGGAACTCCACAAAACCACTTCCATACCTAATGATTCGCCCCATTAAGTGTGGGCCACAAGACAGAACATAGCAGAAGACCTCTTGGGGTCACAGAACAGAGCAGGACAGAAGATGGACGAAACATGTTAACTAATGATCCTAGATACGAGCTCAATAGGGGGCGACGACTCGGTCGACCAAACTAATTAGGACTAAAACAAGGACTCCCAAACAAGACAACTCCAATGAAGACTCAAATAGAGGCAAGTACAGTACATAATGGACTCCCAACGGTCCACAGTACAGAACAGTTACAATACATAAATAGTTTATGTGTATAAAGAAATTAAATATCGCAATTGAAAATAGATTATAAGGCATGCTCAATTCACCCAATCAAAGAAGAAATTCGATTAATCTAACGAAGAATCCCAACTTGAAATCAATTCTACCCATAACAGTTTATGCAATCAAATATGCCCAATTACTTCATAAATCGTTCTAGATCAATGCCCAGTTATATATAATATTCTGGACAGAAATTAATAGAGGGAGGGGTCCTTACACGTTATGGAGATGAAAAAGGGAAAGAAAAACCAGAAATCAGCAACGACGACTTCACTCCCGGGGCTATAACTCACGGTTCGGGTACTCGAATCGCGTTCTGTCTGCGCTCCCTCGAAGCCTTCGTGATTACCTTCGATTTGGTGTATCTCGCGATGAAAAGTTACGCCTCAAACCCTTTCAACGATCTCTTAATGCCCATGCAGAAGTTCTCTCTTTTCTTTTCTCTCCCAAGATCGATCTTTTGTTTTCTCTGATGTTTTAGCGTAACGGAAACCCCTGCCCCATGACCCCTCAAGTTAGGAGATTAAGTTTATTCTAATTACAGGTTAGGTCCCTCTCCTTATTCCATTTACACTCATGCATTTAATATGACATTAAATATAAATCAACTAATTATGCAATTAAATCACATAATCAAATAGGGGGAAAATCCCGGCTATCACATGTTTGGTCGTGATTGATTTATCAGAGTGGCGCAGCGGAATCGTGGTGGTAACATGTACACTTGTGTTAATATGTATATCTGTTGTGTATTATTTATATATGGTACCATCTTTACTTCCTAGATTGCTATATAGTAACGTACTTGTCTTGTGAACGCCTATAGAGTCATTGCTTCTAGGGGTGAGATCTAGTATCCATGTTTTGAAGAGGGTGCAAGTTTCAAGGACGAAACTTCTGTAAGGGAGGAAGTATGTGATACCCGAGACTTTTTGCTTATATGTTTTGCATACTTTTCACTTAATTTTGAGTGATTATATTTTTAGTAATTTTTATCATATGATTTATATGTTATGTGTTGTGTGTTGTGTTGATATGATGTTATGTGTTACTTTTGTGTTTTGTTTGTAGGAGGACATAGGGGTTAAAGGTAGGGAGTTTAGGGACTCAATTGTAAGAAGTTAGAGAGTCTATTATGTGAGTTATGGCTGGGAGTCATGGAGTTGGGAGTTACAAGAAGTGGTAAGCATAAAAGTGAGGAAATGAGGGCAGACAAATCTGGAGGAAAAAACTGTGAGTAGAACTTTGAGAGAGCATTTGGAGGCGTAAACGATGTCGGAATTAGGAGTTCAAATAGTGCGTTTCGAAGAGAATCGAAAAAGCTACGCGGTAGTGCTGACAAATTGCAATTCCGAGGTCTTTGCAGAGAGTTATCGCCTTGGCAAGTGTGCTAATTTTTCTGCGTTTCTTTTGCTTGCTTAAATTGCTATTTTATCAAGGATCTTACATCTTTGTTTTTCAGTCTCTAAAATGCGTGATTGCAGTATCTAAAGCTATGAAATTGTTATAAAATGCTTTTACATGTTTTCCTTGCATAAATGGATGAAGCGTTGAATTTAGTTGCATTTTATTTGATCATCGATATGGAATTGTATTGTTATTTTCTTGTTGCAAACTTGTTGTATATATCTTTACATAGTGTGATATCTCGGTTATCATTGAATTATGAAGATCTCACGTGTAAAGGAATTAAAAATCTACCAAATTTATTCAGTTCTAGCGATGTATGGTGGTATGAAAATTCAATTTGCATATGTTAGTTAGTCAATTGCACATGGCCACCAAAGCCACTGGTAAAATCAATGAAACATTTTATTCGGTTGTTTGTTTTCTGGGGTTAGGTTTATTCATTGATGAAGTTCATTAGGAAAAAGTTATGGCTGAAAGTTTTAGTATTAGAGAGGTTGATTGTACTAACACGTCCATTAGCTTTTACATAGGTGAAATTAAATGTTTTATATCTATACATTATTTTACATACAACTGTAATTAATAATGCAATGTTACATTTGTTGTTATCTTGCATGATTCATGTACATATAATGTTACATGAAATTATGTTTCTCATTGTGTTTGACAATTGTGCACGTTATTACTTATTTTACATAAACATGAAATTGTATTTGTTAATTTTCTTGCTACCATATACCGCGATTATTGTAAATTTCTGATCTTATATCCTACTTGTTATTATTTAGTGGTTGTCTTTTAATTATTGTCCTTACCATTGTTGTCTATTTTGTAGTTGTCGGCTGATGTCGTCGCCTCGGTTTTGAACTCTTGTCTAGGATCTACTTTGTAGCAGGATTCATTCGATTATTTCTGTCTGTTGAACTCGGGTGTTCATGTGATGTGTTAAAAAATGTTGGGCCTTCACCTGAGGAGACGATCATTGGGACTGTAATGGTTGTTGTGGAGTTCATGGTGATGAAAGATGACACAATAAGAACGGATCCTTAAAAGCCTGGACCCGTTCGTTCAGGGGTTATACTAAACCCATGTGTTAATGTTATTATGTGGCTTCCTATCAGGCCTGCTGTTATGGTCATTACAGTTATTGGTATAGAGTCGTGAATAGATAATTGAGCTCAATTGTGGGACTAATGTGTCTTAGTGATAACCATACTCGTAAAGTCTAACAATGTGTATTTTCGTTGTGACTTGTGAGTAGACATGGTGCTCGAAGCACATTCCGATGTATGTGTGTTAAGACGTGAAAATAGTGGTTATTAGCTTGCTTGTTGTTATTTATATTACTTGATCTTATTTTTGTAAGCCCTAAGGGCGAACGAACTCTGTTTTTGATATTGGACAAACATTTGATGTTGTGTCTAATGATCTTAATCTTTGTGATAGAATATTGGAAATCTTGTAGGAAGCACTAAGTACTTCAATCAAGCCATGTTCAAGATTCAAAGTCATACTATTCAAGGCTCATCTATGAAGATTGAAGATTGAAGACTTAGTTTGGTTAGTTTAGCTTTGTCGTCATTAGTCGTAATCTTTAAAGCTCTAACCAAAGCTCTTATGAACATAAGCTTCTCACTCTAGTCTTGCATACATGTTTTCATAAACACGTTTTCAAAAGGCTTAAGTTTCAAAATGATCTTTACATGTGTTCTTATCCAAAAAGCCTTCGATTTCATAGATAAGTCTTTTAGAAAAGTTTTCCAATGTTGTGTTACTTGTTACCTTTTAGGAAAACCTTTTTAGACTTTAAAAGACTTCAAAAGATTTCAAAACGTGTGAAAAATCACTTTGGAAGTTCGGTCAACCGAGCTCAAGTTCGGTTGAACCGTCGAGATACTGAGAGCAGAACAAACTTGGATCGGTCGACCATAGGGTAGTTCGGTCGACCTATATGAGCCTGTTCGGTCGACCGACCTTGGTTCGGTTCAACTGAAGCTTGGTTCGGTCATCCGAAGTCTGCGAACGGTCAACCGAACTCTGTCTTTTACTAGCCGTTATTTGACCGTTTGAGACTCGATTTTCAGCCTATTTTGAAATGTATAAATACTCCAAAGCTAGAGAAACATTCTAAGGCTTGCATATCAAATATTCATTGATCTCTCATCAAGCCAAAACACTTTCAAAGCAAAATACTCTTCATCCTTATGATCTAAAGCATTCAAGAGTATTCTTTCAAAAGCAAGACAAAGAGTGGACTTCAAATGTTCAAGAGATAAATTGTTTGTGCTTCAAAGGTACTATATCTTTCACTTAGAAGAGTGAACAACTTTGTACTTAACCTTTCTTAATTCCCTTTCTTAGTGATAGGGTTATTATTGTAAGTCCTACTTTGTGTGGGCATCCTTTGGTTGTAAAGTCCTACTTTGTGTGGGCAATTGTAAAAGTCCTACTTTGTGTGGGCATCTTCTTAGTGAAGTTTGTTGAAATCCTTGGGTGCGGCTCAAGGTAGTGGATGTAGATTCTAAGTGAATCGAACCACTCTAAATCCTTTGTCTTGTTGATTGGGTTTTTGCTTTAGCTTTCATTCATCTTGCTCAAGTTCTCACTTGCATTGATTAGTATTCGAAAAAGTTAGCAAGAATTGTTAAAACCCAATTCACCCCCCCTCTTGTGTTTTACAATTGGTATCAGAGCTTCGTCTTCAATTTTAGTTTAACCACTAGAAGCAAAGATCATGGCCGGTATTTCCGCTTTAGCCTACCAAGAGGGTTCTTCTACAAATAGACCACCACTATTTGATGGAAACAACTATAATGCTTGGAAAAACCGATTCAAGATATATGTGTGCTCCATTGATTATTCTCTATGGCATATATTTGAAGAAGGTCCTTTTATTCCATTGAAGATTGTTGATGGTACTTTAATGTTGAATCCGGATGAGTACAACCGTGTTCGTGGAAGCAAATCGGCTCATGCTATGTGGAAAATGCTTGAAGTTACTCATGAAGGCACAAATCAAGTGAAAGAGTCAAAGTTGAATTTGCTAGTTAGAGAGTTTGAGCTATTCTCCATGGAGCCAAATGAATCAATCAATGAGATGAATACAAGATTCACCAATGTGGTAAATGGTTTGAAGTCATATGGTAAAGATTACACTTTGGGTGAAATAAATAGGAAGATTCTCAACTCTCTTCCCAAAAGTTGGGAAGGAAAAGCTCTAGTCATTGAAGAAGCCAAGGATTTGAAAACATATCCTACGGAGGAGCTTATTGGTTCTCTTCTCACATATGAGCTAACTCACAAAAAAGGAAGAGCGTATTGACAAGTCCAAGATGAATATTGCTCTAAAATCTTTTCTTGATCTAGAGGAATCAAATTGCTCAAGTGATGAGGAAGACATCAACCTAGATGATGAGACTATGGATTTAATGGTAAAACGAATGAAAAAGATGTTTTCCCGGAAAGGAAGAAAATTCCATCAAAATATAAGAGAACTAAATCCTAATGGGATGGAATGCTATGAGTGTGGAAGCAATCAACATCTCTTAGGAAATTGCCCAACCGCCAAAGCAAAGGGCCTCAAGGAAGACAAAAAGAAAAAAAATTCTTCAAATCAAAGAATGCAAAAGGGCATGCTATGCACATGGGATCAAGATGAGAGAGAAAATGAAGAAGGAGAGGAAAACTCAAATGTTTGCTTCATGGCTTTTGGTAATGAGGTACATCTTTCTCCCTCCCCTTCATATTCTAATGATGTTGATGATGAGGAAGATCCTAATGAGCTTTTTATATAATATGTATGAGCAAATGAAAAAAAATGTGCAAAAGCAAAACAAAGAGATGAAACTTAAAATTGAATCCTTGCTTGATGAAAGATCAAAGTTGATTAATGAAAATGAAAAATTGTGTGATGATGTTAAATGCTTGAAATGTGAAAATGAAAATCTCATTACTACTTGCAAAACATTTTCATTACAATACAAAGAAGCATGTGATAAAATGTCATCTCTTGAATGTCAACTTGTTGAATTTGATAGTTTGAAAATCAAAGTTGTTGAGCTTACTTCACTAGTTGACAAGTTCTCCAAAGGAACACAAAAGCTTGATCATATTCTTGTTATGCAACGTGCTTCACATGATAGACATGGTCTTGGTTATAATGCTAATCACTTTGATCATGCTAGCTTTTCTAAGTTGCCTAAGAATAACTTTGTGCATGCTAGTTCCTCACATAGGCAAATTAGATATCATGAGCATGTTCACAAATCTTCTAAGCCACACATTTGTTGCACATATTGTGGAAAACATGGTCATACTAATGCTAGATGCCATGTTAAGAAGAAGATTGAAAAAAGGGGGTAAAAACTATTTGGAAAGTTAAGCGTATTTTAACTAACCCCCATGGACCCAAACAAAAGTGGGTACCAAAAGCTACTCTTCCCTTGATCTTATAGGTTCTTATAAGTTAGATGTATGCCACCAAGCTTCAATGGACTTGATTCAAAAAGAAGTGGCATTGGGGAGAAGTAAAAGGAGATGTGCCAAAAGAAGAAATTCAAAAGCACTCCTCAACACTTGGTTTCTCAAAGCTCAAATGACAATCAATTGGAGAACCAAGTTGGTTAGATAATAAGAGCAAAGCATCAAGTGATGACAAGAGCCAAAGTGTCAATTCAATGTCTTCATCACTTGGTAAGAAAGCAAAGGTATCAAAATCACCTTCTCATAACACTTTGATTAATGAGTTAAGTGTTTTTGATATATATACATGCTTGATCTTATATAAATGTTGCATCTCACATGCTTGAATTCAATAATTATATAGATGACCTTTAGCATGCTCTTGTTTATTCATGTCTATTGAGCTAAGGTATCTATGAGATGTAGCATATGCAACTTGATTGATTCTTGTTTTGTTATGTCATATTCATTTAAGAATCTATCTAGTTGTTTTGGTTTTTGATAACCATGATCCTTAAGCATATATGTGTTACTTGATGATATTGAGCTAATCATGAAGGACCTTTAAAAAGGTACCAAATTTGTCATCAAGAATTCCTTGTAGGTAACAAAGAGTTCTATCCTTCAAGAAGAAGATATGAACTACAAGGAATGGCACAAGTGAGCTAAGACTCCAAGAAAAGAGTCAAATGCTAAGGATTACAAAATTGTGATGATCAATGAAAGTGATCACACAAAAGGCCTCAATGGACTTGTTGATAAATAAGATCTACCAAAATGGTAGAAGTCCAAGCTCAAAGAGCGTTGAGGTACAAGGCTTAACTCATCCTTTGATTAGTGGTCATTATGTTGTTTTTTTGATCCTTATGAGCTATAACATTCCTATATGATGAGTTTAGTTAAATGGCTAAGAAGTATTTGCTCTTTCAATTTTCAACTTGCATGATCACTTTGTGGATTGTTAGTGCAAGTAGTTTAGGATATACTTCTAGTCTTTGTAAGTCAAAGAGAGTTTGTGCATTTTTTGCTTATGGTTTATGTACATCATATTTTGCTTGTCAATTTGCTTATTGTTCATTCCAAACTTGACAAGAATGATGATTTAAAAGCATAAACTTGATTATTGAAACTCTCTGTTTTTAATGTGCATGGGTTCTTTTATCTTGATAATGTGTCTTGTGTTCTACTTATAAGATCTTAATTGCTTAAAGTACAAACACAATCATAATTGGTATCAATATATTCAAGAATGCACATACCATATCTCTTTGGTGCTTGATCCTCATTTACATATGTTTAACATGATGTGCTTGATCTTTATCATCCTTGATCATCATGTTAAAATGTTGCATCATTTAGAGATTTTAACACGTGTTGGCTTGGTTTTTCATCTTTCATATCATTTAGCCAATATGTGTGAGTTATTTTGGGAGTCACACATGTTATACAAGTTCATATTCTAACATGTGTTCTCCTTAAATAAACATGAGATCATATTCTTTACTATTGGTATTCATATCCTTTGTGATCTCATTAGAGTTGTTGGTTAGTCTAGCTTCTAGAGTTGTAATACTCATTTAGCTAACCATTAACTTATTAGAGGGATGTACTTGAAGTGTCATCTTATACTTCCTCTAAATCTTTTGGTTGCAATACATATGCTTTACTTATGTATTTATGGTATTGCTTCCAACTCTTGTTAGCTATATTTTCAAATGTATTTCACAATTGGTATCAATGTGTTTATGACTATTACAATTGGTATTCAACTTGTTTCCATCTCAAATAGCTAACATGGTATGTTTGATAAAAGGGGAGATTGTTCTTTTAAGTTTTATTTCTTATCTCCTTTTGTCTTAGCTTCACAACAAGCATGTGTATCCCTTTTCCACCACCAAAGCGGACTTAATAGCCGCCGGTAGTTGATGTGCTAGAATTTTATGGATATTACATACTCTTGTTGTTGGATGAATTCAAGCTGTGTTTACTAGCATGTTCCCATGTTCTTAACTGTCATATTTTCCTTGGTGTTTGAAATCTTTTTGATTATGCCAAAGGGGGAGAAATTTAGGGAGTTATCTTTACATGCTTCTAGCTTGAATGTAGAAAAGGGGAAAAGATATCTAGGGAGCCTTCTTAACATGTTTCTATCTATATTGTATCTTTTCACCCGGCATGTTTTGAGGGGGAGCTTCATATATGTTTGTATATATCTTATGTCTCAAAACTTGCTTTAGTTGGAAGGAAGGAGGCAAGGAGGATGGTTGGCAAATAGGGCTCTTCTAAGAGTCCCTAGTTTATATGGCAAAAGAACTTATAATGCTAGTGCTTATGTCTTTGCATATATTTGTCTTTACAATTGGTATCGTATACAATTGGTATCTTCTAAGCATTAGTCTTTGTACTTATTTGTTCTTAGATCCTTTTGCCATGCTTCCATGTACTTACATTGTCCATATTCTATCACAAAGATTAAGATCATTAGACACAACATCAAATGTTTGTCCAATATCAAAAACAGAGTTCGTTCGCCCTTAGGGCTTACAATTTTGGTCGTATTTGCTACTTGATTTCGAGTCTAAAATGAGTCTTTTGGGGTTGGTGAAAAAGGGAATTCAAAAATGATTTTCCTCTGTTATTTTGATGCTATCAACCGTGGCTACCTTGGTTGACCTCCTGTCGCTCTGTCTCTATCCAGTTTCAGTTCTGTTATGTGATAAAGTTTAGTGTTGTGTAAGTTCTGAACAGTGTATTTCATGTGTTGTGTCACCGTTTTAAATATGGTTTTGTGTCAAGTGTTTTCAAACGGGAAAGCTTTTGAGTCTTATCTGATGCTTCATCCCAGGGATCGTTTGATCCTTGCTGAGTTTCACAACTCATTCCTTTACTTTTATTTTCTTTCAGATGTACATGGAGCTGAGACTTTCTATGGTGATGCTGGCGCTTTGGATGGGTACTATGAAGAATGACTTATAATGAACTGTAATATATGAACACTTAGTAATTTACGATTTTCCATATAATAAAGTTTATTTACTGTTAAGTACTTATTTATTTCCTTTTATCTCAGTTTGACCATTTAAGTTTTATAATAAAGTATTCCTTTTTATGTCATATGTTAGTGGGTTCGGACCTTCATTGACTTGAAGTACCGCCATGTCATCACCCGGGATACAGGGTGTGACACCAAGGCACCAAAGGAAGTGGTTTGCTTCCATTGCAAAGAACCAGGTCATTGGAAACGGAACTGCAAGCTGTACTTGGAAGAGAAGAAAAAAGAGAAAATGGAGAAAGCTAGTCTGACTGTCTCTCCAGGTATTTATGTTATTGAGATTTACTTGTCTGCTCTTACTTCATGGGTATTAGATACCTGTTGTGAATATCAAATTTGTGCAAATGTGCAGGGGTTCAAAAAGAGTTGATCATTGACAAAAGAAGCAGTGGACCTTAAAATACCCCTTTGAGGGTGTTGAATCTAAGAGGGGTGAATTAGGTTCTTAAAAACTTTTTAGCTTTTCTAAAACTTCTTTGCCTAAATGTTCACCTTAACAACAAGTATGTTGTTTAAGTACATAAGGTGATTCAATGCAACTTAGATGACTAAGTGAAGCAATTGTATAAAGCAAGAAAGCAGGTGTTGTTTTCTAATCCTAAGCACATATGTTCATACAGTCAAGTAGGCAAGTTATAGCATGTATATGAACAATGAAGTAATGGAGTAGGAATAGAGAAAACTAACACAATGATTTATAGTGGTTCGATTCACAAAGAATCTACATCCACTACTTTAGGACAAACTCAAGTATTTCAACATCGACTAATGCATACCCTTCACAACAAATGTAAGGTGGGTTCTAACTTTTACAATTTTCCCAACAAATGAGGAATTGTGCTTCACAAAGAAGACTCCACTCATAAAGAGTGTTAAGCTCACAAAGAGCTAATCTCACCAATGAAATGCTTGCCTTACAAACAGGACGTTTTCCTACAGATATGACTTGGAAAACACTCAAAAAGATTAAAGCTCACAAAGAGCTTTTTGCTAGCTCACAAAGAACTAGTTCTCAACAAATGAGAAGGGTAACTAGTCTATTTCAAAAGAGACTTTACATTTCAAGCTCTCTTACACATAAATCCCTCTTGGATTGAATATTTACAAATGTAAACTCTAATCACTCTTGAGAATATAAAGATAAATGAAGTTTATAGCTCAAAACAAATGGCTTTTGAAAGATATGAAATTAAATCTCAAAAGTGTTTGTTTGTGTGTTTATGAAGTCTAATGCTTGTGCCCTCTTATGGCTTCGTTACTGATGAAAAATCAGCTTAAGAAGCTTATTATAGGGCTAGAATAAACAAACATTATTGGTCACAACGGGTATATTTTTTACCTGAAAAGGACAGCTTTGGTCGACCGCTACTAGACAGTAGGTCGACCAGAGTGCCTTAAAACAAAGGTTAAAAGCCCAATGTCTTCATCTCGAACGACTTATATAATTCTAGGTCGCCCGGAGAGAATATAACCTTTGGAGCATTGGAACATTCAAAACCTGAATAAGGACAGAAACCAACCGCGATCAACCTAGCAACACATGTCGGTCAACCGGATTGCTCTGATATTCTGAGGCTAAGCCTAGGTAGACCGGATTGCAGTCATAAAGTGGTTTTTCCACTTATTCAAATTTCTAATGGTCTCAAGCTTATGCCCAAGTGTTTTGGAAAGATATAAAACACATTTTAAAGAACTTAGGAATAGACCAACACTTAACTAAGTTTTCTAAAACCTTTTAAAAGAATTGAACAATGTAAAACATGAGGTTTTAAAAACAAGCATAGTTAAGCTTTGAACATCTATGTATCCTAGTATTATCAAGGGAAAGATTAGTCACAAAGGATTACATATACAGTTTAGACGTATCCTCCTAAGGTCTTCAAGTTGATTCTTCTTGGAGCTTGGACTTTGAAGCCTTTGATCAACATCTTCTTGAGTGATGAAGTCCTCTAGCAATCTTGAGTTGTAGTGTATTGGACTTCGCACTTCTTCTTGTCAATGAGTCTACTACTTGATTATTCTCTTGTTGGATTGAGTAGCTCTTGACATGTTGATCTTCCTTCTTCGTGACTTTGCAAGTACTTCCATAGCATGTGGATTGACTTCATGCTTGTGATATGGATTCTTGCAAAGTGTAGCTTCCTTGTGTGTATGATCATACCTTTGATGTACTTCATCAATTTGGTGTGAGTGCTAAGGATCGTATCATTAAGAACATGCTCACACAAACATTAGAACTATTAATGGTTTGTTATCATCAAAACAAGATTGATCACTTTGGCCTTAGGCATTATGATGACAAAACATTGATGCAAATGGGAATAATATGCAAAAGATAAAGCTTTAAAGCATATAAATATGTATGCATGAGATAAGATCAACAAACAGAAACTCTTTTACGAAGGGATTATGCTTAAATTGTGGAGAAGCTTAATGGTCTAATAGATCGATAAGATAAGAAGCAAATGATCATTTCTAAATACCAAAGATATATGAAGAAGGATAAATTTTGAATAAGCTTGGTTGATTTCAAAATATCAAGAGTCTATAATGACACATAAATGTAAAAATGGTCATATGGCTCAAAAAGAATATCAACCTAAGCTAAAATCAAAGGAGAAATAGGAATGAAACCTTTTAAGCACAATCTCCCTATTTATCAACAATACAATGTTAGCTATGTATTACCTGCATTTCTTGATTTCCACATGAACTTCTCATGAATAAAAACTCAACAACAAAACTCGTACCATCCCCTTATAAATTCCTCGATTGGATTAATGAATCTTCAAACTGCCAAAGAAACATGGGAACCAATGCACAAACTTTACAAAAAGAAGAGCAACTGCAAAATTAACTTTGTGTTGGATTTGACCTACTTAGGCTTTTATGCTTTGGTCAACTGCAAAATTTAGACTTATATGTGAAACATAGTTTTGATTTAGACTTATATGTGAAACATAGAACTGATTTTGTCATGTACCAGAATGTAAAACATAGTTGTGTTAGTAGTGCCCTAGGACCATTAGTATATGTTGTACATTTTATATCTTTTTGAGCATGTCTTTGAATAGTTAATTTTTCTTTTGAACATCAAATGTGTGATTTGATAGTAAAACTCATTAGCTTATGCAATTACTATTCTAACTGTCCCTAGTTTTGTGTAATATTATTTACAATGAAATAAAACTAGTATGATGTATGATTGATGATTATGTTTTACTGGTCATGTGTAATGGATACAAATCGTATCATAGATACAATATATTAGGATACATTGTATCAGACGTGATCCGTTAGAGAAGTAATACTTCATGGTCCTTAGTCATAAGTATTACTTCCTCAATACTATTTTGGAATCCTTAGACTTTATGTCTCCATTGAATCTAGCATGAATTGAGCCACGTTTTGACTCAGTCGGACGTTGCTTTTAATCGAGTAATCAATACGACTGATGATCGGATGTAGTGTCCTATCATGGCTTGAATGTGAGAGGCATTGTAAGGAATTTGTCCCTCTCTTATTAGAGAGAGATATCCATGGGCCCCTCGATAGGGAAAGACTGTTTAAATGCATGGCCGTGCTCAAATGTATTTAATTAAGTGGTTATTAAATATTGTTTGTTGGAACAGTCTACTTGGAGATCGAGCATAAATATAATTAAGCTTTATAAGGGTGACGCCTACCATGCCTTATGCTTAATTAGGATATAGCAAGACAAAGGGATTAAATAATGGATTGATATTAGGTTCCACCGTAAATTCATTCACTTTGGGTAGTCACGATGTCCTACTTGGGACCGTTTGTGATGTATGAACACATACTACTACTAAGTGTGTTTTCATTGCCACTATGATATGAACCTACAAGGTCACACGCATAGACGAGTTAACGAGCTTCATGTTCAGATTCAATGAATCTAGAATGTGTCTAGGTTCGTTGTATCTGACATTTATTTTTATGAGAATAATAAAACGTTATTATTCGAATTAGAGATGAATAAGGGGCATTTTCGGTATTTAGTTATAGTTGGGATTACGTGGGAGTTATTATCCGATAAAGACTCCCACTACCAGCAGAAGTCTAAAGACTCCCACTGCCAGAAGAGGTGGAAAACACGTGGGAGTTGTTCTGTACAAACTCTCACACCCTATATAAATTTCTCTTGGCCAAAACCCAAGGGACTAAAGTTTTTTAGCCGCAAAAATACCAAAAACCTGGAAATCAGATTTCTTGTTTTCGGCCTCCTTTTGTGTCTAGATTCCAAACCTCAGAAAACGGAAGAGCTAGCACTCGCTACTCGTTTCGTCGCGTGGATACCGGTAGGGAGTAATTCCGCAAGAGATGACTCGGATGGTAGAAGCACACATCTGAAAGACAGAATCTTTAGTCGAAAAATGTAAGTAATTTTTCGCTGGTTTTTGAATCCTATGGTATGAGCGAATCCTTCAGGGGAGGACTCATGGGTGTTTAGAACGAGTTTCTGCCCATAAATCCCTTCAAGTTGCACGTTTAGTCGCTAATTCTTGCTGCAAAAAAAAAGCCTAAATGATGCTGCTATTATTTTATTATGAATACAATGATGCTCAATTTTAATTTGTTATGCTCTTTCCTTTTTATTTGATTACCTTTTGATAATATATATATTATTTGAAATGCTTGAACCAGTTAGCGTACCTTACTATGAACTTCTATGAAGAGTTTAAATTGTACTTTTGTATTGATTTCTTAATCCGTATTCAAGCGTGCTTACCATTTAGTAAGCCAACGCCGTCTGCTGCTACCTACCTCCCAGCCAGGTTCATCATCTGACTTGTGGTCGGCTCCGCCATCTGCCCCCAAGACTGTTACGACACCTCCGTCACGGTCTGCTGATGCACATGTATCCCGGGATACGTCTGCGTCAGCACCGGCCACTGAGTCTGCGCCGGTAGATGGATCAACGACTCATCAATCTACTGTCCAGCAGACGGCGACTGATACCACTGGTGGAGAGGCGATTATACTAGATACTCGTATTTTCCTGCAACCTACTCTTGGCACGTAAGTTTTTTTT
Source organism: Vinca minor (assembly GCA_026122235.1). Lineage (NCBI taxonomy): Eukaryota > Viridiplantae > Streptophyta > Magnoliopsida > Gentianales > Apocynaceae > Vinca > Vinca minor. The sequence goes on from JAOCZM010000248.1 coordinate 513,469, forward strand.
TTTTTTTTTAATTATTTCCTCTAAAAATCCAGTTAATTATACTTCTTGTAATCATTATAGTCTCTAATTAAATTTTTTATCTGCTATTATAGTTTTAGATTGAGATCCAGCTGTTCTTCCGCCATTACCGCTGCATTTCAAGGGCGTTTCAAGGGAGCATATAGCACCATAAAGGATGTTCCCCCGGAAGAAGAAAAAATGTGGTAGGATGAGTTCACGGTAAGTTTATTTTAAACTAAGATAAAGTAGCAAATAAGTTTGAATTTACAAGTCTTCGAATTTAATTATCTAAAATTATTTCAAAATACAGAAAATATATCGATGGGCTCCTGAGCATGAGGCGGATGTCAAGTCAGGTTGGCGTACTTACTTACGAGGAGACTCATCTGTATTATGGATGACGCGAGGAAATATAGAGGCCCAAATGGGTTTGTGAGACCGACTAGCACGACTTCAAGAGTATTGGGCAACTCTGGCTTTTGTTGCTAAGCCTAGACAGACAGCAACAAACACGGGAGGGGTGGAAAAGTCCCAATAAAGCACACAGGCGGTTCACTTAGCCACATTGAGTACCACGAGAGATTGGTACTTATATTATTTTTTACATTCATATATTTTGTGTTTTATGTACGTATTTAATATTTTAATATTTTTGTTAACAAGAAAAGGAGGCCGGGCATGCAATCCCATTCCCGGTGGGTTACGATTTGACGCATCACCACCATATCGGCCCAAAGAAAGGCGAATGGGTTGATGAAGAATCTAGACACTTATATGTATGTATTTCAATAATGTTTCCCTTTTTTTATATTAGTTATGTACTGTGATAACTATGATAACTTGACATTTTATTTGACAGGGGGTGTTCCACGGAGTTTATCACGATGCCTCAAACGAAGCAACTCAAGTCCTCCAGCCGATTCCAGATTTGCCAACTCAGATTGCGCTTTCTGCTGAGGCAGTGGGTGGGCTAAAAAAAAGGACGTGTTCAACGACTCGGTTCGTTCTCCGATGTGGTAAAGGAAACGAAGTGAGGTAGCCATACAGTCTCGCATTCAGATATGGAACAAAGAATGGAAGCAAATTGGAAGAAAAAATTTGACGACAAAGAAAGAGAACACAAGAGGAGGGAAAATAGGAGAAACAAGAATTTAGATAGTACCTTGTTTGAATTGTTATCAAATAAGGACACTGTATTAAGTGCCTCTGAGCTAGAAGCTACATTGAGTAATATATATGATGATGAGCTAGATTTGGATTTTGACGATGATCCCTTAACTGTCGATGAAGTTTTGGGGAGTCAATAGATGATGTAGTTTTTTTTATATATATATTTAGAGAAAGCCACCAGTTGTGGTGGGGGGTTTGGCGTGGACCCCTACCCGTTTATTAAATAGTGACCAAATAGTCAAATAAAATTAAATGGAGGGGGACTTGGCCAAGACCTCCAGGTAGGTGGAAATAAATCCACTCCGTAAGTAATTGTGCAAAAAAACAAGGTATAAGAAAGTAGCCTAAACCATTTATACTATGGTTTAAGCTAGTACAGCCACCAATAGCCAAATAAAAGTAAAAGAAAACAAAGTCATATACAAAATAGTCTAGAAAAACCACAAATACGTTGTTCCTAATCTATCAAGAGTACAAAGACCCTGAATCCTGGGAGGAAGACTCATAAAATGATCAAATACCTACAGCGTCTGAACCTCAAAGGAATGGTTCACGAGAGAGTCTGCTACATTGTTTGCTTCCCTTGGGATTGCCATGATCTGAATAGGGCCAAGACGATCTTTTGTTCTGCAAAAGAGAGTGTCTAATCACCACGCATTTATAGTACCCCATTGCATCGCAGTTACAACAAAATTAGAATCTGATTGGACCTGGGTAACTGAAAGTGAACGGTCCCTGGGAATCTGTAAAGACATTCTCAAATCTTCCAATTCTACCAAAGAATTAGTAGCACTGTCAGACAGATACATAGAGAATCCAAAAATAAAATTACTTGTGTATGTACTGAATATGCCTCCAATCGCAGATGGCCCGGGATTACCCTTAGCAACTCCATCCACATTTAGCACAACATCTTCATCCGTGTCGTCCTGTTTCCATCTAAGGACTCGGGTTGCTGGACAATTGCTCGCATATAGTCAAGGAAAGTAATTCCCTCCTTAAAAAAAATGGGCTTAATATATTCGTCAAAATAAACACGCATAGGGGTGAAGGCGGTCTTGCTTCATCATAAATAAACTTTCCTAGAGAGTCCATATAATCAAACTAGACAAAATAACAAAAAAAATATGTTTAACTCCCTGTCCTTTGAACATCCAAAAGGTGAGCATCTAATGGGCTGAGTTGAAGTTATCAATATTTAAGCGCAAACCAATGATGTTAGCAGCATACAACCATAGTCTCCTTGCCCAAACACAATGCAAGAAAACATTATTAAAATAATATGGTCCATTCAAACAAGAGCAACGAGAAGCAAATTGAAAACCAAACTTACTCCGAACATCATCAAAAGATAGAAACGAATTCCAAAATTTCCACAAAAATAAAGAGATAGATAGAGGCAGAAAATATGATCAAGAAATGAGCCGAAAAAGCATGGTTGGGGGCGTGGTATGATCCAACGCCATGGCTGTCCTAAGAGGGAAGTTCTCGTTTGATTCCGGTAACCAAATCAGCTTGTCGGGTACATGAGAAGGCACTAAAGTAGTCGCAGGTAGAGCCGCATAGTTTTCGGGCAGAAAAGGCATAAGACGGGATCGTTGCCATCCAAGATTAGTACAATAGTCCCTAATTGTTTTCACTAAAAGATCATCTGGGGCGATAAAATCGGGTAAGCTTCTAAAAATCCTCGATTGATCTTGAATATTTTCAAAGTATAAGGATGAAGAGCCATCCCGCACAAGCAACCCCATGTTATCCTCAACGATATCCTTCACATTCACCATACTTCGCCAAATCGGCGATACTTGTTTATCTATCTCCACTTGCGAAATGTGAAGTAAGTCCCTACCATACCGAGCCTCAAGAAAATCCCGCCAAAGAGAATGAGTATTTCGAAACCGCCACCACATCTTACAAGTAAAAGCCTTAGAATATTGTTCAAGAGTTTATAACCCCAATCCATTAGCTTCTTTACTAACGTTCATACAACTCCAAGCCATCCAATGACGATGATTCACTCCATCCGAGCGACCCGAAAGAAACCGAGCCAAATTCCTCTCTATATCCTTGAGAACCCTTAATGGTGGATTTGAAACAGCCAGAATATGTAATGTCATAGAGGAGAGTACACGGTGGATCAAAATGAGGCATCCCGCCATGTTCAGGAATTTATGTTACCAACCATCGATCCGTCGAGAGATAGAATCAATCAAACTCTAATAGTAAATCACCTTAACACGGCTCGGGAAGATCGGACAGCCTAGATAAACCACTGGGAAGCTCGCTTGAGAGAAACCAGTGATCTCTGAAACTATATCCACTTGATCTTGAGTTGATTTGGAGGAGTAGAAAGAGATTTTACGAGCATTGATTTGCTGGCCAGAGCAATGTTGATATTCCGCTAAAAAGTCCATAAAGGCTTTAAGATTAGGCTTAGAACCATTCAAGAATACAACAATATCATCAGCAAAAGCTAGATGCGAGATGTGCAAACAACCATGAGGCAAATTAAAAGGGGTAAGGCGGCCCTGTTCCAGTAAGTAATTCAGACCCCTAGAGAGTAGTTATGCTGAGATGAAGAACAATAATGGCGAAAGAGGATCACCTTGCTTAACCCCCTGAGTGGATTTAAAGAAGTCATAAGGCTTCCCTTTGAGCAAAACCGAGAACCAATTAGCCTGCAAAAATGTTAGTGATCAAGTGAATGAAGTGCAAAGAAAAACCCATTACCTTCAGGATGATATTTAGATAGGAGTGTGAAACCCTGTCGAAGGCCTTCATCATATCCACTTTCATAATAATATTTCCACATTGCACTTTCATATTGATAAATTGCACCATCTCTATTGCTAGCAAAATATTATCAGTAATACACTTACCTTTAATAAAGCAAGATTGATTACCAGTAATAATAAGGGGAAGCAAATCGGCTAACCTCATAGCCATGACTTTAGAAATAATTTTACTAGAAAAAGTACAAAGGGAGATATGGCGAAAATAACTAAAGGTGTTCAGGACAGTACCTTTTGGAATCAGAACAATGAGAGAGCTAGCCATAGATTTGGGAATAGGAACACCTGCCCAGAAGTCGTACACCGCCTGCATAACATTACCTTTAACAATATCCTAAAAAGATTAGAAAAAGCCGCCACTATAACCATTAGGTCCTGCTGTGCTATCCTTACCCAAGGCGAATACTACGTCTCTGATTTCCTCAAGACTAGGCAACCGATCTAACCTAGCATTAGTTGTCGAATCAATACAAGGTGGAAAAAGATGATGGAAATGTTCCATAGGAGCCGGAGTGTCTTGTTCTGTGAACAAAGTTTCAAAGGAATCTGCAACAGCTTTACAGATACTATTCTAGTCTGTACGCCAATTTCCGTTTTTATCTTGGATGCGAGCAATCAACATTTTCTTATGACGGTTTGAACAGTAAGTATGAAATAATTTCGTATTGGAATCTCCCTCTTTAACCCATTTTAACTTCTTTTTTTGCCGCCAAAATATAGCTTCACTCTTCAAAAGGAAATTGTATCTTTCCTTAGACATATGAAGTCTGTATCGGACTCCCACATTATCATGAATATAAAAATATGATTCAGCAGCCCGGAGATTCCTCTCCACTTCAACAATAGCCTCTCCAAGGCGACCAAAATGTTTCTTACTCCATACGCACAAGGGTCCTTTTATCCGTTTTAGCTTCATCATAAGAGTAACCATACCATTTCCTTCAATAGGTTCATCCCAGGAAGACTTCACTAATTCTTTAAAATCCTTTCCGGAAGCCCACATATTCTGAAAACATGTAGTTTATTTTGTATATTATTGAACTATTGTTATATTTTTTTGTATAATATTGAACTGTTGTATGTGCGTTATCACAATTTTTTTTTTTTTGTCAGCACCTTAATTCTCTCCTAGAGAATTTTATTTGCCTCACGTAGGAGGCGGGTGTTAAACCTGGGACCTCCCGGTCGCAAGTCAAGGCTTGCCCCACTGGGCCACGGCCTTCTTGACTACGTTATCACTATTATATGTTGTGTACTACTTGTCTTTTTTGTATAATAGTGAACTAGTGATGTTTTCTAATGATTTTGGGATTTGTTTGGGTCTATTTACCGACGGAATTGTGACCAACTAGCGACCATTCTTAGGGTATAGGGTTAGGGTTGGGCGACCAATTAGCGATCGAAAAGTCTAATCGACGTCGTTTGACCTGCGCCCATCGCTACTTATCATAGAGGCGACCGAATAGCGACCGAAATCTTCACATCGGTCGCTATTCCTTTACCATATCCGTTTTTTATAAAATAGCGGGGTTCTTTTTAAGAGATAGAACTATCTTAGGTACTATAACTAATATATATACACACATTAACATGAATAGTCATAGTAAAAATTATACTTATTTATAAAATATCTAAATAGGCTCGAAGCAGAACAATTCAAGTAATACATTTGTGTATACATTTCGTTCAATCATGAAGTGATGGAGTTCAAAAATGTTATTATTATAATCAAATAATTACTAAAATATTCATATTAGTTCGTATTCGCATTCTGAACGATGTCGGTTTTTATGTTTATAAAATTTTAACTGGTCCCGTGCTAATCCGTCGCTATTTATCTCAGGGGCGACCGAATACCGATCGAATTCATCAACGTGGTCGCTATTCGTTTGATCAGTTTGTGTGTCTTCATTAATTCGAAATAAAACATGTGTTTTAGTACTCCAAAACGATGTCGTTTGGTGATCCATACTGATCGAATACCGCCGGACCATTTACGACTGAATATAGTTGTTTGTACTTTGGGCTGAATTTGATATTTTTTTATTTTCCTGTTCTTAGTTCAAACCTGAATATGGAAGTATACAATATGGTTTTTATTTTTATTCCAGATGCACAATTAAATTTAAGGGTTCCCAACATCATATGCCTTGTATTCCATTACTTTACGGTTTTCATTTTAGCAGATTCCGATTCATTTTTGGATAACACGAGTGAAGGAAGAAGACATCAATCACCCAATTGCCAGTTTGCATGTGAAAGGTGTGTTTCTATCTTTATTTATTTATTTTGCATCTATCCTTACTAATTTTGAATTATGGTATAATTATTGTTTGATTTATTGTTTTGGATTCAGGAAATTGTAATTCCAGCTGCGTGGTATAGTTGAAACATGTCATGAAGACCTATGGAACTATTTTCTTGAAATGTTGTACATTTTTCCCTTATTGTTTTCTCCCCGGTTTTTACATCTTTCTATTAGATGATTATTTTATAGTTGTCGTTTATCTCTAAAAAAAATTGGTTGTGAAATGAAATTTAACATTTTTTTAATTTTTAATTTGTATGCTAATTAAATCATTTTAGTCTCCAATAAGTAAACAATTGATATTCAAACATAACAAGAATTTTAGTACAAAAATTGAGAACAAACAAAGCTTTAGATAAGATGTCATTAATAACATAGTACATAAAATAATTATACTTGAAACATAAGATTTAAAATCATCAAACATAAGGTGCAAAGTTATTATGCATTTACTTATTAAGACTTGATATATGCAGATATTGTGTTTATAATGGAGGACCGTAGTTGGATGTACATGGATTCAGCATCAAATGGTGGATCACGTCATAGTCCAAAATTTATAGCGGGAGTGAAACGATTTGTGAATTTCATTGTTTGTATGTCTACTAATGTACAAATTGATGGGATTAGGTGTCCTTGTGGGGTTTGCAAAAGTAAGGATTTTCATATGCTTGATATTGTCAAGTATCATCTTGTTATGAACGGATTTGTGTCTAAATATTTTAATTGGACATGTCATGGTGAGGCATTCATTCCAATGCCTCAAATTCTGTTTGTTCCTGAAACCTCTCATGATATGAATAATTCTAGAAGACCTATGCCACAGAACAATTATCGAGAGATGCTTCTTGATGCTGTCAGACCAAGTTTTAATGAGCCGGGTAATAGGGATATGGAAGAACCTCCCAATCCAGATGCACAAATGTTCTATGACATGTTGAAGGTTGTTGATAGCCCACTGTGGGACGGTTGTACAAACCATTCACCACTATCAATGACTGCTAGAATGTTGAGTATTAAGTCCAAAGACAATTTATCTGAAACTACTACAGATAAATTTGTGCAGTTGATGAAATAGGCGCTTCCTCCACAAAATAATGCTTTAGACGAGTTTTACCAAATAAAGAAATTGGTTAAAGGCCTTTGATTACCGGTGCAAAAGATTGATGTTTGTTTTAACGGTTGTATATTGTACTGGAAATATGATGTTAAGAGTAGACAATGCAAGTTTTGTGGCCATTCTAGGTATATTAAGAAAATGAAATAAAAAAAAATAAACGGCATGAAGAGATTGCATGCAAAAAGATGTATTATTTTCCAATTCCTCCGAGATTACAAAGATTGTATACATCTGAGAAAACCACATGACATGGCACTTAGACAGTGAGAGGGAAGAGGGAATAATGAATCACCCACGGGATGGGAAACTTGGCAACATTTTGATAGAACATACTCCGATTTTGCAACGAAACCTCGGAATGTAAGGCTTGGGTTATGTACAGATGGTTTTGCAGCTTTCAACATGTCAGGGAAGCAATATTCTTCTTCGCCAGTTCTTCTAACACCTTATAATCTCTCCCTTGGATGTGTATGAAGAACAATGTGATGTTCTTAACTATCATTATACCTGGACCCCAAAATCCTAAACACAAGATTGATGTGTACTTCTAGCCTCTCATCGATGAATTGAATCAGCTCAGGGGTGAAGGTGTGGAAACTTATGACATCTCCAAAAACAAAATTTTAAACTAAGAGCTTCATTACTTTGGACAATTAGTGATTTCACAGCATATGGAATGTTGAGTGGATGGAGTACATCTGGATTCACACATGTCCATATTGTATGGAGGAAACACAGGTGTTCCATTTGCAGGCTGGCTAGAAACAATCATGATTTGATTTCCATAGATGCTTCTTGTCACCTAATCATCCTTTTAGAAGAGATTCAAAAGGATTCCGAAAGAACTGTCGACTAGAGAGAGCAGACCCGCCATCTCGCCTGACGTGTGATGAAATGTATTTTAGAGTATATCCAAAATTTACCGATACAGATGAAGAGATTGGTAAAGAGTAGGGCAGCGGTCGGGATCACAGTTGGGCCAAACGTAGCATATTTTAAGATTTACCTTATTAGCGGACACTTCTGACAAGACACAACATTGATGTCATGCATAATGAAAAAAAATGTGTTTGTTAACGTCTTCAACACCGAGTTGGACGTGAAGGGTAAAACTAAGAAAAATGTTAAGGCTATAGTGGATGTTGAAAGGTACTGTAGTCGACCAAAATTGAATATTAAACATGATGGCCGAGGTAAAGCAACGAAACTAAAGGCATGTTTCACCCTTACCAAGGCACAAAAAGAGAGGGTTTTGCAGTGGGTGAATGAATTAAGGCTCTTAGATGGCTATGCATCGAATTTGGCGCGATGCGCTGATATGAAAGACCTGAAAGTGTCAGGCATGAAGAGTCACGATTGTCATGTATTCATGGAGAGACTTGTTCATATAGCTCTCAGAGAAGTATTATGGCAAATGTTTGGGGACCCTGGCTTAACTTAGTATGTTCTACAGAGATTTGTGTTCCCCAAAGTTGACTGTGGCTCATATGCAAGAATTGGAGGACACTATCGCTATATTATTATGCAAGCTAGAGAGAATATTTCCCCCGAGTTTTTTTTATGTCATGGAACACTTGCCGATTCACCTTCCGTAAGAAGCCAATGTTGGTGGCCTGGTACGGTTTAGGTGGATGTACCCGTTCGAGAGATAACAACTTATGTCTTTATGATCTCAACTTCATTTTTATTTTCCAAGTATTTATAATGTGATTAACTACTTATTCTTTAATTAGATACCTGCATCATCTAAAAAATAAGATAAAAAAACAAAGCCAGAGTTGAGGGTCAATTTGCAATACATACTTGGTGGAAGAAGCTGCTACATTCTTTAGCTATTATTTCGAACCCCACGTGAAAACGAAAGTTACAACCATTGGGCGAAATGATGGTGAAGACGAGACTACAAGTGGACCAGATGTATTATCAATTTGCAACTTACCTGGAAGACCATTTGGAAAAAAAGAAAAGATTTCATTATCTGATAAAGATTATAAAACAACCTTTTATTATATCCTTATGAATTGTGAAGAGGTTGAACCATACCTTCAGTAAGTAAAGTCATCTATTGCTTCAGTTTTGCTATATTATTAAAAGTAGCCAAATAATAATATTGTCATTTGATTTGTAACTCAGGAAATTTGTTAGTGAAGTACATGACCAAACTCCCCAGATAACGGAGGATGAACTGCAAAGCCGGGTTTATATTAATTTTTCCAAATGGTTTGGAACTCATGTAAGTTGGTATTATGTAGAAATGTACTTGTTTTAAGAATGCCTAAACTAATTTAACTTTTCTTGTTCTCAACAGATACATAGCCTTCCGGAACATTCCGAAAGGTTGTTGAAAAATCTTTCATGGGGCCCGACAAGGAGAGTGATGTCATATTCCGGTTAATTTGTTAACAGTTATAGCTTTCACACAAATGCCCACGGTGATGTAAAAGGAACCACAAACAGTGGGGTATGGGTTAAAGGCGATTACTACGGAGAGTTGAAGCAAGTCATTGAGGTTGAACTTGCTGGAGTACTTATCCAAAAAATAATTCTTTTCAAATGCGACTGGTTTGATTCAACTCCAAATCGAGGTTTGAGGGTGCATCCTCAATATAAACTTGAAGAAATCCATAGGAAAATAACATACCAGGGTTACAATCCATTTGCATTTGCTTCCCAATGTCAACAAGTCTACTACACACCTTATCCAAGTAGTAAGACAAAATCTAGGGCTGATTGGTGGGATGTTTGTCATTCCAAACCACATCTAGTTGACGTTCCTAATGTTCTGGTAGCATAACAATAGGAAGTACGCAAGGAGGAGACCGGTCATATTAATCCAACTGTTACTGAAGTTGGTCAACTTGCAAATCACTCAGGGAAATCGAAGTTGTACTTGTGGCCGGTACGGGCCGTGTTAATGAAGATGATGAATTATGTCGGGTGATGACAATTCTGAAGAAGATGATGAATTTATGTCGGAGGATGATTTAGAATGATTAAAAATATAATTATTAATTTGGTTATGTATTTGTTGTTGTGCTTTAATTCTTAACTTTCCTTTATTAATCCATTTTTTCATGAATGATTAATCTCTTTCTCGCTTCACACTAAGAAGCCACTTGAACGATGCAAATTGAAGTTGAACAACTAGTTTCTTGGAATTCCACATATTGAAGGTGAGTAATATTTGTTGGTTTATTTTTTAGTACTTTATTACCATAAATTAATAGTCGTATTGTATAGCTTTTTAACATAATTCAAAGTGGTAATTTTATTGCCATAAAATAATTTGATTCTTGAATTTTCAGATTGCATCTCATGCATTTCCAAGGATATACATATAAATGACACCAAGGAGTATATGAAAAGTGTAAACTTTGGTTGTGAATGTTGTAATGTAAATGAGAAGTGCACACTTTGATTGTGAGTGTTGTAATTCAAATGAGAATTGTAAACTTGTATTTTTTAGTAAGATAATTGGTTATGTAATGTTATTTGTGGGTTTCAGTGATTATGTTTGCTATTTGGGATCTTCTTGATATTGTTTCTGGTTTATTGGTATGTGTATTGCTGTTTTTTATATTAGGGATTTAATTAAATTTCAGATTTATTTATTTTAATTAAAAAACATTTAGCGACGGAATAGCGATCTTTATATCGGCTGCTATCGGTTTAAAGTCAAAGTCAAATAAACACGAATCTGGCGGTAATTATCGACGAAATATTCCGTCTCTAAATCTACCGTCGGTATTCGGTCGCTAGCAAGTCCAAGTCAAATGTCAACAATGTTGACCAGTCGGTCGGTAATCCGTCGCTATATGGCGACCCAATAATCGGTCGCTACATAGTCCGTCGGTATTCGGTTGTTAACGAGTCAAAGTCAATAATGTTGACCAGTCGGTCGGTAATCCGTCGCTATATGAAGACCCAATATTCGGTTGCTGCATAAGCCGTCGGCATTCGGCCGTTAACGAATCAAAGTCAACATTGTTGACCAGTCGGCCGGTAAGACGTCGCTATATGGCGACCCAATATTCGGTCGCTACATAATCCGTCAGCATTGGGTTATTAACGAGTCAAAGTCAAAAGTCAACAATGTTGAACTTTCGGTCGGTAATCCGTCGCTATATGGCGATCCAATATTCAGTCGCTAAATAATCCGTCAGTAGTCGGTCGTTAATTGGCTTAGCGACGAAAAATATACGACCATGTGATTCAGTCGCTAAACTAAGATTAGCGAGGGATTTGTCCGTCCTTGTTACACTATTTTCTTGTAGTGTAATATTCAAGTAAAAGTATCTACAGAGAAGTCGACTCTAGATATCTACAGAGTCCGAAAAAGGTTCTTTACCTGAACAGATAATAAATCTCTTTTATTATTAAGAGCTCCTCCAAGTATAACAAATTCTACATCATCCCAAAACCACATTTGCACAATGTTAATGCCATACATGTAATAAATGATATTAATCACGAAGAGATAAAGAGACGTGACTGAAGACATACTTAAATTGTGATTATTTAGGCATAATTCTTAGGTAATTACCATTTTCCCCAGGATATTATCATAGCTTCTAAAAGGTAAGCCCATCAAATCTCATTATAAGACAATTTCTACTGTGTGAGTCTCACTTTTAGAGTTTACCCAATCACCTCAAGTGCTAAATCTGATAGGTAATAGTAGGTGATGGATAACAGTATAGGTTTCACCTTAATGAGACATAAGAAATGTTGGAACAAGTCCTTGATAAATAGTGTATTAATGCAAAAGATAGACAATCGATAAATAATTATTTTATTATCAATGAATATACAAATCGAACATATACCTTGTTCTCTTAAACAAAAATCAGAAACAATTACAAAATACCAAATAGAATCGAGTGAGGTATGCCGAAGCAAATCTCCTTAAAGCTGAATTCGTCCCTGCTATGGTGTCAACAGTTGATAGACTATCGCTTCCCAAGATACAACACTCGTAGTGTAAGAAATGAATCTATTATATCACACTCTCAATCAAACCAAATCAGAATTGCACTCAAAAACTTTATGGAATTATCAAGAGAGAGACACAAAATTTTACTAGAAGAATTGTTCTTGTTACTTGTGATATTTGATGCCAGGAAGTGAATGAAGAAGTCCTATTTATACAGTCTTGGAATGACCAATCTCAAAGGACACTAGGAACATTCATGAGCAAGGATTGAATGGATGAATCTTCATTTAAACCGTTATACATGAACCATATAATACATTCATCTTATCTCATTACATTACTTGAACCAAATGTTCATCTCATGAATGTATTTAATATTTGATTCATGACTCAAAGAGATTAACACACATACATGTACTTCAAGAATCTATCTTCAAGATTCATATATGTATTTGGATTATACTTTGTATTTTTCCATTCAAACATCCAACAATCCCCCACATGAATGGAAAAAGACGACAAGATGGATACGAAAAAAAAAGGCAAAGAGTGCAAGTGAAAAGATACTGCATTGAGATAGGTAGCTCTTAACCTTGAACCTTCCCTAGTGAAAAAGTATCGGACATACTTAGCTAGCCAGTGGACTGAAGCCTTGAACTGCCAGTTGTTTATGTAAGCATAAACAATACTCTTCACACGGTACCAATCCAATTCTTCATTGGTTCTCAATATTGTGTTCATTATTTCGGCCCTGAACTTCTTGGGTTCTGCGAGTGCTTTTAGAAAATATTTCCTTAGAAATGTTTTTATAGAGTCGGCCTTATTCTTCACTCACATAGGTGGCGTCCTATCAAGAGTATCCTACTATACTCTACTTGTAAATTACAAGATATAGGCACCATTAAAGCATATAGCATAACATAATCAGTCTAATGTAGGCAGCACTTAGTGCATCCAAGGAATGGTATGGAGTTAGACTCCAAAGTGTTCAAGTCTGAGTTACACAAAACTTTTGTTTTCCTATTGAACCTAGTCTATGGGATCTCCAATCACCTAGGTTAGGTTTCGATCAAGGTAGCTCAATTATTTAAGGCTTTTAAGCTCATTCCCCTCGATACGCAGTTGATTTTCTCTTTGCTCAAACCTTTAGTAAACGGATCCGCAAGATTATCTTTTGATTTCACAAAGTCAATAGATATTGTACCACTTGAGAGCAACTGACTAATGGAATTATGTATACGACGAATGTGTCGAGACTGCCCTTGCAATCGTTGCTTGATTGTCACAATGTATGCAAATTGCAGGCACAGGCTTTGGCCACAAAGGAATGTCCTCCAAAAAATGGCGAAGCCACTCAGCTTCTTCACCAGCCTTATCCAACGCAATGAATTCAGATTCCATTGTTGAACATGCTATTATAGTTTGTTTGGAGGATTTCCAATAAAACAGCACCACCCCCAAGGGTGAATACATAGCCAGTTGTTGAATTAGATTCACCGAAATCAGAAATCCAATTGGCATCACTATACCCTTCCACCACAGCTGGATAAGATCCATATTGAAGAGTATAATCTTTTGTCCTATTGAGGTATCCTAATACTCTCAATAATGCCTTCCAATGCTCATGTCCTGGATTGCTTGTATAACGACTTAGTTTACTAACTGAATAAGTAATATCAGGTATTGTGCAGTTCATAAGAAACATTATGCTGCCAATTATCTATGAGTATTCCAGTTGCAAAATACTAATATTTTTATGCAACACTAGATGTGGGAGAAAAGGATTGTTAGCATCTTTAATGCCATGTCCTTTAAATCTTTCAATCACTTTCTCAATAAAGTGAGATTGAGATAAAAGCTAGGTCATTTGAAGTTCTCAAAACTTTAATACCTAGAATTTCATCTACAACTCCCATATCCTTCATATCGAAGTTTTTCATGAGTATATTCTTGGTGTGCGTAATAAACTCATTATTGGAACCAAGAATGAGCATGTCTTCAACATTGAGTCATACAATTACGCTACCAATTTTCATGGTCTTTGTGTAAACACATTTGTCACATTCATTTATCTTGAATCCATTTATACTCATGACTTTGTCAAACTTTTCATGCCATTTTTTAGGTGCTTGTTTAAGTTCATACAATGACTTTACAAGTTTGCACACCTTCAATTATTGCCCTTTGACTTGAAAGCCTTCGAGTTGTTTCATGTAAATCTCTTCATCTAAATCACCATTTAGAAATGCAGTCTTTACATCCATTTGATGTATATGCAAATTATTTAGAGAAGGTATAGCAATTAACATCCTTATGGAAGTAATTCTAAACACTGGTGAATAGGTGTCAAAATAGTCTAGACATTCATTTTGTCTAAACCCTTTAACAACCAACTTTGCCTTGTATTTGTCTATGGAACCATCGGTCCTTAGTTTCCTTTTGAATATCCATTTACATCCGATCGGTTTACTTCCAGGTGGAAGATCAACCAATTCCCAAGTATGATTGCTCATAATGGACTCAATTTCGTTGTTTATAGCTTCTTTCCAAAACGGATATTCCGGACACGACATTGCTTCCTTGAATGTTTGAGGTTCATTTTCCAACAGGAAAGTTTGAAAATCTGGACCAAATGATTTACAGATCTTCATTCTCTTGCTCCTTCTTGGTTCAATTTTATTTTTACTCAAACCATTATTCTCAGAAATTGTGTCCCTCGGTCTTTTCTAAGAATCATAATTTGTTTTACAAGGAAACATTTCCTCGAAAAATTCAGCATCTTGTGATTCCTTGAGAGTATTAACATGAATATCATTGATTTTAGATTTATGTACCAAAAATCTGAAAGTACTACTAATCTCAGCATATCCAACAAATATGCAATCAACCATTTTCGGTCCTAGTCTTATTCGCTTCGATAGAGGTACAACCACCTTAGCAAGACACCCCCCACACTTTCAAAATTTTGAAAGATGGCGCTCTTTATTTCCACAACTCATATGGAATTTTACCTGTCTTTTTATGGGGTATCCGATTAAGGATGTAGCCAGCAGTTAAAACTGTTTCCCCCCACAAATTTTGAGGTAAACCTGAACTTATAAGCATGGCGTTGACCATTTCCTTTAAAGTTCGATTTTTTCTTCCAGCAATTCCATTTTGCTGAGGGGTATATGGCGATGTTGTTTGGTGCACAATTCCAAACCTCTCATATAACTCATTGAAGGAATTTGAATCATATTCCTCTCCTCTATCAGTCCTTAGAGTTTTTATTTTTTTCCAAGTTGATTTTCAACTTCATTTTTGTATTTAATGAAATTGTAAATCGCTTCATCTTTGCTAGCTAGTAAATAGACATAGCATAAACGGGTACAATCATCTACAAATGTAATAAAGTACTTCTTACCTCCTCTACTTTGTATGAATTTTAAGTCACACAAATCACTATGAACTAGTGCAAGAGGTTCAGTGCTTCTCTCAATTGAATTGAACGGTTTCTTAGCAAACTTTGCTTCCATACAAGTTTCAGATTGTGACCATCACCCAAATTTAATTTGGGAATCAAACCTAAGTTTGACAATTTTCTCATGCTTCTAAAGTTTACATGTCCTAATCTACCATGTCATAGAAAAGGGCAGACAATAGTGTAAACAATAACATTATTTTCATTATTCATAATTTTTTGATACATAAATTTGGATTTGTTGTCAACCACAGCGACATTGGCCTTAAAAGACCATCACAAAGATATAATTTCCCAACATACATCCCACCCTTGGAAAGTATGAACTTATCAGATTCAAACACCATATTGAATCCTTTCTTACTCAATATTGGCACAGAAATTAAATTCTTACAAATGGCCGGTTGTTAGCCCTAAGGGCATATTCTATGTTGTTTTGATGATAACAAACCATTGTAAGTTCTAATGTTTGTGTGAGCATGTTCTTTGTAATAGGATCTTTAGCACTCACATCGACATTGATGAAAATAGTAAGTTAGCTTCTTGTGTAAATTAAGGTATGTATATTACACACAAGAATGCTATTATTATGGAAGGAAGGAGGCAAGGAGGTTGGTTGGGAAATAGGGCCCCTCAAAGAGTCCCTAATGCATATGGCAAAAGAACTTAACTTGCTAGTGCTTATGTCTCTTGTTCTATCTTGGTTTATCTTATAAGCACTTAGCTTTATGTCTATTGTTCTTATATTCTTCTGCCATGCTTCCTTGTACTTAAAATTGTCCATATCCTATCTAATTACATAAAAGTTTGTCATAATCAAAAAAGGGGAGATTGTAAGCCCTAAGGGCGAACAAACTCAGTTTTTGATATTGGACAAACTTTTAATGTTGTGTCTAATGATCTTAATATTTGTGATAGAATATAGGAACTCATTATGGAAGCTCTAAGTACTTCAATCAAGCCATTGAAAGCCATTGATATCAAGATTCAAGATATGCAAGGCTCATTTATCAAGATTGAAGATTGAAGACTTAGGTTTGGTTAGATTAGCTTTGTTATTTATTAGTCGTTATCTTAAAGCTCTAACCAAAGCTCTTATGAACATAAGCTCTACACTCTAGTCTTGCATGTTTTCATAAACACGTTTTCAAAAGGCTTAAGTTTCAAAATGATCTTTACATGTGTTCTTATCCAAAAAGCCTTTGATTTCATAGATAAGTCTTTTAGAAAAGTTTTCCAAGTATTCTTATTTATTACAATTTGGGAAAACCTTTTTAGACTTCAAGAGATTTCAAAACAAAGGTCAAAACATCATCTCTCATACTGCGAAAAGTCGGTCAACCGAGATTTTCTGGGATCAACCGAAGGATTTATCGAGAGTTGTTCTGTCAAAGTTCGGTCGACCTAAGCTTGGGTCGGTCGACCGAGATGATGGTTCGGTCGACCGAAGTTTTTGGTCGGTCAACCGAGTTGCTCAAGTTCGGTCATCCGAGACTTGTTTCGGTCAACCGAACTCTGTTTCTACTAGCCGTTATTTGACCGTTAAAGAGTCGTTTTTCAGCCAAATTTGAAATGTATTTATACTCCAAAGCTAGAGAAACATTTCAAGGCTTGCATATCAAATATTCATTGATCTCTTATCAAGCCAAAAGACTTTCAAAGAAAAAACACTTGATCTCCATGATATAAATCATTCAAAGGTGTTATTTCAAAAAGCAAGACAAAGAGTGTGCTTCATATGTTCAAGAGCTAAATTGATTGTGCTTCAAAGGTATACATTCTCACTTATAAGAGTGATCTTCCTTGTTCTTTAAACATTCAATTCCCTTTCTAAGTGATTGGGTAATTCTTGTAAAAGTCCTACTTTGTGTGGGCAAATTGTAAAGTCCTACTTTGTGTGGGCAAGCTCTTAGTGAGTTTTTCATTGTGTGGTTGTGTTGTAAAACTCTTAGTGAGTTAGCCACATTTGTAAACATTCTTCTTAGTGAAGTTGTTTGAAATCCTTGGGTGCGGCTCAAGGTAGTGGACGTAGATTCTAAGTGAATCGAACCACTCTAAATCCTTTGTCTTGTTGATTGGGTTTTGCATTGCTTTTGTTCATCTTGTTCAAACTCCCACTTGCATTGCAAAGATTCTAAAAAGTTGCCAAGATTAGTTAAAACCCAATTCACCCCCCTCTTGTGTTTTACACCGGTGACTGCAACACATCAAGAAGAGTTGCTTCCTTTCCAGAAGTGAACTTCAAGATTACCTTCCATATGCCTTCAACCTTGACATCATATTAATCAGCCATAAAAAACTTCTCTCCCTCAGGCATCTTCTCATAAGAGGAAAATAGGTGCTTGTCAGAACAGATATGACTAGTAGCACCGGTATCCATCCACCAATCCTCAACGTTGGTCACCATATTCGCTTGAAAGACCACAATAGTTAAATCCTTAGTATCATCAACCATATTGGCTTGGTTGGCTGCTTTGTTGTTAGCTTTGTTAGGACGTTTTCTACAGTCCTGAGCCCGATGCCCGGGCTTATCACACACAAAGCAACTCCCATTGAACCTTTGGAACTGAGATTTAAATCTCCCATTTCCTTTGCCATTATAAATCGTCTTCTTTTTTCCAAATGCCTTAGATTTAGAAGATTCCACCAAATTTATTTTGACTTTCTTTTCGCTCTGAAAGAGGATTAGAATTTTTCTGATTGGCTTCCTCTATTCTCAAGCCAACAATCAAGTCCTCCAAACTCATCTCTTTTCGCTTGTGCTTCAAGTAGTTCTTGAAGTCTTTCCACCCATGTGGTAATTTCTCAATTATTGTTGCAACTTAAAATGACTCACTAAGAGACATCCCCTCAGCCACAATATCATGTAGGATAATTTGAATCTCTTGAATCTGACTGATTACAGTTTTGGTGTCAATCATTTTACAACAACAACAACCAAGCCTTAATCCCAACAGATTGGGGTCGGCTACATGAACCAAAGTAAGAATCACGTAAGGTCATCCACATGGATGCAATCTCTCCATTTCTTTCGATCCCAAATACAACTCTCATCTAGTTCTAACAGATTCATATCCCCTTTTATCACCTCCATCCAAGTCTTCCTCGGTCTCCCTCTACCTCTTACGCCATCTACATTACATAATCCTTCAATTCTCCTAACCGGAGCATCACTTGGCCTACGTCTAATGTGCCCAAACCAACGCAAACGGTTCTCTCTCATCTTATCTTCAATAGGTGCTACACCAACCTTCTTCTGAATAGTCTCATTCCTCACTCTATCCATTCTCGTATGCCCACACATCCATCTTAACATACGCATCTCCGCTACATGCATTTTCTGAATATGACACCTCTTAGTTGCCCAACATTCTGTACCATATAATAATGCCGGTCTAACAGCGGTTCTGTAAAACTTTCCCTTCAATCTCAACGGTACATTACGATCACACAAAACACCCGTCGCACTCTTCCATTTCAACCAACCAACTTTAACTCGATGTGCTACATCTCCGTCAAGCTCTCCGTCCTTTTGAATAATAGAACCAAGGTATCGAAAATACTCACTCTCGAGATATTTTTGTCACCTAAAGTTACTACAGTTTGCTCATGCGTTACGCTAGTGCTAAACTTACACTCCATATACTCTGTTTTACTTCTACTAATCCTAAAACCTTTAGATTCTAAGGTTTGTCTCCATACATCCAACTTGGCATTAACACCCGCTCTTGTCTCATCTATCAAAACTATATCATCAAAGAAACAGACATGCACCACGTGCATCGGATCTTGTATACACTGGGTCGGTTCATCCATAACCATTGTAAATAGAAAAGGACTAAGTGCTGAACCTTGATGCACCCCCAATTGTAATAGGAAACTCTTCACTTATCCCGCCGCAAACTCGACACTAGTGCTTGACTCCCTCATACATATCCTTAATAAGATCAATATACTTCCGAGATATACCTTTCTTAGTCATCGCCCACCAAATTACCTCTCGGGGAACCTTATCGTAAGCTTTTTTCCAAATCTATGAACACCATATGCAGGTCCTTCTTTCTCTCTCTATAACGCTCAATCAACTGCCTTATTAGATGTATTGCTTCCATAGTTGATCGTCCGGGCATAAAACCGAATTGGTTCTCTGAAATGCTCACAATTTTTCTCAATCTATGCTCAATTACCCTTTCCCACAACTTCATAGTATGACTCATAAGCTTAATACCACGATAGTGTCAATCATTTTGTAATCCAGAAATTTGGCAACCACAAATTTCTTAGTACCGGCATCCTCAGTTTTATACTTCTTTTCAAGTGATTCCCACAACTCCTTGGCTGTCCCAATATTACAATAAATATTGTAAAGAGTATTAGACAACCCATTGAGTATGTAGTTTCTACATTGGAAGTCACAATAGTTCCAAGCATCGACTGCAGTAATCATCGTAACATTCGACTCATCTGTGCTAAGCACAGGTTCAATCTCTTTGAGATTTTTAGCAAGACATAAGGTGGTCAAATAAAATAGCATCCTCTGTTGCGACCTTTTCAAGTCATTTCCAGAGAATTTCTTTGGTTTCTCATGCGCAGGAAGTGGTTGAGGAACAACCACTAGTAGACCAACAGAAGGAGGAGAAGAATTTGAAGTAGACAAAACAGTCTCATTTCCAGAAGTAGACATTTATGCAAATACACTAAATTCAGCTTTAAAATTGTTGGAACTAGTCCTTAATAAATAATGTATTAATGCAAGATATAGACAATCGATAAATAATTATTTTATTATCGATGAATATACAAATCGAACATATACCTTGTTCTCTTAAATAGAAATCAGAAACAATTATAAAATACCAAATATAATCGAGTGAGGTATGCCGAAGCAAATCTCCTTAAAGTTGAATTCGTCCCTGCTATGGTGTCAATAGTTTATAGACGATCGCTTCCCAAGATACAACACTCGTAGTATAAGAAATGACACTATTATCTCACATTCTCAATCGAACCAAATCAGAATTGCACTCAAAGACTTTATGGAATTATCAAGAGAGAGAGAGACAAAACTTTACTAGAAGAATTGTTCTTGTTACTTGTGAACTTTGATGCTAGGAAGTGAATGAAGAAGTCCTATTTATAGAGTCTTGGAATGACCCATCTCAAAGGACACTAGCTAGGAACATTCATGAACAAGGATTGAATGGATGAATCATCAGTTAAACCTCTATACATGAACCATATAATACATTCATCTTGTTTGATTAGATTACTTGAACCAAATGTTCATCTCATGAATGTATTTAATATTTGATTCATGACTCAAAGAAATTAACACACATACATGTACATCAAGAATCTATCTTCAAGATTCATACATGTATTTGGATTATACTTTGCATTTTTTCATTCAAACATCCAACAAGAAATACAATGAAGCAACTCAATGTGATGTCTCAACCAACAAACTATCCCAGATACACACTGAGGGATTTTTTTTTTTTGGTAACCCCGAGGGCCACCCGGTATCCACCAACAACATGGTGACTAAGATGGGCTCGGCCTGCAGTTGGCCCTTAGCGTGATCGTTAGTGAGTGAGGGTCTGACCCATGCTACTCTTATACACGGAGTTCTACCACCGCAGAAAAATCCACTATGTCCACTTGAGGATGTTTCTAATTAAGCATAAATCTTTCGTGAAAAGCTTGTCTAAAATAGAGTATCCAAAATTCTCAGCTTAAAAATCAATTGGTGAAACATCACAATCTGGTGTATTTTACTCTTTACACATATTTTTCTCTCATGTTTCAGTATCCCAACTACTTTTGCTAGAAAAAAAGTTGTATATGTAACTCCTATGTTAATTCTCTATGCAAAATTAATTAATTATCTTCCATGCGACTCCTAATATTTAGTGAAATTAAGTCTGAAGAATTAAGTAATCATTTTGTGTGTTAGGCTTCAAATATACTGGATCGTAACAAGTTAGTCCTCCAACGGATTTTTCAATGACACAATCCATTACTCTTCTTAATGTTGGAACATACTACATGCATCTCTAAATAGATCAATAATATACTTAATAAAAGTTCATATTTCCAATTTATTAATTTATAAAGATTCAGTGCATGAAAATCTCACGATTCCTTGTAAAGCATAAATCAACAACAAGAAGAACCAAAAAGCCAAGAATTATATAATAAAACAAAAATGTATAGGCAAACATAGTAATGGAGAGTTCTCTTTCAAACAATAACAATTTTAATCAATTTCTTAGGCTACATGTTTTCTATGTTTTGTTTTTCAACAAGAATCACTTAATTTGACTCTCAATTAAGAAGCCAACGAAATCAACCTTCTCAATTACACCTTTAAAACTCTCAATTCAAGAAAAATACAAGTTTAAAATCCGATTTACCGACCGAATTCGAAAATTTTGAAATCGATTCGAATACGGTAATCTTTTTTATAGAATTCGGTATTACCGATTTCGAATTGAAATCGGTCAAATAGGTTGGCATTACGAAATTCGGATTCAAATTCCTATTAAAATATATATATAATTTTTTATAATTTTGTGAAGCATATATTTATAATTTTGGTTGAATTGTATGTATCTATTGTTTTGATTTTGGCTAAATATTTTTTTGTTTTCCATGAACAACTATATAGGTATTGCCAATTCGGTAATTCGGTAAACCGACCGAATTCCAAATTCACTCCAAATTCAATTCGAATTCGGTAATTTGGAATTCGGTTCGAAATAGGTCAGTATATTTAAAAATCAAATTACCGAAAAAAACCGATTTCAGCCCTAGTGCTTAGCAAGGAGAGAAAAGAGAAGAGGGCTGATCTTTCAGCCAAAGGAGTCTATTTATCGACAATTTAGATTCAGAAATAGCTCAAAAAAAATTCCTTTGATTTTATTAAAAATTCAAATGAGTCCATAAAGTTTTCAAAATTACAAATTAGTCCAAGTAGGAATTAAAACAAGCCTCGCAATTTTCTTCATACTTCATATAGATACTAAACTTAGTTTTCTTAGCATAAATATAATGTTTGCCAAAGCTACGTATTTATTGAATTATGGGTGTAAATGAATTACATGCGAGACTATTTTACGATCAATTCTAAGACGTAAAATTCTTAAAGTTCCGGAATCTAGTATTCAGATGTGAGGTGTTACATAGTTTGTAACATTTCAACGTTATGTCTATATGTTTTCTTAGGAGTGTAAGCAGTATTTGCTTTTGTTTTTGTTGATTTTAGCAAGTGTGGATCCTAAAAAGAAATGAGTTTCTGTAAAAAAAAATTCCAAGTAACAATTCTAATTTCCTTCCTTCAGTGCTTTTAATGTCCAAGCTTGACTTCATTCTCATTTCTTTTAGGTCTACAAACGACCATCCAAATTACCTCGGGTGATGGTGAATTCCTCTGTGAGATGGCCTTAGGGCGACTTTGAGTGGCATCTTATATCGAACTCGAGTACAAATTTTCAGATTTGAGACTCAATTTTTAACATAATAGAGAATAATTAAATTATAATTATAAGTGAGCTTAAATTTAAAAAAAATAATAATAATAGTCTTTTAAAATTCGCGATGTGGGGTGTTACATTTAATAATGCACTCTTTACATCCATTTGATATAGTTTGAACTTTCTTGAACAAGCAACACCAACAAGAGTCTTATAAACTCTAGTCATGCAATAGGAGTAAATGTCTCATCAAAGTCAATTTCTTCGACTTGAGTGTAACCTTGAGCTACCAGTCTCGATTTTTTTCTAGTTAGGTTTCCTATCTCATCCGATTTATTTCTGAATACCCATTTTAATTTGTTCCTTTGTTCCAATGATGTTTACTCAAGTCGGTTCTCACGCATTATTTCTTTCGAACAGTTAAAGTTCCTCTTGCATAGATATAATCAAGAATTCATCGAGTAAGACCTCTTTTATATTCTTTGGGTTCAATCGTGGAAGTGTAGAAATTGAACATTATCATTGCTCGGTAATTGACCTTAGAGCTTCCACAAGTTTTCATGGGCCATTCCAAATCACCTATAATCTGCTCAACAATGTGATTTTTTTATCACTCGACTAGTTCTGGCTTTCTTTTCTGGAACTTCAGAATCTGAATCTTCATTATTGTAACTTCCAGATGTTAGTAGTGCCTTAGGACCAAGAGCATATGTTGTACGTTTTTAAATTTTCAACATGTCATTTGAATAGTTAATTTTGCTTTTGAACATCAAATATGTGATTTGATAGTAAAATTCATTAGCTTATATAATTAATATTCTGATTGTCCCTAATTTTATATAATGTTATATACAAGAAATAAAACTAGTATGATGTTTGAATGATGATCATGTTTTACTGATCATGTGTAATGGATACAAATCATATCATATATACATATTATGATACATTTATCGGACGTGATCCGAAAGAGAAGTAATACTTCATGGTTATTTTAGTCATAAGTATTACTTCCTCAATACTGTTTGGGACTCTTAGACCTTATGTCTTTATCGTTTTCAGCATGAATGGAGATACATTTTGAGTCAGTCGAACGTTACTTTTAATCGAGTAATTAATACGACTGATAATCGGATGTAGTATCCCATCATGACTTGAATGTGAGAGGCATTGTAAAAGATTTGTCCCTCTCTTATTGGAGAGAGATATTCACGGGCCCTCGATAGGGAAAACTGTTTAAATGCATGGTTGTGCTCAAATGTATTTAATAAAGTGTTTATTAAATATCATTTGTTGAAAAAGTCTACCTGGAGATCGAGGAGAAATATAATTAAACTTTATACGGGTGACAACTACCATGTCTTATTCTTAATTGGGATATCGCGAAACAAAGAGATTAAATAGTGGATTGAGATTAGGTCATCGTTCCACTGATCATTCATTCACTCTGGGCAGTCACAATGTCTTGCTAGGGACCGCTTGTGACTTATGAACACATATTACTACTAAGTATGTTTGCATTATCATTGTGATATGAACCTACAGGGTCAGACACATAGACAAGTTAACGAGCTTTATGTCCAGATTCAATGAATCTAGAATGTGTCTAGGTTCATTGTATCTGACATTTATTTTTCTGAGAATAGTAAAACGTTATTATTCGAATTAGAGATTAAGGATGGGAAATTTCAGGTTTTTGGCTTTGGATGGGATTACATGAGAGTATTATGCGATAAAAACTCCCACTACCTGAAGAGGTTGGGATTACATGGGAGTTGGTTTCGGAACAGATTATCATGCCCTATATAATCTTCTTTTGGGTGAAACCATAGTTTTACTTTTCTAGCCGCAAAAACCAAGAACCACGAAACAGAAATTATGCCATCCCTTCTCTCTAGGTTTTCAAGAGCTCAAAAAAATATAGAGCTAGCACTCACTGCTTGTTTCGTCGCGTGGATACCGGTAGATAGCAATTCCGCAAAGGACAGCTTTTGGTGGTTGCAGCGCATCATCTGAAGAAAAAATCAATCCGAAAAATTGTAAGCCTCTTTCGGGTTTTTTCTATTCCTATAGTATGAACGGATTCCTTCACCAGATTCATCAACATCATTTGTTGAACTTGTTTGTCATTTCAATAGTGAACTTTTTGTTAACACCACGAGTTCTTCTTCTTCAATAGCTTGTGATGTTGTATTTTCAGTAGTACTTGTAGGCACATCCTCCACACAAAAATTTACTATTTCCATGATTGAGTGAGACGTTTTATTTTACATTTTGTATGACCGACTTCTATTTGAATATTCTAGAAATACTTTTCATCACTCCCGCATCAAACTTTCTCAATTACTCTATGTCATTTCGGATATATAACACTTACTACCAACGACATGAAAGTAACTTACATTGGGTGTCTTTTCATTGCAGATCTCATAAGAATTTTTGCTTGTAAAATGTCTCGGATATGTTCTATTGATGATATGAGTTGTTGTGCTGGCAGCTTCTGCCCACCATCTGTTGGTCATTTGTTTGGACCTTGAAATACCATATAGGTTGAACATAAGAGGGGTGAATTATGTTTAAAAAAATGGCTTTTCTTAAACTTTTTTTGACTAAGTGATTACCTTAACAACATCAATTGATTAAGCATATAAGGTGAGTTAAATGTTGATGCAACTTAGATGACTTAAGTGTTTAAATGCAACACATATGAATACAAGACTATGAATATGATCTTGGAAATGCTAAGTCAAGTATCCTATATGCAAAGCTTGTAATATAAAACACCATAAACCATATGACCAAAGCCAAGCAATATATAAAGCTAGTAAGCATGTGTAAGTTTTAAAACCAACTCTTAAACAACTAAGTTCATGTAATCATGTGAACAAGATAAAGCAATTCATGAACTATAAAGTAAAGGAGTGGGGGTTAGAGAAAACGAACACGATGATTTATAGTGGTTCGATCAATAAGATCTACATCAATTACCTTAGGACACACCTAATGATTTTGTCAACACTACTAATGGATTCCCTTCACAACAAATGCAAGGTGTGATCAATATTTTACATAAGTGGACAACTCACAAAGAGTTTTACCCTCAACCACTTTTCTAGCCCACAAAGAGCCTTGCTCACACATAGCTACAACTTGCCTCACAAAGAGGATTTTTGCCTCACAAAGAGGACTCCCCTCACAAAGAACATTTTTCTACTTCGCAAAGAACTAAGCTTACAAAAAGGACAAACACTCCAAAGAGTGAAGCTCACAAAGAGTTTTTTCCTAACTCACAAAGAGCTAGTTCTCACAAAGAGAAAGGAAATAGCATCTTACAATTGAGACTTTACAATTTAGCTCACTACAATAAATCCCTCAATGGATTGGATATATAAATGATAACTTTAATCACTTTTGAGAATAGAAGAGAATATGAATGTTAAAGCTCAACTTAAAATGATGAATTTTGAAATAGATGAAGAATTAAAGCTCTTTGAGTGTTTGGATTGCTTGTTTATAAAGTGTATATCAAATTCCCTCTTATGGCTTGGTTAGTTTTGAAAAGTCAGCTTTAGAAGCTTTATATAGGGGCCGAAATACACAAGCAAATTGAGTTACAACGACTATATTTTTGCCTTGAAAAGACAGCTCTGATCGACCGCAATAACTAGTAGGTCGTCTGGAGTCCTTTTGAGTTAAAGAATAAAGGCTTAAGTAAACACTTCGGTCGACCACATGAAGTGATCAAGCTCGATCGACCGACCTAAAGCAGGCTCGTCCGAGGGAATATAGCCGTTGGAATCTTGGAACATTCAAAATCTGATGAGTTACTTGAT
The DNA here is from genome assembly GCA_026122235.1 of Vinca minor. Classification (NCBI taxonomy): domain Eukaryota; kingdom Viridiplantae; phylum Streptophyta; class Magnoliopsida; order Gentianales; family Apocynaceae; genus Vinca; species Vinca minor. The sequence continues at coordinate 540,560 of JAOCZM010000248.1, forward strand.
GATGAATATGTGGAAGCTTGGGATGGAGATTTATTGAGTGATCTAACATGATCATTTATAATAACTGAACTAATATATTTACTCTTTGAACCTTTAAGTTGTAATAACTCTTAGTAAGGACTTGCATTTTATTATAATGTAAGACTTTGTTTTCCTTTAATAGTATTATATAATGAAACTTATTATTTCTGCTCTAGGTTTTGTGCCTCATTGGTATATGAAGTACTGTTAGGTCATCACCCGGGTACGGGGTGTGACAGCTTTAAATAGCTATGGAGCTTAAATATGTAACATAAATTTTCAATTATGCAATTTTACAAAACAACTAGAAATTTTATAATTTAATATAATGAATTTGTACGGAATATGTATCAAACTAAGAACTAATAGAAGATAATAATTGCATACAATTAATGCATTATGATAGTAGAATAGATGTTATATATATATATATATATATATATATATATATATATATATATATATATATATATATATATATATATATATATATATATACACACAAAGACATGAGTTAAAAACTTTTCTAATAACTATCTAAAAAAAAAAGAGGAAAAACTAAGATACTAAAACAAACTAAGTGTATATAACTATATCCTTCTACTATAGATAATGAAAATTATATACCTTTGTCAATGCTTAGATCTGAAAGCATGAGTTTAATCCCTTGGCTAATGGTGATGTGCAGGAAAAATGATGATTTTTGGCATTCTTATTGATGCACATTGGAATTCTACAAGTCTTGCATTATGAAGTAGTTATGAAAATTAAATAATGTGAATTTTCAAGTTCTAGATAGAGTTTGCAAACCAAAAATCCAAGAGTTTTTCTTTTATAATTAGGCACATAAATAATGCATGGCTCTTTCTTTTATAAACGGAAGAAGGGTATTTGCTATTGTGTTTTCTTGAGGAAACAATAAAAATGGCCTTAGAGATTGGTACTTCAGGATTATCCTCCACAGTACTCTTCAGTTTTCTTCACTTTTGTTTCAAAACTCAGATTAATGATTGTTATCATATGTTTTACAAGCAACAACGCCACTTGTATCTTGCTGTCAACAATAATGACTTTGCTATTGAGAATAATAGAAGGTATGTCTTATATTTCTCAAATATATCGTGGAATGATTATGCTACATGGAAGAATAACATTTTTTAGATGTTGATGAAATCAAATTCATTTACGGAGTTAAATTGGTTGAAAATTTTGTAGGTGTTGAATGCAAGGAATATAACAGCCAACTCTCTCTTAATTCAGATATATTCAATATCCCACTAATTCAGATTCGAAAGTTTTGTTTGTTTGCAAATTTTCACATCCATTCTAAAGACAAAATCAAGAAAAGCAAGAAACTACTGTATTATAGATTAAGTTATTGTTTTTTTTAATAAAAAAAAAAAAAACTTTGAATATTGGTTGTAGATAATGTTTCTTTCCAATGAATCTCAATTATATCTTTTGATAGTGAGGTATTAAATTCTGTAAAATAATGACAAGTAAATAGATTTCCTATACATCCCATGCCTGAGGAGAAGGGAGAGAGGATTGAAAAAAAAATGGTTTCAACTAAAGAGCTTGTGACGCCCCGGCCCTCTCGGGCTGGGAAAGTCGCGTGCCTCTCGGCACTGGGTTCTATCTTTTACAAACGCCAAGGCTCTAAACAAACATTCTATTACCCAAATATATATAATATCCACAAGGTTACATTAAAATTCAATAAATTACAAGATTAAACTTCATTTATCCAGATCGCTAATCCCAAGCTTCCGCTGCGCACTCTGATACCCAAATTATTGCACAATCTTCTGATACCTGTAGAGGGGGAAAAACAGTTGGAAAACGTGAGCCGAAGCTCAGTGAGGGCCGTGCCAGTGGTGCGTATGTCTTTTAAAACCATTTTCCTTCCAAAGTACTTTATTTTCATAAAATAGTTCGCACAATGAGAACACCACATATATATTGATTATAATAAGGGGCCTGATTTTCTAAACAATTGTACGAGACCGTCGAGGTGAAATTGACATAGGCATGATAATAACAACATATCACATTTCATACGGGCCCCCAAATACAGATGTTCAGAATCAGGACTCTAGAGGTGGCTCACACCTTTGGTGTAGCACTTAGCTCCTTCAAATCAAATAATTGGACCCGTTTCAATAGACTCATAGTCTTATCATGCCATGTCAATATTTACAGGACAAATCTGTATAAGATTCAGTCAAATTTATCATTTCCAATGCAATAACATAATATTACAAAAATGCCCCTATACAGAAAGATATTTCATAGTGACAAATAAATGTAACAATGCATGTCATGAGTGGATCCAGATCATGAGTGCAATGAATAAATGAATACACAATACTTATATATAATTTTACAAAATGGTTAGGACCACTCACCTTAATACTTTAGATCTTCTAGTAATATAAAGATGTTATCTGATTATTCCTCATCGATCCTTATTAAAGAATATAATTCACCTTGTGAAATGTCTCGGTCCTGAGATCCAAAATATATCCATAGTTATAAAGACTCTCGAAGAACAAGTTAATCACCATCAACATCCTTTTTCCGAGAGTTCTTGAAGATTAAGTAACAATTAGAATCCTTCAAGCTTTAGTTTACAAATAGTAGAGAAATTATCACCTTATCCTTAACATTCTTGTTACTAACAATGTCGCAACCTTTATTAAACCATCCCATTACATTTCTTTACCTCTATTACACCTTCTAAGAAATCAGAAATGACCTTCCATGACATTTATATCATGTCTAGCTAGCTTTAAGGATCACATATCTATTCACAACTCACATTCAAAGATAGAAATACATTCATATTAACCATTCTTCTTTTAAAAATACGCTCATCAAAGAGCAGCCGCAGTTAACACTAAAAACAGAGAAAACAAGGACTCCTATTACTAATCTTATTGTCCCAAAACTAGTAAAAAAAATCAGAAAGTAAGAGTACAACATATAGATTAAAGAGCAATCCGGATTCCATATTGATTTCCAAGAACAACAAGCAAATTCATGGTAATTGAATGATCATTGGAGAATAAAAGGAATAGTACAATCCTTCTTTAAGAAACAAAACTCTCATTGAAGAACATTGACATTTAGAACCCGGAACCAGAGGAACCATAATACACTCATATATTAACCTTCTTCTCTCCAAAATGCTAACCAAAATAGGAGCCCGAACAAGCAAAGAAAACAGAAAACAGAAAATAGAATACAGAATCAGCAATAACATAGATACCTTCCAAAGAGTTCAAAACAGAAAAGCTAATACAAGAACAGAATCACTAACAATAAAAGAAAGCAGAAATAAGAAAACAGAACAACCGAAAACAGAGCAAGAAAAAGACAGAACCGAGGCAGGCATAAAAATTCTAACAGAGAACAGGGGAAAATCCGACACCAATTTCTAGCTACCTTCTCAATTTCCTATCATACTTCAATCCTTTAACCATAATCTACCCAATCCTCTAGAAAGCAAGAATTTAAACATGGATTTCCACTAATATTAGAAAATCAATTAAAAGTAAGAATTCTTACCAAGAATTACAGTTTAACCCTTTGAAGATTAGATAAAGGTGAAATACTTGATTTAGGTAACAAGCGTGAGTGATAAATTGAGAGAAAAAGGATGAAGGAGGAAGGAAATCCGAGAGCAAGCAAAGGCAGGGAGAATTTTCGGAAAGGAGAAGAAGAAAAATCTGAAGTAGTTGACGGGTTGAAGGGGGAAAAGAAGCAGGAGGTGTAATTGACTCCTCAATTTTTCTACATGTGTGCATATGACTCACCTCATATGTACTATTTACAATTTCCGTCCCTCAACTATTACAATTAGCAACTTCGGTCCTAAACTATTAACAATTGCAAATAAAGTCCTCGTCTTTATTTTATTTTATTTATCTCATTCCAATAATATTATTATTATAATAAATGCTTAAAATGCGGGTCTCACAGAGCTTGCTAAAAGCCTTGATTTATTTTTTTAAATTGAGTAATTTGTTACAAAATATTTATGAATTCACTGTGTTTGTTGTTTACAGAAAGATGGGAACAACATTCCACGGTATATAATTCCTGATTTTTTATGAAAAAAAAATATATTAAGTAATTGTTAGGAGGAAAACAAATCCAAGAAAAAGTAGAAGGGGAGAAGGCTAGCGTCGGTAGCCACAATGGTTAGTAATGGTATTACTCATTAGCATCTATCTAAACTTAATCAGAACTTTACCTCAGCTTGATAGAGAGCTCGCGGAGCTGTTTAATAGAATATGATTAAAAACAATAAAAAATTCAAAGTAGGAACATGAAACCCAATTCTAATTCAACAGAAAGCACTGAATATCGCGCATCATGCGGGTTTGAGCATTAATTCTAACTTAAAAATTAAGGCGAATAGGTTAATTTATTTCTTGAAAGGACTAAATTGTAAAAGAATCGAAATTGATGTAATGAAATACAAAAGTAGATGGAAAGGCATTGAAGTCATTTTGCTTCCATTATTTTTCACATAAAATCATAGTATTTGGATTTCTATTGTATGTTTTTGCAACATTTGAATCAAAGTACATAAGCCCATAATTCATGGTAGTAAAATTAAATTAACCCTTTTTCATTCAGAGACTTTTGAAGCATAAATCACCCAAAATTTACATTTTAAACTATTATCAGTTAAAAAAAACTAGTTTGTTCATTGTTATAAACCAGAATCCGCCCATCCAAGTTTTTTTTTCTCTTTCTTTTAGAGATTTTATCCAAAACAAACTAAGGGGTTTACCCATAAATTGAGTGTGAAATAAACCAAGAGACTCTCTAACAAACCATCTTATGAGAAACCTTCCTTAATCAAATAATTCGTGTTACGAACGTTTGACCATTTATACCGCTCTACCACAAATAAATACACAACATTTCCTCAAAAATGGGGAAAAGATGTGGTAAAGAGAAAATTTCTCTAGAAATCGAGCCCGTAAGGGTGACCCCATTTATTTATAAATAAGACCCCCTCTCTTTGTGAGAGAAACAGAAGCTGATCACCCCACGACCCAATCTCCCTTTTCCTTTATCCCTTCTTTTGTTTTTCCCAAAGAAAATAAATTATTAAAAAAAAATCACTCCAACCAACCATGGATCCCTACAAGTTCCTCCCTTCAAGTGCTCACAATTCTCCTTTTTGGACAACCAATTCTGGTGCACCAGTATATAACAATAACTCATCCCTCACATTGGGAACTAGAGGACCAATTCTTCTTGAGGATTATCAGTTGGTGGAGAAACTCGCAAACTTCGACCGTGAACGCATCCCAGAGCGTGTTGTCCATGCCAGAGGTGCCAGTGCCAAGGGTTTTTTTGAGGTCACTCATGACATTTCTCATCTTACTTGTGCCGATTTTCTTCGTGCTCCTGGAGTTGAGACACCCGTGATGACTCGATTCTCTACTGTCATCCATGAGCGTGGAAGTCCTGAAACTCTTAGGGATCCCCGAGGTTTCGCTGTTAAATTTTACACCAGGGAGGGTAACTTTGATTTGGTGGGAAATAATTTCCCCGTTTTTTTCATTCGCGATGGAATGAAATTCCCAGATATGGTGCATGCTCTGAAACCAAATCCAAAGACCCATATCCAGGAGAATTGGAGAATCATGGATTTCTTCTCCCATCACCCTGAGAGCTTGCATATGTTCACATTCCTATTCGATGATCTCGGTGTTCCACAAGATTATAGACACATGGAAGGATCTGGTGTTAATACTTACACTCTAATCAACAGTGCTGGAAAAGCTCATTATGTTAAGTTTCACTGGAAGCCAAATTGTGGTGTGAAATGTCTGCTAGAGGAAGAGGCTATTAAGGTTGGAGGAGCTAATCACAGCCATGCTACACAGGATCTGACCGACTCCATTGCATCTGGAAACTACCCAGAGTGGAAACTCTTTATCCAGACTATTGATCCTGATCATGAAGACAATTTTGATTTTGATCCACTTGATGTTACCAAGACCTGGCCCGAGGACATCTTACCTCTGCAACAAGTGGGACGGTTGGTTCTGAACAAGAACATTGACAACTTCTTTGCCGAAAATGAGCAACTTGCATTTTGCCCTGCCATTATCGTCCCTGGAATCTATTATTCAGATGATAAGTTGCTCCAGACTCGAATTTTCTCATATGCCGACACTCAGCGCCATCGTCTTGGGCCAAATTATCTGCAGCTTCCTGCTAATGCTCCTAAGTGCGCTCATCACAACAATCATCATGAAGGATTCATGAATTTCATGCACCGAGATGAGGAGATCAATTATTTCCCGTCAAGATATGATCCTTGTCGTCATGCTGAGACGTACCCCATTCCTCCACCAACCTTGGCTGGAAAGCGCGATAGGTGCATCATTGAGAATGAGAACAACTTCAAGCAACCTGGAGAGAGATATCGATCCTGGACTCCTGACAGGCAGGAGAGATTCATCTGTCGATGTGTTGATGCCTTATCTGATCCACGATGCACCCATGAGATCCGCAACATTTGGATATCATACTGGACTCAGGCTGACAAATCTCTTGGTCAGAAATTAGCCTCTCGTCTGAATGTGAGGCCAACTATGTGAATTGTGAATGGAACAACAGAGTAACAGAGGGGACTTCATGGTTTATCATGATGAGAGATATTATCTCGAGTGACCGGAGTCTTTTATGAAGATTGTGGTTTGGTCAGTGTGTTGTGATAGTAGTATGTACTACTGAATAGGCTTCTGTAATTCTTGTTTATAATGTAACAATGTTTCCGATCTTAATAAAACTATATTATTACAAAAACTGCAAACTAAGCACAACGGGTCTTCAAAAGCCCCATCTTGATTTTCAGAGACTTCATAGGCATTTAAAGAAAAAGAAGAAAACTTTGAACGTGTATTTAGAGAATAAATAGCCATTTTGGTCACCAGGGTATTTTCGTCCTGCCACTTCGGTCAAAAGTTAGTTTTTTTAACTTTTTTCATCACTAAAGTTTTTCCATTCTGCCATTTTGGTCAAAATAAGTTTTTTCTGCCATTTTCATCACTAAAGTTTTTTAGGTCTTCCATTTTGGTCACTAAAGTTTTTCATTCTGCCATTTTGATCACTAAAATTTTTTCATTCTGCCATTTAGGTCGCTTAAAGTTAGTGACCAAAATGGCAGAATGAAAAAACTTTAGTGACCAAAATGGAAGACCGAAAAATCTTTAGTGATGAAAATGGCAAAAAAAACTTATTTTGACCAAAATGGCAAAATGGAAAAAACTTTAGTGATGAAAAAAGTTAAAAAAACTCATTTTTGACTAAAGTCGGGGACGAAAATACCTTGGTGACCAAAATGGCTATTTATTCTGTATTTAGATTAAAAGTTCTTAAGCTTTTAGAAACTAATGCCATTCATGCCAATGACATTTCAGAATATCACCTAGATGCTTAACAAACCAAGACCAAAGCAATTGTTTTGTAACCATTGTTAAAGACATAATTCAAGTAAATTAAATGCTTTACAAATTTTAGTTGGCAACATATCATCACTCACCGAATCTTGTTAAACAGGGAAATATGAACAATTAACTGAATACATGTTGTAATTTGCAAATTTCTCACATGAATGGTTTACAAAGTTGAATAATTCTGCAAGCACTTTGAACTAACACAATGCTCATGCAAATTATTCCAAAGCTAACAGATATATCAGCCCCTAACTACTACAACCTGCTAAGGACGGACATGACTGACTTATACTAGGTTTCTACCCATAGCAAGGTCTGATGGAGAGTTGAGATATGTCCAACTAAAACATCAAAACACGCGGGCAAAGTACATTTCATACAAACCCCATACAAACACTTGGTGTACAAACACATATTTTGTTACAAAAATAGCAGGAAATATTCAAAATAGACATGCTCATTCATTTCTTTTTTATAACAAAAATAACATATGTTTTTCTGTAAAATCACATAAAAATAATTTTACAGTAAATAGATTAACATGTCATGTAGCCCATAATTAATAAGTCAACATAATTAAGAAACGATAGTTTGAGATGCTGGAAAGCTCTGTCTTTCATTAGCTGTGAGTATATATATATCATACAAAGGAAGACCATATCAATCCTAAAACGTACAATTAGAGTCACTGCGATTGGAAATCAATGCTACTTACCATATCTAAGCCTATAGAATCCCGTAGGATATGCCAGAATATTACACACAATATTTACATTAATTACAATATCTCAATACTCCCCCAACTTTGATAAAATAGAATAAATTGAGGTTGTCCCAAGGCTTTGGTGAAGACGTTGGCGTGCAAGTTGGTGAAAACGACATAATATGGGTAATACTAATTTGATGCATTTGTTGTTACTGATTCTTCAAAAGAACGCATTTCTCTTCAAGTTTGCTTGGTAAGAAGTAAATGAAGTTAGGTGTTATGGTGTCGTCTTAGCCAACAACATCTCTGGTTCAGCAACTGTCTCAAGTATCTCAAGATTTTAGCCCCTTCTTCACTGTCATTGTGATGTCCAGGATAGAGATCCTTGTTCCCCTTTTGGAAATCACACACTGTCCCCTCCAAGTATTCATACAAGTCCCTTGTCTAAACCAAATTCAGTATGATTTTTGGTTAAGAAATTACTTTTTCCATCTGTCGACAACAATGAAAGTCATATTGAAGACTAATAAATCAACAAATACAAGGCCGGCAGCAATATGAATGGTACGTAACTTCAAATGAAAGTATACCTAGTTGTATTGTAATACAACTAGTAACAAGTCAAGTTGGTAATAATATAGTCAAATTGATAACATTATATGCCTGGATTACCTTTGGTTATATAATTGCAACGTCTTTGATTCCATCCTTTCAGATCTCACCATGAATCCCCCCATCATGTAACCCGGTGAGATGCCATTGAAACTATAACTAAGACATAGGAAGAGAGTTACCTTTCTCGATATAGAACTGGGTACATTCTCAAGATTCCAACAATTGTACTTAGAATAACTCCCCCTCTACTCTTTATGGATCTAAATGCCAGTGGAAAATCACCATCCTTGCCTAAGAAACATTAGGACATTGAAAGCCCTTAGAAAATCCAAAACGATCGGCCTAGTGAGCTCTATATGTCCCATTTATATGTAATAATAAGTTAGTTGACCTTGATACCTGAAATCAAAATATATCAGAAAATTTGCTCATGAAACGAGGGACAAAAAGGAGAAACGGGACAAACCCACACACATAATCCACCTCCACAGATCTTCAGATGACCACAAAAATTAAACTCACCAGAGGCACGAGGATCTGCATCATTTATCCACCAAACTGGAATCAATCTTGATCTCAAATTGCAGATTCTTGGACTTGTAACCCAAAGAACCCAACAAACTAAAGATCAGAATCAGCAACAATCAGTTTAGCAAATTGTTTCTTAATGAGCGGAGCCACAAATCCAGAAAAAAATGAAATGCAAATATTGCTCCAAAAAAAGTTGCTGCAAACCTCCAGAGATGCTTAGCCAACCTGCATCCAAAAATACATGTTGAGAGCTATCAAAAAGGACATCAAGTGATGCCATTTCATGACCTTTCATAAAATACAGAGTAATTGAGAGAAAATCACCGCAGCAGCTATAACAAAAAATGCTATCTTAAATATATTATTTTGCATCCAAAGCATTAATAAGATTTTCTTTATCTGAATTTACAATCTGACAAAATTATTTTGCCAAGTACCGGTTTTACTCAGAACATTACTCATCCAGATCCAGTGCTACATCTAAGCCGGCCAATAGTTCCAGCAACACCATTCCAAAAGCTGAAGATATCAACCTTAGTAGTGATTTTCACCGTCACTAGAAACATTCAAATTTACATAGCAATGAGAACTTTTTATATGTGAAAGTGAACAGTAACGAAAAGATTCAGATTTTTTTTCTAAAGGATTATATGTATTCCTATTTCTTTGACCATCTGGAAAATGACCATAGCGCCTGCATAAGTATGATCAAGGCTTCAAAATCCATACGTAAATGAATGAATAACATAAAGTTTCCTGCAAGTACAATCTTATCTTTTTACCAGCATCTTTAGGTGCAAGGCATCTAAATGCCCTGGCAAGTCCTGTAGCAAGTTATATCAACTTTTTCCCAAAAAGCATATCAGCTAAGAGGATATTTTCTGATTTGGGATCCTGATGTATTAAGCATCTGAAAGCCAAACTGTGAAGATACTTTTATAGCTAGTTTCATAATAAAGAAAGCCAACAGCAGAATCGCCTGGCACTGCTGCACTCATATTTAACAGTGGTTACAGGATGGCCAGTACCTCATAGCTAACTAAAGGGGAGAAACAAATATTGCTAGAATGTAGGGACATTCTGAAGAGGGATAACACGACGATATAAATCAGAAAATGGGTAATACATCTCAAGAAAAGTGTGAATATCTGGGTGGCACACGGACTAATATCTCGATTCAAGATGCAAAATGAACCCTTAGTATAATGCGGAAGCAACTATATAATATAAAGAAGAGAATTACCAAAACCAGCAAAAACACAGTCGGTTGGACTAGAAGAATTCAAGCCTGTGTCCAAAATCAGTCCAAAGGGATTCTATTTGTATCTTAGAAGAAAATTTACACGGTAATTCATATACAAGAATAGCATATTCAATCAAAGAAACAAAAGCACAAAAAATTACCACTTGCTCGAAACAAGAATATGCTTAACACTGATTATCCTTCCAAGAGAGTAACACAAAATTCAGAAGGCAAGTAAAAACATCTTTGCATTCGTAGCAATAGGGAACCATATCACAAATAAGAGAACAAGAAACCTATAACTCCAAGAAAAAGTAACTTTGTAGAAATATCGAGTACTCCTGCTCAGCTATCCTTATAATTCTGCAAAAGGAAAATTTAAAAAGAATGAATTTGCAGACTACGCAAAAAAGCAGCTACATAGCTTTGAATAATTAACTCTTCATTCAGCAGAAACTGATCGACTTCTTCAGTAGAAAAGGAAAAAGAAAAAAGCAACTGATCGACTTGAAATACCATCAAATTACTAATACAGGAACTCTAGATATGGAGATCAGTCGGCTTGTCTACACGATTACTATTTTGCGAAGTCGAAATACTATCAAATTACCGATACAGAATATTAATCAATTGCATAAAACCAGTGTATGAAATATACCATGAGATAGATGTGATCGTGAAAGTTTGTTATTCAGGACAAATGCATTCAAAGGAACAAAACATACTCCTACATTCAAAACAAAAGTATAATTAGCTCAATTAAGCACTTCCAGTTTATGCATCCATCATCCTTTTTTACACAAATAAATTTGGTTAATGGTTGCATTTTGATTTTCGCTAGATTTTGGCATTCATGGCATATGCCAATGAAGGATTCTTCAACAGAAGATTCCTGAAATAACCTACGAATGCCAATCCTTCCAGCCGTTTAAATTCAAATGGAATGTCAACCATGCATAGCTAAACTTGATAAAATACGGTCTTCCTCCCACATAACATAGATAAAATTATCAACTATGACACAAAAATTTGATCTTTCACCACCCAAAAATATGACATTTTATCAGTTATTCAAAAAAAAAAAAACACTTTGCTACATTCTACTTTTATCAGATCTGCAGATTTAATGACTTGACATTAGGATTTTGAATGGCTCTCTTTCCATCAAATAGCATGGAGACCGAGATCATACTCTCGCCAAAGGAAACATGAATCTTCTTAATTCAACTTCTTTACCTTAACTGGAAATTCAAAACAACCTCAATCTACTAAACAATCCAAAAAGGTCAGTCTAATATTATAATAAATAATTCTCCTACAAGGGTTTGAGTTATACAAATTCATCCAAACACTACTATATTTTGACCATAAATAATAAAGAGTTCCCCAGCTAACATTGTTAATATTATAATATTATAATAAATCAAAACAACTAAATGCTTAACAGCATTGACAAAATAAGGTTTAACAAGTTGATAATTTCATCGACAAAGCAACTTCATTTGTTTACTCATCAAATGTGTTTTCTTGAGCAGAACCTTAGCTTCCATCTCGTCTAATTTCCTCCACTCCTCGTCCAATTCCTTAGCCTTTGATCTATCTATCAAAGACAAAGTTTCCCAAAAGTACTTACGCACACCAGATTCAACTTTGTCGTCAAATGAAAGACACAGATGAGGATACATCTTTTCACTCACATCCTCTTCCTCCACTTTCTTATCATTGCCCCAAACTTTTTCGTGAAAGGCGAAATATTTGGCCATCATGAGGTTTAGAGGCAGAGAAATCAACACCTTTCTCCACATTTCTCACAAACTTGTCCTTCAAATTTCTGAGCTTTTCATAAATTTGAATAGTTGTCAATTTAGAATCAATATTAACCAATGGATAGAATAACATCATATTATCAAAGGGTTCAGCACCTTTGTCCTTCAGATAACAGAGAGCACATTTGAGCAGAGAAACCTCTTCAGCCTGGCTCCATAATCTCGGCGGAACAACTTCTTTCCCTTTGGCCTTTTTTATTGGAAGTTCTTTTTCCATAATTTACGGCCAAACTTTTCGAAGAAGAGGACCGAGCATCCGCCACAGTTTTAATGGTAAATTCAGACAAACTGGTAGTGGATTTGTCTCCCTCTTTCTCCCAATCCAATTCCTAATCATTTTCTTCTTTGTCAGGAGGAGGTGGCGAGTTTTTGGACTTGTTCTTCTTACTTTTTTTTCTGATGAGAAATGGATGGTTGGTTTAACTTCAAGTTCGGAATCCTCAACACGTTCTCCTTCTTCCAATTCAGAAGGAAGAGGAGAAGTAGTAATTAGAACATTCTTTGGTACTGTTTCTGACATCATCAATTATTGTCGGAACTAGAAATTATATTCTCAGAAATTTGGAGGAGGATGCAGAGGAATAAGAGTTGATAAGGGGTTTAAATAGAGAGTAGGAGGGAAAGGGAAAAGACAAATTATCAAAAAGGCCGCCATCGACATGAGACAGAAACCGAAGAGGTTTCCATGAGATAGATTGTACAGCCAATGGGAGGAGGAATGTCTTTCTTGGGACTTGTTAAGAAAATAGACGTTTTAGTTTCCTGTTTTTTGCTTTTAAGAACAATCACAAAATATATTTTTTTTTTTGGATGAAAAAAAAAGTATAATTTTCTTTATCCTTTATTTTATTCTTTTGGCAAATTAGTGAAATTCCTCGCTAAACAATTGGTAATTTGAATTCTTAAAAGCTTTTTATTTTATTTTAGATTCTCAAATAATTTGCGAGTTAGTGAAATGAATCATTATGTTCAAAGATTAGTTAGTCAACCAATTTTTAAAATGTTCCTATAATATATTAGGGATATTTTTTGGCAAATAATCGCCTGTACTCGTATGTGTACCCATTTCTGTGTCCAACCAATCACAATTCACCATGTGTTTATATAATTAAAAAAATAATCACATGACGAATTTTTATTGGTTGTGCAAGGAATGGATCACATACGGGTACAGACGATTTTTACCCGTATTTTTTTGGTATTTCTTATACCACACAACCTAAACCATACCCAAACCCATCCAACCCATTCCTTAACTCATATACCTCCTCCATTTTTTCTTATTCATCATCATAATCAATCACAATTACCATAAAAACAAAATCCCATCCCTTCAATCCTGAGAAATTAAAAACTTACCTCAAATTTGAAAATTTTCATGAACTGGGTTTGGAAATTTTTGAGTCCATTCCAGTGGTTTTCTTTGAATTGTGATTTTCATATCCTTGAGAGAATCAACCTCCTCTTCTTTCACGGCCGGCCAACATAGCTAGGATTTTGATTTTCCCCATTGCTCTGTAAATTTCGTCCCAATTTAAAGCCTTTATTCATGTTTTCTCTTGTCGTTGAATGAATTTGAAACAAAAATGTGCGCGCTCCAATGGACATTTCCATTTGAAGACCCCCTTACTGATGATGTTGTAATATCATAATAAAACGGTTATATTTGCTCCCTCATTCTGCATATTGATTGAAGCTAGATGAGAAACTATTGAAGAATGAAGGTTTTATATGTGTGTGTGTGTGTGTGTGTGAAGATAATGGATGATTATCATCACCTGCAAATGTCGAGAGAGCTCATTTATTTGATTGAGGAAAGGTCAAGTTTAAGAACATCAATGCGAGCAGTTTTGTTATTCTTAAGAATGTTCTACTTTACTTCTTTGCAGCTTTGTTAAAATCAGGCGATAAATTCATTATGCAAGTTGGAAATCAGTTGTAGAACAAAGCAAGTGATAAATGAGCCAAGAAAATTGTGACGTGCAGCAGTGTGCAGAAGCTGTGCAAAACATGAAAAGAAACAAGCAATTGGGCTGAGGATTTGGGCTGAGTCTTCTTCGAACATGCTGTCATCGGAACAGTTGCAAAGTCGAAGCTATACATCAACAGTTGTCTTACTTGGTCCAATACACTATAGAGTGGTCTCCCAGATGTTAAAGTTGTTGTCAGAAAAGGAGTATTTACAACACCAACTCAAATCCCTTGAATCCCAGCTAGATCAGTCTCAGCCAAGCCTATTTTCCTAATCCTACTTCCCAACATCATTTGTTAAGCCCTCATTGACAAAATAGTTCAACCCTTTTAATCCCAACCTCTGTCACAACCTACTCACCAGCCTTAACCTTATGGAAATATTTACCCCAGCACAAAAAGAGACCAGCTCCATCATCAAATCCTACACCAGTAACCTCTTAAGTCAGATTTAGAACCTCTCGTTCACACGGAAAAGTCTTGTTTATAAAGGCCAGCTTCTCCCCTGAACCAAATATTCCAACTTCTTCCAATTTCCCGAGTCCTGTCAGTCTAGTCTTCTGAAGTCTGCCCAAATGGATCTTGTCAGTCAATCGTGTGCACAGTCTCATTCGGAGTTCCTAACCAAATGTGTGTATATGTAATGTTGAGTAGTGCCCAATTGTGTAAATAGCCTGTGAATATTAGACTAGATATTTTTCCTCTTTCTCTTGTAATTAGTTAGCTCATTTTCCTTTTTTGTCCAGCTGTAATTATAAAAGGAAAATAGTTATAACTACTTTGTAAAGTGTATAAATACTGAGAAGTTCTCTTCTCTTCATAATATAGAAAATCAGAAATTTTCACAAATATTTTCATTTTCTCTCTGTGCAAGGTCTTTTTGTTCTTCTTCTTAGTTCTTAGATCCTTTAGGTTTTCAGCATAATTCCTCTCAATTGAATAATATTTTGCCAATTGATATGGATTTATCATGGTATCAGAGCAGTAGCAGTGAGGCTACTGATTGATTGACCTCCGCATTACAGTTACTGAGAAATTGATTGTGTATTCTTCCTGTGAGTGATTCGTTTTCCTTCTTGATTTCGGATTCAGATATTGGGGTAATTCCTTGATCGCATTGTAGCCTACAATTTGTAGTGTGGTTATATCTGTTAATTGTTGATTAATCAGTGAATTTTTTGTTCATATTGTTCATATTTTGTTGATGATAGTTATTTCTGAAATCATTCCAAGGCATAATTCATTCTCTGCTGTTTGTTAGAGCTATTGTATGATTCTGATTCTGATTCTTATTCTATGAATCAAAATTCTGATTGTGTTCTAGAAATCTGATATGTAGTTGTCATACTCAGATTCATCTACATCTTGTGTTAGGTTTCTGTTCCTCCTGGTTCCTATAGGTATTCTGGATTTGTTTTTGTTCTCTGATTGTTTAGAGTACAATTAGGTCAATCTTCCTTATCAAAATTCTTTGCTTTTCTGAGTAGAGAGTCTCATTACTCACATTCTATGACTACTAGTACAAATATGTCTAGTGTTCCTGCACATCTTGCTATTTCAAGTGTTATTTAAATTCCAGTGACTCATCATTTTTATCTTCTCCCAAATGAGAACCCTAGCCTAAAGCTAAGTGGCATATTAATGACTGGTGGAGAATTACTTCAGCTGGCATAGAGCAGCTAGGACTCTAATAACCAAAAACAAATTAGGATTTATAAAGAAGGTTCATGGATTTACTGTAGCTAAGCCTGATGAGCCATTATATCAAGCTTGGCAACAAGCTGATCAAATGGTGTTCACCTGGATCCTAAACAATGTAAGTGATAGTATAGGACCAATCATTCAGTTGTTGAACACTACTTATGAGGCCTGGAGGGACTTAGAAGAGAGATATCAACATGGAAACTTACACAAGTATGCAAGTCTGTTAGAAGAAATTTATAGTTTGAAGCAAGGGAACTCTTCAGTAACTTCCTACTTCACACAATTAAAAACTATGTGGGGTGAGTTTTTGTTTCTAAGACCCCTACCTCATTATACATGTGGAGGATTGGAAACTTTGCAAAGGTATTATGACAATGATTTTGTTGTCAAATTCATCAAAGGACTGAATGATGGATTTGCTACTGTGAGGTCTCATGCTCTCATGAAGAAACCTACACCAAACATCAATGAAATTTTCAATGATGCTTGTCAACATGAGAAATAGAAGGCCTATGCTGCACAACAGTCTGTGCGACAAGTATTGTGCAGCCAATGAGGGTCAAATAGTCTAGATGCTAACTCTGCTAATAATTCCACAATGCACTCAGCAGCTCATGTCACACACACAAATGCAGTGAAATGAAGTTTTCAGAGAGGAAACTTCAATAAGAGACAATTGATGTTCAGCCATTGTGGAAGACAATGTCATACATTAGATAGGTGCTACAAAAAGCATGGATATCCTCATAATGGATATCCACAGGCTAACCAAAATGCACAATCTGGAGGTTTTCAGCCACAAGGTATTGGTGCAAGAAGTTTTAGACCTCCTAACAACACTCATTTTAACACTCAACAAGGTATAAGTTATAAGCCTGTCAATGTTGTGGGCACAGCAACATGTCATTTCCAGGAGCTAACACCAAGTCAGGTATATCAAGGCTATAACCAGGGACAGAATCCTGGAGCATATGCCACCTTTGGAAATCAAGGATATACCTTTGCAACAAAGACTGATACAATATCTCTTTTTACAGGATTTACACAAGAGCAACAACATCACTTAATGCAGATTATACAAAGGATGAAAAATGCTGGAAACACAGGAAATGCAACTAATCCAAATGTTGTTAGTACACACTTTGCAACTATTGGAGCTACTGTGGCTGATGCTGCACTTGGACATATTCCCAAGCATCAAGCTTTACAGTAACACTTTGATGTCAATGTGGCATCAATAGGTACAAGTTTCTCTCCCACAGAATCAACTTGGATCATTGATTCTGGGGCTTCAGATCATATCACTATTACTGAACAGTTCTTTATTTCAAGCACTTCTGTGTCAAATGTATTTGTTCACCTCCCTAACAAATGCATTATACCAGTTGTAAAGAAATGAACCGTTCAACTTTCACACTCAATTGTGCTTAAAAATGTGTTGTTTGTGCCACATTTTAAGTTCAATATCATATTTGTATCCAAGTTAACTGCACAAAATGCTTGTTCAGTAACTTGTGTTTCTGATTATTGTTCTATTCAGGATTTGACTACCAAAAGGACAATTGGGACAGCTAAAGAGTGCCAAAGGACTCTATATATTTCAGTTAGCTCCATCTCTTGCTCCTACTTGTTTTTCTACTCAGTCTAGTGTTGTTTTACCTGTTAGTGCTGATGAAATAAATGCATTGTTGTAGCATTATAGATTAGAACATTTATCTTTACCTAGGTTGCAATGTATTAAAGCTATTTTTGCTGGTTCTTCTTGTAAATCTGTCAGACATAATGAACATTGCTCTATATGTCATATGGCTAAACAACACAAGCTGTCTTTCCCTTTAAGTACTTCCAAAACTACACACATCTTTGCTCTTGTTCATGTAGATATTTGGGGGCCTTTTAGTGAGCCTACTGTCCATGGTCATAGGTTTTTCTTAACTATTGTTGATGACTGCTCAAGATATACTTGGGTATATTTGTTGCAAACCAAATCAGAAGTAAGGTTGACATTGCAGAATTTTTGCACTTTTGTTCACACTCAGTTTCATATGACTATTCAAGTGATTAGGTCTGATAATGGGGGGGAGTTTAATATGTCTACATTTTATTCTAGCAAAGTGATTATTCATCAGACTAGCTGTGTATATACACCTAAGCAAAATGGGTTAGTAGAAAGGAAACACCAACATATTTTGAATGTTGCTAGGACCTTAAGGTTGTAGTCTGATATACCTCTTGAGTATTGGGGTCATTGTATTACAAATGCAGTGCACCTCATTAATATCACTCCTACACCTATCGTGAAGAATTCCACACCTTATGAGAAATTATATAACAAGATTCCTGCTTATACTCATTTAAAGGTCTTTGGTTGCCTTGCATATGCTTGTACTCTAGAAGAGGCAAGTTTGATCCTAGAGGTAAGCAATGTATATACCTAGGACATTCTTCAACCACCAAAGGCTTTATTCTGTTAGATAGTGATTATATGACTCTTTTTGTTTCTAAAAATGTAATTTTTGTGGAGCATGTGTTTCCCTTTTCTGTTATGAAAAATAAGCCATCTGATTCTCCTTCTATCCTTTAGTATAATCCTGATTATTCATAAGCTCTTCCTCTTGTTTTTTCAACAAATGCTCACGTTCCTTCCTTCCATGATACAATTGTTTCTAGTCCTTCCTCCCTATATATATCAGCTCCTTCTTCATCAATTCCTTCTGTTGATCAAGTTCCACTTAGAAGATCTACTAGAAATAGTCATCCTCCTTCTCATCTGCAAGATTTTGAATGTCCTACTTTATCCAAGACTTCTCCTCATACCATTTCACAGTTCATTACTTATGAGCTCCTTTCACCTACACATAAGTCTTATGTGTACTCTCCTGCTATTGAACAAAAGCCTGCTACTTATTCAGAGGTTGTTAGGTCTCAGGCTTGGAGGGAGGCTATGAATGTAGAAATTAAGGCATTAGAGGATAACCAAACCTGGATCTTAGTGTCTTTGCCTGATTGAAAACAGCACATAGAAAACAAATGGATCTCTTACAACAATAATCACATGAGCTTTCCTAAGTGCTAATACTCTTGTTGTTTCAATGCCAATTCCACTCGCACCACCTGCATATTTTGTTCATGTTTTGCTTATAGGTTAGGGAATGGGTCGAATGGGTTTGGGTATGGTTTAGGGTGGGTAGTATTGGAAATACCAAAATACCCCTAATATATTGAGAGAATATTTTTAAAACTGATTGACTAACAATTTACTAGCTAATTTTTTAACGAAAACACTCATTCCATTAACTCGGATAATAGATTGAGAATCTAAAATAAAATATGAGTAAATGACACTAAATGGTTATCAAGTATTTCACTATTTTGGGTTACGACCTAAAACAATTATTTCTTTGGATTTTGGCCATAAAAAATTTACGGGCGGCATGTTTTTGCTTTTGGCCAATTCTTTTAAATTTTTTGGTCGCCCGACCCGTTACACCAAACCGACCCGACCCACCACCAATACACCACTCCAACATTAAATTTTATCTCCGCCGACAACCCCCACCCAACACCTTCTTCTCAGGCGACCCGTTCCATCACCCCACCATTTTCATCCACCATCTCCGGCATTTTAATCTGCTCTTCCACATAAAGTAGTTCATAATTAACCATGAAGTAATGAAAGCATTTGACACACAAAAATTTTAAAGAAACCAAAAAACAAATCACCATTCTGTCGTCTATCAATGTACCCAGAAAGCCAAAAAAAAAAAGAATAATAAGAAACAAGCTCTGAAACTCTATTGAATTGGTGATGGTGCAAAAAGTTCGAAATTTGTCATCAAAACAAGCTGTGAAACAAACATTTTCATTCAAGATTCCATAAGAAGATAGCAAATTTGGAATTTGATGGAGCAGGGTTTCAATTGGGTTCCTATTCCCACAGTAAGAAATCTTTGAATTCTTTGAATCACAGTAAGAAATCGAACCCATCAGGAATCTTTGAATGGAACTGGGTTTTCAAGCAATTTCAGACCTCATCGCCGATGCCTCCCTCCATCACTCTATCGTCAATTTAAAGATTCCGGGCACGTGGTGAGAGGAGATTATGGCAGAGAATGGCGGTGGAAGAGTGAAATAGTTAAGGACCAAAACGCCCCTCACGTGCCGGGCACATGAGCGTTCTTTTAAAAAATTGGCCGGAATTTTGGTAGTAAGCTAAAACATGCGGCCCGTAAGTTTTTTATGGCCAAAATCCGAAGAAATAATTATTTTAGGTCGTAAACCGAAATAGTTAAATACTTTATGGTCATTTAGTGTCATTTACTCATAAAATAATAAACTTTAAAGAATTAATAGCCAATTTTGTCCTCAAAGTATTTACGCTTAGGCAGTTTTATCATTTTTCACATTTTTAACTTTTTGAGTCCACAATGATTTTATGGGCAGCCAAAATCATCCTTCAGTCCAAGAATTTTTAAAAAAACTGTCTATTTTGCTGACCTGTCCTAACGTTAGACTTCCCTCTCTCTCAACCAAGGGTAATTTTGGAAACAAAAATAAACTCTTGGATGAGAGTAAAGGATAAGGATAAGGAGTTTATTCTTTTGAGAATGGCGACGGACATGGTGGTGGAGGAATTCCATTGGAAGGCCTTGGCAAATTCTTGGTTTATATGAAAGGCCGATGATGATGAAGAAATGGGATTTTTTCTGGAATTTCCCTAATTATCCCAATCACATCAACTGGGTGCTCCGCCAGGGATTATTATTATTATTATTTTCTTTGACTGCATAATTGCGACTATTTGAGGGCTTAGAAATGTTGAAATTCAATGTGTTTGGAATTGGGGGTTTTGGATAAATGAGATTGGTTTGATTTTAATGACAACTTTGAAAAAAGATCGAGTATTTGATAACGGTGTTGGTGCCGCCGACGGTGGTGGGAAGAAAATAAAAAAGTATAATTTATTGTTAATAATCTCAATAAGAAATCTATTCAATGGAAGATTTCCTAACTTATATTTATAATAGACGTGGAAAAACGATGAAGGAATTCAAAGATTTGAAATTACGAAGCTAATTTCCTATCTCAACAGCCAATATTAGTACAAAATCATATTAGTTCACCATGGATGATGAGAAGTTTGCAAAAGACCCATGTCTCAGCAGTTCCAGCTTCCAAGTTTCTTCAGAATTCAACTCAAAAAGTAAATCCAAAAACTGGGTTTTTACCTAACCGTGGAAGTTCAATCGGGTTTAGGTATATCTCTGTTAAGATTCGTAAGGGATAGGGTTTATTTTTGTTTCCAAAAATACCCTTGAATGAGAGAGACATGAAGTCCACGTTAGGACAGGTCAGCAAAATAGACAGTTTTTTCAAAGTTTTGGACGGAAGGATGATTTTGGCTGCCCGTAAATTTAATGGGGACTTAGAAAGTTAAAAAAAAAGTAAAAAATGATTAAACTGACTAAGCGTAAATACTTTGAGGACAAAACTGGCTATTAATTCAAACTTTAAGGACCCAACATACCAATCTTAATATATATATTTTTTACTACATTTATTAGCACTAATAAATTTTTTTTAAGCATCTACAAAATTGTAATTTATTAGTAGTACACTTTAATTTAATGTAAAAAAAACATTTTTTATTGATTACAATAAAAACAAATTCTAATAGAAGTAGATTAGAAGTGGATTAAAAAGACAAAAATGAAGTTGATACGGGACCAAGACAAGGGCAGCCCTACTTCAAAGATCATCTTGTCAACATTCAAGGACCAATGACAAGATCAAGATCGATCAAGACTTTAAAGAATATGGCAGCCCTAATCCGAGACATTAAAGTTAAAGAGGAAGTGAACCTTCATCTAGAAGATAATGACAAAGTCAACCTCTTAACTTTCCGGGAAGATACAAATCGGCCCAAAAGAAGCGAAAGTGGCTAAAAAAGGGCATTTTAGTCTTTTTACATATTAAAGTCTATATTAGCCTATTCTAGACTTTAATTATTTTAAAGTATTGTTATTTCCCTTTTAGCCGTGTAATAGCAAGTAGTTGCTATAATAAAGGACATGTTGTCCATGTGTTAGTTAGTTTGTTAATAAAGAGTCCTAATGCAACTAGGACTCTTCATAGATTTGGTAGTTAGTATCTTTTCTAGCCGCCACTTTCTTGTTAGGTAGTTACTTGATAGCAAGTTGTTATTTAAGAGTCCTACTTCTTCAAGGACTCTTATTTGTTTTCAAGAGTCTTAATCCTTTAAGGACTCTTATTTCTTTTATGAGTTTCAACCGAAATCTCAACCTTACTTAAGGGAGATTTCGGCCATTGTAATACTCACGTTAGATATATTGATATTTTGGTAAGGTTATTCCTTAGCTTCTCGTGTTTGAACTTTTGGATAGAAATTCATTCATTCTTGAGTTACTGTATCAACTAGCTTGTTTCTCTAGTTGTGGTGTTTCAGCCTCCATTGTTAATTAACCTTCCCTTAGAGTTGCGTTGATTAAATTCCCATAGAAACTAGTTCGAGAATTGAAGAAAGATCAGGCTCAACTTAAGTCGAACCTTGCGGTTCTTCATCAGGTGGTATCAAAGCAAAAGGTTCTTCTCCAATTCCCGGTGTACCCTACGCACAAATTTTTTTTATTGTTTGCAGAAATTGACCAAAACAAAATACAAAAGCCGCGGCATAAAAAAGAAATATTGGGCAGCCCAGTGTCATTAAAAGAAAAAGCCTCTCGGTCTAAAGAAATTGGTAGCCGAGTTAGTATAGATTGAATAGTGAACTATAAAGCCATAAGCAAACTTCTTGGATTGATAGCGATCGAGCCTCGTTCAAGAATTGGCAAACGTTCCTCCTTGTACTTTTGAGCCGAAATAATACCATAAATTGAGTTTTGATAGCGATAGAGCCTCACTACTTGATAAATTCGGTCAAGATCAAGGGAAAATTCAAGCAAACAAGAACATCAAGAAGATCAAGATCATCAAGAACCGGTTTCTTTTCTCGATTAGGAATTCGTTTCTTCATCTTTTTCTTTCTAAAGCTTTTTGTTTAGGTCAAAGATAGGATTTCTTTCCTTATTTTTCAGCCTTGTGTCAACGCAACAAGTTAGGAACCCATTCTTTAAATCTAGAGTTTGAAGTTCTATACGAGCGGTGTTGGAATAAAGAGTGAAACTTTCTTTGCTATCTAACGTTTTTGAGTGTTTTCTTTTGTTTTTCTTATCTTATAACAATGTCTTTTGAAGGATCTCCATCAAAGAAAGGTGAAACCTTTGATCAAGAAAGATGTACAAAATGATAGAAGATATGACGAGAAACATGGCTGCCATGACAAGTAAAATTGATTCATTGCAAGGCCAACTTGCCGAGACAAATCAACATGTTCAACAAATTGATAATCAGCAACGTCTTCCTCAAGACAATGCCGAGAATCATATTCAAAGGGTTGAGAACATGGAACCACCAAGGGCACCACAATTGCCGAGGGTAAATGTGGCAAATCCGGCAATTCAAGCAAATCGGATTATCAACAATCCGGTATATCAGCCGAGAAGAGGGGATTACATTCAACAAGTTGATGCCAATCTTGGCTCCATCAAGACCAAGATTCCCCCTTTTGAAGGTACAAATGATCCCGAATTATTTTTAGATTGGATTCGTAAAATTAACCATGTTTTTGCTGTTCATAACTATTCGGAAGAAAAGAAAGTAAGGTTAGCAGCCATGGAGTTTTATGGATATGCATCCATTTGGTGGGACAAAGAATCCGCAACAAGGGCAAAAGTGGAACAACCGGAAATTTCCACTTGGGTTGAGATGAAAGCGGTTATGAAACGACGTTTTGTTCCTTTAAACTACTTAAGGGAACTTTACAACCGTCTACAAAGATTAAAGCAAGGCGATAAATCCGTCGATGAATACTACAAAGCCATGGAAATTGCAATGATTCGCGCCGATATTTGTGAAAGTGATGAGGCAACAATGGCTCGGTTCTTGGCTGGCCTTAATGACAAAATCCGGATGAAGGTAGAACGTGCTAACCTTGATAATATTACTGATATGTTATATTTTGCTGAACAAATTGAAAGGCACCAAAAGGAGAAGGGTTTAAATGCAAAACCGACAACTTACCAAGCTTGGAGGAAGCCGAATTCAACTCAGCAATTTTCTATTGTTTTGCCGAGCCAAAACAAAGGCAAAGAGGTATTTTATGAGGGCAAAACAGCCCCGGGACAGTTTGGGGCAGTAAGGTCTCAAAACACATCAAATCCGGGCAATACAAAGGTAAATTCGACTCCAATTGGGCCTCGTGAATGCTTTAAATGTAGGGGCAAAGGACATATTGCTAGGGACTGCCCTACAAAGCATACAATGATAATGTTGGACGATGGATCGTGGGTAAGTGATGAAGAAGCCGAGACACCCGATTTGAAGGAAGAAACCGAACAATGTGAGGAAGATTCGGGTAGTGGGAACATTTTGGTTACACGGAAACTTCTTTATTCTCAACCTTTGGATGATCTTCACCAACATAGAAGTAATCTCTTCCAAATCAAATGTGAGGTAAAAGGTCAATGTGTTTTAGTCATTATTGATAATGGAAGTTGTACAAATGTTTGCTCTTATGATATGGTTTCTGCACTTGATTTACCATGTAAGGCACATCCTATGCCTTATAAATTATCGTGGTTGAATAATAACGGTGAAATCAAGGTAGATAAGCAAGTTGAGATAGAGTTCGAGAGCGGGAGATATAAGGACTCGGTTTTATGTGATGTAGTCCCGATGATTGCAAGTCACATAATATTGGGAAGGCCATGGCAATACGATCGAAATGCAAATCACATGGGTAGAGAAAATACATATGTGCTTCAAAAAGATGATGTAAAGTTTAAACTAATTCCTTTGTCTTTAAATGCAGCTTGTGAGATTCATAAACAAATGGCCATCAATAGAGAGAAGAGAGAAAAGCAAAGAAAAGAGAGTGAGGGGAAAAAGCCGAGTGTTCCAAACCTTGAGGTAAAAACCGAGAGGAAAAATGAGGTAAAAGCCGTGAACTTAGTGAGACAAAAGGCAAGTTCCATCAAAGAGAGAAAAGAGTGTTTGTTTACAAGCCAAGGAAAGGTAGATAGGGCAATACGAGCAAAACAACCCCCTTGTTTTGTTGGTATTCGAGAAAAGCGAAAGGTCTCTCCCTTCTAATAATTTTTCTTTTAATCTAACATCATCTTCTCTTCCTAGTCTTGCTTTTGATCTTTTGAAGGAATTCCAAGATGTATTTCCCAAGGAATTGCCGAGGGGCTGCCTCAATTAGAGGAATCGAGCATCAAATCGACTTCATTCCGGGAGCAAGTTTGCCAAACCGGGCTGCCCTACAGAGCCAATCCGGATGAAACCCGAGAAATACAAAGGCAAGTCGATTTACTCCTTGAAAAGGAGCAGGTAAGAGAATCTTTAAGTCCTTGTGCTAGTCCTGTCATTTTAGTACCTAAAAGAGAAGGGACTTTCAGATTATGTACGGATTGTCGTGATATTAATAAAATAACTATTAAATATAGACATCCAATTCCTCGCTTAGATGATATGCTAGATGAGTTAAGTGGCGCTTTGATATTTTCTAAAATTGATTTAACTCAAGGCTATCACCTAATTAGAATGAAAGAAGGTGATGAATGGAAAACCGCTTTTAAGATTAAATATGGATTATATGAATGGATTGTTATGCCTTTTGGTCTTACTAATGCACCTAGTACTTTCATGAGATTAATGAACTACATATTTAGACACTGTTTTGGCAAGTTTGTTGTAGTTTATTTCGATGATATTCTTGTTTATAGTAAAAGCTTAGAGGAGCATCTAGAACATCTTAAAGCTGTTTTTACTATTTTAAGAGAAGAAACCTTATATGCCAAACTTGAAAAATGTGTTTTTTTGCACTAATTCGGTTAACTTTCTTGGCTATATAGTTAGTTCTCAAGGTATTTGTGTTGATCCGGTTAAAATACAAGCCATTCAAGAATGGCCGAGACCAACAAGTGTGACACAAGTTAGATCGTTTTATGGGTTAGCAAGCTTTTATAGGCGTTTTATTCGTGATTTTAGCACGATGGCTGCCCCATTAAATGAAGTAATGAAGAAGGATGTCTCATTTTTTTGGGACAAACCGCAAGAGGAATATTTTGAGAAGATGAAACAATTACTTACTTTTTCTCCCATTTTAGCTATACCTAATTTTGATTTAATGTTTGAAGTTGAATGTGATGCTTCAGGTTTAGGTATAGGGGCTGTTTTGCAACAACAAGGTAAGCCTTTAGCATATTTTAGTGAGAAATTAAGCAATGCTTCGCTTAATTATCCTACTTATGATAAAGAACTATATGCCATTGTTCGAGCCTTGGAGACTTGGCAACACTATTTGATCGCAAGAGAATTTGTCATTCATACTGACCACGAGTCTATCAAGTATCTTAAAGGCCAAAGTAAGTTGAATAAAAGACATGCAAGGTGGGTTTCTTTTATCGATACTTTTCCTTACATCATCAAATACAAGAAAGGTAAAGAAAACATCGTTGCCGATGCTCTCTCTAGAAGATATACTTTACTTTCTTTAATGCATGCTAAATTACTTGGGTTTGATCATATCAAAGCATTATATAAGGATGATTCAGAATTTTCAGATTTATATGCCCAATGTGAGCTCTCGGCTCAAAATTCATATTATAGGTTTGAAGATTTCTTGTTTAAAAACAATAGATTGTGTATTCCTTCATGTTCTATTAGAGAGTTAATTGTTAGGGAAGCACATTGTGGCGGTTTAATGGGTCATTTTGGTGTTGTTAAAACTTTAGATATTTTACATGAACACTTTTATTGGCCTAAAATGAAAAGGGATGTTAGGAAAATATGTGAACTTTGCTTCAAATGTAAACAAGCTAAAAGTACAAGCAAAGCTCATGGATTATATATGCCTTTACCTGTTCCTTCTTCACCTTGGATTGACTTATCCATGGATTTCATCTTAGGATTACCGAGATCTCAAAGAGGTAATGATAGTATCATGGTCGTCGTATATCGTTTTTCTAAAATGTCTCATTTTGTTCCTTGTAGGAAAACAAACAATGCAAGTCATGTGGCAGATTTATTCCTAAAAGAGGTAGTGCGGCTTCATGGAATTCCGAGAACAATAGTAAGTGATAGGGACGTAAAGTTCTTAAGTTACTTTTGGAAGACATTATGGAATAAATTGGGGACTAAATTGCTATTTTCCACATCTAGTCATCCTCAAACCGACGGCCAAACTGAGGTAACAAATAGAACTGTAGGGGTCTTACTTCGTGCTTTAATTCAAAAGAACTTAAAAGGATGGGAAGAATGTTTACCTATTGCTGAATTTGCATATAATAGAACTCTACATTCCACTATAAATAATTCTCCGTTTGAAGTTGTTTATGGTTTTAATCCCTTAACCCCGTTGGATTTAACTCCTTTACCTGTTGATGAGTATTATAATATAGAAGGTGATTCTAGAGCTGATTATATACAAAGGTTACATCAACAAGTAGCCGAGAATATCAAGAAAAGGAATCAACAAATGGCAAATAAAGCCAACAAGGGCCGCAAGCACATTTCCTTTGATATTGGTGATTGGGTTTGGTTACATCTTCGGAAAGATCGTTTCCCAAATGAAAGAAAGAGTAAATTACATCCAAGGGGCGATGGACCATTCCAAGTTGTTTCAAGGGTCAATGATAACGCATACAAAATCGATTTAAAAGGTGAGTATGGCGTACATTCTACTTTTAATGTTTCTGACTTATCTCCTTTTGATTTTGATGAAGACTTGGTGGCTGATCACGATGATGATTCGGGGGACGAATCATGCTTTTCAAGGGGGAGGGATGATACGGGACCAAGACAAGGGCAGCCCTACTTCAAAGATCCTCTTGTCAACATTCAAGGACCAATGACAAGATCAAGATCGATCAAGACTTTAAAGAATATGGCAGCCCTAATCCGAGACATTAAAGTTAAAGAGGAAGTGAACCTTCATCTAGAAGATAATGACAAAGTCAACCTCTTAACTTTCCAGAAGATACAAATCGGCCCAAAGAAGCAAAGTGGCTAAAAAGGGCATTTTAGTCTTTTTACATATTAAAGTCTATATTAGCCTATTCTAGACTTTAATTATTTTAAGTATTGTTATTTCCCTTTTAGCCGTGTAATAGCAAGTAGTTGCTATAATAAAGGACATGTTGTCCATGTGTTAGTTAGTTTGTTAATAAAGAGTCCTAATGCAACTAGGACTCTTCATAGATTTGGTAGTTAGTATCTTTTCTAGCCGCCACTTTCTTGTTAGGTAGTTACTTGATAGCAAGTTGTTATTTAAGAGTCCTACTTCTTCAAGGACTCTTATTTGTTTTCAAGAGTCTTAATCCTTTAAGGACTCTTATTTCTTTTATGAGTTTCAACCGAAATCTCAACCTTACTTAAGGGAGATTTCGGCCATTGTAATACTCACGTTAGATATATTGATATTTTGGTAAGGTTATTCCTTAGCTTCTCGTGTTTGAACTTTTGGATAGAAATTCATTCATTCTTGAGTTACTGTATCAACTAGCTTGTTTCTCTAGTTGTGGTGTTTCAGCCTCCATTGTTAATTAACCTTCCCTTAGAGTTGCGTTGATTAAATTCCCATAGAAACTAGTTCGAGAATTGAAGAAAGATCGGGGCTCAACTTAAGTCGAACCTTGTGGTTTTTCATCAGAAGTAGATTAGTAGTGACTTTTTAATTAATAAATATTTTCTATATGTTTCTTTTTTCCTTCTATCTTTTGGTTTACGCATCAAATTATTTAGTCAAGTGGTATGAATATAAGTTAAGATTTGATATCCAATAAAAAATAAAAAATTGATAGAGTTTGAATTTTTTTTTTTTTTTTTGCGAGAGGAAGTGTAGTGCCAATACTTAACATTTGAGATAAGAAATAGTATTCTAATCTAAAAATATAATTTTTCTTTTCTAAATTTTTTTTAATAGAAAATCGCTATTTATAGCATTAACTATTTACTAACTTTGATTTTTAGCACAAACTATTTATTAAACGATAAATATCATGGACTATTTACGGGCGCCCAATTATGTCCAATTAAGGATTCTGTCGACTTTTCAGACCAAAAAATGCCATGTGCCATCAGAACAAAGGGCAGAAATGTCCTTTCCCTCCACATTGAAATTGTATCAAATTTTTTAAAATTGACAATATTATAAATAAGAGGTTGCACATAATTTTTTATTGAATGAATTTGTTGAGTTTGTATTTAGTGGAAAAATTCCCTATGGGACGGTCCTTGTGGGTACCTGTGAGACATGAAGGCCTGCGGGACCCACCCTGCATGTGGGTCCTGTCTCAAATTATGTGAGAAGAGTGTGAGGCCGTACCCACAGGGCCGCCCCATGCCAGACTTTCCCTGTACTTAGTCCATTACATTGAGTGACAAAGTGTATAAATAAGATATCGTCATACTGGAGGAAATGCACTTTGGCCCCATTGTATAAGGATAAAGGGGATGTTCACGACTGTTCTAATTATCATGGAATTAAACTCATAAGTCATACTATGAAGCTTTGGGAAAGAGTGATTGAACATATGTTGAGAAAAAATATGAGTATTTTAGATACGCAATTTTGTTTTATGTTTGGTCGCTAAACCATGGAGGCAGTTCACCTACTAAGGCAAATGATCGAGCGTTATAGGGGGAGAAAGAATGATTTGCACATGGTGTTCATTGATTTGGAGCAAGCCTATGATAAGGTGCCTTGAGAAGTACTGTAGTGGGCGATAACTAAAAAATGTATATCTCGTAAATATATTGGCCTTGTTAATGATATGTATAAGGGAGTCAGTACGAATGTTGGGATTTCTTCAAAGATAACAGAAGAGTTTTGTATTACAATTGGTGTACATCAAGGTTTAGCATTTAGTCTGTTTCTCCTTGTGTTGGTTATGGATGAAGTGACTCGTTATATACAAGACTCCGTACCATGGTGTATGTTATTTGTTGACGACATTGTTCTGATTGATGAGACCAAAGTAGGTGTTAACGATAAGTTGGAGGTATGAAGACAAACATTGGAATCTAAAGGCTGTAGAAGTAGTAGAAGTAAAGCTGAGTATTTGAAATGTAAGTTTATGTTATATGAAGATATTTTGGGCTGAATGATTATGTGGTTATTGTATTCTTTGTATTGTTAGGGTGCATTGCATATAGTACCATACTTGCTATTTGAATGTCTATAGAGAATTTTCTTTAGTGGGGAAGTGTTAGAGAGTGCAAGTTTCGGAGACGAAACTTTCGTAAGGGGGAAAGGTGTGATACTCGTAATATTTTGCTTACGTGTTATTTTGCATGTAATTTATTTTTGTGTGATTAATTTCAATAACTTCCAGTATGAATGTTGTTATATCTTAGGAAATCGAAGTGAATTCTCAGAAGATATAGCAATTCCAGCAAGAAATAGAGAGAGATTAGAGAAGATAGAGAGAACATAACTCCAAATCCACCAATTTACAGAGAAATGAAATGACAAAGGGGAGAGAAAACCCTAGACAAAGATGAAAATGAATTCCCAAAATATCTGAATGAATTCAAATGCCCAATTCACTACTATTTATACCAAGTCTGCGAACCCCAAAGTGTTATTAAACAGACTCAGGGATCGATTCCCATTACAAACAATAATACCCCTATTATAACAAATGCTTACAGAACCTAACTAATCGACACAGAAGATAAATTTTCTTATATATATATATATATATATATATATATATATATATATATATATATATATATATATATATATATATATATATATATCTTTATTTTTATTTTGTCTTTTGCAGCTGTGCAAACAAAGTTGTGAGGGATTAAATTTAAGGGTTCAATTTCCAAGAATGTGTTTATTTTATACTAATTAATTCTTGATATTGAAAGTTGATTATGTATGAAGTATAATTTTATTGGTTTTTTGTCTTTCATATTAAATAAAGTTTTAATTTTTATTATTTTCTGGGTAGATTATTTGGGTATTCAGAAATCCAATTTGAATGTTGAATTCTACAATAAAGTTCACCAAAGTTTGGAATCCAGGTGATTTTGTGGTTATATTATCTGGGTTTCATTGTATAACCATAAAGTTTTAATCGCAAATTTTGAATTTTTAAACGTTTTTTTCTCTCTTGATATTTACAAAGTGTTTAGGAGTAAAGATAGTTTCTCATTTGATTTTCTCCTCTTTATTGCTGCACACCCATGACTCGGTTGGGGTTATAAAAGAAGTTGGCCCTGCAGAGTTAATTCTTTTAGATAACTAATTAATGGTAAATTCTTTCATTGTTCTGTAAAGTTTCTGAAAGTTAATACTCCCTCCATTCCCTATTAATTGTCGTCCATTCCCTATTAATTGTCGTTTAGGAGATATCTAGGTATCCAAATTAATTGTCGTTTAAGGTTGTTTTATTAGTTGTCAACAATTTATTCCAATTATACCCTCAACATTTTCCTTTCTTTATGAAGTAGAAGTAAGAGAGAGAGGAGATGTGGGGTAATATTGGAAGTTTAGGTGGAAATGACAACTTCCTTAATTTTCTCAAATTGTCTAAAGAGTCTTATATTTAGGAATGGAGGAGTATCTTTTTGGTTGAAAAGGGATTCAAAATACTTGATCACAGAGTAGGAAAAATAAAGAATGACAATCAAATTATGATTTCCTCAGGCTTTTGTTTCTTATTGAGCAATGTAATTCCATTAGTAGTTTATGGTTGAGAAAATTTTCTAAGCATATCCTGCACAAAAATTAAATGGTGTTAATTTTTTTAAAAATTTCAATTATCATATCCTATCATTTCGTTATGTAATATTGAAGGCAATGCAAATTTTTTGTCTTATAGAAATTTCCATTTCTTGATGTAAGTTTTGAATTGGCTTCTAATACTGTAAGGGATGATATTGATCTTTTAACTTCATAACTTTTTTTTAGTAGTAATATACAAATAATCTACTTTTTAACTAAAAGCTTATCAAAACGAGTTGTGTCAATTCCAACCATCAGTTTTGCTCCGGATAAAGCAGTCAGAAAGCTCAAAGATCTTGCCGGTTGAACTGTTTTGTCAACGAGGGCTGAAAAGAGAATGTTGGGAAGTAGGATGGGGAAAATAGGCTTGGCTGGGACTGATCTAGTTGGGATTCAAGGGATTTGAGTTGGTGTTGCAAAAACTCCTTTTCTATAAGAAAAATGGAGACTTGGGGCTGTTTCTTGTCACTATTTCATAATCTTTTTTGCCTTTTCTTTTTGTCATAATATCAAGAATTTTAATTCATGATCATGTCTATTGTTTCTGAAGGGATATTTGTGGATCACGGACAATCTTATACTCTGCAGTTGGACGCTCATCATAAACGGTTTCGCCTTTCGGAGGTTAGTCCATTTTTATGAATCATTTTCTCCACATTTTCATGTCTTATCTCCAAAGTATCTATCTGGGATGTTAATTCCTTTTTCGCTTCATAGTTATTTTGCCTTTCCCTTTTTTATTTCGTGCTCTAAGAACAAGATCATGGAAACTAGGAATCAACGTATGGGCTTCATAAGAACAGCGAAGCAGAGAGCCTTAGAAAGTTAGAATCATGACATCAGGAATAAAGGGAGTTAAATTATGCCAAAAGGTAATGCAATTTGACTAATTATGAATTGGTTACAGCCTACAGGTGCAAATACGCCTTGAGTGGCAATAGGGGGCCTTATCTTAGCTATAGATATAACCATAAACTTCAAGTTGGGGTGCATTAAGTTAAAATTGTACGCAATTCTTAAGGGGTAAAAGCTATATATTTAAATGATATTTCTGAAAATTCTGATATTTATAAGAGAAAATACAGTATTTATCTTTTAAAAAAAATGGGGTTTATTTTTTTTTTTTTTTTGGGGTCAAAATAAGATAGTTTATGGTTGAGTAAACTATTGATATGTCAAAGGCAACATTAGGCAAGAGTAGGGATGAAAGTGGAAATGGCAACTCAAGAACGAATCTTGAGTGTGCTATAGGTAGTAGACCTCCGGTGTTGATATGCTCAGTCAAAGAAGATGCCCAGCTGTAGCATAGAGCTTGAGTTTGAGGAGACTGAGGAAGTTGTTTTCTCTATCAAAGTTTCCGCAGGAATATATCTCTCTGGTTACTATGTCACGCCGCGTGCCGCTGTTTGAGCTGCTACTACTCATGCTAGTGAGGACCTCACAATGTATCCTTAGGAACAAGTTCTGAACCTTTGTGTTTTGCTTATGTCGATTTTTTATTTTTACCTAAGAAACCATTTATTTCTCTACAAATGATCAATTTATTTCTTTGCCTCTCTTTCTGCCTTGTTGGATTTTTGGAGTCAAAATTACTATGATGCTTATGGATATTTTTCAGCTGAGTAGTAGCTGACGCTGGCCGTAATTTGAGAGGTATAAGCATGAAAATGATGAAACAATGCCAATTACTAAGAATTCATGTAAAGATATTAAGCCTATGAAATCACTGAATAATTGATGGTATGGAGACTGCAGCTCCAATGAAGATTAGATAGAGTTCATGGATGTCACTTGTTATGTTTTAGATACTTTATTTAATACTTTATTTAGTAAGACTGAAAGCCTCACAATGGGTGGTGCAGAGAACGCCCCCAAAGGCACTAATGACAGCAATGTGAATGGTATATACCATGACTGAGTATAGTATTTCATTCTTCTTTTGTTTCTCATCAACCATTTAAATATTTAAACTGCATAGGCTCATGAAAAGATTCACATAAGAGCTAGTAGGTTACTAGAACTGATGTTGTGCTTCTATAAATGATAAGTGAAACTCTGTTTTGGTGTTGGTTAGTCAATTCAGGGTTTTCAGGAGACTGACTTGCATCAGATCATTTCAAATCTTTTAGCTATCAATAGATGCTTCTTACTTGAACATCTCATTGCTAGTCAAAGATCAGGCTTTAAGCACGTCTTTCATCCGAAGTTTGGCAAATATGGAATCTGTAGCACTAATAAAATACAAACATGAATTCGTATGACCAATTAATTGGCTCAATATAGCACTATCCTATATAACTATTAGTTGTTGTTAGGTCAGAGCATGTTGGTTTTGGTGACTGCCTAATATTTTTATTAGTCTAGACATTTTATATCAGAATAAACTCCTCCCCTTCCTTTTTCTTGGGATACATTCATTATCGTAAATTTTCAGGTTCATTATAGATCATTCACTTAGAAAATGCGCAATTTTATTTACCGGACTATGATTCTTATGTCTTCCAGACAAGGGGTTGACCTCTTACCTATTTTAGGACTTGTGAACTTTAGGATATAGGAACTAAAGGGAAAACTCTCTACTAGTTTTGGTCATAATATATTTTTCAGACAAATTGGTACGCCTGCCTATGACTCCTAAGTCATAAGTCCGAACCCTTGCAGAAGTATTACCGGAGTATGAGGATGGAGGATTGACATTGTAGCCTTTGCCATCACTTGAGGTTGTGCTTGAGCATCTTGATTCCTCAACTTGTATGTCTTTTGAGTGTTGAGCTTTCCAAGAGCCATGGAGTGTTTTTTATTTCTTCCCTTTTGAACATCTCCATTTTGAATCTTCATTCTCCATAGAATGAACACTTCTTTTTTAACTTCTTTCTTTGAAGCTTAGTGACAATCTTTTTCTTTTCCTTTGGGAAGATGTTTGATCTTCATGGTCTCTATCATAGTTAAGCTCTTTATGAAGATCATCATCTTGTGCTTCCTCTATCTCTTCTTCGAGTTTCTCATCATGTGAAGGATCTGAAGGGATTCATGGGCGGAAACTCGTTCCAAACACCCATGGATCCTCCCCTGAAGGATCCGCTCATATGAAACAATTCGAAAAAACAGTAAGAACTTACGTTTCTTGGATTCAAGAAGCTGCTTCTTGAATGGAGGATGGCGTTTCTTGGATTCAATCTGCCACCAATTGATCTCCCTTACGGAAAGTCCCTCTACCTGTATCCACGCGACGAAACGGGCAGCGATTGCTAGCTCTTCGTCTTTTCTGATTTTCGGGAATTAGAGAGAAAAGAGAGAGGCTGAAACTGAAATCTAATTTCAGAGACTTGGTAATATTTCGGCTGAAAAATCATATACTAGGGTTTCGGCCAAGACATCATTATATAGGGTGTGAGAGTTTGTTCCCATAACCAACTCTCACATCCTCAACTCCTCTCGGCAGTGGGAGTCTCTAACTCTCACGTCCCCTAGACTTCTGCTGGTAGTGGGAGTCCTTATCGGATAATAACTCCCACGTAATCCCAGCTATAGTAAAATACCGAAATTGCCCCTATCTCTAATTCGAATAATAAACACTTTATTATTTTTCAGAAAGACGAATGTCAGATACAATGAACCTAGACACATTCTAGATTCATTGAATCTGGACATAAAGCTCGTTAGCTCGTCTATGCGTGTGACCCTGTAGGTTCATCTCACAATGGCAATGAAAACACACTTAGTAGTAGTATGTGTTCATAAATCACAAGCGGTCCCTAGCAGGACATTGTGACTACCCAAAGTGAATGAATATACAACGGAACCTAATATCAATCCACTATTTAATCCCTTTGTCTCGCGATATCCTAATTAAGCATAAGGCATGGTGGTCGTCACCCTTATTAAGCTTAATTGTATTTATGCTCGATCTCCCGGGTAGATTGTTTCGACAAATAGCATTTGATAACCACTTTATCAAATACATTTGAGCACGTCCATGCATTTAAAGCAGTCTTTTCCCTATCGAGGGGGCCCATGGATATCTCTCTCAATAATAGAGAGGACAAATTCCTTACAATGTCTCTCACATTCAAGCTATGATAGGACACTACATCCGATCTCGGTCGTATTGATTACTCTGTTACAAGTAATGTCCAGTCGAGTCAAAAGCGTGGCTCCATTCATACTAGAATCAATGAAGACATAAGGTCTAAGGATTCTAAAATAGTATTGAGGAAGTAATACTTATGACTTAAGACCATGAAGTATTACTTCTCCGACTGGATCACGTCCCAATACAATGTATCCCTATATATTGCATCTATGATGTGATTTGTATCCATTACACATGATCAGTAAAACAAGATCATCAATCAACAATCATACTAGTTTTATTTCATAGTAATTAAGCATTACATAAAACTAGGGACTACTAGAATAGTAATTACATAAGCTAATGAGTTTTACTATCAAATCACACATTTGATAATCAAAAGCAAAATTAACTATTCAATTACATGCTCAAAAGATAATAAAACGCACAACATGTGCTAATGGCGCTAGGGCACTACTAACAGGATCAACTTGAGCTTGGCATTTAATTCCTTCTTCACATGATTGAGTCCCCAATTCTAGATTTCCTACTTGTTGGCTCTTCCACTTCAACTTCGCTTTTGTAAGATGTTTCTAGTATATTCATCATGGAATGAGAATCTTCACATTCATCTACTTTGTTGACAACTTCTTCATTAAGTGCACAACAAAGTACATTCATGGCCTTGAAGTTGAGAGTCATCCTCTTGAAGTCTTCTTCATTATAGTCTCTTGTAGACTTTGGCATCATGACACCTTGTAAGATAATTGAAGGAACAAAATTACATTCTTCTATAATTCTCAACAAGGTAACGTCATTAGAAGACAAATAAGATTTAAACATATATTCCAACCATAGAAGTTGGAACCATCAAATAGAAGTGGTCTTTATTGGGATTGGTCATTTATGGTAGAAGTAGAAAAGATAAGAGCCATGGATCCTCCTAGGATGAAAGTCCAACAAAAAGGAGACTAGGCTCTGATACCAATTGAAATACCCGATAGGGTTTGAACCTAAGAGGGAGGGATGAATTAGGTTCTAAAACTTTTTAACTTTTCTTAAACTTCTTTGCCTAAGTGATCACCTTAACAACAAATATGTTGATTTAGCACATAAGGTGAGTTAATTATGTTGAGGCAACTTAGATGACTTAAGTGAAGCAAAGTGTAAAGCAAGGAAGTATGTGTGAGTTTTACAATTAAACCTTAAACAACTTAGTTCATGTAATCATATAGAAAATATAAAGCAATTCCTGAACTTATAAAGTAAAGGAGTAAGGGATAGAGAAAACTAACCCAACGATTTATAGTGGCTCGATCACAAAGATCTACATCCACTACCTTATGACACACCAAAGGATTTGACAACATCCACTAAGGATTCCATTCATAACAAAGGTGGGATCAAACTTTTAGAATTGCCTCACAAATGAGAACTTTTGCTTCACAAAGAATACTCCACTCATAAAGAGTGTTTTTCTAGTTCTCACAAGAACTAAGTTCACAAAGAACCAATCTGACAAATGAGATACACTTGCCTCACAAAGAGGACTTAGCTCACAAAGAGCTAGTTCTCACAAATATAAAGGGTAACTAGTCTCTTTCAAATGAGACTATACAATTTTAACTCACTTACAATAATCCCTCTTTGATTGGATATACATATTTAAATACATATTTAAGCTCTAATCACTTTTGAGAATAGAAGATGATAGATATGTTTAAACTCAACTCAAAATGATGTATTTTGAAAGAATGATTTGAAGATTAAAGCTCTTGAAGTGTTTGTTTGCTTGTTTATGAAGTGTATAGCATATGCCCTCTTATGGCTTGGTTGGTTGTGAAAATTCAGCTTTATATAGGGCCAAAATACACAAGCAAAATGAGTTACAATGACTATATTTTTTATCCTGGATTTGACAGAATCGGTCGACCAGACTAAGAAGTAGGTCGTCCGAAGTGCTTCTAAAGTAAAGATTAAAAGGCTTCTGGACACATCTCGGTCGACTGCAAGATGGGGTCCGGTCGCCCGAAGTAAAGCTCGGTCGACCGACCTATAACAAGGTCGTCCGAGAAAATATAGTCGTTGGAGCTTTGGAACATTCAAAATCTGACTAAGGAGAAAAAAACAACCTCGCCGACCAGACAACACATGTCGGTCGACCGGACTACATCCAGTTATCCGAGGCTAGGCCTAGGTCGATCGGAGTGAAGTCCTAAAGTGGTTTTTCCACTTAGTCATTTTCCTAATGTTCTCAAACTCATGCGTAAGTGTTTTGTAAAGATATAGAACACATTTTAAAGAACTTAGACATTAACCAACATTTAACTAGGTTTTTAAAAAACCTTTTTAAAGATTGAAACAATGTAAACATGTGGTTTTGAAAACATGCAAGAGTGAGCTTTAAACATATTATATCCTAGTATTCACAAATGAAGATTAGTTTACAGGGATATACCTATAAAGCATAGACTAATCTTCTTGTAGGTTTTCATGTCTTCAAGGTGAACTTCTTCTTTTGAACTTGACTTGAAGCCTTTGATCAACCTCTTCTTTGAGTGATGAAGTCCTATAGCAATCATGTTGTAGAATATTGGAATTCAACACTTCTTTTTTTGTTAAGGAGCATAGCACTTGATTCTTCAATCTTGGATTGAGTAGCTCTTAACTTTGGTGATCTTCCTTCTTCTTGACTTTGCAAATATATCCAAGGCATATGGATTGACTTCAAGTGTGTGCCATGTTGTCTTGAAAAGTGTAGCTTATTCTTGTATTTATGGTGTTGTCTTCGATGTACACAAGGAGCTAACTTACCATTTTCATCAATATCGGTGTGATTGATAAGGATTTTATCATTTAGAGCATCCTCACAAATAGGGGTGTTAATCGAGCTATGTGAGTCGAGCTTGGCATAGCTCACGCTCAACTCAATTAAAAATTGGAAAGCTCAGCTCACGCTCAACCACTACAAAAAAATGAACCTTTTATGACAAAATTTTCATGACAAAAGTCATTTTCGTCACCACAAGTCCCTTCTATTATAACAACACCGTCAGGAAAAGAAATATCGTCAGGAGAAAAAAACGCGGCCTAATTTTTTGCTTTGGCGCAAAACTGAGAAGCTAAAAAGCGGATCTAATGCGGTCATCAATTGTTCCGCACCATGCAGAACAATTATGGATCGTCAGATAAACAATTTGACGAATGAGATCATTTGGGTTTCAATTAATATTATGAAAAGTGTTAAATCAAATGATTTTAGCCGTCCGATTGGAGATCCGAAGGCCCCTAATTGTTTCGCACAGTGCAGAACAACTAGTTCTGCACTGGAGCCGAAGTGAAATTCAGCTTCCAGGAGTTTCCGCATCATATTCTCCCTCTCCCTCTCTCTTTCTCTTCTCAGTTCTCTAGCTACCAAAGAAACCCCCCTTCTGCAAATCTAAGAATACCGTCTCTGCACTTTTCATCTATGGATAAGTTTCTCTCAAATCTCTTGATCCCACTCTTTTCATCTAATATCTCTACCAAAGGCTCCACCTTTTCAACTCTACTCAAGACTACACCTTTTGCACTCCACTAAAGACTTCATTTTTTACTCATTTTTGGGATTTTTTTGAAGGCCCTTTTTGAATGCAGGGTTCGGCGATCAAGAAGGTGAGTTAAAGATTAAATCTTTGGCCTTTTTTGTGGCTTTTCTTGTATGTATGATTTTTTTTTTTTCCATTTGTGGAAGTTTTCACTCAAAACCTCAATGGAAAAATGGTAATTAGCTAAGAGAAATCACTTTGTAATTTTTACAGTATGTTTCTTGTGTGGTTGGTTGAGTGAATCGTATAATCAAGTAGATCTCATTAACTGTTGCTAAATTTAGATGCAGAGTTGTATCGGAAATTTGCTCGGCGTGTTTTCACATGTGTCGGCCATAATGATGAAGTGGATCCATCTAGTGTGCTTCCATTTGTGCAAGTAAGTTCTTAATTGAACTGTGTGATACAATCTGAGTGAAATGGAGACTACTTACATATGATGATGTCCATATTCAACCTACTGGATTTAGAATGTTGGTTATGAGTAGTGGATTTGAACCATTTCTTACTCCTAATTTGAGACTACATCATTGTCATTTTGTTTCTATGAGAATATAATGACAAATTTAAAGAACAAGTGCACTTGTTCTAGTCATGCACATTTATGTGGGGATTTGACTTGGTGCATTTTTCTTATTTTTAGGAAATTTTGGATGGTCTCGAATTTGCTAGAGGTGATTCCCAATCCAAATAGGGTTCTGTCCGAGCTGCAATGGGACACCCTGAACCCTTTGACTTGAGATATGTTGCAATTGGAAATGAAGATTGTGGAAGAGAAACTACTGTGGTCAACCTCTTATTTACGTAATTTGTAAAAGATGAACAAAAATATATCTTGTTTGCGCCGACTGAAGAAAAAATTGGAGAAAATGTGATATGTAGTCCTGTATCTCCTGGTTAGTGCTCCAAAGCAGCTACATCAGTGATAAAAGCTCTTGTTTCTTATATCTTGCCCTTTACAAGCACAGATGCCGCCTAGAGAAACTGATTGCCCAAAAAGTAATGAATTTAATGTTGATTTTGTAGTGTTATTGCGTTAATACGAATATGTAACTTTTGTTTACATGTAGTGATATATTCTTCTTCGTTTATTTGCTAGGTATGATGTTTTCATGTTATCTTATCATGCATTTGGATTTCACAGGTTTGAATCGTTTGACAATGGAGTTAGAACGATATGAAGAAGTATTTTTTTCAACATTTGCCAGCAATGACCAGTTTCAAGGAGCTGAAGATATCGAAGATGAAATTGAGTTTGACAATGTAATTCAGAATGACAGCGGTGATGAGGATGGAACAAGCTTTCAATCTTCTGAGACCGAACACAATAATGAGATGGACATAGATATAGAGAGTGAATAGAATGGCGTTTTAAAGGTATATAGTGCATCAACACTCGAATATTATCCTTGTGCTTCTACCCAATTTGTTACTGTTATATACAATGCTTAGTAATCTACCTTTTGTGGTATGTACTTAGATGGCAGCTTCCGAGAGGATATTAGCACGCACTGGAACACTAGCAGAGAAGGACTCCACTAGTGTTTCTGGTAATTCTATCTCTATTGTGTATTTTGTTATGCTTTGGTTTGAGTAAGTTTGTGATTCTATTACCTATTTAGCAATTGATGGCTTTACATGATAGGAAATTAACTATTTAAATCTCATAGTTTGTACAAAATTTTGAGTACATCAAAGTAAAGAATCCCTTTGTTTTGTTTTATTTCACAGTTTCATATTTAATGAAGAGGAAACAATTATTTCATTAGCATAATTTGGCTTCCTTTTTAAAGTTTCATTTATTCAATCGAAGTAGTTTTGGTGTCTATCATTTAATCATGATGAATTTTGGTTTCTCGGGGTTTGATGGTGTGGGTGGAATGATATTTTGAAGAATTGCCGATTTGTATTTTAGCACTTCCATAGCTTCATTGAGCATTTGTTGAACTCATCGCTTTTGTTTTTTTTTGGGAGTATTTTAGCTTAGTAAATCAACGAGTTTGGAAAGTTTTTTTATAGCTCTCATTGATATTTTTGTACCAAGTGACTTAAAAATATCTTTTGGAGCTTTTGTATATATGTATTGGTTGACAATGTAAAGATGAATTGTTTTTAGTTTGAATTTGATCATGATATTTATTCAAATTTTTTTACCTCTTTTCATTGATGTTGTCATAATATTATTTTTTTGAGAAAATTATAAACGAGTGAGAAAAATACATTTTAAATGGATTAAAAAAAAAAAAAACCTTTCGTGACAAAATATTCTGTCAGGAGAGAAAGGGATAAAGAATCAGAGGAGAAACTTTTCGTGACGAACAAAATTCGTTAGGAAAGGTCTTTAGTAACGACATCAAGTCGTTAGGAAAGGTTTTTTGTGACGATAAAATGTCGTTAGTAAAAGTCTTTAGTGACGAAATAAATATCGTTAGGAAAAGTCTTTAGTAACGAAATCAAGAATTCGTCACTAAATACCTTTAGCCACAGGGCTTTCAGGACGAACTTGGTGACGAAACTTTTTCGTCACGAAAGGTATTTAGTGACGAAATTTGGGACTTTTCCTAACGAAATATTTCGTTACTAAAACTCTTTTTTTTTGTACCCAGTAAAGCTCACAAACCTTGAGCTCATGAGCTAAATTTATAGTAGCAAAAAAATGGCAAGAATAGTATAATACAATGAGTCATGAGACTAAATCTTGACAAAAATACAAATATACATAATACAATAGACTTACTGATTATAGCGAGATAAACTAATATAAAGATAATCAAAGATAAGGTTTGAGAAAAAGAGAAAAGAAACGATGAGTTTTGCAACCATTTTTTATAAGTTTTTTTAATTAGAAATTTAGTATTATATATAATATTTATAAATTATATCATTCTTATTCGGGTGCGAGCTTTAACCGGACTGAGCGGAGTCAAGCTCACACTCGGCTCACATAAAATTCGAGCTTGAATATTGAGCTCACGCTCAGCTCACCTAAGCTCACGCTCGCATTTTTTCGAGCTATGTGAGTCGGCCCGAACCCGTTGACACCCCTACTCACAAACATTATAACTACCAATGGTTTGTTATCATCAAAACAAGATTGCTCACATTAGGCCTTAGGGCTTACACCAAATACTGATGATCTTTCTAACCATGAAATGATGAACTTAATTTTGCTACATCTTAGAAGAATCCAAAAGGACTTCATCACATCAAGAGGTTAATGAATAATGTCTCAAGTGAAGCTTAAAGAAGTTGTTATACACCTCGAAGACTTGAAGACCTTGAAGATTAGTCTTATGGTACATAGGTACATCTCTTGCGACTAATATATTTTGAGAATATTTGTTTAAGCATATGTAGCTCTAGCATGTTTTCAAAACCTTCATTCCTAACTTGATTTGATCTTGAAAAGGTTTTTGGAAAATAAATGTTATAGTGTTTGCTTTGCCTTTGCTCTTAAACATGTTTGAAATGACTTTGAAAAATTGTTTTGGCATGACTTAGAGAACACTAGAAATGTAACTTAGTGGGAAATCCATTTATGACATCACCTAGGTCCACCAAGCCTAAAACTCGGACGATCTGATGAAGGTCGGTCGACTGACCTGTGTGGAAGGTCAACC
This sequence comes from Vinca minor, assembly GCA_026122235.1. Classification (NCBI taxonomy): domain Eukaryota; kingdom Viridiplantae; phylum Streptophyta; class Magnoliopsida; order Gentianales; family Apocynaceae; genus Vinca; species Vinca minor. The sequence continues at coordinate 583,808 of JAOCZM010000248.1, forward strand.
GAAGTGTGAAGTTTTACTTAGTCTCTTTTGAATGTTCTCGACTCCAATGGCTAGCTGAAACGGTCGACCTATATTCTCTTGTGGTCAACCGGATGTTTCAAGTATCTTGTTTATTCTGCCCGGACGAACCCCGGACGATCTGACAGCTAGGTAGGTCGACCGAAGCTGTCTTGTCACAGGCAGAAACTAGACTGTTGCAACTTTTAATGCTTGGTGTTTTGGGGGATCTATAAAAGCCTCTAAGGATGGTATTTTAATAACCAACCAAGTCATAAGAGGACCTTTATGTTATACACTTTAAACAAGCATTCAAACACTTTATAGAGTTCAATTCTTTCTATATTTATCAAAATACTTCATTTTGAGTAAGAGCTTCATATACATACTCCTATATTCTCCAAATTGCTTAGAGCCTTGAGTTTAGTTGTAAAGTCTCATTTGTTGAGGCTAATCTTTCTTGTAAACGGGTTGTATGGTAAGGCTTTATTATGTGATAGTGGTGGTTTTGGGCCTACTTAGTGGAGTGATACTTTCTTGTAATTGTAGGAAGTAGAGTGAGTGGTGAACCCGGAAAGTAAGTACGGTTGATGTGTTCGTAAAACCTCCCCACTTAGTATACTAGATTAGCGAAGGTGATCTCAAGTGTGATGAAGGGTTGTTTGGTGCATAAACGACCATTAGTTGGTTTTACCCTTGAAAGGTTGTTTGGTGCATAAAAGACTATTTGTTAGCCCTAAGGGCAAAGTTACTCTATGTTGTTTTTTGATGATAACAAAACATTGAGAGTTCTAATGTTTGTGTGAGCAATGTTCTTTATTATAGGATCCTTAGCACTCACATCGACATTGATGAAAATGGTAAGTTAGCTTCTTGTGTAAACTAAGGTATGTATAATACACACAAGAAAGCTACTTGATGGAAGGAAGGAGGCAAGGAGGTTGGTTGGGTAAAAGGGCTCTTCAAAGAGTCCCTTTTGTATATGGCAAAAGAAGTAATCCTAACTAATGCTTTTAGCTTCTATGTTTACTTGGTTTATATTCTAAGCATTAGTCGTTGCACTTACTTGTTCTTATATCCTTTTGCCATGCTTCCTTGTTCTTAATATTGTCCATATCCTATCTAATTGCATCAAAGTTTGACATAATCAAAAAGGGGGAGATTGTTAGCCCTAAGGGCGATCGACTCGGTTTTTGATCATGGACAAACTAGTGATGTAGTGTCTAATGTTTTCATCTATGTGATAGAATATTGGAACTCAATATGGAAGTTCTAAGTACTTCAATCAAGCCTTGATCAAGCTTCAAATATATCATTCAAGACACATTTCGTCAAGCTTGAAGATTGAAGACTTAGGTTGGTTAGGTTAGCTTTGTTGAAAATGGTATTTATCCTTAAGCTCTAACCAACGCTCTCTTGGACATAAGCTCTACACTATAGTCTTGCATTGCATGTTTTCATAAACACGTTTTTGAAAGGCTAAGTTTCAAATAGTGTTCGTATTTCAAAAGCCTTCGATTTCAAAGTATAAGTCTTTTAGAAAAGTTTTCCAAGTGTTCTTACTTGTTACATATTAAAGAAAACCTTTTAGACTTTAAAAGACTTCAAAAGAATTCAAAACGTGTGAAAAATCACTTTGGAAGTTCGGTCAACCGAGCTCAAGTTCGGTTCAACCGAAGAGAAACTGAGACTTGGAAAAGTTCAGTTCGGTCGACCTTTCCCTACTTCGGTCGACCGAGGTTACCTTTAGTGGATCCGAAGTTGGCCTGGTTCGGTCGACCGACCATGGTTTCGGTCAACCGAAGCTTGGTTCGGTCATCCGAGGTTTCCTGAACGGTCAACCGAACTCTGCTTTTACTAGCCGTTATTTGACCGTTGGAGACTCGATTTTCAGCCTATTTTGAAATGTATTTATACTCCAAAGCTAGAGAATCATTCTAAGGCTTGCACAACAAAGTTATATTGATTTCTTATCAAGCCAAAACACTTTAAAAGTAAAATGCATTTCATTGCACAATCTAAATGATTCAAAAGTGCATTTCATAAAAGCAAGACAAAGAGTGTGCTTCTTATGTTCAAAGAGCCAACAATTGATGAGCTTCAAATGTATGTATCTTTCACTTAGAAGAGTGAACAACTTTGTTCTCTAAACCCTTCATCTTATCCCCTTTCTTAGTGATAGGGTTATTGTTGTATAAGTCCTACTTAGTGTGGGCAATTGTTTATAGTGGTTGTTTGTAAAACTCTTTGTGAGTTAGCCACTAGTGTAAAGACCTACTTTGTGTGGGCACATTCTTCTTAGTGAAGTTGGTGAAATCCTTGGGTGCGGCTCAAGGTAGTGGATGTAGATTCTTAGTGAATCGAACCACTCTAAATCTCTTGTCTTGTGATTTGCATTGGGTTTTGCTTTAGCTTTTGTTAAACTTGCACTATCATTGTTTAAATTGGAAATAGTTTGCAAGATTTATTAGAAACCCAATTCACCCCCCCCCCCCCCCTCTTGGGTTCCTTCACTATTGGTTGGTTTTGTCCTTTTGTGTATGTGCTCACAAATCAAGCCAGTGGAATTTGCCAAAATCTTTGGATGTGTCCCGAGGTAGTGAATGTAGATTTTTGAGGATCGAACCAATCGAAATCCTTGTGTTTTCTCTCTCCAACTCTTGCTCCTTACTTTCATGTTCTTATCTTTATCAACTATTTTTATGTGTTATATTAACTTGTTTGTTTAAGAGTTAATTGTTCAACTTGAGCTTGCTTACTTGTACAATGTATCTTGCCATTTCAATACCACATGACTTGTATCATTTGATCTCGCAAGCTTTGCATATAGGATCCTCGGCTAAAGTTTTGTTAGTGGAATATTATCTTATCATACTTTGCTCATCATCATCATCCTCTTGAGGTCTTCATATGTTGTATCAAACATTCTAGTCACCTAAGTTATTCCTCATTTTACTTATCTCTATGTGCTTAATCAACATACTTGTTATCTAAGTGATCACATATGTGAAGATTGTATTAGAAAAGTGAAAAGGTTTGAGAACTTAATTCACCCTTCTTAGGTTCTCCCCTTCGGGTATTTCATCTATAATGTATGCCATGTTATGCACTCTTCCGAATGTCTCATTTGTAATGAGTATGACTAGTATATTTAAATGTGACCTTGGAGAGTCACATTGGGCTGCTGTTAACAGCATTCCTAAGTACCTAAGAAGGACTAAATATATGTTCTTAGTTTATGGAGACATGAAGGAGGTCTAGTTGTAAATGGTTATACAAATGCAAGCTTCCAAACAGACGTAGATGATTTTAGATCACAATAAGATTTTGTGTTTTGTTTGAATAGAGGTGTTGTGAGCTGGAAGAGTTTAAAGCAAGAAACTGTAGCCGATTATAAAATTGAAGCCGAGTATGTGACTGCTTCTAATGCAGCCAAAGAAGCTTTTTGGATTTGGAAATTTATTGATAGATTATGTGTCATCCCTAGCAGTGTGAACCCATTGAGCCTTTATTGTGATAATACTAGGGTCATTGAACAAGCTAAAGAACCTAGATCTCACCAGCAATCTAAAAACATTCTAAGGCGTTTCCATCTCATTCGAGAGATCATTGAAAGATGAGATGTAAAAATTTGCAAAGTTCATACAGACGACAACAATGTAGACCCATTAACCAAACCACTACCGCAACCTAAACATAAAGTCATACTAGGTCAATGGGGTTAAGGATTATGTCTGATTAGACATAGGGAAAGTGGGAGATTGTTAGTAATGCCCTAGTAGCATGAGCAAATGTTGTACTTTGTTATTTTGAGCATGTTATTTGAATAGTGAAATTTTCATTTGAACATCAAATATGTGATTTGATGTCAAACTCATTAGCTTATATAATTACTATTCTAATTTTCCCTAGTTTTATGAAATGTTATATAAAAGAAATAAAACTAGTATGGTGTCTGATTGATGGTCATGTTTTACTAATCATGTGTAATGGATACAAGTCAGGTCATATATATATATATATATATTGGAATATATAGTAGCATATGTGATCCGAAAAAGAAGTAATACTGCATGGTTCAAAAAATCATAAGTATTTCTTCCTCAATACTGTTTAGAGTCCTTAGACCTTAGTCTTCATTGTTTCCAGTCAAATGTCACTTTTAATCAAGTGATAAATATGGCTGATGAACAGAATGTAGTATCATATCATGACTTGAATGTGAGATACGCTGTAAGGGATTTGCTGCTCTCTTATTTAGAGAGAAGATAAAAAAATGGGCCCCTCGATATGGAATACTGTTTAAATATGCATGATCGTGCTCAAATATATTTAATAAAGAGGTTATTAAATATTATTTGTTAGAACAGTCTACCTGGAGATCGATTAAGCTTTATAAGGGTGACAACGTCCATACTTGAGACCATGTGACGAAAGAATTAAATAGTAGATTGAGAATAGGAAATCGATCCACCGATTTTTCATTTACTCTAGGTAGTCACAATGTCATGCTAGAGACCACTTGTAACTTATGGATACATACTCTTCTTGGTATGTTACAGTACCAATGTTAAATGATCCTACAGGTTCACATGCATAGACAAGTTAACGAGCATTATGTTCAAGTTCAATGAATCTAGAGAATGTCTAGATTCATCATTGTATCTGACACGTATTTTTTTGAATTTATAAAAAAATTATTCTATTTTGAATTAGAATAACTAATGGGATAAGGATTTCGGTTTCTAATTTTGGATGAGATTACGTGAGAGTTATTATGCGATAAAAACTCCCACTACCAAGCAGATGGCATGACGTTGAGAGGAAAAATTTGAAATCCCCACATAAAAGCAGTGGAAAGTAAAATGGAATTACGTTCCTTTAGAGGATCTCCTCACGAGAAAGAACCAGTACCTTGTGATAGGAATTATACCTTTATTGATCTAATCGATATTGCTCGGATTTTGCTACTTTGAACCACCAACGGCAGCCTTCGGACTCCCGTCTCTACCGGTATCCACACGATCAACCTTGAGCTTATTCGTTGAGCCTCTGATGCAGTCACGAGAGCTACGAACGTTGAAGACGATATTCGAGAGCTTCGTTGATATATAAAGTGAGAAATCAAAACCCGAAAATCTGAGACAAGATAAACAATTTTTCTTTTCTCCTTATGTGTTCTTAAAAGTGTGTACTAGAGAGATAAAATTCAGAGAATTTTCTTCTTTTTTGTTTCGACTAGAGTGTAGAGAGGAATATGAGTGAATTGTGTGTTTTGATGAACACTTCATCAAGTGGTGTTAGTGAAACCACCCACTAACTCCACACTCACACATTTCTCTCCCCATTACTCACACATCACATGTGCCGATTTTGACCTGGTCCAACTGGTTCAGTAGACCGGATAAATGGTTCTCGATCGTCCGGAGTGACAAACTGGTTCGGTCGACCCGAGACAGTTCTCGGTCGACCGGGCCGGATTTTGCCCAATCCAATCGAACGCCAAATCCAATTGAGCCTGCCCAATCTAATTGAGCACCTATATCAAATGTTATCTCCAACAAACGTGAGAGTTTACATTCGATACAAACTCTCACTGTCTTTATATAGTTTTTTGACGAAAAACCAACTACTAGTTTTTAGGTCGCACCAATACTATTAGAAACCAAAACTCTTCCATAGTCCATTCTCTCTATTTTCGAAAAACCAGAAAATTCTAAAGCTAGCACTCGCTGCTCGTCTCATTGCGTGGATACCAGTATAGGACGACTCCGTCATGGATCATTTTGGTGGTTGTTGCGATTTGTAGAGATTCAGTTTTTGGTGGTTGCTTAATCGAACTTTAAAAAACCTCTAATCGTAAGTTTTCTATCCTACTTAATTCGGTTCTTATGGTATAAACGGATCCTTCCGTGGATGTTCGTAGGTTTATTATTGTATATTTCTGCCTACAAATTCCAACTCATTGTTGGTGAGAAATCAGAATGTTTGCTAGCTCATTTCTCAAAATTTTGTTGTATCTTAATGATAAATTGTCTTAACCCTTTAGCAAATACTCAGTGTAGTGGAGGAAAATAACACCATAATGACAGTGATATGCACACCTAAAAAAAATTTCATTTCTTTCTACAGTTTTTTGTAATAGATTAGTTCATTTGAAGTTTCCTACATCAACAACACATACTCCGAGGAACAAAATTAAAATTAGTCAATCTTTCGTCAAAGAGTAACACCAATCAGTTGTCGGAATGTTGCGTTTCCACCTTGTCTTAACCAATCCAATATTCCACTTCAGATTATACACATCACTCCCATCCAATCTCTTGCGAAACCGATGAACCACAACACTCATCTTCTTCTTCGATCGCCCTTGTTAGGAAATTAATCCTACCAATTCTAGACTCACGAATCCATAAACAAATGAATAATGAAATCATGTAAGGGACACAAACGTAGTTCGACCTTTAAGGCTACATACACGGGGCAAGACGAGCATATAGTTTCACTATAATTGGGAAACAATAATACAATGGAGATTTCTCCACTTGCCTTACTTCTTCAAACAATATATATATATATATATATATATATATATATATATATATATATATATATGAGTGTGTGTGTGTGTGTGTGTGTAATTTAATCTAATAGTATTATGAGTTATCATAATTACTAATCTCCGAGTAACCCTAACCTAATGATATTAGGAATGAATATGAGCTAAAATCCAACAAGTACTGCATGCTCAATCCAATTTTAATAGTAAGAATATGATTTATTTACAAAACATATGAGGAAGAAATCCTACTTACTACCGAACAATCGATTAACTTTTAAACAACAATTGGTTCTCCAGGTCTTTCAATTAATTTCCTTCTAAACCCGCTATGGGTAGAACACTAATATCCATTCTCCCTCTGTTTGTGTATGTCTTCTATCTATTTTGCATTTATTTCTTGAAAACAACGAGATCGATACTTGTAACTCAAATACATCAACAATAGTCTTGAAAAGCCTTTTAAATTGCATTCTAATCCCTCTTGGGTTAGAATATTATAAAGTCCTGCAATTCTCGTGAGCTAAGACCATTACGGTTCAAGCTATATAAATCAAATCCAAAATTGATTTTGGGTAAGGGTTTTACACGAAAATTTTGACATTCTTGAATGATTTCAAGCGAATTCCGTATGTGTTTCTGTTAAGACTTGCTCAAGATCTTTTGACAATTCGGTATCAAGTGTTGATTCTAAACAAGCTTTTAGTGCAATGGACGGATCTTGAAGGTTATTTATGTCAGTTAGTACCTAAGAGTTGGAAGCATGTATGTATTCTAATGATTGGTTTGATGAGAAATTGAAGGACTTGAGAATAGATCCCCTTATTGTTGAGGATTACTATGCGATTGATGATGAGGAAGATGAATAATAAAAGAGAATTTGAAGGATGAGAAAATCGCCTCTGACGCCTACACATTATTTTATTTTAGTCTCGATAGTCTCTGTGATGTTTAAACAGCATAATGAATCCCCAGATTATTTTCGCGTAGAAATAAAAATCATTACCACCAATTCTAAAGAAGAATCTGACACCAATCTCCTCCTCCCTTATCCGACATCAATTTCTATAAATCGATTGACTGGAAGGTCGAAGCTGAGGAGTAGGAGATTGGTGTCGGATTCCGCCATGGAATTGGTGGCAAGGATTCTTATTGCAACGCGAAAATAGCTTGAGGATTCTTTATGATGTTTAAACATTACATGGACTATCATGGCTAAAATGAAATATTGTGGGAACTTCTTAGGCAAATTTCCCGTTAATGGTTGAAGATTGGAGATAAGTTCAAGTTTTTTTTCTCCTTTTTCTTCTTCAATAAATTGTATTGTTTGTTTTACATTTCATTTAAGGTTAGTTTTAGATGTAGTTGTACCAAATGAAAAACAAATGTATTCTTGTTTGGGAGGTGTAAGCCTAAATTTTCTCTATTATGTAATTTTTTTGTTATTAATAAAATTGGTAGGGATCCACGTCAAACGCTCTACTATTAAAAGTGTTGTTTTATGTCTAACATTTTTCTCCTTTTATTTTCTATTTAAACTACCATATAAAAAAGAAATATAATTAATCACTATTTATGCCCCTCAAACATGTTTCAAAAGAAAGTTATGATCCTTAACTATTTTGTGTGCCATAAATGCCCACAACAATTTACTTGATGCTAAAAGTACCTAATCTGGGCGGAATCTGGTGGGGGAGGCCGGCGGCACTGCACTCGAACGGGCCACACATGCGAATTTTGAGGGGTATAATTGTCCAAAAAATGTGTGTTTAATGGGTTGCCTCCAAATCAATAATCACATTGCCAAAGAAATTTCTCACACACCAACAATGGCTTATTCAGCTTCTTCGTTTCATTTCCTCTCTCTCTGATGGAAATCAGCTTAAGGACGCGAACTCAAGAGAGGAAGATCTATTGAAGTGGCATGTTTGTCTTTCACTAGGTCTCAATCCAAGCTTTTCAAAGGGGCACTTAGTGATTTATTTGCAAATTGTTTGGTTCAAGCTAAAATCAACATCCAAGAGAGCCCAACAAATTGTGTTATTTTGATCCAAGTAAAAGACCAAAATGCTGCTATTCTTTTTGAAGGGATTCATGGGCAGAAACTCGTTCTAAACACCCATGAATCCTACCCTGAAGGATCCGCTCATACAAAACGAATCGAAAAATGCAAAGAAAAACTTACGTTTCTTGGTTCAAGAATCTGATTCTTGAGTGAAAGATTCTGTCTTTGGGCTCTTAGCAACATCACCTTGAGTCCTCCCTAGCGGAATTACTCCCAACCGGTATCCACGCGACGAAATGAACAGTAATTGCTAGCTCTTCATTTTTCTGAGTTTCGAGAATTAGAGAGAAATGGAGAGGCAGAGAACAAGAAATCTGATTTCTCTTGGTTTTAGTATTGTTGCGGCTTAAGCATTATTTTTCTAGGGTTTCGGCCAAAAGAGGTTTATATAGGATATGAGAGTTTGTTCCCAGAACCAACTCCCACATCACCTCTCCCGGTAATGGGAGTCTATAACTCCCACATCCCCTAGACTTCTGCTGGTAGTGGGAGTCTTTATCGCATAATCACTCCCACGTAATCACAGCTATAGCCAAATACCGAAAATGCCCATCTTTAATCTATAATTCAAATAATAACGTTTTATTATTCTCAGAAAATAAATGTCAGATACAATGAACCTAGACATATTCTAGATTCATTGAATCTGGACATGATGCTCGTTAACTCGTCTATGCGTGTGACCTTGTAGGTTCATATCACAATGGCAATGAAAACACACTTAGTAGTAGTGTGAGTTCATAAATCACAAGCGGTCCCTAGAAGGACATTGTAACTACCCAAAGTGAATGAATTTACGGTGGAACCTAATATCAATCCACTATTTAATCCCTTTGTCTCGCGATATCCTAATTAAGCATAAGGCATGGTAGTCGTCACCCTTATTAAGCTTAATTGTATTTATGCTCGATCTCTAGGTAGACTGTTCCAACAAATAATATTTGATAACCACTTTATCAAATACATTTGAGCACGGCCATGCATTTAGACAATCTTCCTTATCGAGGGGCCCATGGATATCTCTCTCTAATAAGAGAGGGACAAATTCCTTACAATGCTTCTCACATTCAAGCCATGATAGGACACTACATCCGATCATCAGTCGTATTGATTACTCGATTAAAAGTAACGTCCGACTGAGTCAAAACGTGGCTCCATTCATGCTAGAATCAATGGAGACATGAGGTCTAAGGATTCCAAAATAGTATTGAGGAAGTAATACTTACGACTAAGGACCATGAAATATTACTTCTCTAACGGATCACGTCCGATACAATATATCCCAATATATTGCATCTATGATATGATTTGTAATCATTACACATGATTAGTAAAACATAATCATCAATCAAATATCATACTAGTTTTATTTCATTGTAAAGAACATTAGATGAAACTATGGACAACTAGAATAGTAATTACATAAGCGAATGAGTTTTACTATCAAATCACACATTTGATGTTCAGAAGCAAAATTAACTATTCAGAGACATGCTCAAAAGAAATAAAACGTACAACATATGCTAATGGTCCTAGGGCACTACTAACACTTTTGGCCCAATAGATAACACAATTTAAGTCCAATTCAAGCCCAATTTTGAAGCTTAATTTCGTGCAAAATGGCAGCCCAAATTCATCCTCTTCAAGGAAAATTTCAGCAACGTATTCCACGGTCAAAAGTGCATTTAATGAAGTTGTTAGTTTCAAAGACTAGAAAGCACCAATTTTTTACGAAAAGTTGGAAGGTCTCAAGTAGTAATTTTGTGGAAGACCTCATTTGACATCATCCATGACCTCAACAATGGAATACAAGTCAGCCATGACATCATCTTTGGCATACTAGAAGTCTTTTAAAATTAGAATAGCTTATTTGATAGTTTATTTAGCTTATCTTTCATAAGTTGTCTAGCTTATTTTTATGCCTATAAATAGGACCCTTTGCAATCTAAAAAGATCAACCTTTGATGAAATATAATTTGTGAGTTTTCTTCTGAAACTCTTAGTTCTTCTTGAACTTTAGAACTTATCAAGTTTCAAACTTGTGGCGTTCGAATTCTTATTAAACAACTTTTGGTGAGTTGTTTGTGGCAAATATTATAACAAGGTTACTAGCTACGACATAGGATGTGGGTTGAGGTCCTTATACCAAGGTTCCTTCCTATCGGTTTTCTGGGGGTCGTGGTCTTCACCAAAACAAATCTCGTTCTAACCATCTCTTAGAACGATCATTTCATCCTGTGTTTCTACCTTCTTTTGGGACGATTCACATCATTTGGTATCAGAGCTGAATCAGGATCTATTTCTTAGTATTATACTTGAATCTTATACTTCTTTGTTGTGGTTATCTTGTGCTTAAAGTTAAAAGATCTTACTTGATTACAATCTTTGAAAATTGAACTTGATAATTGATTTTAGTTTGGGAAGAACTTAGAGTGAAGAAAGTAAGAGGTAAAAGGCAATAGTGGGTAAGATTAATAGAGCGAGAAAAAGCCAAAATCTGAGTGATACACGAGTGTTGAGTGACATTGTAATTGAGTGAAACACGTAAGGGAGTGTGTAAGGTTTTTTATTTTTTATTTTTTACTAACCTTGTTTTGTAGGGATGACTCAAGAGGATAATAATAAGGTTCCATCTCCACCACCTCAACCAAATGCTTTTCAGTTTCAAGCAATGATGGATGAGATGAGGAGATGGATGAGGCAAGAGTTTGACAAAATTCAAGAAATAATGGATCAATTAGAGGAAATTTTCTGATTATGCACTAACTTGGTGGGATCAATGTGTGAATAGAAGGAAGAGAAATAGAGAAAGACCTATTCATACTTGGGATGACATGAAGGCTGTCATGAGAAAACTCTTTGTTCCTAGCCATTACTATTGTGGCTTGTACAACAAGTAGCAAAGTCTCAAACAAGGAAGCAAGATTGTTGAAGATTATTTCAAGGAAATGGAAGATGTCATGATACGAGCCAATATTAAGGAAGATAGGGAGGCAACCATGACTCGTTTCTTGCATGGATTAAACACTGAACTTAGGGATCGAGTGGAAATGTACCATCATGGTGAGGTTGAAGACATGGTACATGCAGCCATCAAAGTGGAGCAACAACTCAAGAGGGGGAAAATTCGCGCACCAATTTTTGGAAGGCAAGCACTCTCAAAAAGTCCGAAAAGTCAGAACTTTCTTCTTCCTCTAAACCTTCACAGTTTGGAAAAAAAATATAAAAACCCTCCAAAAGGTACAGCTGATCATTCTACTTCTAGAAATCGTGATATTAAATGCTTTAAATGCCAAGGTCATTGCAAGTCAATGCCCAAACAAGCTTGCTATGATAATTCAGGAAGATAGAGAAATTGAAAATGAAAATGAAGAAACCATGACTTCTGATAAAGAGTTGGATGATGAAGAAGTAGCAGTTCAAGGAGACTTGTTGGTAACAAGGAGAAGTTTGAATGCACAAACTAAGGCCGATGATGTTGCCCAACGGGAGAACCATTTCCACACAAGATGTTACGTCAATGAAAATGTATGTAGTGTTATCATTGATGGGGGAAGTTGTGCTAATGTTGCAAGTATTTCCATGGTTGACAAATTAGGACTGCCAACACAAAAGCACCCAAAGCCATATCGGCTCCAATGGCTCAATGATAGTGCAGAAATTAGGGTATCCAAGCAAGTCGTGGTTCCATTTAAGATTGGAAAATATGAAGATGAAGTTTTGTGTGACATAGTTCCCATGCAAGCTAGTCATTTGTTGTTAGGAAGACATTGGCATTATGTTAGGCAAGTGAACCACAATGGTTTCACCAACAAGTATTCATTTGTATTAAAAAATCAGCTTATCACCATTGTATCCATGTTACCAAATCAGGTCTTTAAAGACCAAGTTAGGCTTCAAAAAAATGCAAGAAAACAAAAGGAGAGTAAAAAAAAAATGCGTTGAGTGGAAAAAAAAAGAGTGAAAAGGAAAAAGAATTGAGTGAAAAGAAAAAAGAATTGAGTGAAAAAAAGAGTGAAAAGAAAAAGGGAAAGACAAAAGAAACCCTTGTGATAAGTACAAAAGACTAAAAAAAGCGTGTCATTGCAACAAAAAGAGAGATTAAAGAGGCCCTTCGAAATGAGCAGCCATTTGTGCTTCTTGTGTTCAAAAAATCTTTTTATCTACTAATGAGCTGGCCAGTTCTATACCGAGTAATGTAATGTCTCTTTTGCAGGAATTTTAAGATTTGTTTTAAGAAGAAGTACCTGATGGATTGCCACCAATTCGTGGAATTCAGCACCAAATTGACTTCGTGGCAGGAGCGTCCATTCCAAATAAGCTAGCCTATAAGACCAGTCCCGAAGAAGCAAAAGAATTGCAAGAACAAGTAGAAGATTCGCTAAAAAGGGATGGGTTAGAGAAAGCATGAGTCCATGTGTTGTACCGATCTTGTTGGTGCCAAAGAAAGAAGGATCATGGAGAATGTGCGTAGATTGTCGTGCCATCAACAATATAACGGTAAAGTATCGTCACCATATTCCCCGATTAGATGATCTTCTTGATGAACTTCATGGTGCCATAATATTTTCTAAAATTGATCTTAAAAGTGGATATCATCAAATTAGAATGAAATATGGTGATGAATGGAAAACAGCTTTTAAAACAAAGTATGGTCTTTATGAATGGTTAGTCATGCCATTTGGCTTAACCAATGCAACTAGCACCTTCATGATATTTATGCATTATGTTTTAAGAAGTTTCATTGGAAAATTTGTTGTTGTATATTTTGATGATATTCTGATCTATTCTAAGAATTTGAATGAACATCTAGAGCATATTAAGTTGTTTTGAGTGTACTTAGGCGAGAAAAGCTTTATACAAATATGAAAAAATGCACATTCTGAACGGATAATGTTGTGTTTCTTGGCTATGTGGTGAGTTCACAAGGAATTTCAGTTGATGAAGAGAAGGTGAAAGCCAATCAAACATGGACTTGCTAGTTTTTACCGTAGATTTGTTAAAAACTTTAGCACTTTGGCAGCACCACTTACTGAAGTCATTAAAAAGAATGTCGGATTTAAATGGAGAGAAGAACAACAACGAGCTTTTGATTAACTGAAATTTTCTTTAACTCATACTCCTTTACTTTCTCTATCAAATTTTGAAAAGACGTTTGAAATTGAATGTGATATTTTGGGTGTCACGCCCCGTAACCAGAAGGTGACTTGGCAATGCCTCATCTACCAGTGAGACAAAAAACCATTTACATTATAAAATCTTCTAAGTCATAACATAACGGAATAATTTAACTTTATGATAAATCCATCAATACTTTAAAGGAAATTTACAAATTTATCATATGGTACTAATTCTTATTTAAACTATAAAGATTCAATACTTATTACATAAACTTCCCATTTATGAAACTACTCGTCTTGCACCCCATCCCAAGCCTCATCATCAGCACCCCATCCCAAGCCTCGTCATCAGCACCCTTGTCATACTCATCTGTAAAACATGAAAAGATAATAGGATAATCCACACTAGCTTAATAAGAATCGATCGCTCTTGGGATGAAGGACCACAAGTGACTCCAAAGCATTCCATGTTTCCCAAATCATATGAAAATATATTTGACTTGTAATAACCTGAAAACATCTTAAAACCATTTGTAAAATACTTGGTAACATATCATAGGAGTTCAGAACTTTCATAACTTGTAGATAACATAACTTGAAAATGAGCATAAACATGTAGAAAAATATCAGACGATGGTAACATAAGTCGGTCGACCAATATGGATGTCCGATATCAGGACATAAACATTTACAAAAAGTCCGGTTGATCTACATGACAAAGCCGGTCAACCACTTAACTTCGTTCGAGGGGATTTGATGCACAGTCGACTGTATTTCCTCATCCATCATCCGAAATAGTCCCATTAATTTGGGTCGGATGAGGGATTTGTGATCCGGTCGGCCGAATAGATCGACCGAGATCCAGTGAGGTCATTTTCAAGACAAAGTTTGTGAAGGAAAAGTCATTTTATGCACATTTAGAAATCCCAACCCAAAACACTAATTTTAGACTCTTTACAACACAAATCATACACATAACATGTCATAACAATACTTAACCAAATCGATCACATACATATCACAAATCGTACTACGAGTACTCAACATAACTTGACATACTCGTAGCCTTCCAATACATACTAACTTGACATGATTAGTATCAAAATGACGTGAAACAACTAATTCTATAATCGAGCTCAATTATCCAACAATAACATCATCAAACTTTTAGCAGTCCCAAACTTTAATGCCGTTTAGGAAGGAATTTGTACTAGTAATCATAATGTAACAAGTAATGAACTTTATAAGATATTCAAGGATATATTCCTGTCAAGATTCATCCTCGTGAACTGCATGACACTGTTAACAGCTCTAACATTTTAATGTCGCAAGGGTCCGGGCCAGGTGGGGGACACAAAGTGCTCCCGGGCACTTATGCTTGTAAATTCGAAATATATCCTGGTCTAGGGTCATCATTAGACAAGAGCTCTAGATTGAGAATATGCACATGTTGACTCTCTTGTAATTCATCCAGCAATTTATCAACAACACACGCAAGAATCAATAAGTATAATCATGCAACAATTCAATTATCATTGGGTTCTGCATCCATATTTTTATGCAATAAAACATGGGAAAACTTCATACATTTCATAACTAATTAAAAGACCGGTTGATGGGTTTTAGGACTGAAAAACAAGAGCGAATGATCCTTACCTTGAACACTTAAACATAAAATCAAAGGAAGTACAGGAAGCAGAATTTACTGGTTTGCAGAGGCGACTTCTAGAAGCAATTACTTCTAATTGGACTGTTAGAACTTAATCTCCACCGTTCAAAATATAGTATTTGAAGTCCTTAAACTATAGGAACAAGAATTAAGGAGACCGGACTTCGATAGCTCTGACAATTTATTGGTATCTTCCCGCTCCTTCTTCCTTTATGACCTCTGAAATTCAATCACTTTCTTTACCTCTACCACAAACTAAATTCTTCTTTCCTCACAATCCACTAAAGAATGATGTCTTGATAACCAATCCATACCCAGAATAACATTGAAGTCTACCATGTTTAGTTGTATCAAATCCACTTCTATAATCTTTGAATCTATCTCTACTCGACACCATTTATTTAACATATTCGATTCAAATACTTTCCCATTAGGTATACTAACTCTATATGTATTAGTAGGACAAATGGGGGTAGTCTTAAGGGCCTTAGCAAAATGACGAGAAACAAACGAATGCATAGCACCACAATAAAACAATACATAAGCAGGCACCAAGTTTATCAGAAACGTACATGTTACCACATCCGAGGCATTCACTGCCTCTTGTTGAGTGTGAGAGAATACCCGTGTGTTTGGCCTCTGCCTTAAATCCACAACCTTTGGTGCAGCAGTATTCTGAACATTACCCACAGACCATTATGAACATTGACTTATTAGGTACCCTGATTTCCCACATTTAAAGCAAGCCCCAGTACTCCATCTACACACACATGTATGGCTCTTTCCACATGTAGAGCACGGAGGTATGGTGGAAAATGAAGTAGGTGAGCTTGTAGATCCCATAATCTTGACTTCATTGGCCCCAGTTCTCAATCCAGGCCTGAATGTACTAGGCGTAGATGGGAACCTCTTCTTGGCTGATGGTGATGCGAGATTTGCAGCCCTTGAATCTTGTCCCGAAGACAAAGTTGTGTAACTTCGCTTTCCAACCCTTTCATTATCATCCCGGTTGAATTCCATCTCTATGTCCAAGCTTCGTTCATAGGCCTCTCGATATGTGGTGGGAAGAACACTTGACAATCTACCCCGGATTCTAGTCAGAATTCCCCTCACGAACCTATGTGTCCTCATTACCGGATCTTGGATGATGGCAGTGGCATATTTCCCAAATGCATTAAATTTTCCAGCATACTCTGCTACAGTCATACCTTTGGTTTGCTTGAGTTCCATGCGATAGGTATCCGGAAAGTATTGATCCAGAAAGGCTATCTTGAATTCTGCCTAAGTGATAGGTCGTTCCCCTTTTCGATAGATTGGGGAAACACCCTTCCACCACTCGTTTGCGCAATCAATTAGTGATGCAATCCCCACCGTTTCTCTAGCCTCTTTAGGTACCCTCATGGTTTCAAAGTTTCATTCCATGTCGTCCAATCAAACTTCAGCTTCCTCTGGTCTAACTTTGCCATTGAATGACGCCATCCTCATTTTATTCATTCTTTCATAGTAGATCCTCGGGTCAACCTCGTTCTTCGGTCCTCTTGCTATCCTAGTATTTTAGTTTCCTTGCAGCTAACTCTGAAGCTATTGCGCCATCATGGCCAAGGTTGCAGTCAACCTCAGTTGGTATCCAGTGTTCATTGGTGGTGGAGGTGGAGGTACAACATTCTCTGCCCCAATAGTTGTTCCCATATTCGATACTTGATGTCGGGTAGAGGATTCATGCACATATTCCCGTCTGCGACCACTCACGTTGCTTTGGCGGCCCAAACTTGATATCAGAATGTTGAGGTCATCGTTGCTTTGGAGATCCATCTTATAGAACAACAACAGATAATCATATAGTTCACGTAGTATGTATGTTAGCACATAAAACATGACATATAAAACATTTAAATAAACACTTACTTCCTATTCCAAATCTCTACCCAAAACACATCTTAGGTTATCTAAGGAATCCATCCTATGTTCATTTCATACTTAACTGTCTGACTAAAAGATTAAAACCTAAGGTTCAACCTTGCTCTAATACTACTTATGTCACACCCCGTAACCAGAATGTGAATGACAATGCCTCATCTACCAATGAGACAAAGAATCATTGACATTATAAAATCTTCCAAGTCATAAAATAACGGAATAACATAACATTATTATAAATCCATCAATACTTTAAAGGAAATTTACAAACTTATCATATGGTACTGATTGTTGTTTAAACTATAAAGATTTAATACTTATTACATAAACTTTCCATTTATCAAACTACTCGTCTTGCACCCCATCCCAAGCCTCGTCATCAGCACCCTCATCATACTCATCATGCAAAACATGAAAAGAGAATAGGATAAGCCACACTAGCTTAGTAAGAATCGATCGCCCTAGGGATGAAGGACCAAAAGTGACTCCAAAACATTCCCCGTTTCCCAAATCATATGAAAATATCTTTGACTTGTAATAACTTGAAAACATCTTAAAACCATTTGTAAAATACTTGGAAACATATCATAGGAGTTAAGAACTTGCATAACTTGTACACAACATAACTTGAAAAGGAGTATAAACATGTAAAAAAACCTTGGACGGTGGTAACATAAGACTATCAGAACATAAACATTTACAAAAAGCCCGGTTGAACTACTTGACAAAGCCGGTCGACCGCTTAACTCCGATCGAGGGGATTTGATGCACAGTTGACCGTATTTCCTTTTCCATCATCCAAAATAGTCCCAATAGTTTGGGTCGAACGAGAGATATGTGATCCAGTCGACCGAGATCCAGTGAGGTAATTTTCAAGGAAAAAATTGTGAAGGGAAAGTCATTTTCTTCACATTCAGAAATCTCAACCCAAAACCCTATTTTTAGACTCTCTATAACACTTAGAAACAATACCAAATCATACACATAACATGTCATAACAATACTTAACCAAATCGATCACATACATATCAGAAATCATACTCCGAGTACTTAACATAACTTGACATACTAGTAGCCTTCCAATACATATTAACTTGACATGATTAGTATCAAAATGACATGCAACAACTAATTCTACAACCGAGCTCAATTCTCCTACAATAACACTATCCAATTATTAACAGTCCCAAACTTTAATGTCGTTTAGGAAGGCCCTCGTACTTGTAATCATAACTTAACTGGTAAGAGACTTTATAAGCTATTTAAGGATATATTCCTGTCAAGATTCATCCTCGTGAACTGCATGACACTGTTAACAACCCTAACGCTTTAATCCCGCAAGATTCATCCACGTGGGGGACTCAAAGCGCTCTCGGGCACTTATGCTTGTAAATTCAGAATATATCCTGGTCTAGGGCCATCATTAGACAAAAGCTCTAGATTGAGAATATGCACATGCTGACTCTCATGTAATGCATCCAGCAATTTATCAACAACATACGCAATAATCAACAAGTATAATCATGCAACAATGCAAATATCATTCAATTATTCATCCAGATTTTTATGCAATAAAACCTGGGAAAACTTCATACATTTAATAACTTTTTAAAAGACCAATTCATGAGTTTTAGGACAGAAAAACAAGAGCGAATGATTCTTACCTTGAACACTTAAACAGAAAATCAAATGAAGAATATGAAGCAGGATTTTCTGGTTTACATAGGCAACTTCCAGAAACAATTGCTCCTAATTGTATCGTTAGAACTTAATCTACACTGTTCAGAATGTAGTATTTGAAGTCCTTAAACTATAGGAACAAGAATGAAGGCGATCGGACTTCGATAGCTATGACAATTGATTTTGTTTGTTTGTTGAGGTCACTCAGTTTTTCCAGATTTCAGAATTTCACTAACTTCTCTCCTTTCCCTTCCTTTCCCCTTCTAACTTCATCTTATAGTTTTTCCAATCACTAACTTCCCTAACTAACACCCAATCCAAAGCATTACACCTGCCCATAAGTTTATATATGTTCACTTAAGCACTCTTACTAACAAAACACTTCAAAGTAACCCAAAACAATTGTGTACAACAATATAATACATGTAAAATCACCTAGTCACATAACATTCAATCATGATCATGCAATTTCAAAGGTCAAAAGGTTCCTGGGTATCACATCGGGAATTGGGACTGGGCCTAGTTTGATGCAAGAAGTGAAACCTTTGGCATATTTTAGTGAAAAATTGAATGGGGCAACTTTAAACTATCCCACTTATGACAAAGAGTTGTATGCCTTAGTTCGTGCCTTAAAAACTTGGCAGCATTATTTGTGGCCTAAGGAGTTTGTGATTCATACTTATCACGAATCATTAAAGTTTCTAAAGGGCCAACATAAGCTGAATAAGAGACATGCCCCCGATGGGTGGAGTTCATTGAGACATTTCCTTATGTTATCAAGTATAAGAAGGGTAAATAGAATGTTGTAGCTGATGCACTTTCAAGAAGGTACTCTCTTCTCTCTCAACTTGATGTTAAACTTCTTGGTTTTGAACAACTAAAGGAATTGTACTATAATGATGCTGAATTTGGACAGATTTATCAAGCTTGTGAAAAAGGTTCATTTGAGAAATTTTATAAGCATGATGGGTTCTTGTTTAGAGAATCTAAACTTTGTGTGACGAATTGCTCTATACGTGAACTATTGGTTAGGGAAGCACATAATGGCGGTTTAATGGGTCATTTTGGTATTGTAAAAACTTTGTCTATCTTGCAAGGACATTTCTTTTGGCTCACTTCATCCCATGAAATAAAATAAATGATGCATCTCACATTGCTAACTTATTTTTCAAGGAGGTCGTTAGATTGCATGGAATGCCAAGAACAATTGTTTCCGATCGTGATACAAAAAATTTGAGCTACTTTTGGAAAATGTTGTGGGGAAAGTTGGGAACTAAGCTTTTGTTTTCTACAACTTGCCATCCTCAAACAGATGGACAAACTGAAGTTGTAAATAGAACTTTGTCAACATTATTGAGAGCTCTTATTGGGAAAAAATGTTAAAACTTGGGAAGAATGTTTACCACATGTTGAATTTGCATATAATCATGCTAAGCATTCTGCCTCTAAGTTTTCACCATTTGAGATAGTATATAGTTTTAATCCATTAACTCCTATGGATTTGTTGCCTTTGCCTGAAACTGAACGTGTGAATTTGGATGGCAGAAAAAGTAGTCTTTGTGAAACAAATTCATGAAAAGGCAAGAAGAAATATTGAGGAATGCACAAAGCAATATGAGTGCAATGCTAACAAGGGCAAGAAAAAGATCAATTTTGAGCTTGGAGATTGGGTTTGGCTCCATTTAAGGAAAGAAAGATTTTCTGCACAACGACTATCTAAATTGTCACCCCGTGGAGATGGTCCATTTCAAGTGGTACAAGCTCGACCTACCAAAGAATTATGGGGTTCATGATGTCTTTAATGTCATTGACCTAAGCCATTTCAAAGAAGGTGCAGATTTGAGGACAAATCATTCCCAAGAGGAGGGAAATGATGGAAATCAGCTTAAGGACTCGAACTCAAGAGAGGAAGATCTATTGAAGTGGAATGTTGGTCATGTCACTAGGTCTCAATCTAAGATTTTCAAAGGGGCACTTAGTGGTTTATTTGCAAAGTGTTTGGTTCAAGTTAAAATGAACATCCAAGAGAGCCCAAGTAATTGTGTTCTTTTGATCCAAGTAAAAGACCAAAATGCTGCTATTATTTGGGCCCAATAGATAACACAATTTAAATCCAATTCAAGCCCAATTGTGAAGCTTAATTTCGTCCAAAATGGCAGCCCAAATTCATCCTCTTCAAGGCAAATTTCAGCAACATATTCCATGGTCAAAAGTACATTTATTGAAGTTGTTAGTTTCAAAGACTAGAAAGCACCAATTTTTTACTAAAAGTTGGAAGGTGTCAAGTAGTAATTTTGTGGAAGACCTCATTTAACATCATCCATGACCTCAACAATGGAATACAAGTCAGCCATGACATCATCTTTGGCATACTTGAAGTCTTTTAAAATTAGAATAGCTTATTTGATAGTTTATCTAGCTTATCTTTCATAAGTTGTCTATCTTATTTTTATGCCTATAAATAGGACCCTTTGCAATCTAAAAAGATCCACTTTTGATGAAATATAATTTGTGAGTTTTCTTCTGAAACTCTTAGTTCTTCTTGAACTTTAGAACTTATCAAGTTTCTAACTTGTGGTGTTCGAATTCTTATCAAACAACTTTTGGTGAGTCGCTTGTGGCGAATATTATACCAAGGTTACTAGCTACGACATAGGTTGTGGGTTTAGGTCCTTATACCAAGGTTCCTTTCTATCGGTAGGGGTCGCGTTCTTCACCAAAACAAATCTCGTTCTAACCATCTCTTAGAACGATCATTCATCATGTGTTTCTACCTTTTTTGGGACGATTCACATCACTCTCACACCTCAAAACCTTTCTATCTCTAAACCCACTATCACTAACCTCACTTTACTCCATTACCCTTCTCTCCAAGTTTTCTTCTTTCTCATGTTCTTCTTCTTTTTCTTGTTGTTTCTTTGAGCAATCTTCGTCGTCTTCGCGGTTTGGCCGAAATGTTCTATCAACTGAATTCGACCAAATTGAAGTAGTAGATGGGGATGAAGAAGAAGAAAAAGGGTTTTCCGATGAACCTGAACTCAGCTTCTCTGCTGACCTTAAACTCTTTGTATGGAACTTGCCTTTCATTGTTGACAGTGCTTCTCTCGCTGACTTGTTTGTTTGATAAATTTATTTTGTGGGATTTCGTTTTTTGCACATAACCTGTTTGATAAATTTAATCAATGGGAGTTTGCTGAAGTGGGTATTTGGATTTATTATGTTGGGGTGAAACTTTATTTCAATAATATTTATGTAGGTGAAGGGTGTTTGGTGTGGCTTTTATATAGGGAAATGGTGTTTGGTGTGTGTAAAATTAGGGCTTCTACAATGTGATTATTGATTTGGAAGGAATTAGTGTGAGAGATGATGGAAACGATTCATGATTTTGGAAGGGAAATAGGAAAAAAAATGAATTGTGGTAGTTATATGATGATTTGATGAAGGAGATGAAGAATTCTGAGACGATTATACCCTCAGAATTCGCATGTGTGGCCCCGTTCGTGTGCAACGCCGTCGTCCCCCACCGTATTCAGCCCAGTTTGGGCACTTTTAGCATCACATAAATTATTGTGGATATTTATGGCACACAAAATAGTCAAGGATCAAAACTTGCTTTTAAAACATACCTGAGGAGCATAAATGGTGATTAACTCAGAAAAAAATTACATTAACTCGCCAACCCAACCTGCCCCAATCTGCGAGCTGCGAGTTTGGCTGGTGGGCCGATTTGGGCAATGGCTTTGACATTTTTGTCCAGCCCAGTCGAAACTCACTTACTGCCTTGCTCAGCCCGCCAACTTATAGGTTGGGCGACCAAGGCTAGCCCGTCCAAATTTTTGTATGGCTATTATGATTTAAGGGCCTTTTATAAATAAATGTTTATACAAGGAGAATCGTTAAATCGTTTTGTCGATAGTTTAGATTAAAAAGAGATCTACAAAAACTATTAATAAAAAAGTGAATTTGTTATTTATGAAAAGTTGCATGAAACTAGTTTTTTTTTTTTTTTTGCTAAATAAATTATATTTTCATTAATCACAAATAGCCGAGGTCATTACAATAAAAGGAAAATCTGAAAATACAGAAAGTAACAGTTATACAATGATTTAGAAAATCACGATAACAGACACAAGACACACCCAAGAAAACTTGGATGGTTAGGAAAAACAACTAATAAAACTAGCAAACTAAACAAATACATAATCTTCTTCTTCAAAGCATCTTCATTGCAATCCTCGAAACACAGAGACAGGAGAATATCACTTTCAACTTCTTCCTTAGGGGTCGACAATTTATAGGACAATGGGCGTATCAACCGTCTTATAAATTGTCTCGGAAAGATGTAAAAAGATGATAAAGGGCCCAGATCAAGTCCGGGTTGAACACATCCTCCTAGAAAAATAGAAAAAAATCTAGATCTGCGAAGATCTGAGACTCATCTAACCACTGCGTCTTGAATCTTGAAGAAAAAAACTCTGAAAAAGGTTTCATATGATTCGTAGTACAAAATAGAGTAAGATTAACGGAACAAAA
Organism: Vinca minor; assembly: GCA_026122235.1. NCBI lineage: Eukaryota > Viridiplantae > Streptophyta > Magnoliopsida > Gentianales > Apocynaceae > Vinca > Vinca minor. Next base: position 607,348 of record JAOCZM010000248.1, read on the forward strand.
GGACCAATAGGCCAATGGCCAAATCTGGCCAGCAGCAGAGGAGAGAAAGAGAGGAGGAGGAAGAGAGAAGAGAGAAAAGGGAAAAAAAAAAAGAAGCATGAAACTAGTTTGAATATAGGAGTTTCAGATGAAATAATTTTACGGTCCATATCTATAAGCAAGCAACTTACAGAAACCCTATGGTAGCCAAATTGTCCAAAATCAGTTCGGGTTCGTTGCCTTTGCTATGATTAAATATGGTTTTGGAATGGACCGTAATTCACGGGTCTTTATCTGTGGTCGGCCTCAGCCGTTGGATTGCTCCAATTGAGACCCGCACCAATCCGAATAAAATTGGAGTGTCGATTTCAACCCGAAAGACGGTTCTTGTTCTTTCTCCCCAAGAAAGCCTCCTCTAATCTTCTCATCTTTTCTTTTCTTTTCATTATATAATAATATAAATAGTGAAACTGGGCTCAAATCTCTCTATAATCTCTTCAAAATTACAAACCCATTTTTTTCTTCTCCTCATCAGGCCGCTGAATCTCTAGCTAACATGGAGGCAATTTCCGGCGATTTGAGCTCACCGCACTCGATGGGAACCACCATCATTGGCGTTACCTACAACGGCGGCGTTGTACTCGGCGCCGATTCTCGCACAAGCACCGGTACTCTAGTAAATTATAAGTATATAAATATTCTTCTATTTGAAAACCTTAAAGAACCTCTAGCAGAGGAAAATACTTATCTATTTGGGGTTTTCATGATTTGTTTTTGTTCTTTCTTCCAGGAATGTATGTAGCTAATAGGGCATCTGATAAAATCACCCAGTTGACTGATAATGTCTACGTCTGCCGCTCTGGATCGGTATTTAATTCTTCCATCTGATTGCTGGAATTTTTTTATGTAATTTGATTTTTTAAAAACAAAATAAATTTGCTTTTAGTTTCAGTCTGATTTTGGCTTAAAAAATATGAATAAGCTAATTTTAAAAAATAAACTGCTTTGGAACAAGCTCTTAGATATGGTTCTGTCTAGGTGCTATGTTACCCCGACCTTCGATTATGCTTGCCGTACCCGTATCGACACGACATGGGTAAGGGTATGAGATACTTACCGGATGTGGTCAATACCGACACTTTTTTTTAGATGTTTAAGTACCCGACACCCGTACCAGAGTCCGGGTAACATAATCTAGGTGTACTCATAGTGGCTTTTCTTGAAAAGCTTTTCATTATTTTTGGGCTACCAAGTTCTTTGATATGTGAGGGCATGTAGGTTGCAGAGTTGAAATTTTAGAAAAAAAATAGAAACTTTTCAAAGAAAATTGTTATCCTAGTAGATCTGATATTATAGTTATAATAGAATTTCAAACAGCTTTTGCAGTTACGCACTTAGTGATATGTTGGTAACAAAGAAACTTTGAAAAGTGACATTTAAGTAGGGACACAGGGAGTATAACAGTTAATGGAAGCATAAGACATTTCACTCTAGAGCATTTTCCCTATTGATTTGGCTGTCATGATGCTAGCACAGAAGAAGCTTCAGGGGAATCTCTTCTGTTGCTGAAACATCTAACATAATGCTGAATTTTTTTCTAGAGTTCACTTCACAAGAGCTTCTGTTGATTATAATCATATTATGGTTGACTGCAATGATGTAACATGTGTTTGCTGCTAGTGTTTCTACAGTTCAGTGCACTCCTGTTGAATAATAATGAATAATGATGATACATTTGATGAAAATAGCATTGATATTTTAATAGTAGTAAGTAGATATTTTTTTCTAGTTATTTTTACTGATTTTAAACAAGTCTTACAAAAAGGATGAATACTTTGGAATAAAGGGGGGACAATTTTTATTCACTTGCTTGTGATTTCCCCCTTTTTCAGGCAGCAGATTCACAAGTAGTATCAGACTATGTTCGTTACTTTCTTCATCAACACACGTAAGTGAGCATAACCTAAAAGAGTCTTCCATTGTTTTGTTCTTGTTTGTACTTGAATCTGTGACTATGCAGTTTATGCTCTCACATTATGTGAACTATTTTGTCCTTCACTGACTGAAAAAAAGCAAGTGTGTTACTGCTAAGTAGAACCTAAATGTTATCCTGACTCGGAGGCAAAAATTACACATTGTTGAAGTATTTCAACATTCTTAGAGTTGCATCAAAGTATTCACTACCGTTGTGTAATTGTGTTAGATTGCTTTAAGGCAGAAATATCTAACGAAGGTACATTAAAACGTGTTAGAATAATAGGTCTTTTATTAGAAATGATTATAACCTGTTAAATCAACTATTTGGTTTTCCTCAGATCCAATCAAGGTTGTGTCCTTGAAAATTTAACTCTGTTAAATAAGAGCCAATTAATTTGAAGCAATAATAAAAAGCTTACGTTTTTTGAAGATACATTGCCTTGATCCTTAGCATCTCCACTTTTGAAGCGCCTTTTTTAAAATTCTAATGCTTCTTTCGAGTCTGTGCACTTTGGAATGTTGTCTTGTCTAGAACTGCCTTTCTTATTCTTTTATAGCTTTAGTGTTGTCATCATAAGTTCAAATCATGATTACTTGGTACAGGATACAACTTGGGCAACCTGCGACTGTTAATGTTGCTGCAAATCTGATCAGATTACTAGCCTACAATAACAAGGTTTGCTTTGAGTATCCTTAAAAGTATCACAGTTTGATTCAATTGCACTTCCTGGATTACATTTTAGCCCCAAGATACCCGGGCTTACAAACTGAACAAGTTACTGATAGATTCCTAGATTTTTGTATGCATATCTGGAATGTGATGAGACGCTAAGATGTCCTAGTATCTATAAAGAGTGCAGTAGAAAATGCTGAATATGTTGATAAATATCCCCAGAAGGTTTATATTTTATACTTTTCTAAATCTGCGACCTTCTGGTTTTCGTTAATTCATTTACTTAGCATTCATGACATGGGGATTTTAAATAATTCTGGCACTAACAGGTGTAACTTTCATTTTTTTTTAAAACAAAAATTTTCGAAAGTAAAAACAATTCTGCAATTGTTTTTATAATCTTACTTTTAAATTCTAATTTCTTTTCTGGTGTTTGACTGTCTGTAGGGGATTTTTGACTTGACACTTCTTCAAATCTGAATCAACAAGAGAGAAATACACGCACTATTTTAAAAGTGTCTAGAGGGGTCATGGTGATTTAGACTTTATGGTTTCTTCCTTTTTTGCTGTTTCATTAGTTAGTAATAAAATTCTGGACATGAAAAAATTAAGTTATATCAAAATTCTACCACGTGCATTGTCCTAGTTAATAATAAAGTTAATAAACATATTAAATCCTATTGTTCAGATTTCGAAATGGCATACATACTTTGGATCTTTGATGCATATTCAGATTGCTTAAATTTAGTATTATAAAAACCACTTCTTTTTCTGTTTTCAATTTGGGACTTCACTTTACTATCCTCTTCTGTATTCCTAATTAATTAGTCTATGATGAGCGAACTCATAGATTACTCGTTAGTCGTTACAACTTACAAGCATAAACCTAGGATATTATCCAGTAGCAAAAAAATTTGCGTTTTTTTATTTAGATATTGTACATGCAATTTTCCTTATATTTTGGTTTGCTTATGTGCGGCTCCTAGTATTTTTAATTTGCTTCTCACAATGTCTGAGAAGCAGCTTTGTAAATCATATCCTTTTAAACTTTTGCTCAATGAAAAGACTTTGACTTTCTAAATTTGACAGAATATGCTGCAAACTGGCCTTATAGTTGGTGGATGGGACAAATATGAAGGAGGTAAAATATACGGAGTACCTCTTGGAGGGACACTTCTTGAGCAGCCTTTCGCTATTGGAGGTGTGTTTTTCCTGGAAGTTCCAACTAATCTCATTCCTCAGTTCTTCTGCACTATTTTGCTTTTGACTGCTTATTGTCAGTTGTCCATTCTGCATTTAGTCTTTTCTTTGCTGTAAGTGGTCACAATTATTTGCTAACCATATTTCTAATATCATGATTTTGACTTTTTTCCCCGTGATCACACGATAAGCCATGCATAGTTTAAATCCCTATTTGATGGCTGATGTTATTTAGTTCAGTCACAGTTTGTCAGCATCAACGTATGCTTTGGGAAACATTTTGTCGTAGGTACTCAGCAATTGGTAGTTCAGCATCATTGAGACGCTCCTCTCTCTCTCTCTCTCTCTCTAACGGTCCAACCTAGTAACTTTAGTCTAAAATATATTATAGAACTTTCAAAAAGTTTTTCCTGGAGATAGTAATGTTACTATAAGCTGATGCAAAAACTATACCAGTTTTATTCACCTTGCAATCTATACAGTAGTTTGTCAAACAATTTGCACTGGTCTAAGTGAAATATTTCTCCTAATTGAGACGATAAAATTTCTCATTGACTTTGTTATATGTGCAGGATCCGGTTCTACGTATTTGTATGGATTCTTTGATCAGGCATGGAAGGAAGGAATGACCCAAGATGAAGCTGAGGTATGTGCTTATGCTGCTAATAAATTGTTAACTTCTGCAGATGTTGCTCTTGTTTACTTCCTTCTCTTGTTTGCTCCCTAAGTTTTGGTGAGGTCTTGAAACCAATTTGTGTATCAAAGAAGGGTTCGCTAAGATATTAGATTGAGAAATTCACGAGAAAGTGCTTATCTGGATATGATCTGAGCTTACATTCACTAAAAATGCTCGCTTAATGTCCAAATTTATTGAAAAGAGAACAAATTTTAGACCATTTATTTATTTATTTATTTAAAAAAGAACATATTTTATACCGTTCCCTTTGGCATTATATTGAGTACTACCATTACTAATTTGATTCTATCATCTTTTGGAATCAATTTCTTCTTCCACCGTGAAGTGTTTCCGAACCTTTCCAATAGCACGTAAAAATGCACATATCATAGGCATGTATTCACTTTAAAAAGTATTTTAGATTATTAGGATTAGGACGTTGAGATTCGTGTGACATAATTGGTAGTATGAGTTCTTTTATACATGTACTAAGTTTGGATATGGTAGTGGGAATTTCCTCACATCATATGTATATTATTCAGCAATATCATCTCCCCGAGTACCAGCAAATGATGGTAAACAAAACTACTTTCTGGAGCATAAGCTTGTCAAACTCCAAATATTCTACTTGGACAGTCCCTTCTTCCAGTTAATAGTTTTCCAAAACATAAGATATTGATACCTCTCTTCCGAAAAGAGAGTAAAAAGGCATAGGATACTTATTATCCAGTTGCACTTTCTCTGGATCTTTTGGCTAAAGAATTCTGTGTAATGCTCGACTTTACTTGCATCATTCTTACTTAGAAGGTTTATAGGAAATTGGCGTAAATGCCATTGGTTTGGATTGTGTGGCTAAAGAAATTCTCTTATGCTCGATTTTACTTATATCATTCTTACTTAAAAGGCTTATAGGACATTGGCATTTATGCCAATGGATGACTGTACATTTTTGTATGTTGAAAATTTTGAAGGCATTCCCCCAACTGCATATTTTCTACTAATACTTGCATATTGAATTCTGATTTGGTCTCTACTTTCTCAAATTTATGTTTATGCTACAACAGAAATTAGTTGTCAAGGCCGTCTCTCTTGCCATTGCTCGAGATGGTGCTAGTGGTGGTGTTGTTCGAACTGTCACTGTAAGTAACTTCTTAATTTTCTTTCTTTTGCATCACACTTGCTGAAGTTGAGCCATTCAGGTCTAACAGAATTTTTTTCCTTTATTCTGAAGGGAGATATGTATCTTCCTAACAAGCTTCTTGACTTTGATTAGTTTCACTTTATATGCGCTTATTCGTGTAAATGGTGCAGATAATTGTATAGAATTGTAATGTTTCATGCAGTGTGTTTATTCTCTATATTATATGTTGTTTATACTATTTTTATAAGACAAAAGAACAAAGAAAGCTTTGGCGTTGCAATCTCCATTTTGGTCCACTTGGGTTAGGAATTTTAGTTTCTCAATGTTTCTACTCCCTCCATCCCGAATTGATTGTCCAATTTGAGTTGGACAAAATTAAGAAGAGTAGTATGGCCATGAATAGGTTACCATAATATCCTTATTAATTAAAGATGTAAAAGGTCCGGACCTATATGTTAGTGAAACCTGCATTCCTTGAATATATGAGCTTAGTTCAGTGTTGTAAAAATCGGCCTAGTCGGGAAAAAAGCGCTAGTCAACACTTAGCTGACTAGTCGGGATAAAAAAACTCTTGATCAACTTAATCGGTCAAAGTCAGTAAAAAAATCGGTCAAAGTCAGTCAAAACGACTTTGCTGACTTTGTTTAACTCAATTTTTTTGCCCAAAACTACGTCGTTTGATTATTTTAGTATTTGAACTTGTTATTACTTATCATGATATTGAATTTAATTATTATGGATGGACTTTGTGTATTTTGATTTGACTAGTATTTGATTGTTAAATTTTTATGGAATTTTGTTTGACTAGTATAATAGATAGGATAAGAGAATTTTAAAAAATCCCTTGTAATCTAGGTAAGCCGACTACACCGATTACTCGCTAGTTGCCAGTCTGGCGACCGACTAGCAACTTCTGCAACATTGGCTTAGTTATTTTAATCAAGCGGATATTTCTTCAAGTACAAACTAAAATAGAAAGTCGACATCAATTTGTGACGCACAGAGGAAGTAGTATATGCTTGTTTGGATGTGCATCCTCTTCTTTGTTGTGATAGCCTCTAATGTTGAAAACAGATTCTATAACATGGTTTCCAGGTCCTTTGAATATGGTGTAGTATCTTCTGTATTTTGGAGTATGATAGCCTAATAGATGACTGTTTCGGACTGGGTTATATATTTTGGCTGTCAAACTATTAGCAAATTGTTTATGAAATTGGAAGTATATGAGATTTAAGCAGACAGTATCAGTGGAGTTAACCACTTCTCCAAATTACTGCTTTTGAGAGAGAAAGTAGAATTGGCACAACTGCAGTCGGGATCAGCTCACCATCTTTGGGTGGCTGGGAAGCAATGAACTAGTAGAACATTATCCTTGTTATAATTGCTTGAATAATAAAACGTCTCAGTTCCCCATTTAGTGCCAAGTAGCAAACATTATTCTTCAAATAGTTGAAACTTTTACCTTGCTAATACTTGTCTTTCTCTTGTATCTACTATCCTTGTTGGCGAATTATTTACCGTGATGTATGTTTTGTACAGATCAACTCGGAGGGGGTAACAAGAAATTTCTACCCTGGTGATACTCTTCCTTTGTGGCATGAAGAGTTGGAGCCTCACAACTCACTCCTGGATATTTTGTCGACATCAACATCCAGTCCGGTCCCGATGGACAGTTAGAAAGAAAAGGGGTTTCCTTCAGCTTGAATCTTCAACGTTTGATATCCAGAACTGTATTTTTAGAACTATCAGTCGGTGCATGAAATCATATCTTTGAATGTATGATGGGGTTATGAAATTTGTTTCTCGACTTTTAACTGCTATATTTTATTTTTCTCGATCTTACTTTTATGGATATCAAATTGTGGACAATGTTTTAGATGGGTTGTACCTTCCGATCTTTTTCTATTACCCTATATGAAATTGTCAATTAATAGAGCAAGTACGTCACTTCAGAATTTAGTAAATTTTCGTTGTGATTGTTTCCTAATTTATTTAGTAAATTTACGTAAATAAATTTCCGTTGTGCTTGTTTCCAAATTTTCTGGTAAGTATCTCTCGGCTTGTTATAGCAACTTTACAGACGATTTAAGACTCCAAAACGACAAATTTGGACTTCATGGTCTTAATGAAAGTTGTAGATTAGTCTCTTAGTTTTCAATACATCTTGAATTAGCTCGAAGGTTCGACTGTTTTGATACCACTTATGTCACTCCACATAACTGGAATGGTGACATGGCAGTGTCTCATTGTCTAATGAGAGAGCAAAGCCCACAACAGAGTTTACTAGAAAAGGGAATTCCATTATGTAAAATCCACAAGTCCAAAGTACATTAAGGAAAGTCTAAATGCTGAAAGGAAATGATGCTAATTATTACAATATTAATAAGTTTAACAGTTCAAAGGGAAATAAATGAAAGGAAATAAAGTGTTCAACAATTACAATAGATTAGAATCACTCCTCAAAAGGCCCCCCGGGTTTCATCCTAGTAATAAGGCTCATCATCTACGTCACCTGCAAAATAAAAAAGCGAATGGACTGAGCTTCAGCTCAGTATGATCCACACATTCCCTGGGATGAAATAACAAACAAGGCACAAAATGGCTTCCCGTTTAAAAAATACCCCTATTGAAATGATATGAGACACGACACACTTAACATTGTAAATACACTGAAAATAAATAGAGGGTACACTGCACAACACGCACAATGCAAGTGACACGAATCACGAAAAAAAAGTGTAACACATTCAGCACAGGTTGCTAACGAAGGCCACGGACGAACCAATTGTACGCAGAATAAGTGCCAAAAGCCCTGGACGAAGGAATCCTCTGCAGCAATCATCCGCAAAGGGTCACGGACGAATGATATCGTCCGTAGGTCCGTCCGTGGTAAAAGACAGTAGCTATTGTCCTTCTGCGGACGAAACCAAGGACAAATGCTAGGTCGAATGCTTAGTCCCCTACCTGCAGAATCCAGTTTTTCAAGTGCACTTTTGGTACACAAGTGTATCATTTCAACACCAAAACATTCCCAACCCAAAATACATGTTTTAGACATCAAAATCAAGTACCAAATATGACCAAAACAAGAATAAACAATTAAGCAACAACTTAGCCAAATAACCATCATCTTCACATCACACACTACACTTCGGAATGTGCTACGAGAACTATGTAACACTCATAAGGCACAACGGAAATACACTAAGTGTGACACTACGAGAAATGGCTACTGCTACGATACGCGCACACACTACCCACAATTAGAGCTCAATACCTATTCACGACTCTACGACAATAACTGTAATGACCCTAACAATCAGTCTAGTTAGGAAGGCCCAAGTATTTCAAGCACATGGGTTCAGTATAATCCACTGAACGAACGTGTCCAAGCTTTAAGGATTCACCCAACATTGTATCATCATCCAACACCTTGGACTCCACAAAACTATTACAGTCCCAATGATAGTCCACATCGGGTTAAGGCCCAAGTATTTCAACACGAATCACAAGATCTCCCGGGATCTACACATTTTACATTTAAATTCGAATGAATACTTCCATTTAGTGTTTCCTAGATACAAGCTCAAATAGGCCGACGACTCGGTCGACCAAAACCAATTACGACAACGACGACACAACCAAATAGACGACGACTCCAAAGGTTCAATTAGACATTATTACCAATTATTTCAATTATCAAATAAGGTTAGCCATTAGCAAGGAATCAAATAGGGTAGCAAATAAACCAATAACACCACCAATTCATTTACCATAACATATTAGCAATTCCAAATCATATAACGCACAATAATCACTAACACATGATCCAATTGATGCATTAAAATGTAATAAAGAGTTCATGCTTCAATAATATTATAAATAAGACTGAATTTATAAGTTATAGCAATGAAAACATAGTAGGGTAGGATCCATACCTTTTAAGCAAGCAAAATCAAACAAAATGCAAGTACAGAATTTTCCTAGTAAACCAGTGCCACTCCGGTGTGATATATCTTCACTCCGAACTCCGATTTTGATTCCTCTTACTGCGATCATTTTGATATCTAGATCGTCCAAAACGGACTACAATTAACCACTCAAAAGTTCTGGCAGAAACTCTCTTTCTTTTCTCTAAATTTTGGTAACTCCAAAAACGGGAAAATGACTTATATCGTCCTCAAACAATTTCTAAAGACACGATAATGTCCTTAAAGTATTTCGACTTCCTATAAAGTCCTGAAACATTTTATGAAAATGATGAATAGTCTCACCACTAGTTTGGTAGGTTGTTTCAGGCCAAATTCTGCCACGCACGGGCACGTGACACCGCCTGAAGGGCATAAATGTCCAATAAAACACATGTTCCCTAGCCCAACCAACCTCATTATAAAAAGGAAAAAATACTTAGAACCCATCTTCTTCCCCTAATTTCTTCTAAAATTTCAGCTAGGTTTAGAGACTAGGGGAAGAAGATGGATTCTAGGAGATGAGTTCTAGGTATTTTTCCTTTTTATAGTGAGGTTGGTTGGGCTTGGGCACATGTGTATTTATTGGACATTTATGCCCTTCAGGTTGTGTCACGTGCCCGGTGTGTGAGAGAATTTGGCCGAAACAACCCACCAAACTGGTGGTAGGACTATTCATCAGTCTCGTAAAATATTTCAGGACTTTATAGAAGTCGAAATACTTTAGGGACCTTATCGTGACTTGAGCAATTGTTTGAGGACGATATAGGTCATTTTTCCCTCCAAAAACTGCAGGATTTCTGCAATAACTCTCACCATTTACTTTTAAATAATTGCACACTAAGACCCTCACACTCTCACATTTTTCCTTCATGTTCTCACACACCTAAAACACAATTTATGCCATATAACACACTAATAAGTCACCTAACACCTAACACATAATATTTAATATATAATTCATATTATCATTTTATAAAACTCAAAATTATGCAATAAACATAATTAAAACACATAATTGTATAGGCAAAAAGTCCCAGGGTATTACAGGAACCCCAAGGAATAGCAAAGACAAGCAAAAACTCAAAGAAAAGAATTATGTGCCAAGGACAACGAAGTTGTGGAGAGTTCATCAAGGAATAACAAGGCAATAATTAATGATAACTCCACAAATCACAAGAAGATTGCTTCTAATGAACCTAATGCAATAATGAAAAAAGAAGCAATCAAAGGACAAGCTCCTCCCAAGAAAGAGATGGTCAAGATCAAGACTACTCAACATGCCTCATTGGTCTCATCGATGAAGATCAAAATGAAATTCAAAGTCCTATGTCCATAGGCAATGAGGTACATTACTCAAATCCTTCTCTTGATCTTGAATATGAAAATGAGGAGGATCCTTATATGCTTTTGCATGATTTATATGATTAATTGAAAAAGATGTCTAAGAAGAACAAGTTCAAATGTAATGAACTTACTTGCTCACTTAATGAAAGATCTAAAATGCAAGTAGAGTATGATAGTCTTCTTACATCTTATCACATCATAATAAATGAAAAAGAGAATATGCTTTAATCGCTTAATGCTTTGTCTCTTGAAAACCAAGAATTACTTGACAAGATTCTTATTGTAGAATCCAAACTTGTTGAACATGATATCTTGAGGCACAAATTTGATGTTTTAAATGCTTATGTTGACAAGTGTACATGTGCTACATAATCCTTGGTAATGTGATTGTTGCTCCATATACTCATCTTTATAATAATTGCCTAGAGCACAAACACAAGCACAAGTATGCACACTCTACTTCCTTTGAAGCTAGAATTCACATTCTACCAAGCTAAATATTATTTTCTCTTATTGTCGTAAATGTGGGCATCATGCTACTTGTTGCATCATTAAAACGGAGATTGCGAGAGATGAAAAAATTGTATGACGTTAAAAAAAACCATAGTACTAACCCCCAAGGACCTAAAATTGCATTTTATTGCAGGAATCAAGGGATTTCCGGTCGACCGCACAAGGCACCGGTCGACAGAAGAAATGGTCAAAATTCCTCAGGCAAATGAAGGATATCCCAGTCGACAGCACAAAACTCCCGGTCGACCGACACAAAAGACTTAATGAGATTCAGGGTATCCCGGTCGACCGAACCCCCTTCCCGTTCGACCGAAATCGAGACAGAAAGAAATTCATTTTTTCTAGGACGAGGGTCGGATGACCGGATAAGACCTTTGGTCGACCGAAGTGTCGCGATTCAGCAATTTTAACAGGGTTTCACAATTCAATTTTAAAATTCTCAAACTCCCTCTTTAAATACTCTCAAACTCTCCCCTCCCCCCCCCCCCCCACCATCCACACCTCTCTTCAAATTCAATGCATATATACATTCATACATCAATTCCTTTCACAATTCTTCCATTCATATACAATAATGAATACTAATCTAAACCCAAATCTCAATCCAAATCCTTCCAAAGGCAAACCCCAAGAAAACCCACCAAAAAGAAAAACCCCCCACTCAAAGAGGGATTTCTATTCAATAACACACCTCTAAGAGAACCAACACAATTGTCCAAAAGCAATGAACTTCGATGAGGAAACGGAGTCCGATGAAGATCACCCTATTCCACCTCCATCTCCTAGATTCCAAGAAGAATCTTCAAATTACACTACAAGAAAGGTAACCCCTTGTTTTACTCAGATGATGCTAAAGTTTGTTACAACACTTTGGTAAAAGAAAAAAGAGGGTATTGTCGGGGTACATTAAGGGCAATGACACCTTTGATGAAGGTCTGTGATGAAATAATTGAGGTGTTTAGTGAAATGGGATGGATGAACCTTTTCATAAATAACTATGAGATATATCCCCTAGCCCTATATGAATTAGGGGGCAAATTTAAGAGAAGAAGGGAAGATAGATGATGGAAATCATTGGTGGATCTCAAGCATAAATGGTTTGGAGTTCAGGTTTTCGGAGGCCATGTTTTGCAAGACTATTAGATTTGGACTTGAGGAAGATGCCATTCGATGGTATGATCATTCTGGGAGTGTGCCCGAAGAGAAAATCTTGGATCTAAAGAGCTTCCGTACAAATTTCAACATTAAGGGAGCCTTTAGCAAGTCTAAGGAAAGAGAAACCAATAAGTTAGATGAGTATGGGTGTATTCTTCACCACATGGGTGCCAATGTGGATGCACCAATCAAGGGTCATAAAAGCTCAATCACTTATCTACAAATGTCCATGATGAATTGACTTGTTGAAAGGACCAAGGTAAACTTTGGGTATTTAGCTTTGAGACACACTAGTGAGTGTGCAAGAGGAACTACAAACTTCATCCCTTATGGAAGTATGCTCACTCTAGTCTTCAAGAAGTTCAAGCTAAAACTCACCAATTTGTTCATGAGAGACAACAAGTACATCACATACAATGAGGGTAAATTTCACAAATGCTAATTGTAAATGATCATTGGAAGTACCAAACAAGATGCACAAATGAAGAGCTCTTGGCGGCAGCAATTGCACAAAGTCTAAGTCAAAGGGCAAGTGAGACCATCAAGAAGCTTTTGTTATGTCTTTATATGTTTTTCCCTTCATGTTATCCCCTTTGTACCCTTAGATTAGCAATTGTTGTTCTTACTTTTTCATACTTGTATGAATTGCTTTTGTAAGAGGTTGATGTTTATAACATGCTTTTGGTGTTTATTTTTTATGATTGTAAGAGCATGTTGTTTAGAGAGCTTAATGATTAATCATATGTGATGAAAGCTCATTTTCAACCCCTGCTTTATATTATTAATGTTATATACCTTAGGGGAGTTGTTGATTCTATGGTATGGTTTAATTTGATCTATATAGATAGCATGTGGTGTGTTTTTACGTTTATCTTCAAGTCTTAAGCATGATCTTATATGTTTGATCGTCTAGATGCTTAATGTTGTTACACAAACTATGTTTGTGGCATTGAATATGCCTTAGATTGTGCCTATGGCTGTTTGGACTTGAATTGTATTGAAAACTGCAGGTTTTCTGGTTTCTGCCAGCCTAACATGTGCGGTCGACCGAAGCATCCAAATTTCAGCAAAATTTGAACTTCATCTTCAGATTTGTGTAGGTTTAGCTATTATTTTTATATGGGCACAACCTTAGAGGGAGGATTTACATGTTTTTCATCTTATACCCCCCTCAATTATGTGATGTATGCTTATTTGTTCAAGTTTTTACAACATCACATCATAAGTTTTCTTTGTTATTATCTTTTCATAATAGCCAATTTATGTAAGTTATTTGGGAGTTGTATGTGAAATGAAGAAATTCGGAATCCCTACAAAAAATAGCGGAAATAAAATGGGATTCCGTTCATTTACATGATCTTTTAACGAGAAAGTACCAGTACCATGTGAATAAGAATTATACCTTTAAGTTAATAGAAGGAACCAGAATTCTGCCCGGATTTTGCTACTTTTAATGACCAACGACAACGTGCCAAACTCCCGTCTCTACTGGTATCCATACAATCAAACTTGTGTTTGTTCGTTAAGCCTCTTATGCAAGTCACGAGCGCGTCGAATGTTGAAGACGATCTTCGGGAGCTTCGTTGATATAGAATGGCCTAAGCAAGGTTCACATGTGTCATATGATTCAAAATTAAGTGACTCCAACAATCCATCTTTATGGAGTTTGGAAATGCGGTTCTCATTTATATGGCCTAAGAGACAATGCCAGAGGTATGTAGGATAACGACATTCGTTGGTTTTTAATATGAATATCAAAACCCATCTTGTCCAAACAAGAGATCGAAATAATATTTTTGGTTAAAGTAGGCACATAAAGACAATTGTCTAATTCCAGAAAAATTTCAGATGGCAAACTAAGACTAAATGTTCCTACAGACTAATGATTCAAAATCAAGGTTCGCATGTATCATATGATTCAAAATCAAATGATTCCAACAATCCATCTTTATAGAGTTTGGAAATGCGGTTTTCGTTTATATGGCCTAAGTGACAATGCTAGAGACATGTAGGATTAGACTCTTTAGTCTTTATCCTCTTTGTATTTATGTTATAAACCAGTGACTCTAGGTCTAGAAAGTATAAACCATTCACCAATGTAGCACTACCATAATAAACATCATTTAACGATAACGACATTCGTTGATTTTTAATATGAATATCAAAAGCCATCTTGTCCAAACAAGAGATCGAAATAATATTCTTTGTTAAAGTAGGTACATAAAGACAACTGTCTAAATCTAGAAAAATTCCATAAGGAAAACTAAGACTATACGTTCCAACAGCTAATGCAACAACTCTTGCTTCATTGCCAATGCGTAGGTCCACTTTGCCCTTTTGCAATCCCTACTCTTTTGTAGTCCCTGCACATTCATACAAATGTGAGAACCACATCCGGTATCTAATACCCATGAGGAAGCAGTAGTAGATAGATTGATCTTAATAACATAAATACCTGAGCCAGAAGCAACATTTGCTCCCTTTCTAAGCTTTTCCCTGCAAGATAACTCTTACAGTTCCTTTCCAATGTCCTTGCTTACCACAATGGTAACAAGTATCATCCTTATCCACACCGCCCTTGGCTTTTAGTGCTTTCCCATAATGGCTAGGTTTTCCCTTAGGTTTGCCCGAAGGCTTACCTTTAGACTTACCAAAGCCCTTGACACTGTTATTAACCATATAAATGGCCTTGGACTTACCTATTTCCTTCTCAGCAGTCCTCAACATATTCAAAAATTTTGGGAGGGATTTGTGTATCTCGTTCATGTTGTAGTTTAATACAACCTGACTAAATGATTCAGGAAATGATTGTAGAATCAAGACATTGGATAGCTCCTGGCCAAGAGGAAATCTCTGTCTTTCGAGGCTCTGAATATAGCTTATCATATTCAGAACGTGAGTTCCGACTGGTGTTCCCGCTGCCATTTTGCATTAAAACAGAGACTTCGACACACTGAATATCTCCTGGCGCGCTTGACCCTGAAAGAGTTGTCTTAGATAACTAATCATGTCATAAGCTCCCATTTCCTCGTGTTTCTTTTGAAGCTCAGAGTTCATGGTCACCAACATAAGACTTGACAAAACTAATTGTTAGCCCTAAGGGCGATCGAACTCGGTTTTTGATAATGGACAAACACTTGATGTTGTGTCTAATGTTTATATCTTTGTGATAGAATATCGGAACTCATTATGGAAGCTCTAAGTACTTCAATCAAGCCATTGGTATCAAGATTCAAAGTTATTCAAGGCTTATCTTTCAAGATTGAAGATTGAAGACTTAGGTTTGGTTAGATTAGCTTTGTCATTATAAGTCTTTATCTTATAAAGCTCTAACCAAAGCTCTCATGAACATAAGCTCTACACTCTAGTCTTGCATGTTTTCATAAACACGTTTTCAAAAGGCTTAGTTTTCGAAATGATTCTTAAAATGTGTTCGTATCTTAAAAGCCTTTGTTTTCTAAGTCTAAGTCCTTTAAAATGGTTTTCCAAGTGTTCTTACTTGTTACCTTTTGGGAAAACCTTTTAGACTTTAAAAGACTTCAAAAGATTTCAAAACGTGTGAAAAATCAGCTTGGAAGTTCGGTCAACCGAGCTCAAGCTCGAATCAACCGAGCAGAAACTGAGAGCTAAACTGATCAGCTTCGGTCGACCAAGATGAAGTTCGGTCGACCTAAGCATGGGGTCGGTCGACCGACCCTGTGTTCGGTTCAACCGAAGCTTGGTTCGGTCATCCGAGGTTTCTTGAACGGTCAACCGAACTCTGCTTTTACTAGCCGTTATTTGACCGTTGGAGACTCGATTTTCAGCCTATTTTGAAATATATATATACTCCAAAGCTAGAGAATCATTCCAAGACTTGGACATACAATAAACATTGATATCTTATCAAGTCTAAACACTTTCAAAGCAAAATACTCTTCATCTCTATGATCTAAATCATTCAAGAGTATTCTTTCAAAAGCAAGACAAAGAGTGTGCTTCATATGTTCAAGAGCTGAAATTGTTTGTGCTTCAAAGGTATACATTCTCACTTCTAAGAGTGATCAATCTTTGTATTTAAACATTTCATTCCCTTTCTAAGTGATTGGGTAATTCTTGTAAAAGTCCTACTTTGTGTGGGCAATTTGTAAAGTCCTACTTAGTGTGGGCAAGTTCTTAGTGAGCTTTTGTATTGTGGTTGTGTTGTAAAACTCTTAGTGAATTAGCCACATTTGTAAACATTCTTCTTAGTGAAGTTGTTTGAAATCATTGGGTGCGGCTCAAGGTAGTGGATGTAGATTCTAAGTGAATCGAACCACTCTAAATCCTTTGTCTTGTTATTGGGTTTTGTTTTTGCTATTGCTAATCTTGCTCAAACTTAGATTAGCATTGCAAAGAATCGGAAAAGTTTACAAGATTAGTTAAAACCCAATTCACCCCCCCCCCCCCCCTCTTGTGTTTTACACTAATGCGTCGTCTAAGTGCTTACGATAAGCATTTCTTTCAGCGGCCGAAGTCCTAGTGGCTGGTTGTTCAGGAATAGGATTTTCGATAGCTTTTTCTCATGCTTGAGAACGATTCTCAAGTTCTTGTACCAGTCAAGGAAGTTTCCTCCCTCGAGTTTGTCCTTCTCAAGGACGGATCGCAATGATAAATAGTTTGATTCAACGAATGCATTTGCCATTATATCTACAGATAAGAGTTTGCAAAGTTTTAGATGTCATAATTTAAAATCATTAAGAGGACTTTATTTAATTATTCTCCCACTATTTTCTTCAAATGAATAACCCTCAAGTATTCATTTAGATAGTTCAAAACTTTTGAGTAGGTCAAGATCCATATATCACCATTCTAAAGGCAGATTTGGCTACTATACTCAAGAACGGCTTTTAAGGTAAGCAGCATTTGCTAATTACATCAATTATATGACTCTTGGTTGGTTAAATAGGTAACAATTACCCTTAGTACATTAATGCACATCTCAACCCTTTTGCCTCCAGATTCTCAACTATTGAGGTAATCCGGTTAAGTATGACCCAAGATTGTACCGGCAGATATCACTAACTTATCCTTCGCGCCTCACCTGGATAGACATGTGCTTATTGCACTCGCAAATTCACACTACTATCGATCTAGGTCTTGACGAGGGCCAATCTTGGAAGGCATCGACTTAATATGTAAAAATTTAAGGGATTTAATTGTCTCACCAAACGGTGTATAATCTGATTATACATCTGAATAAACATGCATCATATGCTATAAACACTGTAAAACATGCATAACATGCATAAAAATAGTAAATAAATCATGATATAGTAATAGCCCATATTCAGATTTTTCGAGCCAACAGAAAATCCTAAGTCAATCTAAGGTGAAAACAATAAATTCTATATATTGTCTTCCACCTCCTTGTGATTTCCTCCATCTGATGGACGCCTTTCTTCATCACTTGTTACATATGCAAAATATATAAAATTCTATTCTATACTTTTATATAATTGGAAATAATTCTCGAGTTACATTCGAGATTTAAATTACAACAAGAATAAAGAGATAAGGCACGACAAGCATGCCGTATTATAAGAAAATTACTTGGTCTTTGGTTATTACTATGAACCATGCTTAAATAACATGACAATCATGATGAAATGCTCAAATACACACTGTCTGCCCCTATCCGGTGGACTAGGGCCATACTCTTGTCGACTGCGATAAAGGCAGTATCCAAAACAATGTAAAATTAGGACACCTTGGTCGACCCTGAACATTTCTTATCGACGGGCCCAAAAACAGACTAGCCTCGGTCGACCGGGATTGCTCATCGGTCGTCCGAATTCTAGGCAGTAGCAAAATCCCATTTTCTAGAACCTGTTCGAATTGCCGAGAACCTCTTTCAGTCGACCGAACGTTTTCTAGAAAGCAATATACAGCCAAAAACACGAACAAAACTTCATTCCGGGATTCGTTTAACACTTAAACGATTTCCCAGTGACTGTTTAAAGGTAAAATACATCCTATGACATGAATTATCTGACTAAAAAATCACGATAACACATAATCAAAGCACGTGGGTTCTCATGATAGGCTCTTATACCACTTGAAAGGAAGAAATTCGAAATCCCCCCAAAAAATCTGCGAAAATAAAATGGGATTCTGTTCTTTTACAGGATCTTTTCATGAGAAATAACAGTACCTTGTGAATAGGATTTTTACCTTTAGGTTAATAGAAGGAGCCAAAATTCTGCCCGAATTTTGCTACTTTGAATCACCAACGGCAGCGTCGAATGTTGAAGACGATCTTTGAGAGCTTCGTTGTTATAGAATGGACAAACAAAGCCCGGAAAAGTATAGACAAGAAAACCTATTTTTCTTCTCTTTTGTGTTCTTGAAAGTGTGTTTAGAGAGATAGAAAAATTCAGAGAAATTTCCCTATGTTGCTCTCGGCTGGATTTTTTTAGAATGAGAGTGAATTAGGGTTTTGTGGGAATGATGAACAATTCATCATATGGTGTTAGTGGAACCACCCACTAACTCCACATCCCCACTACTCTCTTCTCACGCGCGCGCACACACACACTCCCTGACACGTGTCTTTTGCCGTCTTTGACTTGGTCCAACTGGTTCGGTCGACCGGGAAAAAGATTCTCGCCCGACCGGATTGACAAATTGGTTCTCAGCCGACCGGGTCTGGTTTAACCTGATCAGTCTGATTAATCCAGTATTAATTTTCGCAATCTAACTGAGCCCGCCTAATCTAATTGAGCACCTATATCAAATGTAAACTCCAACAGTATGATCTTATATGTTCATATCTTGCATCTACTCTCCTTTATAACTTTGAGATCAAGTTCTTTATTTTCCTATCCTTTGATCTCATATAGTTCTTGGTTAGATTTTGCTTTAAGAGTTGTTATACTACTTTAGCCAACCATTAAATTGTAGAGGAATGTACTTTAAAGTGTTATTTTACACTTCCTCTAGTTCTTTTGGTTTGTGATACGTGTGCTTATGTTTCATATTCATGGTATCACATCAATATTTAATCTGTTAGTTATGTTTTTCGAACTTGTTTTCATCCTAAAATAGCTAACATTGTGTTTGGTAAACGGGGAGATTGTGCGATAAGATTTTATTCCTATATCTCTTTTTATTTTAGCTTTGATTGTATATTCATTTTTTAGCCATATGACCATCTTTGTTTTTATGTGTCATTATGGACTCTTATTTTGAAATCATCCCAGCATATTCAAAATTTCTCCTTCTTCAAATACTTTTGGTCTTTAGATATGATCATTTAGTTTTAATCTATCAATCTATTGACCATCAAACTTCTCCATTATTTAAACTTAATCCCTCCTTAAAAAAATTTCATTTTTTATCCTTTAGATCTCTAGTTTCGACAAAAATGAAAAGAAAATGCTTTTCTTATTGGCGCTCTGATGACCTTTTTTATTTTAACAAAAAGGGGGAGAAAACGTAGCTTTGCAAATTTGCCAAGAAAAGTAATTTACAAAAGGGGAAAGCTTAAGAACTTTGCAAAATGGGAGAGAAAAGGGATTCTTTAAAATATGGGGAGTATAATAGTTTTTTCAAAACATCTACTTGCCTAGATCCTATGTGAAGGGATTCATGGCAGAAACTCGTTCTAAACACCCATGGGTCCTCCCCTGAAGAATCCACTCATACTATGAGAATCGAAAATTCAGACGAGAAATACTTACAATTTTTCGTTAATGATTATGATTTTGGATTCTGTGCTGCTGCCACCAATAATTTTTCCTTGCGGAATTTCTCTCTACCAGTATAGACGCGACGAAACGAGCAGCGAGTGCTAGCTCTTCAATTTTTGAGTTTCGAATAATCTAGAGAGAATAGAAGGGTAGAAATCTAATTTCGGAGTTTTGGTTTTTGCGGCTCTATCAAAAGTTACTCTAGGGTTTCGCCCTAAAAGAGATTATATAGGGCGTGAGAGTTTGTTCCGAGAACGAACTCCCACGTAATCCCAACCTCTTCTGGTAGTGGGAGTTTTTATCACATAATAACTCCTCAATGAAAGCCAAATACCGAAAATGCCCATCATTAATCTTTAATTCAAATAATAACATTTTATTATTCTCAGAAAAATAAATGTCAGATACAAAGAACCTAGACACATTCTAGATTCATTGAATCTGGACATGAAGCTCGTTAACTCGTCTATGTGTGTGACCCCGTAGGTTCATATCACAATGGCAATGAAAACACACTTAGTAGTAGTGTGTGTTCATAAATCACAAGCGGTCTCTAGCAGGATATTGTGACTAGCCAGAGTGAATGAATGTACGGTGGAACCTAATATAAATCCACTATTTAATCCCTTTGTCTCGCGATATCCAAATTAAGGTGATCACTTATGGAAAAGAAGTTTAGAAAAGTTAAAAAGTTTTAGAACCTAATTCACCCCCTCTTAGGTTCAAACCATACTCGGGTCTTTCACCCTCTATTTTATTTATCCAATTAAGGATCATTAGGTGTATCTTCTCCTAAAAATATACAAAAACCCCAACCGATGTCCCCAAATAATGCTTAAAAGTCGAAGGCAGGCTCTCAACTCAATTGATTTTATTTATAACGAAGTGGAGGTAATTCCCCGTCCACGCCTTTACACACATTTCCTTGAAACTATCAATCAAAGCGTCCCTCAGACATTCTATAAATTTCGTTGTTGGTATTGAGGTGTTCATCTTCAAGCTTTTAGACCACTTCACATAGTATTCCTTTTCAGGTTTTGAATTCACAGGACTCCATCATGTATTCTTAGAGAATTCAGTACGCTCTTCTGTTGATAGAATAAATCAAGCATTTTTATTCACACACATTCCATTTGTCTCTTACATAACATATGTTTTGCTTCATGAAATATTTATTGACTTGCCTTAACTAGTTGCATATCTTTATCAGTTAGACCTTGGCAGTCTTTTAGGATCAAATAAATCCCTAATCATTTCTAGTGCCCAAGAAAAACATTTGCGTTTCTCCATACTCAACCATGCATAAACAATAGAAAATTTCTGAACGGTGCTAGTGAACCTAATCACTGGAAGGAAAGATGTTTTATATCTGTAATTATTTAAATGTAAACAATTAAAATTTAAAAAGTTCAAGTGTATCTAAGTGGAATCCTAAATGTAAATCCAATACTAATACACAATTAATCCAACCAATAACCTACATACAACATAATTAATATCACAATTAGCATATTTTCTACCAAATTAACCTTTCACTATTAATCCAACCAATCACCGACATATTACATAATTAATATCAAAATTAGCCTAATTTCTACCAAATTAACCTTTCACATCAAACACCATTTATCCACACTAGTATATGAATTTTTTAAAAGTGCATAATAAAGCACATACCAGTTTTTATTGTAAGTATTGTCCATCAAGATCACGTAAGGGAAGACACGAGAAAGTTTCACAGAGTCTGGATTGGAAAATACAATGTCCCCGACGTAACATTCTTTAGGATCGCTCCACATTCACTAACAGTACACCGACGATGGTATTGAACATAGCCTTTATCAATTAACTGGGGCATCCAATTCTTAATTTAAGTTATGTCCCTATATCAAGCTTTCTTAACTTATGTCTTGAATTGTATACCATGTTTATCTTCCCATGCCAATATGGATATTCCTTCCCAATTATGTTATATATATATCGATAACCCCCACGTTATAGTTGGTAAAGTCTTCAACCATCTTCCTCTGACCAGGATTCATCTGAACTGCTATAGGATGACCAACTGAGTTACAGTCGGGTAGTGGTTGTGTCGATCATGTGACACCTCTAATTTACATTCCCTTGCTTATCTGTTTCCTATCAATCTCTAAGTGGCAACCTATATTCTTTGTCCTCTTGCATGTTAGCTTTTTTTCATTCACATCCTTCTCTAACCTCTGTCGGGATATAATTTCACTCTCTTTCACATTGTAGATAGCACTTAGCGCAACTATAATCCCCACATTTTCTTGATCGACACAGACTAATGTACACTTAATTTTGTATCCCAATTTTTTTTTATTCATTCAATTGGATGTTCTTTACTGTTGAAAGAATAATAACTATAGATACTATAAATATCTCCAATATCAGGCCAATCATCCTCAGTAGGAGAAAGTTCCTCAAGGTCACTATCAGACCCGTCTTCTAAGAGTTACAAGAATATATGCCCTTTAATCAAATAAATATATGCAATAGTTAAATTTTTTTATCACATAACTATAGAATATCACTTAGATTAATTAATTAAATAAAATCAAAACGATAATGAGCCACAAGCCCTGAACACGCCCTCCCCATGGACCTAGAACGTGTGACACCCCTTCCACCGTGAGCCTAGAAGACGCGAACCCCTTTCCCGCTTACCCAGAACACGCTGCCTCTCCCCACCCACTCACTAGGAACACGCGACCCTCAAACTTGCATTTCCACCAGAAAATTTTCATTTTTATTTCTGCAAAAAACAATATGAAATATAAAAAAAAATTTATAAAAATAAAAACTAGATGAAAGTATACCTCAAAATCAATATCATTTAGATAGGAATGAGTATTATCGTTGCTTATGGATACAATTATACAAATCTTCAAAAAAAAATTATTTTTAGAAAGAAAGTGTCTAGGTAGAGAGAAAAATAGAAATTTTATGAGAGAAAGGTTGTCAAGAAAGAAAAAATTGGTCCTGAAATGGTTCAAATAACGATGGAGAATGTACCGTTTATTCGGGAATGAATAAAGGCAGCTCAAGACCGGCAGAAGAGTTGGGCCGATAGTAAGCGAATGTCGTTAGAGTTTCGGGTTGGTGAAGAGGTGTATCTTCGGGTTTCACCAACGAGGGGAGTTATGAGGTTCGGGAAGAGCGTGAAGTTAAATCCGAGGTACATCGGTCCGTATGAGATTCTCGAGAATGTAGAAGATTTGGCGTATCGTTTGGCTTTTTCGCCAACGCTTTCACAGGTACATAACGTATTCCATGTGTCACAGTTGAGGCGGTATGTGTCTTACCCGAGCCATGTTTTGGAAGCTGAGCCGTTGGAGGTTAGAGAAGGTCTATCCTGCGAGGAAGTACCAGTTCAAATTGTTTATAGGAATGATCAAGTCCTGAGGCGCGGGACTATACCCTATGTGAAGATTCAATGGTCCAACCATTCAGAGAAGGAAGCTATTTGAGAGCTGGAAGAGGAAGCACGGGTGAAGTACCTTCACTTGTTCGATAACCCAGGTTAGTAAGTTTCGGGGACGAAATTCTTGTAAGAGGGGGAGGATGTGATACCCGTGATTTTTTTTCCCAATTTGATTATGTGATTTAATTGTTTAATTGCATAATTAGTTGATTTATATTTACTGTAATATTTAATGATATGTGCTAGATGACATTTGCCATGTGTTATGTGTGTTACATTTAATTTTTGTGTGTGGGGGCATGAGTGTATATTAGTAATGGAGAGAGACCTAATATGTAATTAGACTAAATTTAATCTCCTAACTTGAGGGATCATGGGGGTTGGTCATCAGTTTTACCTAAAACAAATTGACGATCATGAGAGTTGAGAGAGGAGAGATAACTCTGCCTTAAGCTTGGAGAAGACGGTTGAAGGGGTTCGAGAAATAAATTTTCATCGCGAGAGACACCTAATTGAAGGTAATCATGAAGGCTTGGAGGGAGCGCAAACGAGAGTGAATTCGGGAATCGGAGCAATGAGTTATTGCCCCGGGAGCGTTTTACCCAAAGCTGATTTCGGATTTTCTTCTTCCTTTTTATCTCCGAAGCGAGTATGGACCCCTCCCTTTGTTAATTTATGTTCGGAATTCTTTATATAGCAATGGGTATTGATTTAGAACAATTTATGAAGTATTTGGGCATATTTGATTGCACAAACTACTATGGTTATAGTCGATTACAAGTTGATGTTCTTCGTTTGTTAATTGAATTTCTGCTTTGATGAGGTGATTAGAGCATGCATTATAATCTTATTTCAGTTTCGTTATTATATTGCTAAACTCATATAATCTGTTACTGTTCTGTTCTGTTATGTTGAGTGTTGGGAATCTGTTATGTATTTGCCTAAACTGGATCTTAATTGGAGTCGTCCTATTTGGGTGTCTTATCAGTCCTAATTGGTTGTAATCGACCGTGTCGTCGCCCCTATTGAGCTCGTGTCTAGGATCACTAGTTAGTAGGTTTCGTCCGCCTTTTGTCCGGATCTGTTTTGTGACCCCAAGAGGTCTTTTGCTCTGTTTTGTACTTTTCCCGCATCTAGTGGGGTCAATCATTAGACAGGGTAGTGGTTTTGTGGAGTCCACAGTGGGGGATGATAAGACAATGTAAATGGATTGAACCTTAAAATCCGGCTAATTCGTTTGAGGGGCAATCCGAACCCTCGTGTGTTACTGAAACCGCCCTAGTTTGGTTGATAACTGTGACCATTACCGTTATTGCTGAGTAGTAGTGAATAGATGAGTGAGATCATGTGGCGGGATTGTGTGTCATAGCAAGTAGCGATGTTCTGAGCGTTTAAATGAGGTTGCGATCGGGTATACATGATGGGAAATGTGTGGTGCTTGTCGTATACTCGATTATGAAATCGTTTAGGTGTGAAAAATGTGGTTATTCACTTAATTGTTACATTCTATGTGTTCGTTTTGGTTTTGGTCGTTATTTGTTGTTTGATTTGAGTGTTTTTGGTCGCTTTTGGGTTGGGAGTGATTTGGTAATGTTTTTGGTACACTTTGGCAGAAGTTTTCGTCTTATTTTTAACAATTTCGTAGGTCGCAAACGAACCAATCGTCCTCGCATTCGTCCTAGGCTTCGTCCGCACGAAGACAAGACGAACCATTCGTCCGCAGCTTCCTCGGCAGTGTGTAGTTTCAGTTCCTGTTCTGTTCATTTCTGGACTTTCTGTTCTGTTATGTACTGCTCTGTCATGCGTTCTGAGTCTTGTGAGACTTGGCCAAGTCGTGCCGAGTATATTTCCAACGGGGTTTTGGGAAACGGGAAATTTATTTGTTATTTCCCTTCATAGTTAATTCATTTGGAACATTTAGTTTCCTTTTCAGATGTAATTGAAGGGATTCATGGGCGGAAACTCGTTCCAAACACCCATGGATCCTCCCCTGAAGGATCCACTCATATGAAACAATTCGAAAACAGCAATAAAGAACTTACGTTTCTTGGATTCAAGAAGCTACTTCTTGATGGAGGATGACGTTTCTTGGATGCTAATCTGCCACCAACGGAATTCCCCTTTGCGGAATGTCCCTCTACTGGTATCCACGCGACGAAACGGGCAGCGATTGCTAGCTCTTCGTCTTTCTGGGTTTCGGGAATAAGAGAGAAAAGGGAGAGGCAGAAAACTCTTTTCTGGATACTAAGGTATTTCGGCTGAAAAGCATTAATTCTCTAGGTTTCGGCTAAGAGATGTTATATAGAGTGTGAGAATTTGTTACTAGAACAACTCTCACCTCTACTCAACTTCTCTCGGCAGTGGGAGTCTCGTAATCCCACGTTCCCTAGACTTTTCATCTGGTAGTGGGAGTCCTTATCGGATAATAACTCCCACGTAATCCCAACTATAGGTAAAATACGTAAATTGCCCCTATCTCTAATTCGAATAATAAACACTTTATTATTTTCAGAAAGACAAATGTCAGATACAATGAACCTAGACACATTCTAGATTCATTGAATCTGGACATGAGGCTCGTTAGCTCGTCTATGTGTGTGACCCTGTAGGTTCATATCACAATGTCAATGAAAACACACTTAGTAGTAGTGTGAGTTCATAAATCACAAGCGGTCCCTAGCAGGACATTGTGACTACCCAAAGTGAATGAATATACAACGGAACCTAATATCAATCTACTATTTAATCCCTTTGTCTCGCGATATCCTAATTAAGCATAAGGCATGGTGGTCGTCACCCTTATTAAGCTTAATTGTATTTATGCTCGATCTCCAGGTAGATCTGTTTCGACAAATAGCATTTGATAACCACTTTATCAAATACATTTGAGCACGGTCATGCATTTAAACAGATCTTTCCCTATCGAGGGGCCCATGGATATCTCTCTCTAATAATAGAGAGGACAAATTCCTTAAAATGTCTCTCACATTCAAGCTATGATAGGACACTACATCCGATCATCGGTCGTATTGATTACTCGTTACAAGTAACGTCCCGACCGAGTCAAAACGTGGCTCCATTCATACTAGAATCAATGAAGACATAAGGTCTAAGGATTCTAAAATAGTATTGAGGAAGTAATACTTATGACTTAAGACCATGAAGTATTACTTCTCTGACGGATCACGTCCAATACAATGTATCCCTATATATTGCATCTATGATGTGATTTGTATTCATTACACATGATCAGTAAAACAAGATCATCAATCAACAATCATACTAGTTTTATTTCATAGTAATTATGCATTACATAAAACTAGGGACTTCTAGAATAGTAATTACATAAGCTAATGAGTTTTACTATCAAATCACACATTTGATAATCAAAAGCAAAATTAACTATTCAATTACATGCTCAAAAGATAATAAAACGCACAACATGTGCTAATGGTCCTAGGGCACTACTAACAGTAATAACTTAGAATAATTTCCCTTTTTGAATTATGCTTCCGCTAGTGTACTATATGCTATTTATGGACTTTACTTAATGAAATTCCTTATTTAGTAATCTCTGACTGTGGCTTGGGTGCTTCATTAACCAATGGGGCACTGCCATGTCATCATTCCGGAGACGGGGTGTGACATAAGTGGTATCAGAGAAGGTCGAACCTTAGGGATTAAAATTTGTAATGAACATATGATAACAAGAATACTTAAAGTGGGGTGTGTGAAGGGTAGAGTCTATGGGCTAGGATTCTTCTGTTATCTAACGTTTATATCATGCTGTTATGTTTACATGTGTATGGTAATTTCTTATATGTGATGCATGCATTATACCATGATCTACTTGTCTGCACCTTACATGTTTAACTTGTTTGTATCGCATATCATACTTATCTGTTTGATATGTATTTTGGTTGGGGTATAGAATGGATCTGAACCAAGGTAACAATAATGACTACGATCTTCTCATCGTTGATTATGGCAGCTGTGGGTATCGGGGTGGAAGAAGGCAGGTTATCGGTTCTTCAAGCCAGCAGCCACCTGAAGCACTGCAACAGAATCAAGGTAACAATGATGGGTTTGAAACACCCCCACCCCACCACAAAACTTACCACTACCACCACAAAGTCTCCCACCACCACCACCACCACCATCACCATATAACCCATAGCAACATACATCACCCCAAAATGTCCCACAACAGAATCTGCCGCAAAACTTACCACCACCACCATCTCAATATAACGCACCACCACAATTTAACCAACATTCCCCATAATACTATGCTCCCCCACCACAATACCCTCCTCCGCAATATAATGTACCACCAGCAAATGCAAGGGCAGCTCCTGACTTGTCAGCTGCCTTTGTGATGCTTACACAGAAGTTTCAGACCCAACAATAGCAGCATCAACAACAACTGCAGTATCAGCAACAACAGCAGAATCAGGCTGCCGGGGTTCCTAGTGGTCCGAGAGTTGAGTCTGATCCGGGGTCGTATTGTGAACGCATGAAGAAGATGTGTGTGGCCTCTTTTGATGGAGGAGTGGGTCCTGACCATGCGGAGAATTGGTTGGAGGAGATAGAGAAACACTTTCGGATCATAAGGGTGCCTGATGAGATGAAGGTTTATGTGGTTATCCCCTTTCTCACGTCCGAGGCGTCGGAGTGGTGGAAAGGAGTAGAGCCCTTATATGCTCAAGAAGGGTCTATCACTTGGGGTAGGTTTAGGGAAGCCTTTTTGGATCAGTACTTCCCTGAGACACTTAGTAGTAGTATGTGTTCATAAATCACAAACGGTCCCTAGCAGGACATTGTGACTACCCAGAGTGAATGAATGTACGGTGGAACCTAATATCAATCTACTATTTAATCCCTTTGTCTAGCGATATCCAAATTAAGCATAAGGCAAGATAGTTGTCACCCTTATAAAGCTTAATTGTATTTATGCTCCATCTCCAGGTAGACTGTTCCAACAAATAGTATTTAATAACCACTTATCGAGGGGCCCATGGATATCTCTCTCTAATAAGAGAGGGACAAATTCCTTACAATGCCTCTCACATTCAAGCTATGATAGGATATCACATCCGATCATCAGTCTTATTAATTACTCGATTAAAAGTAACGTCCGACTGGTCAAAACGTAGTTCCATTTATGCTGGAAACGATGGAGACATAAGGTCTAAGAATTCCAAATAGTATTGAGGAAGTAATACTTATGACTAAAGAACCATGAAGTATTACTTCTCTTTCGGATCACATGCGATACAATATATCCCAATATATTGTATCTATGATATGATTTGTATCCATTAAACATGATTAGTAAAACATAATCATCAATCAAACATCATACTAGTTTTATTTCACTATATAGAACATTGCATAAAACTAGGGACAATCTTAATAGTAATTGCATAAGCTAATGAGTTTTACTATCAAATCACATATTTAATGTTCAAAAGGAAAATTAACTATTCAAATGACATGCTCAAAATATATAAAATGTACAACATATGTTAATGGTCCTAGGGCACTACTAACAATCTCCTACTTGCCCTAGGTCCAATCATACATGATTCGCAATCCCATTGACCTAGTATGCCTCTCATGTTTAGGTTGCGGGAGTGGCTTGGTCAATAAATCTGCAATGTCATCATCTGTATGAACTTTGCAAATTTTAACGTCTCATCTATGAATGATCTCTCTAATAAAATGGAAACGCCTGAGAATGTGTTTGGATCGTTAGTGAAATCTAGGTTCCTTAGCTTGTGAAATGGCACCAGTATTATCTCAACAAAGGTCCACAAAGTTCACAATGCTAGGGATGGCATCTAATCCATCAACAAATTTATTCTTTAGCTGCTTCAGAGGCAGCCACATACTCATCTTCTATTGTAGAGTCGGCCACGTTTCTTGCTTTGAGCTCTTCCAGCTCATAGCACCTCCATTCAAACAAAACACAAAATCAGATTGCGATCTAAAATCTTGCATCTGTGTAACCATTTACAACCAGACTTCATTCCTAACCTCCGTAAACTAAGAACATATATTTAGTCCTTCTCAAGTACTTACGAATGCCCTTGACTGCAGTCCAATGTGACTCTCTAGGGTCAGGTTGATATCTACTAGTCATACTTAACGCGAATGAGACATTCTTTATTATATTCTTTTGCATACACTAAAATTCAACTCATTGTCAATGGACTAATGTTATCTTGGTTCAAAAGTAAGTTTAAAACTTGTACTTAAACCAATGAGTGCAATACATGTATGACAAAAAGTCAATACTCTCTCCTATGAGTTGATACTTTTGGTTTACATGTATTTCACTCATTGGTCTGGATAAACTTACTCATGAACCAAGATCAAACTACTATTGTCAAGAAAGGAAGTAAACAACAATGAGGCAATATTTAAATAGGAACAAATAATCTCTCCTTAAGGTTATTATTATTATTATTATTATTAAAAAATATTGTTATCGGAGAGTGGAACCTATTTATTACAAGAAATATGGGATTTAAGCATTAGTGAGGGGGATTCGAACTTATGACATATATGTCATAAGGCCTTAGTCTTGGTCACAAGACAAATGCCTCATCAACACTCCTTTAGGTTATTAATAATAATAATAAAAAAGGAACAAATAATCAGTTAATAGTTTGGAACAATTGTCACGCCCGCGCTCGTGGAACAATACTAATGGGTCTGATAGCACATACGATGATCTACTTGCCAACCATACTTGTGTTGGAGTTTACATTTGATATAGGTGCTCAATTAGACTGGGCAGGCTCAATTTGACTGGGCATTCGATTGGATTGGGCAAAACCAGACCCGGTCGACCGAGAGCTGTCCCAGGTCGATCGAACCGGTTTGACACTCCGGTCGGCCGAGAACCATTTCTCCGGTCTACCGGAGCAGTTGGACCAGGTCAAAACTGGCACATGTCTTGTGTGAGAGGGGGTGTGTATGTTCTCCGGTCGACCGGAGCAGTTGGACCAGGTCAAAACTGGCACATGTCTTGTGTGAGAGGGGGTGTGTATGTTTAGGGGTAGTGGGGAAAGAAATGTGTGAGGGTGGAGTTAGTGGGTGGTTCCACTAACACCACTTGATGAAGTGTTCATCAAAACACAAAAATTTCACTCCCACCATTCCATAACATCCTAGCCGAAATTTAGAAAGAAATATTCTCTGAAATTTTTCTCTCTAATATACTCTCAAGAACACAAAAAGAGAAAGAAAAAATGTTTTTTCTTATCTCTAAATTCCGGTTTATATTTCTATATCAACTAAGATTCAACGTTCGTAGCTCTCTTGACTAGCATCACAAGCACAACGAACAAGCTCAAGGTTGATCGGGAGTTCGAAGGCTTCCGTTGGTGATTTCAAGTAGCATAATCTGGGCAACTTCGATCAGATCGAAAAGGTATAATTCATATCACAAGGTACTGGTACTTTCTCGTGAGTAGATCCTTTAAAGGAACGGAATCCCATTTAATTTCCTCTGCTTTTATGTGGGGATTCCGAATTTTTCCTTTCAACTTGCTATGTCAAAATGCGTTTCAGATCCTATGTGACAATCTCGATGACCCTTTAATTACGAAATTTTTCATTCATATAACCTAAACTAAAACTGGTAAACTCTAAAGGTGAATCAATAAATTATAAGTGTGAAGATTATTATAATTAGGAGTGTCATAGATGATCTTATGTGGCCAAAATGGATATTCCAAGGTGTCCATAAGACTTAAGCACATACTTATATACCATTCAAACATTTTAGTCTTAACTCGTGTGGGATGACATATCACATTCACCCCCTTCAAGACCCTTTTTTTATCTATTCCTTTTTATAGGGCGTCTTTAATAGCAAAAGTCTTCATTTAAAGAGGAATTAGACTTTTTTGCCCTTGTACGATTATAAATTTCTGATCTTACCCAAAATTTATTTTGTGATCGCATTATGCCCACACTCTATTTACGAGTCCTAAATCTGCCCAAAATAGTCGGATTCCGACAATTATACAGGTGGTGCTGAGAGGTAAAATAGTCCAAACAAAAATAAAATTATAGGTAATTGTGAATAACCCTCAAACCTATCTTATTGCATCAATGGTTTTCCTTTTTTTGAATTCACCCATCCCTCTCTATTTTCTCTATTTATCCCTCTTCTTATTCACCCCTCTTCTACTTACCCACCCACCAGCAACCACCGTTCAAAAAATTCAAACATAATAATTATAATCTACCATCAAATATGCAAACCCATAAAAAATCCAAACAAAAAAATTCAGATTGACTCATCAAATTCACCCCTTCCCCAAACCTCTTGAAGCTTGAAAGTCTTAAAAATGGCTTCTTGCATAGATTTCAAAAACAAATGCAATCCAAATAATCTCTGATTTTATTTTTATTTTTATTACAAAATCCACACGAGAAAGAAGATAAAACTTTTTACCATTAATCATGGAATCCCAAACGAATTGTAAAATCATCAAGATTTCCTTGAGTTCTCAATGCACAAACAAAACCCAAAACAGCTGATGAAAATTGTGAAACCGACGATATTAATTAAGTTTCCTAACATGTGGGACTATTGTGATTAAATCATTTAACATTTGGGCTTAAAGTTGATATTATTTATTAGTTGGGGACTAGTCTTATAATTTTTGTTACTATATAATAACTCTTAGGGTTTCGATCAGATTAATTCTACGTTCTTTTTCTCCAACGGCTGCAAAAAAAAACTTCTTAGACAAAAGTTGAGTAGACTCCGAAGTCAGAAACACCTATTGGAGGTAACAACATACTTGAATTCGTTCGTTTTATTCTTAGTTTAGGATAGCACTAGTTGATAGAATTGTATTGTTTTTATGATATTTGGTGGAGAACCTCGTGATCTCAGAGGACTAAGAATCGATTGTTGTAAGTATATAACTCTCTTTTTTGTAATCTTTTAATGTTTTTCTTCAAATTAAACATTAGAAGAGTAAATAACAAAAATAATGAAAGCTTGTAAAGAAGAAGAATAAAAGACAAGTGATTTGAGTGGTTCGATTCACAAAAAATGTACGACCACTACCTTAAGACATGGAATAAATTGCCACCGTTGTCCCTAAGTTATTTTCGCTCGGCCAGTTTTATCCTTTTTAGATAAAACTACTTTTTTTTTGTCCTCAACCTTTTTACGTGCTGCCATTTTTGTCCTTCTGTCAAAAAGTAGGCATATATCCGTTAAGAGCATTGACCAGCCGTTAAGAGTAAAAAATAAACCCCCTATCTTCCAGGGGTATTATTGGAAACACACTTTTATGACCCAATGCTCTTCTTATACCCGAATTTGATAGCAATTAGTGGGCATACTCTCCATTTTCTTACAACTTTGAGCAAAAAATCAAAATATCTTCTTCTTCCCCAAAGCTTCTCATTTGATGGTGATGATGAATGATGGAAGCACAAGTCATAAGAAGGGTTCCAAAGGTAAGGTAAATGAATTTGACAACCTTCAATTTGAGTTTGGTGTGATTGATGGGGAATTTGCTTCAAGAATGCTCCCACTTTCAAAATCCAATTTTGGGGAAAGTGTTAACGTCAACAAGTCAATCTCAAAATCAGAGTTAGAAATGGTGAATTCGGAGGCTACAATTCAGGAAAACACTTGCGAGTTATGTGGATCCATTATAAAATCAAATAGTAAGAGGGAAAAGTCGAAGATTGCAGATTTACGAAGGAAAATGAGGGGAAAAAACCAAGAATTATCTCGACAAGCACTGATAATCAATATTGTTGTTGTGGTTATTGTATTTTTATTAGGTTTTTTTGCTGCAAAAGTTGGTCCAATGTAAGGTTATGGTTGAAGTTTTATGTATGAAACAAATGTACCTGGCTTTTGTTTGTGAAATGAGTACTGAACATTGTTAATTTGAAGAATGGCAAAAATACACAAGTAAAACCAATGCCAGAACAGGTATTTAAGCAGAAGCTGCTTAACAAAAGCCACTAATTTGCATTAAAAAGTGCGAAATTTTGCTTACAAAGTGACCGAAGTCTGAACACAGAAAAACCCAGATGTGGGTTTCCATGTTCTATCCAAAATCTGTACATCAAAAGCTCAAAACATTTAAACTACTAAATCCAAGACAAATTTCTATTACAAGCCTAAACCATCTATTTTAATCATTCCAATATCCTTGATTCCTCTTGAGTCCCAGCAATGGATTAACAGCGGGTTTGGAACATGTGGCTTTGTTATGTCCCACCTCACAACAATTGCCACATTTGATAGGCTTCCTAGTCCTTGTAGCAGCCTAATAATGCCAAAATAACATTCAAATTAAAAAAGAGATCATATGTCATAGGCACATTATTAAAGTTAAAAAAAACATTGTTTACCTCATTTTGGGAAACATTCTCTGGTCCCATGCTACTGCCCAAATTTTCCACTTGTGAATTTGTCACATTGCATGCAGTTTCCTCATTTTTTGTGCCAGATGACCTTTTTTCTACAGCTTTGCTACTTTCACCAGCTGACTTTTTGACTTATAAGGAAATGTTGGGCATCCTCTTGCATTGTGACCCAAAACATTACACTTGCTGCATTTGTTGTAACTGTAAACATACACTTCATCTCCAGCAGCAAGTGCTTCTTCTCTGCTTGGACAATTCCTGATATTGTGCCCTGTTAGTCCACATCCTTTGCAGCTGCTGACCCAATGAGCATTTCTAGCAACCTTAAGTTTTTTTGTCACATTTGGAGGTTCAGAATCACCAGTTTGAAGTTCATTTTCTTTTGCACATTTGGAGGTTCAGAATCACAAAGGGGTTTGGATCCATTTCAGTTGACTTTGGATCCTCCTGCACTCCACACTCAGCCTCATTTACAACCTTTTTAATCTCACTTTCCTCCATTTCACACTCATTCACACCAAATTCAGCACAGTTATCATCTATGTCAACCCAACTACTAGGCTTATTTTTGCTTTTTGGTTTAGTAGCTATCTTCTTGAATCTGTTAGACACATTAGCAGGGCCAACTTCCTCAACATCTTCTTTAGTCAACTCAGATTCCTTTGGCAGATACTTTATGAACAACATCTCCAATCCATCCTCTTCTTGATGCAAAAATAACTTGATAATTCTTTTTTCCATTGCAAACTCACACAAATCTAAAGCATCATCATCAGTCAACAAGAATTTCCATATTGTCAACCTATCTACCCAAGGCCATTTCCACCAAAATCCAGCATACTCATTGTACCCCAACATATACACCATTTTGTCTAACTCTACAATAGACATTTCATCCCTTGTGCAATAATCAAAATAATCAGTACACCCCCATCATAAAGTTTATTGTTCTGAGTCTCAATAAAGTTACCCATATGCCTCACTATAAGGGTGAAATACTCTGATTTATCTTTTGGATCAGTAACTGCATGCACCAAAAAAATACAGGTTTATTTTAATTTTTTTAAAACCCCACAATAAAGAAGCCAAACAAAATACTTTTAAGGGGAGGGGAACAACATAGTCATATAATAAACATATAAATACAAAATACTGACAGAGGGAAAAGATGAGGGGGGACCATTAAATTATTCGATAAAAGGGACCAAACCAACATCAGAACCCTACATTCTAAATCCCAAATAGATAGCATTTAACAAAACAAAAGCTTAAATAAGCATCGCTTTCCAGGAAAAATTATAATAAATCGAAAAGCAAGGGTTAGAAACTTACGATATTTGGGAATTTCTTCATTTGGTCCCCTTTGAATCATTTTACAGTACGTCCAAGCAAGATGAATGAGGTGAAAGCTTCGAAATTACTCCTCACCCTTGATTGATTCCTGGGATTTTTGATTTTGGGGAAAAGGTTAAAGATTTGGTAAACAGTCAGTGACGGGATCAAAGAAATTGGGGGATGTTTAGCATTGGGTCATAAAAGTGTGTTTCCAATAATACCCCTGGAAGATAGGGGGTTTATTTTTTACTCTTAACGGCTGGTCAATGCTCTTAACGGATATATGCCTACTTTTTGACAGAAGGACAAAAATGGCAGCACGTAAAAAGGTTGAGGACAAAAAAAAGTAGTTTTATCTAAAAAGGATAAAACTGGCCGAGCGAAAATAACTTAGGGACAACGGTGGCAATTTATTCTTAAGACATGCCCAAGGATTTCAACACTTCACTAAGAAGTTCCCTTCACAACAAATGTAAGGTGGGATCAACCTTTTACAAAAGTGGACAATTCACAAAGTATTTTACTTGAACCACTCAACAAGCTCACAAAGAGCCTAACTCACAAAGAGTTCTACAAATATCACAAAGAGATGAAACTCACAAACATCTACTTCCTAGGTCAATAAAAACCTATCTTATTAATGAGAGGGGAAGAGGGAATAACCAAATATCATTTTGAAGTGAGTGTAAAGCTACATAAATGTTATAGCTCAAATGATTTTTGTTCAAACTTGTTTAACACGTGGAATTGATTGCAAAGAGTAATAAATAATGCTTTCAATAAGAGTAAATTGAATGCACTTAATGGAATGAGTATTTTGAAAAATTTCAGCTTTGGGGTTTAAATAAGGGAGAGAAAATGGCTAGCATTATATGCATCAACGACTAGAAAATTGCCAGAAATCGGCATTTCGGTCGATCGAACTTGGATCAAGGTCGTTTGGGGTGCTTCAGAACTATTTTATGAAAAGGCTCTATTTCGATCTAGATCGATCTAACCATATATCGGTCCACCGAACTAAAATAGTCGTTGAGTGATTTAAAACATTTGAAAAGACTAAGTGATGTAACACACTTTGGTCGTCCTAACTAGAGACTCGATCAACCGACCTTCAGCCGGTCTTCCGAAGTAATACTTCGGTCGATCGAGATGAAGGTTAAAAGTGGTTTTCCCACTAAGTCTCAAATCAAATGTTATCTATCTCAAGAATAAACTTTGTATGACTCTTTTAACACTTTGAAAAACCTTATCAAAAAAACATTTTAAGCTGTATCCATGGCAAGTATGAGCACTATCATTTGAGCTTTTCCTAAGGGATATGAAATATCTAATCTACCCTATCATATACCAAAGTCTTCAAGTGCTTCTTGTAGGCATCTATTGGATCTTCAATGTGCAAGATTGCCTTTGTCATGTATGTGCTTTCTTGATAGTCTTGATGCTTTGCTTGTAACCTATCACATAAATAATAGTTACATTAAATGCCATCAACGGTTTGTCGTTCATCAAAATAGAGAATTTATCCCTTAGGGTTACAATCTCCCCTTTTTTATTATGACAACTTTGATGTAATTTGATAGGTAGAATAAAATGAACATAAGAGAAGATGACCTTTGAGTGATCAAAGATAAGAACAAGGTCATCTATGTGCTTTTAAGATTTTTATATAGAACAACCTTAGGGATATATATATATCAATTAATGAATTCTCCCCCTGAGGTTGTGCCTATTATAAAAGAATAACAAAACTTAAAATGATGTAGAGGAAAGAGTTTACAGTTTTGCTGATTTTGAGAATACTGGTCGACCACAATACTTCCTCGGGCCAACCTAGCTTCTCCGGTCAATCGTAGTTAACCAGTCTGGTAGACCAGACTTAAGGTAAAATTCAGAACAACTGCAGAATTAGTTTCAAGGCATTTCCAGAACAATCTATTGCATATGTGGCATATATCTTAAATAGGAAGGAGAGAAGGTTAAGAGAGGCTTATTGGTATGGTGAAGCATCTTCATTGCAAGTTTTCAATGACTTGTGCAATTTCTTCTTTGGTCAAGGTAACATGAAGTCCTTGCTCTTCTTCTCTTTCTTCTTCACCCTTGTCTTTCTTTTTTCATTTACATTCCCACTATCATTTTTGCTAGATTCACTAGCATTTTCTTCCTCTTTCTCTTCTTCAACTTCTTCATCCCCCACATCAATTCTTGGAATTTTCGTTTTGTTATATTTGATGACCACATCAACCTTGTTTTCAATAGTATCCATTCTTTCTTCCAACTTTCCCAATTTAGAAAGGAGTTGAAGTAGAAGATCATTTTTGTTTGGTGAAGTTGCTCTTGGCCTTTCAACTTCTCTTTTTCTTATAAGAGGCACTTCTTTTTCACTATTTTCCCCAATGTCTCTTTGCACTTCTTCTTCCACTTAGATATTTTCTTGTCCTTGTCTTTCTTCTTCTTCTTAAGTTTCATATGTCATTGAACCTTTCTTTCCCTTATGATTCTCTTAATAGTTTCACTAGACTTTTGGCTAGCTCTTCTTGCTACCGCCACTCCAAGTAGTTCTTCCTCGGTGCACATGGATTTACATTTCAATTTTCCATTTACAAGTATCAAGTGCATTCTATGGAAGTTTCCCTCATCATACTTGTTGTACATGTTCAACTAGGAACCGGGCTGGATAGTTTGAGCTTAAATTTCATGAAAAATGATGTAAGCATGCTCCCATAAGATATGAAGGTTTTGTCGGCTTTTATGGCTTCACTAAATGACTTGAAGCTAAATACCCAAAATTTGCCTTAGTTCTCTCAACAAGCCAATTCATTACTACCATTTGTAAGAATGTGACAGAATTATTATGTCCTTTTACCTGTAGAACAACATTCGCAACCATATGATGTAAAATCCGACCATACTCATCTAGCTTATTTGTTTCACTCTCATATGCTTTGCTAAATGACCCCTTGTTGTTGAATTTTTTTCTAAAATGCCTCAAGTCCAAGATTTTTGCATTTGGGATACCTTCAGTTCTATCATAAAATCTTGTGGCCCCTTCCTCAAGTTCTATCCCAATACTCTCACAAAACATGGCTTCCTAAAAGCTTAATCCCCACCCTTCTATTCTAGAGGTCCACCAATACTTACCATCATCCCTTTTTCCCTCTTCTCTAAAGTTTGCTCCAAACTCATAAATGACCAAAGGATAAAAATCATTATCATGGGCAAACAAGTTCATCTAC
This sequence comes from Vinca minor, assembly GCA_026122235.1. Taxonomy (NCBI): domain Eukaryota; kingdom Viridiplantae; phylum Streptophyta; class Magnoliopsida; order Gentianales; family Apocynaceae; genus Vinca; species Vinca minor. The sequence goes on from JAOCZM010000248.1 coordinate 646,121, forward strand.
CCCATTCCTCCGAAATACTCAAAAATCTCAGCTAACCCCTTATCAAACGATCTTGCATATATTCTATTTTACAAGGGCTTCATATGTTTTGTTAGCTCAATGAGTATAGAATCGAGGAGTTACCTTTGTAGTCGTGTAGTTTGATGATTCTCCTTGGATTCTTGGTGGAGGTGGTGGAATGAGTCTATTTTCATCTGAATCCGTTTATTCATCGGAGTTTCTTTCCATTTGCTTCTTGCCCTTGGAGGAATGAGTCTTTGAGCCATATTATTTGTTTTCTTTGGAATATGCTCATTTGATTCTTGGATGGTAATCCCCTTTTCAAGGAGTTTATTTGAGGGGGCTTTTCTCTCAGTTTCTTGAGTTGGGTATTTTGTGATCTTGGTGCTTTGGATGGTGGTTGATTTGTCTTCATTATGATTTGAATCAAGGATTTGTGGAAGGAATTTTAGTATAGAAGAAGTGTGGGCTTTGATTTTTTTAGAGAGAATGTCCATGGGTTTGAGAGTTTGAGAGAGTGGGAGATGAGGATTTTGAATTTTTTCACTGTTAAAAACCCTTTAATTCTGAAAACCCGATGGTCAGGTCGACCGGACACTTTAGAGGTTGTCCGAACCTCGTCCGAAGCAAATGCTAAAAAAATTCTGTCTCGATTTCGGTCTACCGCGGTGGCCTTCCGGTCGACTGAGCTGCCTTAATTTTTTCCTTGAGAAACTTTTACCATTTCGCCGGTCGACCAAAGTGTCCTGTTTCCTGCACATTCTCAACAAACACATCATCTTTGCAAGGCAACACCTTAGGTAATCAAATCTTTCAGAACATAATAGTTTAGTGAAAATATCAACAAGTTGATCATCGGTACTCACAAAGTTAATACACACATCACCTTTTGCAACATGGTCTCTTATGAATTTGTGCTTAATTTCTATGTGCTTTGTCCTAGAGTGTTGAATGGGATTTTTTAGTCAAATTAATAGCACTAGTGTTGTCACATAAGATAGGCACATGGTTGAAAATAAGACCAAAATCAAGTAGAGTGTCCTATATACATAGCACTTGTGCACAACAACTACCGGCGCGATATATTCGGCCTCGACGGTAGACAAAGCTTCACAAGTTGTTGTGCCGATTCAAGAAATAAAAGAATTGCGTAGGTCTAGTAGAACTCGTAGATCACCAGAGAAATTTGGCTTTCTCGTAACAGAACATGGTAAAGTTATCTTTATTGATCATGATGAGCTTACAACCTACAAACAAGTAATTACTAGTCTAGATTCTGAGAAATTGATTGAAGCCATGAGATCTTAAATGGATTCCATGAATACTAACCAAGTATGGATCTTGGTTGATCACCTGAGGGGATGACCCCAATAGGGTGCAAGTGGGTTTTTAAATTAAAAACCGACATGGAAGGAAACATTCAAACGTACAAGGGGCGACTTGTCGCGAAAAAGTTTTAAACAAATTCATGGTATTGACTATGATGAAACCTTTTCCCCTGTAGTTATGTTCAAATCTATCGGATCTTGCTTGCAATAGAAGCATACTATGATTATGAGATCTGGCAAATGAATGTCAAAACAACTCTCCTTAACGGAAACCTTGACGAGAACGTGTATATGATACAGCCCGAAGGTTTTGTTGATCCAAATAATGTCAATAAAGTATGTAAGCTAAACAAGTCCTTTTATGGACTAAAGCAAGCTTCTACAAGCTGGAATCGACTTTTTGACGAAGTCGTATGCGAGTTCGGTTTTATCAAAAATGTTGATGAACCTTGTGTTTATAAGATGTTTATCAATCAAAGGAACCACGATCTCACCATAGGTCCAAACATATACTCAAGCGATATCACCTAATCCGAGAGATTATTGATAGGGAGTGATGTAAAGATCTGCAAATTACATACAGACGATAATATCGCCGACCCACTGACGAAACCGCTGACACATCAACAACATGATCGTCATATTTGTAGCATGGGTACTCGATACCAAGAGGACTGGTCTTAGAGATAGTTCTTATTTACAGTATGCACTAAAAAGGCAAGGTTATTGTCTTTAGTGCAAGTGGGAGATGTGTTTTATCTTTTTCATTGTGATGAAATATTAAAGGTAAAATTTCATTATTATGTTGTATTACTATTGTGTAATTGTATTAAACATAATAACATCCTTTGAGTTGTTATTGTAATTGTTACCTTAAATTATTCTAAATGTCCCTAGTCGATCATTATTAGGACAATAATAATGTGTTGAGACTAGTATGTGTCGTGATTGATATTGGATATCTAATCAACACATGGGTATGTGATATTGGATATCATAATATTGGACGACCCGCTATAAGAACACTTCATGGATTGTTATATGAATGTCAGCAGTGTTTCTTATAAGGATTATGTTTGTACTGAATCCTTCGACTTGAAATCACAAAAGATTTCCTACATGGCTAATGGTATGCTTTGATGGTGTCAACCGCCCGTCTGTAACTTGATGGGCTATAAAGGCATTTGTTGGGTGTATTTATGAAGCATGTGTAGGATGAGGTGTGATAGATAGAGGATTTGTCCCTCCTATATAACAGGAGATATATCTTGAGCCCCTTGATGGAGTGAGACTAATTCACGGCCATGAACAAATGAATTAATATGAGATATTAATGTCATTTGATTAGTCTACTCGCGAATCAAGAAAACTGATTGATTGAACTATATAAGTGTGACATTCTCCTTGATTTGTGTTCAATCTAGTTGTCGTAGACAAAAGGATTAGTACATAATGCCATGACAATGATTACTTGAATCACCGGATTATTTGTCAATTGTGAGTAATGATGTGTTGCTAGATACCTCTCATTACTGTTGACAATTGTTGTCACGGCCAACATAGCAAATACCTAATGGATCGCACACTATGATCAATTAGATTGTACTTGTTGGAATTTACATTTGATATAAGTGCTCCAATTGGATTACGCAATTAATTGGATTTGGCCGACCAATACTCAATTGGTCAAACCGATCCAATTGAACCGGTTTGTTGAACCAAAAAACAGTCCAAGAACCGATTTGAATTAGTCAAAACCGTATCTGAGGGGGGTGTGTGTGTGTGTAGTGGGCATCATGGAGGAGCAAATTGAGGGGAAAGTAGAGTAGTGGGTGAATTAATTTTCAATCCTCTATTCATTTCCCTAAGTGATGAATTGTTCATAACTTAATTACTCTCTTTGTGGCCGAAATCAGCCACGAAACATACACCGCCAAGAACATCAAAAGATAGAAGAAAAATCAGATTTGTCGTTCTTTTCATTTCGGTTTTAACTTGAACCTATATACACCAAATTCCTGGAGATTGTATTCAAACTTTGGATTTTTATGACTACAATTAGAGACATGAAGAACAAGTTCAAGTTGATCGTGTGGATACCGCTAGAGACAGGAGTTGATAAGATTGGTTGTTGTTGGTGATTCCCGGAGCAATATCAAACAAAAATCGTTTTTGTTGTTACGTAATTTAAAGGTAAATATCCTATATCTAAGTTCATTGGTACTAACTCGTAAATTATCCTACTAGAAACGGATTCCGCATTTTTACTTTCCGTTGCGTTTATTTTAGGAATATGAATTTCTTTCTTTCAATAAAATCATCTACCAACACCATAACTTGGTGTTTTTGTTGGTCTCATCAAGTCTGTATGAACCAGTTCAAACATAGCAGATCTACGATTTAATGATTTCACAAAAGGGAGCCGATGTGACTTACCAAATTGACATCCTTGACAAATTACATCTTCATGAACATTTTTCAAAGTTGGTATGACATCCACCAACTTCTTGGAAGAAATTTGTTGTAGCAATTGGTAGCCTACGTGACCCAACAGGGCATGCCAAACTGCTGCATTATCACTTTGACTTGTCTTCTTCACATAAGCTTCTCCTACACACATGAAAACAAATAACCTTTCCTCTCACCAGAGATAACAACATCAACAATATAATTTTTACATTTTTAAAAAAATTTACATCATTAGGCCCAAACAAAACATATTTTCTAGAATCTGTAATTTGAGAAACTGAAACTAAATTTCTCATCAAACCTGGAACATGAAAGACGACATTCAACTTGATTGTGCTTTTATCATCTGTGCCGATCTTCACTACTCCTTCTTTTGCTACTGGATAAGTAGAATTATCTAATGTAACAATGACTCAATCCCCTTTATGTTTGCGCACTTCTTAGAGTAGTGAATCATTATCATGATGAGAGCAACCCGAATCAATGATCCACTGCTCTTTGCATGTTAATTCAGCATCAACATTGTCCATTCCTTGAATTACATTGGTGGTAAAACACTGCTCTCATTTCAATTGATCTCCTCTTTCATTTTCACTTGCAATGTTTGCTTTGGACAACTTCACCCTACAGTTTCTCTTGATATGCCCAATTTTGCCACATATGTAGCACTTGATAGGGTATTTGTTTTCTGAACTACCATTTGCAGTTCTGGCAGCATTAGGCTCATATTTGTTGATCTTATTGTCTATAGATGTACTCATCTTGAAGGGTTTTCCTTTCGAGAAAAACGGCTTTCGGATCAAGGTTTGTTCCCAATTGTTTTGTCAAAACCTCCGGGTAAGTGAGAGTACTTTATAACTCTTCCACGGAAGGCTGTTTAGCCCATCCTTGAATAGAAGTAACTAAAGGGTTGTATTCCTTTTTTCAATCTTCTAATGATGAATATGCGCAATCTTGCTTCACTGATCTTTTCATCCGAATCTATTTCTAATATTTCAGACACAAGTATTTCTAACTCGTATGAAGTATTTAGAAATAGACGTACCTCCTTGTGTTAGCACTGGCAATTCATTTTCCAACAACTGCAACCTTGTTGTATTCTTTTTGGAGAATAACCTCTCAAGTGTCTCCCACATTTCCTTTGGTGAATTGATATCACGAACATTTTGATAATTGAAGTTCTCAGTGCAAAGAGAGCTTTACCACATTTGATCCTCCATTTTCTTCGTGGCTCAACATTTTCTGGAGTGTCTGCAGGAACCTCCGTATCAACGCAAACAATTAAATCTCACATATCTTAACCTTGAAGAAAGGCATTCATGCACATCCTCCAGTACTTGTAGTTTGTCCCTGCAAGCTTCTCAACACCATAATGTGCGTTAGAACTATTTTCCCCATTTGCTAACTCCATATCTCCCCACAATTTTCAATCTCATCCAACAAGACAAATTTAACCTTGATAGACAAGAAGAATAAAAGAATTACAATTTGCTTCAACCAAGCTCTGATACCATATATAAAAAATAGAGATAAGAATTTACAAATGATAAAGATATTTTGTTTATTGCTTGTGTATATTTGGAATTACATGTAGAACACACACACACACACACACACACACACATATTTTTATATATATATATATATATATATATATATATATATATATATATATATATATATATATATAATATGATGACATATTCTTCCTGAGGATCTCTACTACTTGCATAAAATCCTCAACAAATTGTAGTTGTTAACATAATATCCTCAACAAATCCTAGTTGTTAACATCCTCAATTGAAACAATACGATAGTTTGGGTTATTTCAAATTAATTATAATTTTATCTTTGTTTTGACAATTTTATCTTTCAATGCCATCCGGTGATTGTTAGAATTTGCCAATTTTAGGTAAATTTGGCACACGTAAATAAAATGTGAGCATTATCCAATCACAAAATAAATTTTAGGCAATATTGAAAATTCATAAATAATGCAAATGAAAAAAAAAGAAGCTAATTCCTCTCCTTTAAAAGATGTACATTCTTTTATTTTTGTGAATGTGGATATCTTTTTGCTTTTATTTTTGTGAAGCCAGACAGTGGATATCTTTTTGCTTATTTTACACGTAAAACTTTATATCCTTAAAAAGTTTTTATTTAATAAATTCTTTTCCATTTATAATATAACTTAAAGTTAAATGCACTAAATGGCTACCTACTATTTTACTATTTTGGGTAACTGTCCAAAACAATTATTTCTGCTAGTTATGGCCATTAAAATCTTACGAGCTGCATGTTTTAATTTCCGGCCAAAATTCTGGTGATTTTGAATTAAAATGCCCTCGTGTGCAGTGGCGGAGCCAGGATTCGAATTTAGGGGGGGCCGAACTAAAATTTGCTTACGGCGTAAAATGATATATTTGAGGTAGAATTATATATTTTATTAGAAAATTTTAATTTAAACGACACTTATATTCGAAAAGAAAAAATAAACTAATTTAAAAAAAAATTATAAAATGAAGAAAAAACCCGACTATTTTGCATAAAGGTTTATTGTCACGAAATATACTTCAAAATACGTGAGATCAACCTTATACCTTTGGTCCCAGGGAGTAAGAAAATCAAGAATTAAAATACAGTAACGAATACATATACAAAGTCTTAGGTCAGCGGAACACAAACATCGGTCTCAGCTAGCAGGGTTAGCGAGCGGGGAGTCGAGGCGGCGCCCTAAGAGCATCGATTCTTCATCAACTCATCAAATGAGTTTTATACCCCCAATTTTTGAAGATTTGATTGAAGTTTTTGAAGTCATTAATATCATCACAATTAGAAAGCTGTTTGGTGCGGGAAATTGGATGAATTTAATGACCCGAAAAAGATTTAGGTCTTAGGGTTTAATTAAATTAGAGAATTTATCATCAATATCATCATCAAAAATCAATCTGAAACGCAGAAATCACTCAAAAAATTGGGCCTTCACTCAATTATATAAAAAAATTAAAAATTCTTGGGGGGCCATTTAAAAAAAATATCTCTATTATTTTGAATCGTTGAATATATATACCTAGTATATAAAAAAAATTGAAAATTCTTGGGGGCCCTGTACGCTCCGCCACTGCTCGTGTGTCGGCCACGTGAAGGGTATAACCGTAAAAAAAATAGACGTTTTTATCCCTTCTTCTCCAATATATTCTATCCTTCTACAATGGATTGACAATTTAGGAAGGATAGATATGAATTTTGTTTTGTTCCTCTCTTCTCTAGTTTATTCCATCTTCCCAACTATTCTAAACTCTAAAATTTCAGAAATTTGAGAGCTCAAATTACTCCCTCAAATCGTCTAATTCATATCTTTCTTTCCTAATTTGTCAATCCATATTACATGTAGAACTCTCCCTCAATTTTCAATTAAGTTTTAGAGCTGAAATTTTCATTGCCCATTTCAAAAGGAACAGAAGAATTTGTTATGGAAAAAAGGAGGGGGAAAATCCACTGGAATCAGTAGTAGGGAAAAAGGAAAAAAAGAGGCACAATCTAGTGCTTCGCGGAATCTGGGCAAAGCAGAGAGGAAAAGACACTAATCCAGTGTGGTTACAGCACCAGCGAAACAGGTTGTGTAGAGGACTTATTCACACCAGATTGCAGCCCAAGAACAGTCAACGGTACAGATGACTTCTGCCCAGCCGATTGTATCAAAGAGGATGCTGCACTAGATTCCACATCATCCTGATGGCAGAATTAAGGAGCATCGCAAGAAATTAAAATTGGCTACAAGGCACGCATCCACACCGGATCACAGCTACTCCTGTTGATACCTCTGTTCACAGCGAGCTTGTTTATAAGTCTTACAAATAATTAGGAAGAAATAAGGGACTTATGATTTCCAGTGGTGGATTCCGGCGGGGGTTATAGTATAAAAATGGAAATGGGTCTACCTAAATCAGGATAATGGAGATGAGTTTCATCATTTTTTTTATCAAATGGAAATTGAATCAAAATGGAATTGGGTCTCCCTAAATAATTATAATGGAGATGGGTTTCATCATTTTTTTACATCAAATTTCATCAAATAAAAATGGAAATAGAAGTAGAATGAAATGGGGGAGTGGGTAATTTAGTCTTTTTTTAATTTTCAAGCAAAAAATGAGAAGAAAGTGGCCGGAAGCTAACATCCGCAGCACGTAAGATTTTGATGGCCATAACCCGCAGAAGTAATTGTTTTGGGCCGTAACCCGAAATAGTGAAATAGCATGTGGTCATTTAGTGCATTTAACCCTATAACTTATTATACTAGTAAATTATTTTCTCCCCAAATTGAATGTCTACCTTTCATTTTAGTTTTGTCTCATATTGATGTCTACTTTCTTCAAATGAATGTATTTTCTCGCTAAACTTCTAGAGCATGAGTACACGATTATAGAGGTGGTGTCTCTACCTTACTTGGCCCAAGACCAGACCAAGAGTGAATGATTTTAGAGGTGACTCCCACTTTGCACGGTATAGCACATATTTCTCACACGTTGATTGGTACCACGCTCTCATATTATAAATGTCACATTATGTGCTTGCGGGCTCGAAAGACGATTTATGGTTCGATACCCACACTACATATTTGACAACTATACTCGCTATGTCAAAATTAATATTAAGAATTGACTATAAGACTTAAGTACATATTTATATACTATTCAAACATTTCAGACTTATCCACGCGGCATGGGTTCTCCTCTTTTCTTTCGACTTCTTCCTCAAAAACGTACATGTCACTCCTACCAGAGACCAAACCGCATCTCTTTGCTAATGATCTGGTCTTAAAAGTTCAGCAAAAGATATTTTTTTAGACAAGTCATGGAAAATCAAATGATAAGATCAATTTGTTGCTTAGAGATAAGATAAATGGCCACTGCTATATCACTAAGCATAATTCGGACATGTCCAATGAATCTTGTGGTACAGGATTGCACACGTCATTATAAAATAAGGAAAGAGACCACCATATAACTATAATGATGTACATAGTTTTAGACCACGAGGTTCACTACCACTAAGCATATTTCGGACATGTTCAATGAACCTAGTAGAACAACAATGAGGCAATAATCAGATAAAAATGATGAATATAAGTTAATGATATCATATGAATAATTATTATGTTTATGTAAATGAAAAGGTTTTGATATGAATATAAAAGTTCCGAAACTAATTTAAAAATAAGACGAGGATTGAAACTATCAATCCTGCTACATGTACATAGGATTAAAGAAACGTTCTTATTCCTTACTGAATTTTTCTTTATACAATTTCTTCCTTCCAGATGGCCTCATACTTGAGCTTTCAGCTGCATTATCTGATGATTTTCTTTTCGAGTCACAACCTCCTGAATCAACATCAGCAAGACCATTTTCTAATGCTCTAACCAAATTCTGAAAATAATTCCGAGTGACAATAGTTAAATTAACTAACTTTCCTCGGTAATTGTTGAAATCATTTTGATTGGTATTCTCCTTTTTACAGTAATATTTCTCCAATTCTTTCTCAGCACATTGATGAAGCCTCTCCAAACCCGCCTCTGCCTCGCCTTGGATGTACTCAAAGAACTGCCTTTTGTTATACTCATTCTCAGGTATGTAATAGCCATATGAATATGTCCATTTCAGCACTCTCCTACATTGCACTATCTGATGCCAAGCATCAAGAACGAACTTAAGATCCGCCTCTGTTTGGGACTGAATTTGGCTAAGCTTTAAGAGATGCACGGTTTCCATGGTGCTCAAATCTTTTAGAGCTTTTTTCTCAGATTTCTCATTAGCTGCCCACCGCTCATAATAATGTGTGTATCTCACCAAATGCCTCCTTGCAATGTCCCTTTTATTTTCGGTTTCTACTATCTCAGATTCCTTGTAACCATTACAAGTAGCATAACCATGGACACTCCATGGCTGAAGACACAGCCAGCAAAACATATGTTTACAAGGTGGTCTGCAAGTCATTCTCATACAACCATCGTTCTTTTCTATTGGTCTCTTGCATTCTGGACAAGGCTTTGTAAAAGCCAATATCCAATTAGTGTTCTCTGATTCTACATTATTTTTCACAATCCATTTCGCCACGGTATCACAATCCAACGGACGATGAGCATCTTCCAGACAATTCCAACAAAATTCATTTAAACAGCCGCAAATAACATCATAATTTCCACTACCAAAAATGAATTCTACTGCATAATCACACCCTGGAGCCGGACACCACTTCATACTCCGATTCCCCTCGACCAATGATCGAACACCATACCTACGATATTTTTCCTTATACTCATACGATACCAGATGATCAATCATACCAAAACCAACAGCAGCATTGCAAGAGGGATCAGGACACTTCAAAGTTAGACAGCTCAATCCATCATTGATAGAAGTAGTTAAATAGCATTCCCAACATGTATTACAGTAAGAATGACCACAGGCAACCGAACTAATTTCATCAAGGGAATAAATTTCAAAGCAAATTCCACAATTTAATTCATTAGAATTAGTAGTACCGCCAACACTCGGTTTCTCCAATAAGCCGACGGCTCTGCGAACACTTTGTTCATCAGAAAACCATTCTTCGTGTAATTTATTGATGTTCCATTTGAAGTGGACTAAAAGCAAGGCGGCGAATTCTCTTGATACAGAGAGAACAGAGGAAACTTTGATAACATCATCTTCAATGCAGCTTCGAATATCTTCTTCTCTCCAGACTTTGTAATTCTCCTGCTTATCTTCTTTACCGTCGTCGGCATCGGCAACAGGAAGGACTTCGTAATCGGTCTCGGAATCTGAGTCGAAGAACAGATCATCTTCCTCTCCAGAATCCATTTTCAATTATTTTGTAGAGCTGAAAAGATAAAGGGACGATTAGCCCTAATATAACCCTAGATAAATACAGGACTAAGGAATAAAGACTTCGCCGAGAAGTTATATGTTGATCTTTTCAGTAAAGGGGAGCTAAAGTCTATTCGCGTGTAAGACGCGACTCAGCGAAACTCGCGTGTGGTTACAACTTGCCCCGCAATTTTTTTATGCTCGAGCCACCAGATAACTCATGTCACCTTTAGTTGCAAAATATTTGCAAGATTGTATGTCTATTACTAATGAATTAAATAAAGCTCGATTTTAAACATCTTTATATAATAAATATTATTTATTGCAAACCAACAAAACTATTTCGTGCATTCAAATTTCTCTCATTTATGAAGCATTCATTACACATTTATTAAACTTTCATGTGCTAAATAAGAGTGATCAAAATCTTTTGAGTTTAGAAAGTTTGCGCTATACACTTATAAAAATCCATCACATTAAGGTGATATATTTGGTTATATTTTTGTCTCTTCTCTTTGTGAGTTAGCTCTGTGTGAGTTAGAAATCTCTTAGTGAGTTACTCTCTTAGTGAGAGTGTAAAAGCTCTTCCTGAGTTGTGCTCTTTGTGAGCTTGTGAAGTGGTTGTGTGTAAAAATCTTTGTGAGTTAGTCACTTGTGTAATATAGATTTGATCTTGCCTTCATTAAGTTGTAAAGGTAAGTTAGTATATTGTTGAAATTGTTAGCCCTAAGGGCAAACGAACTCGTTTTTGATATTGGACAAACATTTGATGTTGTGTCTAATGATCTTAATCTTTGTGATAGAATATTGGAAATCTTGTAGGAAGCTCTAAGTACTTCAATCAAGCCTTGATCAAGCTTCAAAGATATCATTCAAGACACATTCGTCAAGCTTGAAGATTGAAGACTTAGGTTGGTTAGATTAGCTTTATCTTTAATGGTCTTTATCCTTAAGCTCTAGCCAATGCTCAAATGAACATAAGCTCCACACTCTTGTCTTGCATACATGATTTCATAAACACGTTTTCAAAAGGCAAAAGTTTCAAATGTGTTCTTATCCAAAAAGCCTTTGATTTCAAGTATAAGTCTTTTAGAAAAGTTTTCCAAGTGTTCTTATGTGTTACCTTTTGGGAAAACCTTTTAGACTTCAAATGATTTGAAAACAAGTGTTTAATCAACTCTCCGAATGCCCGGAAAGTCGGTCAACCGAGATTATCTCGGATCAACCGAGGAAGAAAGCAGAGAGTTGTCATCGTCCAAACTTCGGTCGACCGAGGTCCTTGGGACGGTCGACCGAAAGTAGCTAAGTTCGGTCCATCGGAGCTTATGAACGGTCGACCAAGTACTGCTGTTACTAGCCGTTTTCACGGCCCTGTTCCAGTCGTTTTTCAGTGAGATTTCAAATTGTATAAATACTCCAAAGCTTTAGAATGACTCTAACACTTTGAGAGACTTGCAAAACATATTATTATTGATTACTTATCAAGTCTAAACACCTTGAAAAGCAAATGCACTTCATTGTCATGATCTAAATGCATTCAAAGGTGAATTTGCAAAGCAAGACAAAGAGTGAGCTTATTATGTTCAAAGAGCCAACAAGATGAGCTTCAAATGTAATTATCTTTCACTTAGAAGAGTGAACAACATTGTGCTTAATCATTCATCTTATCCCCTTTCTTAGTGATAGGGTAATTGTTGTAAAAGTCCTACTTTGTGTGGGCAATTGTATAAGTCCTACTTAGTGTGGGCAAGCTCTTTGTGAGCTTCTTGTTTAGTGGTTGTTTGTAAAACTCTTTGTGAGTTAGCCACTAGTGTAAAGTCCTACTTAGTGTGGGCACATTCTTCTTAGTGAAGTTGGCAAAATCCTTGGGTGCGGCTCAAGGTAGTGGAGGTAGATTCTTAGTGAATCGAACCACTCTAAATCTCTTGTCTTGTGATTTGCATTGGGTTTTGCTTTAGCTTGTGTTAAACTTGCACTTACCTAGAAAAGATTGGAAATAGTTTGCAAGATTTATATAAACCCAATTCACCCCCCCTCTTGGGTTTCCTCAATTGGTATCAGAGCTTCGTCTTCAATTTTAGTTTAACCACTAGAAGCAAAGATCATGGCCGGTATTTCCGCTTTAGCCTACCAAGAGGGTTCTTCTACAAATAGACCACCACTCTTTGATGGAAACAACTATAATGCTTGGAAAAACCGATTCAAGATATATGTGTGCTCCATTGATTATTCTCTATGGCATATATTTGAAGAAGGTCCTTTTATTCCATTGAAGATTGTTGATGGTACTTTAATGTCAAAACCGGATAATGAGCTAAATGAAGTTGAGTCCAAGAAAATGACTCGAAATTATATGGCAATGAACATTCTAAGTTGTGCCTTGAATCCGGATGAGTACAACCGTGTTCGTGGAAGCAAATCGGCTCATGCCATGTGGAAAATGCTTGAAGTTACTCATGAAGGCACAAATCAAGTGAAAGAGTCAAAGTTGAATTTGCTAGTTAGAGAGTTTGAGCTATTCACCATGGAGCCAAATGAATCAATCAATGAGATGAATACAAGATTCACCAATGTGGTAAATGGTTTGAAGTCATATGGTAAAGATTACACTTTGGGTGAAATAAATAGGAAGATTCTCAACTCTCTTCCCAAAAGTTGGGAAGGAAAAGCTCTAGTCATTGAAGAAGCCAAGGATTTGAAAACATATCCTACGGAGGAGCTTATTGGTTCTCTTCTCACATATGAGCTAACTCACAAAAAAGGAAGAGCGTATTGACAAGTCCAAGATGAATATTGCTCTAAAATCTTTTCTTGATCTAGAGGAATCAAATTGCTCAAGTGATGAGGAAGACATCAATCTAGATGATGAGACTATGGATTTAATGGTAAAACGAATGAAAAAGATGTTTTCCTGGGAAAGGAAGAAAATTCCATCAAAATAGAAGAGAACTAAATCCTAATGGGATGGAATGCTATGAGTGTGGAAGCAATCAACATCTCTTAGGAAATTGCCCAACCGCCAAAGCAAAGGGCCTCAAGGAAGACAAAAAGAAAAAAATTCTTCAAATCAAAGAATGCAAAGGGCATGCTATGCACATGGGATCAAGATGAGAGAGAAAATGAAGAAGGAGAGGAAAACTCAAATGTTTGCTTCATGGCTTTTGGTAATGAGGTACATCTTTCTCCCTCTCCTTCATATTCTAATGATGATGATGATGAGGAAGATCCTAATGAGCTTTTATATGATATGTATGAGCAAATGAAAAAATGTGCAAAGCAAAACAAAGAGATGAAACTTAAAATTGAATCCTTGCTTGATGAAAGATCAAAGTTGATTAATGAAAATGAAAAATTGTGTGATGATGTTAAATGCTTGAAATGTGAAAATGAAAATCTCATTACTACTTGCAAAACATCTTCATTACAATACAAAGAAGCATGTGATAAAATGTCATCTCTTGAATGTCAACTTGTTGAATTTGATAGTTTGAAAATCAAAGTTGTTGAGCTTACTTCACTAGTTGACAAGTTCTCCAAAGGAACACAAAAGCTTGATCATATTCTTGACATGCAATGTGCTTCACATGATAAAAATGGCCTTGTTTATATTGCAAATCATGTTGATTGTGCTAGCTCTTCTTATATTTCTAAGAATGTTGTTGTAAATGCTAGTATGTCACATAGGCCAAGTAGTTATCCTTTGCATGCTCACCAATCTTCCAAGCCACACATTCATTGCACATATTGTGGAAAACATGGTCATACTAACGCTAGATGCCATGTTAAGAAGAAGATTGAAAAAGGGGTTAAAACAATTTGGAGAGTTAAACGTATTTTAACTAACCCCCATGGACCCAAACAAAAGTGGGTACCAAAAGCTTCTCTTCCCTTGATCTTATAGGTTCTTATAAGTTAGATGCATGCCACAAAGCTTCAATGTTGTAGATTCGAAGAAAAGTGGCATTGGGGGAGAAAGTCAAAGGAGATGTGCCTATAGTAGAAATTCAAAAGCACTCCTTAACACTTGGATTCTCAAAGCTCAAATGTTGATCAATTGGAGAACCAAGTTGGTAAGTTACTAAGAGCAAAGCTTCAAGTGATGACAAGTGTCAAAGTGTTAATCCAATGTCTTCATCACTTGGTAAGAAAGCAAAGGTATCAAAATCATCTTCTCATAACACTTTAGTTAATGTGTTCAAGTGGTTTTTGATATATATCCTTATATGCTTGCTCTTATATATGGTGCATCTCACATGCTTGAATTCTATATTTATATAGATGACCTTTAGCATGCTCTTGTTTATTCATATCTAATGAGCTAAGGTATCTATGAGATGTAGCATATGCAACTTGATTGATTCTTGTTTTGTTATGTCATATTCATTTAAGAATCCATCTAGTTGTTTTTGTTTTTATCCTTAAGCATATATGTGTTCACTTGAGAATTTGAGCTAATCTTGATGGACCTTTGAAAAGGTACCAAATTAGTTCTCAAGAATTCCTTGTAGGTAACAAAGAGTTCTAAAACTTCAAGAAGAAGATATGAACTACAAGGAAGGCACAAATGAGCTAAGACTCCAAGAAAAGAGTCAAATTCCAAGGATCACACGAGATGCCTCAATGGACTTGATTGACAAAGAAGATCTACCAAAATGGTAAGAAGTCCAAGCTCAAAGAGCATTGAGGTACAAGGCTTAACTCATCTCCTATTAGTGGTCATTATGTGTTTTTTGATCCTTATGGGCTATTATTTGATGAGTTAAGAAGTTGTCTAGAGAGTGTGTGCTTATTGGATTATGGTTTATGTACATCATGTTTTGCTTGTCAACATGTTAAAAGTGTATTCCATACTTGACAAGAATGATGGTTTAAAAGCATAAACTTGGTTATTGAAACTCTCTTTTTAATGTGCATTTGATCTTTTATCTTGATATCGTGTCTTGTGTTCTACTTATGTGATCTTAATTGCTTAAAGTACAAACACAATCACAATTGATATCTATGTCTTCAAGAATGCACATACCATATCTCTTTGGTGCTTGAACTTCATTTACATATGCTTAACATGATGCGCTTGATTTTTATCGCTTTTTGAGTATCATGTTAAGAAGTTGCATCATTAAGAGATATAGGGGAGTCTTCATATGTTTTTATCTTATACCCCCCTTATATGTGATGTATTCTCAATTTTTTCATATTTTACATCATCACATCACTTATTGGCTTGGTTTTCAACTTTCTTATCTTATAGCCAATTTGTGTTAGTTATTTTGGGAGTTATACATGTTATACATGTTCATATTCTACATGTGTTTTCCCTAAATAACTATGAGATCATATACTTTGATATTGGTATTATTCTTTTGTGATCTCATTTAAGCTTTTGGTTAGTCTTGCTTCTAGAGTGTTATACTCATTTAGCTAACCATTAACTTATTAGAGGAATGTACTACAATTGGTATCTTACACTTCCTCTAAATTTTTTGGTTGTGATACATATGCTTAACTTTTATGTTTTAACAATTAGTATCACATCCCACTCTTGTTAGCTATATTTTCAATTTGTTTTTCATCTTAAAGAGCTAACATGTTTTGTTTGATAAACGGGGAGATTGTTCTTTAAGGTTTATTCCTTATCTCCTTTGTTTTAGCTTAGGTTGATATTATTTTTGAGCCATATATGACCATCTTTTGATTTATGTGTTATTATGGACTCCTCTTTGTTTAGAAATCAACCAAGCTTATTCTTGATCAATCCTTTCTCAAAATGATTTATGATCTTTAAGATTGATTTTGTAAACCATTACGGATTCTCATTTGTTTTTAAAAGTTTTTCTTCAATTGATATCAGTTTTGTTTTCAATTGGTATTAAATTTTTTTTTTTAATTGGTATCATTTTTTAAAGGGAGAATTCGTATATTTCATCAAGCTTCTGCAATATTAATCTTTACTTTTTGCTAAATGCTTTTCTTATTGGCGCTCTGATAGCCCTTTTTGATGTTGACAAAAAGAGGGAGAATTTTTAGTGTTGCAAATGTGCCATGAGAAGTATTTTACAAAAAGGAGAAAGCTTAGAACTTTGCAAAATGGGAGAGATAAGGGATTCTCTAAAATAGGGGGAGTAGAATAATTTGTTATCTACTTGTCTAGATCCTTAATATCCTTATCTCATGCATTCATGTTTATATACTTTAAAGATTTATCTTTTGTATATTATTCCCATTTGCATCAATGTTTTGTCATCATAAAAAAGGGGGAGATTGTTAGCCCTAAGGGCAAAGTTACTCTATGATGTTTTTGATGATAACAAACCATTGAGAGTTCTAATGTTTGTGTGAGCAATGTTCTTTATTATAGGATCCTTAGCACTCACATCGACATTGATGAAAATGGTAAGTTAGCTTCTTGTGTAAACTAAGGTATGTATAATACACACAAGAAAGCTACTAGATGGAAGGAAGGAGGCAAGGAGGTTGGTTGGGTAAAAGGGCTCTTCAAAGAGTCCCTTATGAATATGGCAAAAGAAGTAATCCTACTAATGCTTTTAGCTTCCATGTTTAATTGGTTTATCTTATAAGCATTAGTCTTTGCTCTTACTTGTTCTTATATCCTTTTGCCATGCTTCCTTGTTCTTAATTTAGTCCATATCCTATCTAATTACATCAAAGTTTGACATAATCAAAAAGGGGGAGATTGTTAGCCCTAAGGGCAAACGAACTCGTTTTTGATATTGGACAAACATTTGATGTTGTGTCTAATGATCTTAATCTTTGTGATAGAATATTGGAAATCTTGTAGGAAGCTCTAAGTACTTCAATCAAGCCTTGATCAAGCTTCAAAGATATCATTCAAGACACATTCGTCAAGCTTGAAGATTGAAGACTTAGGTTGGTTAGATTAGCTTTATCTTTAATGGTCTTTATCCTTAAGCTCTAGCCAATGCTCAAATGAACATAAGCTCCACACTCTTGTCTTGCATACATGATTTCATAAACACGTTTTCAAAAGGCAAAAGTTTCAAATGTGTTCTTATCCAAAAAGCCTTTGATTTCAAGTATAAGTCTTTTAGAAAAGTTTTCCAAGTGTTCTTATGTGTTACCTTTTGGGAAAACCTTTTAGACTTCAAATGATTTGAAAACAAGTGTTTAATCAACTCTCCGAATGCCCAGAAAGTCGGTCAACCGAGATTATCTCGGATCAACCGAGGAAGAAACAGAGAGTTGTCTGTCCAAACTCGGTCGACCGAGGTCCTTGGACGGTCGACCGAAGTAGCCAAGTTCGGTCCACCGAGCTTATGAACGGTCGACCGAAGTACACTGTTACTAGCCGTTTTCTGACCGTTCCAGAGTCGTTTTTCAGCGAGATTTCAAATTGTATAAATACTCCAAAGCTTTAGAATGACTCTAACACTTTGAGAGACTTGCAAAACATATTATTATTGATTACTTATCAAGTCTAAACACCTTGAAAAGCAAATGCACTTCATTGTCATGATCTAAATGCATTCAAAGGTGAATTTGCAAAGCAAGACAAAGAGTGAGCTTATTATGTTCAAAG
The DNA here is from genome assembly GCA_026122235.1 of Vinca minor. Taxonomy (NCBI): domain Eukaryota; kingdom Viridiplantae; phylum Streptophyta; class Magnoliopsida; order Gentianales; family Apocynaceae; genus Vinca; species Vinca minor. Next base: position 664,345 of record JAOCZM010000248.1, read on the forward strand.
AGCCAACAAGATGAGCTTCAAATGTAATTATCTTTCACTTAGAAGAGTGAACAACATTGTGCTTAATCATTCATCTTATCCCCTTTCTTAGTGATAGGGTAATTGTTGTAAAAGTCCTACTTTGTGTGGGCAATTGTATAAGTCCTACTTAGTGTGGGCAAGCTCTTTGTGAGCTTCTTGTTTAGTGGTTGTTTGTAAAACTCTTTGTGAGTTAGCCACTAGTGTAAAGTCCTACTTAGTGTGGGCACATTCTTCTTAGTGAAGTTGGCAAAATCCTTGGGTGCGGCTCAAGGTAGTGGAGGTAGATTCTTAGTGAATCGAACCACTCTAAATCTCTTGTCTTGTGATTTGCACTGGGTTTTGCTTTAGCTTGTGTTAAACTTGCACTTACCTAGAAAAGATTGGAAATAGTTTGCAAGATTTATATAAACCCAATTCACCCCCCCTCTTGGGTTTCCTCAAGAAATCCTTGAGTTAGTCTCAATGTAGTGGACGTGGACTTTTTGTTAGTCGAACCACCATAAATCGCTTGTTTTCGATCTTCATTTTATAAGGTCTCTCAATGGTTTCCCGCATTGCACTACTTGATTCTAGGTTCCGAAAATATGAACATGCTGTTATCGGAACAGTACAAACCACCCTCAATGCCGGAACTATTTTCATAACCTTGTTCCCAAATTTTACCATGTTTTTGGATGATCCAGCTCTTTCCACTATTTTTCGTGTCAAGATACAAGTCTCTGGTCCAGAATTGGAGAATACATATATGGCAACCCTTCACCACCAAATGGCATACCGAATCCAAAACCATGCCTTCGACCTCCCTCTGCCACCCCAGTTACAAAATGGTGAATCCATATTTCTGTCAATTGACTCTACTCACTGTACCTTTGTCCCAGACAAATCCCACGAGAGGAACTGCAAGCCCTTATCCCCACCTCTTAGATCACTAGTTATGAGAGACACGGAGCTGAAACAGCAAAACTCATCCAGATCACATAACTGACATTCACCACAAAACAGGATGGCTCAGTTGAAATTAAATTCCCACAAAGGAATGAAGTTTCTACTGTTTTCCCTACAGAATTCTCCCTGATGAATTGTGACTCCTGGTCCTCTCTCAATGTCCCGGTGGTAAAGTTCGATGCTATTGGTCAACCAGTTTATCAAGGAAATGATGAAAAATGTCACATCTGGTATGATGTTTATTCGTACCCATATTACTTAGATTACTGGTCTGATGACAATTGCCTGCAAAATCCAAAAAATCTAAAGGCAAAAGCACTCAACAAATTCTTCGCACTACATACGAAGCAGGTGAGTCGATCTTTTGGGAGAACCCAGTGGCAAAGATTTTGATTATTATGTTCAGTATAATCCTCCATTTTATCCAAAATCTTCTTCCCCAAAATTTCCTTCCTCAGATAATCCACCTTTAAATCTCATCCTCATTCTCCACCTTCTTCCACCCCACTACCTTCTATATAATGGGGCCATCTCCCAGTTCTGTTACAAATTTGTTTCCTCCTTTAAGCACTTTTGAAAAAGAGAAGAATAAGCATGTCTAAAAAATCCCCAACCCCACGGCAGTAGATGAGAAGGGGAACCAAAAGACAGTCTCTGTTGCAGAAGCATCCCTCAATTGGCAAGACGAAAATACAGTGGCTCAAAATCAGGCCCTTTAGAGGATCATTCGTAACCAAGAAACACTCACAACACAGTGTCCAAACAGAATTATGATCTCTCTTTCTTCGTACAAAACATCTCTAATATCCACAACAAAGTCGAAACCTTGCATAACCAACTGTCTTACTTGGTCCAGTACACTACAGAGTGGTCTCCTCAAATGGCCAAGTTGTTATCTGAAAAGGAGTTTTTACAACACCAACTGAAATCCTTTGAATCTCAATTAAATCAATCCCAACCCAGCTTATTTTGTCCTCCATATTCATCCCCCAATACCACCACCTTTTCAAACACAATACCAATCTACAACATATTTTCCAGCCTTAGCCTTATGGAAAGATTTACCTTACCATAAAAAAAGACCAGCTCCACCACCACCACCTATGACAACCCTACCAACCCCTACACAAATTACCTCTTCCCCTACACAAATTACCCCTTCCCTACCAGAAAATCCAACTACCCCATCTTCAAAACCCATAACAGAAACTTTAGATACCCCATCTTCTTATCCCACAGTTGGAGCCTCCTCCATGGCACAAATACTCAACTTTGTTGAACCAAACCCCAGCACTTCCTTTCTGAAAATTCTTTCCCCCATGGATTATTTTAGGCAATGGATCTGGAGGTCTTGACTTTGGAGGCCGACTGAGAAAATATGCAAGTACATTTGATTTTCCAGAGATATGCTTTACTTCAAATGTATACTGAGAAAACCATTGTTGCCATCTTAGCAATTGTGAATCAGGAATTATCTTTTGTTTGAAGTGTAACATTCTGGGAAAAGCAGACATATCCATTTCAATAACAAATCTGTGGCTGACCAAGAAGAATTCAAATTTCTCAATACCCCGTTTAACTACCAAAATTTCCTTGAAAGTTGAATGATAATGCCTTTCTGATTCCTTGAACTGACCACTTTGATAAGCACATAGTCGTCGCTTACCATCTAGTTCTTCCAAAAGGACTGCTCCCCAAAAGTCATCAAAAGCATATGTTTGAAGTATTCGGACACCGGAGGAAGGTATTTGTAGTGGGAGGAACTTTACCAACAAGAGCTTTGAGTTTTTTGACTGACTCAGTGTGTTTGGGCGTCCAAGGAGGAGGATTCTTCTTGAGTCTGGGAGTAAGAATTGACCTGTATTTGGCAATCTGGTGAATGAAATTGCTGATATAATTAACAACACCGAGAAATTGTTGTAACTGTTGTGTTGACAGGATTTCATCTAGAAAGTCTTGCAGTTTTTCAGCAATATGGGGCTGTGGAGTATAACTGCCATTATGAAGATGCATACCCAAGAAATCAACCTCGGGTTTAGCCAAAATCATTTTCTTTTCTGAAAGCATTATCCCAAAATCTTTTACCAACTGATGAAATTTATGCAGTAAAGCAAGATGAGATTCTAAATCCTTGGAAAATAAAATAATATCATCTATATAAATTAAAGCAATTGGAATCAGGGGTTGGAAAATCTATCATTGCCTTTTGAAAATAAGAGGGAGCAACTTTTAACCCCGAAAGGCATAACTGTCCAATGGTAATAGTGATTTGGAATGCAAAAAAGCTGTCTTGTAGTCTTCAGGAGAAATTCCAAGTTGCCAAAATCCTTCTTTAAGATCAAATTTGGAAAACATATTGGCCTCTGAAAGATATTGAAAAAGGGAATTTTTCCTGGGGAGAGGAAACCTGTCATCTTTTAAAAATTTATTTAATGATTGATAATTGATGACTATTCTCATTTTTCCACGAACTTGTTCAGATCTTTTGTTGACATAAAAAGCCTCTGAAGCCCATGAGGAAGAAGTGGGTTCAATACACTACCAAAATTAGCTTTGTGTTATTTTTGGTATCTTCTTGAGGCACACAAAATAGGGTGAAAAGCTAAAGAAATTGAATAGTTTAGTAAGTGTGGGCGCCTTTCCCCCTTTTCTAGGGTCTGATATAGATGGTCCAATGCCTTCATTTTTTGGGCTTCCACTACGCTGTAACGGAAAAAATTGACCGAAGGGGCAAGATTAATACTTGACGTTTTTTAATTGATGGTCGAAACTAAAAAAAAAATGAATAATTTACAAAGTGGGAACGTTTTTTCTACACCCCAAAAAAAAGAAGGAAAAAAGCAGTTATACAGAAAGAGGGCCGAGAGTTCTGTGGGTAATTATAGTAGTTACATAGAATTCATAGTAGGTTGCACATGAGGTATTAATATTTTCTTTAACTAGAGGTCCGTAATGTGTTGACTCATACAATAAAAAAAACACTACTCAATAGACACTAAACCTTAAATTAGACACACATCCTTTCTGTTTCCTCGATGTCTTAAATAAAGAGGGGGAAAAATCAAAGGTATATTTAGCCATTGTGCTTTAAATTTCACACAGAAAAAAGAACTCCTTTCCGATTAGAATTTTCTCTAAATCTCTTTTTAGTCTTTTATGACTTTTAACTCTTTTTTAAATATATATTATTTTTTAACTTTTAAGGTTGTTTTTCTAACATTGTCTTTGTTATAAAGAGAAAGTGAAACCAACACAAATTGATTCAGTTGGTAAGAATTTGACACGTCATTACAAATGTCAAGTGTTCAATTTCCCACTGCCGACGTTAGGGTTGCGTTGGTAGGTGATTTGTAAGTACCATTGTAAGCGACCTATGGTCCCTAAGGCCTGCCCTGACCAGTGATGGTGACCGGAGCAGAACTCACCCACACTTTTTTTTACCAAAAAAAAAAAGAGAAAGGGAAATGATTGATGTTTGAAAATAAACTAAATTTTCTAAGAGTTAGTATGAGGGTAAAATTGTTTGATGTCTTTCCCTTATTTAATTTATGTTAAACTATCTAGAAAATCCTCTATTAAGAAACAAAGGAAATATTATTTGTGAAATAGATAAAACCCCAAACAAAAAGTGCAATAATCACAAAATAAAAGCCAATCCGAATGTACCCTACAACATGTCCATGACGAAAAAAGAAACATAAAAATGCGAACCAAAAAGCATCAGCATTAAGAGAAACTTTTCTTTGCTAGAGAGAGAGAGAGACTTTTCTTTACTACATCGCCAAAACATGAGTCGAGTTATTGGCCAATTTGCATAGCCAAGTGTACGTTTGAGATTTGTCAGCCGAACTATTCTACCTCGGTTTGATGTCAATTGACATGGCGATTCTGATTCTGAAATTTAGGAAAAGACAAAATTATTGAAACCATACATATAACATGTAATTCAACAATCCAATAACAGAATTTAGAAATGAACACTTAAAACTCCCTTGTTCTGGAATTAAAAATTTACATTTTATACACGTTTTATTAAAAAAATAAATGTTTGATTCGGACAAATTTTGGTATTAAAATGTCATAGAAATTTAAATTTGACCAACTTTTCTTATATTTAACCATTAGCGCACACTCGCAAGTAGAGATGCCCACGCTCTGATATTTTCGGTTCTTATTCTATAGGTTTCAATAGATATAAGTTTCAATAGGTATAATATTCTATATCTGTACAAACAGACTCAATAAAAGCATACTCGAGGTCACGTGCAAACCAGAAGTCTTCAGCCATTGTCCGAGTTTTTGTCTGCAAACTTTCATAATCCATATAAGTAGGAGGGGAGATCTGAATGTTACTTAAATAATTATGAGTGCTATGTTTTTCAGAATTTGTTTTTAATGTATTTTTTAACAGTTCTACTTTTATATGGTTATGATTCCGAACATGATTTCATTCCTTTTTTTTTAAATATAGCATAACCGGTTGAACTGGCGGTCAGAACCGCCGTTCCGGATCCAATCCGGTTCCGGGCTCTGAATCCGGCTCATATTTGGGCATCTCTGAGCGCAACAATTCTAAAGCATTTCATTACCAAATTTGGGAAATGAAGTTCGATAACGAAACCAGTTTGCTTTCTAGATAAGAAAAGTAGCAATACCACAGAGCTCCAAAAAACCTAACCTTCTATTTTACATTATTTGCATCTCATTAGATGAATGTGTCGAGCCAGAACAGAGAAGGCATAGACTAGAGTCAACTTAGCCTATTGCAGACTCAACTTAGAACAGAACAGCTTAAGGAAATGATTTGAAATAAAACTCAAAATGTCTTTTCTGTAAATATTTCATTCTTTGGACTTATGAACCTTAGAAAGGATTTAAAATTGATATTGGGGAAAATTTTCAAACGACCACGTTTAATAGAAGAGAAATCAGATGTGCAGTTTTTAGAAGCTTGTTTCCCTGCCAAATTTTAGCCTCTCACATATTTGAAGCGTATTTCAGTTTTAGCAGTTGAGAGCTCGCGTTCCCGTTTGAACAGAAGGCCGGAAGTTATCATTTCGGATTGTAAGTAGTGCTTAACCAACTATACTATCCTCTTCCTTGACATGAATATCATCATACTTACTAAAGATGAAAGTAATAACTAACGAACGGGTAAAAAATCATATTGAATTTCATCCAGATGGAGGTAACTCCTACGGAATTTAAGCATATACCATTATCATCCAACAGAATTTGGAGCATTGTAATCGATGGGCAGGGTGCTTTCCCAGATTGATTATCAGTATTTGTATTTGGCATCAAGATTTAGCCATAGAACTGGTTCTCGAACCAGTGCATCAACATTTCTTCAAGTAGTAAATCTTTAGTTTCATTCTTTTCTCCTTTTTCTTTTGGGGATTTGAAATCTTATTAACAGTTAAAAGTTTCTAAAGATCAAAAGCCCTCTCATTTCCCACAAGCCCCATCTTTGTATTTTATATCCCACAAATCCAATTTTTACATGTTCTTTAAAGGAATCCTCCTAATGTTAACTTTTTTTTTTTTTTTAAAAAAAAAAACCCTTCTCCTACCCTGGGAATTGTGTCATCTGGCTGCACCATCGTTGAGGTGCTTTGCTGTCCAAATAGACCTAACAAATACAGACTTTTAAATTTCTTAAAGTGCTTACAGGAGATTTAACTGAGCTAAATTTTAAAATGTCATTACTTTAATTAAATCTTTAACATCAAACTGTGCATCTTTGAGGAGAAAAAGATTGATACAAAAAAATGGTGTTGGAGATAAGAGTGCCAAAGCAATAGTCCAAACTTAAGAGACAATAAGAAGATTATCAAGTAGGATTACAACGCCTAATTGTAACTTCACAGTGTGCCCAGACGCTCAAGGTTACAAAAATGGTAAAGATCTATACCAGTTAGACTCAATGCAGACAAAGAAATAACCAACAGTTTAATGACAAGGACTTGCTAATCAACAGCAATAAGACAAGGAGCATATGAAAGCAAATTGTATGAATTTGGCCTACAGTATGTACAGACCCAATGCAGTAATGCACTAATGCACTAATGAGAATCCTAGGAATAGACATGAAAGAATTAATCACAGCTAACGAGAAAATGCAAGACAAACAAACACAAACAACAAAAAATGAAAAACTCCCTCCACCTTGTAGGAATATTATATGGTATATAGAAATGAACATGCAGATTGTAACGGAAAAAAACAAGAGATGACTAATTTCAGATTCGAGAGAATATCGGGAATGAGATCTTAAATGTTTCTCTTCACCAAAGGGATAACCAGTTTTGCAAAAGACCAGATTTTTGCTTTCAACATTGCCGCCCTTAAAGACCAACTTTTTGTTAAAGAACTAGAGAAGACTGCTTTCTTCAAAAGTGAAGGGAGGAAGCAGAAATGGGCAGCAGTGTCACTAGAACCTTGAGATGGGAGCAGGCTAGAACCTAAAAGTTACGCTTACCCTTGGACACCCACTAAGAAGGCGTATCCATAGCAAAAAATCTTACACACTATGAAAATGAAAATTTCAGAGCATTGCTAGGGTACAGGAACTTATTTCCAGTACAAAATACCATGAACAGAAGGACATGTATAACTTATTTTTCTCTTGACTTTGTCGGAACAACTCCATCAGGGTCCACTGTAAAAATGTCACTAACCTACAACACGTTTGCCACCAACAGGCAACCAGGAGCAACTAAGATTTCAGAGGACCAAGGTAACTATAACTCTATAGTCCAATATGAATCCACCAGGCTCAAAACTACAAGACCATCCCCATGAATAGACTACACCTCCAACATCTCAAATGAAATCTACTGATGTAGCCCGTACAAAGATCACTCCTTACCATCTAATAGCTCACATATTAGCAAACTTAAAAAAGCTGCAAAAACTTGGCTTTAAAAAACTTGTGATAACTCAAATCCAGGCTAAAGGAGATGTCAGCAGAAGAAAGCAAATGTTAAGAGAAACCTAAGATAAACCATGTAACGTGCAAAGGTCTAGCTCACAACATGCTAGTCAAATAGAAAGCACATTTGCAACAAAGAAAAGTCAAATCCAGCGAAATATTTTCATCGAGGAGAAACAATTACCTGGATAAAGAAATCCTCAGTGACTTCCTTGACCATGCCCAGTCTGATTCCCTGGTGGCTGCTGTACCTTAGAAAGTAGATTGGCTGCAAACATCAGAGTGGTTTGATAACGTCTATTCTTTTCTTCCTCACTCTCAGATGTCTCCTGACCAACTCCATGCTGTGCAGTCTGAAGCTGCTGCACCTGATTTAAGAGATCTGTTTCTGAAGCCAGGTGCGGAGCACGCGATTGGGGAATTTGGCCACCATTAATTTCATTACCCAACGCAATGGGATTTGTATGTTGCTGCAGGACTGATGAACCATACAATCTTGCAGGATCATAAGGTACTCCATGTTGATGCTGCTGGTCCATATATGATGAAACTGCCACGTGTCCTTGAGAATGGACTGCAGCAGACATTGGTCTAGAAGCACCTTGTGAATGCAAGTTAAAAGCATGATCTAGCATTTGGTTGTATCCAATGACTCCATGAGCAGAAAGACTCGGTGTGTTTGATGAAGGAGCATAAGCTTGATTTTGTGGTACAAAGTGCGCTTGGGCATGGAACTGGCTACTTAATTGCTGTACTAGATGACCATTTTGCTCAGGCATTGGGTTTTCATGTGTCCATACTTGTGGAAATCCTTTATCCAGTCCAGGGGTAGTATGAGCACCAACTACGGTTGAAGTTGTTGATTGAACCAGTGGGTTCTCTGGGCCTTGTAACTTATTGTTTGATGGCAATAAAGAAGCTAGGGTAGCTATGAGTTCAGGTGTTAATGCAACTCCAGATTGTGATACTGCTGCATTATTGATTGGAAGAACAGAACTTGAAGGAGGGCCAAGTATCTTTGGAGGACGCCTCATGCCGTCGTGTACAGCCCTGTTGTAGTCAACCTGCAAAGCATTTTCCTCCGGAGGCATCATACTATACACAGTCTGAGAAGTAGTTTGTGGCTGTACATCAACATACTGTGGCCGAACTGACGCACTACTGAGAGCAGGATGGGGAAACTCTAAGACGACACCATAAAGGCGTTCAGGTCCAGCAACATTCAGAACCTTGGTAAGGAAATCTGATGGAGGCACCAAAAATAAGGTAGTCCCATCATCAAACTTCGCAACGCCAGCCCGGTTTTTTGCCCCAAGATATCTCAAAAACTCTGTATATGAAGCAAAATCCCCTTCACTGTCAGGCAAAAAGTACACAATGCTAAATCCAATAGCATCCGAATAGTGCTTCGTTAACATGTCCAGTCCGGTTCGGGCGGAGCAATTAACCACATCAGGGCTGAAAAAATTACAAATTCGAAGTCAGTCAATTATGTTGCAGTTACCAAATATGAGACATCATGAAATACAAGTACCTCACTAGCAATTATTAGTCCACGGCAAAATCATACATATAATCATATATTAAAAGTGACTATTGTTTTAGTGTTTTAGTTTATGGATTCCAATAATGCCCCTTCTAGATTATATTGGAAATCCTATTTCAATCTTATTTCTAAAAGGTCACAAAAGGTAATTTAATAGTATTCTAATTAATCTAAAAATAATTACAGACACCTTTAGTACCTTATGGTACAAAGTGAATCGCTGCAAAATGTGCAAACTCTTCAAGAACAAATGTATCTTTTGGTACAAAGTGAATCACCAGAAAGTTTCTAACTCTTGAAGACATCTCTCTTCATGATAGAGAGCAATCATTCATACTCCAATAGTTATAATATTAAGAGGAAAAATACTCATCTCCCCTATATATATATATATATATATATATATATATATATATATATATATATAAGATCACAAAAATATAAGAAAATCAAATTTATATATATATATATATATATATATATAAGATCACAAAAATATAAGAAAATCAAATTCCCACCAACGTGTCCTACAAACGTGCATTTACACGTTATCTAACTAGTTACTAATACAACGATAGAACTAATTTGCTAAAGGAAAAGAAATTCATTATCAGGATCACAAGTAAACCCTGAGAAGACTGTTCAAAATCTCAAGACCATCGACTCTAGTAACAAAAACTCCAGGGGATTGAGGACTAACAAAAAGCAAGTCCCAATGTTAATACTGAAAATTGTAAATCTAGATATTAACAGTGATTTTAGCGAGGACAAGCCCTATGCTTAAAATCTACATGCCTCTTCAGAATCTGGTAGGAGTTGCACTGAATAAAACTGAACTTGCCACCAGAGAGAGCCCAACTTAGAACAGCAAAAGTTGTGTAATTAATCACTTATTCAACCGTCTGGCGATATAAAATCATGTGAGTTATAATTAAACAACAAATCAGGCATTCACTAATAAATAAACTATTAAAAGAACACATTAAACATTATTTAATTTTCCAAAGAGCTTATATGACACATCAATTAAGTCCCAAAATGATGTCACTAAAAATTGAGATCAATTCCATTTTTAGTGCCCTTTATATTTTTTATTTTTTATTCTTTTGAGGACCGTGGTGTTCAGTTGACAATTGAGTGGCAAAATGTGGTTGCGGCAGGCCAGATTAATTGGCCCAGAAACTTGGCGTCTATTTTGCTCTTATAAAAAATTAAAGACTGATTTCTAGAAGTTAAATGTATGAACAAAATGTTTCTAAAAGTATTAACTTTCTTTTCTCTGTTTTTCCCTCCTTTCTTCTTCATCCCTCATCTCACCCAAGAACTGACTCTGGATATTTTCCTCCTCCCACTCCATCTGCCATCACTATTCGTCGTCTCCTTCACCTTCTTCCTCTTCTCATGGCCGCCACACATTGAACACTTTTCTTCCTCTTTTCCTCTTCTTTGCCCAAAAGTCTCATTGCTCTAACACGTACTCTTACAGATTGATTTATGTTCTATTTTCTTTCTCATGTACAAACCCCTAATCCGTAACTATAGTTAAACCCTCCGAATCTACCAATTAATTTCTGTTTCTTCCTTCAAAACCCTCCTTAAATCCTAGCATGAGTCCAGTTAAGAATCTAAAACAGCTTTCTCGGAAGCTGATAGAACATGACCTCCACATGCTCTCTCCACTACAAATTTCTGAAACTCACACAAAAATATAATGCGGCTGGGGAGGATGGAGCAGGGGATGGCAGCAGGGGAGAATGGAAGAATAAGGGGTGACAGACGGGGAGGAAGAAGAATAAGGGGGAGCAGCGGCTGGTGGGAGGAAGGAGGGAGATAAAGAAAAAAATTTCTTCTTCTCTTTGCTCATTTAAAAGACTTTTTTTTTTAAGAAAGAACGTTTTTTTCTTGGAGTCTTAAAGATAAAGACTATATTACCCTTTTTATAGGCGGCTCCATGTATTTACTGGCCAATTGACTTCGCCTGCGGTGTGGGACACTATTTGTCACTCAATTGTCAGTTGAAAAATATAGTGTGCTCAATTGACAAACCCCCTAAACTAAAGGGTAGTTAAATGGATTAAGCCTTAAAATTATGAAAGATGAGAAATAGGTGTAAAGGTAAAAAAAAAATGCTAAGCAAGAGGTAAACACAGTCTATCTGGCAAGAAGCAATTTAACACTTTTTCTCCAAGCATTAAAACAATGGACTCTAATAAAGCTCATACTCACATCTCAAACCGAATCCCCTCTCCTATAGGCAGGCAGCGAGCTCGACAAATAGGTGATCCACCTTTGGCGATAATTCCTCGCCACACATAATCAGGATTTCGATGGCGAGGTCCAAGACCAGCTGAGGTTCTACCATCTGCTGGGCTATGACGACTTCTCCCATCAAAATTAGCTAAAGGATCATCCAAACCTAATCCTCGGTCATCAATTCTCTTAGAAGGATAAGGAGCATCATAAGGAGATAAACCTGCATCGACCCTCGACCTCTTAGATTCCCTCTGAAGTTGACTGGCATCAAAAATATCCCATGCACCAGATGTAGATCTTTTTGGTGGAGGCAAACCACCTGTAGGAGAAGAAATCATGCCCGGTGCAGGCGAAGACCTCCAATTTGGACCTCCTGATTTACTGAGAGATCCCAAATCACTCAAATCGGAATTAGGATAGCCAGGTTCATAACTTCCTTGAGGGCCTATTTGTCTCAATAACATTTCAGGTCCATGTACTCCATGGGGAGGTATTATTGGGTGGCTATGACCAAATATGTCCATTTGTCCATGCCGAAGGGAAATTTCATTTAATTGCATATCTGGCCCTGGCCCTTTTATTCCAGGATAATTTCCGAAGTATTCATTGTTAGGTGCAAGTTCGCTGTTGGAATACTCGATAGATATCCTAGGATCATTAAAAAGCTTGCCCTCCAAGCCTTCTTTTGCAAGTCGTGCTTCGTCCACACTTCTAAATTGAACAAAAGCATAGTTCCTGTCCTCAAACGTTTTTATACTCTCAATTTCACCAAATAAAATCATAGCATTATGCAGCATATCTTCATCAATTGGAACTGTAGGCGGATAACTAATCCACAAGACTTTGCTTGGTTTCCCTTCTCCCTTTCTCGCTCCCGGGGGCAAGAATTGCTGCAGTAGTGAAAAGACAAGACATCAGTCACCAAATAGAACGCACATTCTTGCACACAACAAAAACAACCACCAAGCCTTAGTATCTAGTAATTGGGGTCGGGCTACATGAACCAAGCAGAGGATTGCATGTGGTCATTAACATGAATGCATCCCTCCATTTGTTTCTAACCAGGGGTGTAATCTCCACCAAATCAGAACTCAAAATCTTAACAACAAATAATTACCTTCACAAAGATTGCCACGTTATTAATAGAGTGCATGTATGAGGAACTAGTCAAACATGATTTCTTCGCATATTAAGATCTTCAAAATTCAATTAAGATGACACATTGAAAACATAGAACAGATTTGAGTGGGAATTACCTGTCTTCTTTGCCCAGGATGGGTTGGTTCAGAGTAAGATTTAATGGAATCTTGTAGCATCCATCGTGCATCTGGAGGGCCAATACCCCTGCTCAGAAATTGTCCATCTCTACCTTCACGAAAGTCAAGCCCCTGCTCCTGCAAGATGTGCAACCACATCATACCAATTCTAAGTCAACATCTAATGCAAACAACCCAAAATATATGGTAAATTGATTAACTTACTCTTCTAGAAGGCTGTGATCTGAGGTAATCAACACGTATCTGATCACCCCCCATTCGTTTCCCGTTCATATTCTTCAATGCTTGAGATGCATCCTCTAATCTAAAATAGTCGACATATGCAGTACTCCGGTCCTTAAGAAACTTGAATTCCTGGATTTTACCGAACTTCATAAATTCCTCCTCCAATTGTTCCTTTGATATAGATTGGCCAATTCCAGCAACCCACAAACTCTTACATGGTTTAGCCTGCAGGAATACTAGATGAGAATTTCCAACAAATGAAGTGACTAAGACAAGAAGCAGTAGTAATTATCTACCGAGCATACAATGAAAATGGAGAATAAAGAAAATTAGAGGCACTGGAAATAGCTTGGAAACATATAATGAAAGAAGCAATTGCATGTAACAACTTTTAATCATATTATTTAAAAACATGCTCATCAAGGATAAGAAATACTTTTGCAAGAAAAGCACAGAGAGGCTCAGTAATACAATTCAACCAGAATGCATAATATGACCTCATCAATTCATTTCACTCAAAATATGGTTTCTTTTTAATATAAGAATGATAATAAAGGATGCCAATCCAGCAACTCCATTATTTTAGATTTTCAATGTCTTTTGGGCAACAGAATCAAAATCTTCTAATGTTAAAACCATGATAGAGTAGAATACAACATTCTTCAACCCACTAAATAGTCTAGTCTAGTCGCATGCACTACAAATTGTATCAGTTAGATCTTCCCTAGGGACTCATTATATTCAGTCCTGGCTTCTTTTATCAACTGAAATAACTTACCAACCACATAAACCAAATATCTTGTTTGAAAGCACCTCTCTCATCTTATGGAATGCCATTTAAAAAGCATGAGCAAATGGACGAGGAGATTCAAATTGATGGATTCCTTATTAAAATCTACCAATCCCCTTTGAATGATATACCTTCTTAACTTTGTCAAATGAAAATTTTGAGCAACCATATCACTAGGAGTGAATTTTATAATATATCAAACCTAGCTGAAGCAACCTTAATGATACAAGAAGGGAAACCTTAAAGATCATCCTCTGGATGTCCTAGATTAAACCCTCAAGACGTACCGATAAAAAAATTTCATTTCTTAACGTCGGCTCATTTTTGCTTTGTTCTTAATGGTGTCTCCTGCCACTATGTGTTAACATGTTTTAAAGTTTTTGTTACAGGTACTATGAAATTTATAAAGATGCCAACAACTTGTCAAAGAATTCTGCCTTAAGTTATCCTTCCATTACTGATATTAATATGCGAACAACAGAAGTTCTAATTTGGATTTGGACAACATAAGGACAAAAGATTCACATTCGAATGGGCAATGGACAAACAGTCTATGCTTTGAAATCATTGCTTGTCTGCTTTCAATCTATTTTATCAAATTCAATGTTCAATATGTGTGTACCCTCCACAGACTCTCAATCCCTATCAAAAGCCTTTGCAAATTCTAAAAATTGGAAAACGAAACTGATGGAAATCTCAGTGGTAGTATTTTAATTTCAATCTCAAAAGCTAATTCCGTAGTTAAGAGGTTCTTAATAACACAATTCTATCCACATTACAGGTTTGTCATTGGAATCTCACGGAGTTTGGCGCAAAGACAGGCATTGAGAAAAACACCCTTTACTCTTTCCTTTAAAACACCCATTAATCTTTCAAAATACTTGTTCATCATTTTGCTGATTGGATTTGTATATGAATGATGTTGGATTTGTGGAAGAAAAATAGTGTAATTCTTAGCTCTTACAAAATAGGAATTCGTTAATACAACCAAAATTAGAAAGTTTTTGATGGCTTAGTTAAACATAGAACACTTAGAAAATTATGCCCGTTTCTCTATCCATTGCCAAATTTGAGATTGTTCGCATAGGAGGGATTCTATCATTCGCACGAGATTCAGGCACAAATCGGAATAATTGAATTTGACAAAATAATCAGAATAATAATTTGGCTAAAACAGATCCGTCGAAACGACAATAGAAAGGAATCATACAAAAGCGTAATTCAGCAAATTCATAAAAGAACAACCCAAAAATAAGATCTAGAATCAATGATTCCCAATAAGTAACATCAGCTTGGTCACTATTAATTAAAAAAACACGAACCGGTTTCGCGAACTCGATCTTAAGGGAGTTCCCATGGAGGATTGTTCCCTGAATCCTTTCTTTGGCGGATTTGGCATCTTCAATTTTCTTAAAATGGACAAAAGCATAACTGCGACTCGAGTAATTCGTTATGCTATCTACAGGGCCATGCTTTTCGAATAGAGCCATCAAATCTGAGTCGCTAACTTCAGGAGTTAAATTCCCGATCCATAGATTATTGGACGGCGGCGCTCCTCCCTCCGACGACATCGGCTTCATCATTGTTGCTCGGCGGCGAATGTAATCAAAAAAGAAACCCTAGAAACAAATTTAGCGATACTTTGAAATTTTAACAGAGATTTCAAAAACCGAAAGTTATCCCTATGCTCGTTTTCTTCTGTTTTCTTCTTTTTATTTATTTTTGCAGAGAGGGAGAAAAATGGTAACGAACGAAAGGTGAAGAATGAGTGCGAAGGAAGAGTGGATTCGTTTTATAGTGTGAAACAAAGGGAGAAAATGGTAAATTCCATTTTAGTATCCTGAACTATTAGGGTTTGTCAATTAAAGGACCAAATTCTCTGCATTGTCAATCCAGGGATAAACTTTCACTGCTCACCCAACCTTCCTATCGTCAACACTCAATCCCAACTTCCATCTTGCTCTAGAGTTGTAAACGAACCGAGCAGTTTGAGTGTTGAACTCGTTCGTGTTATATACAGCTCGTTCGTTTGGAACTTGAGTCTAACTTGAACATAAAAATATGTTTTTTTGTTAATCGAACGAATACAAGTCATTCGTGACCCGATCAAATTGTTCAAATTATATGTAATATTTTATTATAATATAATATATTTTTTATTATTAAAATAATAAAATTATGAATATAATATTATGAAAATATTGTTATTGGAGATGTACATATTTATTTGCTTGAAAAACAACTAACTGTGTAATTTTTACGGATTGTGCTTGGATATTTATGAATGTATAGAGTAGAAAATTTTGTTAAATGAACTCAAGCTCGAATTCGAGGTAGAGTTGAGCGAACAATTCGAGCTCGAACATTATAAATGATATTTTTGCATAGAATTTGTAAAATCAAAGGAGTTAAACTTGAAACAGTTCGCAAACATTTCGAACACCCAAACGAACGATCTCGAACACAATGTTAGGTTCGGACTACAAACGAACGAACTCAAACATTGTACGAGTGATAATGGAGTCGAGTTCGAAAGGTGATCAGTTCGTTTACAACTCTATCTCGGCCCAAACACCTGTTAGAGGAATAACCGGGTCAAAATCAGTTATGCAGCGGAAAATAAACTGACCCGCCTCTAATAGGATCTATCATGAGTAGGAACCTAAGACTACGGGATAGTATTATACCTTTAGAAGTGCTAGGATAGCTGAAACGATTTCAGTATCACGAACGGAACGCCACCAACGCAGGCTCCGTCTCTCCCAGTATCCACTCGATCTTCCGGGGATGGTCTTCTACTACTTGGTGCTAGCCAACGCCTTGTAGAAGTCTTGAAGACAATCTTCAAGTTGGAGTATGTATGTATGATCTCTTAGAAGAACAAGAAACATATTTCTTACTTCTTTTCTATTAGCCTAAGCTAGAAAACAAGTATTTGAAAAGCTGTCTTTTCTTTTCTTACTAAATGTTCTCTCTTTTTCTCTCTTATCTAAGCTTCCAAAAGCTGGAGAAAACTAACTTAGAATGCTAGGAAAAATCAGTATTTTCCCCTAGTCATTCAAAGGTTTGAGGGGAAAGTAAAAGGGGGAAGTAGGAGATCATGGAGGCAACCACTCCCCCACTTTCTCCACCACTTCAACCACCTTATTAAGAGATAAAAGCTGGGAAGTAAAGGTTCTATTTCTAGCCATAAGGTCTGTCCAAATGGGTTGGTCGGCCCAACCCGATTAAGGGCCCAATCCAATCTCGGCCCGAAGCCCGGCCCGGCCCGGCCCAATTGGCGCACCTTAGATTAAATGTACTCCAACAAGCCCTATCCAGTTGATCTATGAGTGCGACCCAAGAGGTATCTATGATGTTGGCCGTGACATCATATGTCACAGGTAATGAGAGGTATCTAGCAACGCATCATTACCCCCAATTCATAAATATCTGGTGATTTATCATAACCACAACATTTGACACTTGTAGTTAAATCCTTTGTCCTTGATATCTAGATTGAACACAAGTCATGGAAAAGTCACACTTGTATTGTCCAATCTTTTAGTTTCTTGATTCGGAGTAGACTAATCAAATGACAACAATATCATATACTGATTCATTTGTTCATGGCCATGAATTAGTCAGACTCCATCAAGGGGCCCAAGATATCGCTCCTGCTATATAGGATGGACAAATCCTTTCTGCATCCCACTCATCCTGAACAAGATTCGTGATATACCCAATAAATGCCTTTATTGCTCACCCTGTTACGAATAGCGTTTAACATTATCAAAGCATAACACTAGCCATGCAAGAACTCTTGTGAGACCTCAAGTCGAAGGATCTCATATACAACCCAGTCAAAAATTTGAGAAACACCGTTGACTATTATATAACAACCCATGGCGTGTTTCTCATGTCTGGACTCGTCGAGTATAATGATTCTCTAATCATATATACCCATGTGACGATCCGATATCTTATATCAATCATCGCACATACTAGTCTTACGCATTATTATTGTCCTCGAAGATTCCATAATAATGTTCGACTAGTGGACGTTTCGAATAGTATCTCATAACAATCAATTATGAATACTATTCTAAGGACATATTATTTATTTATGTTGTTAAGAACGCGTAAAACATAATGAATAATACTCGAATTAATGCCTTTTTATTCATCAAAATGAAAATTACATAAATACTGGTTATAATAATCTCCCACTTGCACTAAAGACCCAAATTACAATAAATGGTCTTTAGGGCATACTAATGATCTGTCTCTAAAGATTAGCCCTCCGGATATTGGATACTCATGGAGCTAGTGTGACGATCATGCTCGCTCACTGCGACAGGGTGGCTTCGTCGGTGGATCGGCGACATTGTCTGCACGAATCTACTCTACATATATGCACATCACCTCTCTCTATAATCTCACTGGATTAGGTGAAATCGCCGTAGTACATGTTTGGACCTCTCGGTGAGATCTAGGTTCCCTAGATTGTGAAATAGCCCCATTGTTGTCACAATAGAGGTCTATCGGGTTCGCAATACTAGGAACCACATCGAGGTCGGAAATAAATTTCCCGATCCAAACCCGCTTCCTTAGCTGCTATGTACTCGGCCTCGTCGTAGAATCTGCGATGGTTGATTGCTTTGAATCGCGCCACTCACAAGCACCTCCATTCAAGTTAAACACATATCCCGATTGCGATCGGAAATCATCTCTATCGGTTTGGAAACTAGCATCGGTGTAACCACTTACAACGAGCTCATCCGCTCCTCCATAAATCAAGAATGTATCCTTAGTCCTTCGTAAGTACTTGAGGATATTCTTGACTGAGATCCAGTGACGTTCACCGTAATTAGACTGGTATCCGCTCGTAACGCTTAAGGCAAACAAGACATCCGGCGAGTACATAACATGGCGTACATGATGGATCCTATGGCGTAAGCATAAGGGGATCTCTTTCATGCGTTCTAATTCGGCAGAGCGTTTTAGAACACTCGTTTGTTCGACTGAAGCAGTACCATGTGCCATAGGACAAAGGCCCTTATTAGACTCTTGCATGCTAAACCGCTTTAGCACCTTGTCTATATATGTACTCGACTTAGGCCAATGAGTCTCCCTGGATCTATCTCTATAGATCTTGACTCCCTGGGAATATAGCTGGCATCGCCTAAGTCTTTCATAGAGAAACACGTACTCAACCAAGCCTTGACAGACTTTAAGGTTGGTATGTCGTTTCCAATGAGTAGTATGTCATCTACATACAAAACCAGGGAATACGATTGAGCTCCCACTAACCTTCTCGTAAACACAAGGCTCATCCTCATTTCTAATGAAGCCAAACTCACTGGACGGCATCATTAAAAGCGGATGTTCCAGCTTCGAGAAGCCTCGCTTGAGTCCATAAATGGATCTCTCAAGCTTACATACTTTTCCAACATTCTCTCGGAGTGACAAAACCTTCAGGCTGTGTCATATACACATCCTCTTCAAGTTTTCCATTAAGGAAAGTGGTTTTGACATCCATTTGCCAGATTTCTTAGTCATAGTAAGCTGCAATAGCAAGCAAAATCTGAATGGACTTGAACATAACTACAGGGGGAAAGGTCTCGTCATAGTCAATACCATGAACTTGTTTGAAACCTTTCGCGACCAGTCGCCTCTTGTATGTTTGTACATTCCCTTCCATGTCGGTTTTAATCTTAAAAACCCATTTGCACCCTATGGGAGTTACCACTTCAGGTGGATCAACCAATATCCAGACTTGGTTTGTATACATGGAGTCCATTTCAGATCTCATGGCCTCAAGCCATTTCTCAGAATCTGGGTATTAATTGCATGTTTGTAGGTTGAAGGTTCATCGTGATCCACAAACATAACATCACCATGTTCTGTTATGAAAAATCCAAATTTTTTTCGGAGGTGGGACGACTGAACTCTACCGCACTCTACGCAATTCTTGTGTTTCTTGAACTGCGTCTGGCTGCATAACTCGTTTGTGGCACTTTCGCCGCACAACAACTTGTAGAGTCCCTGTTCAATTTCCATCTCATCATTAGTGCTAGTTTGAGAGTCTGGAACTTCAGAAAGTTCTACACTACTCCCACTCGTGTTTCTAGAAACAAATTCTTTTTCTAGAAAGACTCCCGTGCGAACAACAAACACTTTGTTCTCGTTATGGATATAAAAGTAGTATCCTTTAGTTTCCTTAGGATAACCTACAAATATGTACTTTTCAGATTTTGGAGCCAGCTTATCGTAAGTCGAGCGTTTTATAAAAGCTTCACGACTCTAAATCTTGAGGAAAGACAAACCGGGACGCTTCGACCCATAACTCGATATGGCGTCTTTGCAATCGATTTAGATGGAACGCGGTTAAGTGTTAAAGCTGATGTCTCTAGTGCGTGTCCCCAAAAGGAATTGGGCAGGCTCGTGTGACTCATCATAGAACGAACCATATCTAATAAGGT
This sequence comes from Vinca minor, assembly GCA_026122235.1. Taxonomy (NCBI): domain Eukaryota; kingdom Viridiplantae; phylum Streptophyta; class Magnoliopsida; order Gentianales; family Apocynaceae; genus Vinca; species Vinca minor. Next base: position 684,800 of record JAOCZM010000248.1, read on the forward strand.
TTTGTTCCTCCTTTCAGATACACCATTCAATTGTGGAGTTTGGATATGCGGTCTTCGTTTTTACCCAACAAACAAGATTCGCATCGATCATAAGACTCGAAGTCAAATGATTCCAATAGCCCATCTTTATGGAGTTTGGATATGCGGTCTTCGTTTATGTGGCCTAAGCGACAATGCCAGAGGTATGTCGGATTAGAATCATTAGTCTTAATCCTTTTGGTATTTATATTTAAAATTGGCATATCAAGATGTAAAACACAAGAGGGGGGGTGATTTGGGTTTTAATCGATCTTGCAAACTTTTTCGAATCTATTCAATGCTAGTGTAAGTTTGAGCAAGATGAACAAAAGCAAAACTAAAGCCAATCACAAGACAAAGGATTTATAGTGGTTCGATTCACTTAGAATCTACATCCACTACCTTGAGCCGCACCCAAGGATTTTCAACAACTTCACTAAGAAGACTTTTTACACTTGTGGCTAACTCACTAAGAGTTTTACAACACAACCACAATACAAAAACTCACTAAGAGTTACTTGCCCACACAAAGTAGGACTTATACAAGAATTACCCTATCACTAAGAAAGGGAATTAAGATGGATAAAAAGAAAGGTTGTTCACTCTTCTAAGTGAAAGATATATACCTTTGAAGTACAAGAATTTTAGCTCTTTAGAACATATGAAGCACACTCTTTGTCTTGCTTTAGAAATGTCACCTTTGAATGATTTAGATCATGGAAATGAAGTGCATTTGCTTTGAAGGTGTTTGGACTTGATAAGAAATCAATGTATATTGTATGTGCAAGTCTTAGAGTCATTCTCTAACTTTGGAGTATTTATACATTTCAAAATAGGCTGAAAAATGACTCTGCAACGGTCAAATAACGGCTAGTATTCGCAAAGGTCGGTTGACCGAACACAAGACCTCGGATGACCGAAGTCAAGGTCGGATGACCGAACCCATGGTCGGTCGACCGAGGTCACCAGAATCTCTCTGTTTCTGCTCGGTTGATCCGAGGCAAGCTCGGATGATCCGACCTTCTGAGCTTTGAGAGATGTTGATTTTTTCACACGTTTTGAAATCTATTGAAGTCTAAAAGGTTTTCTCAATATGTAACAAGTAAGAGCATTTAGAAAACCGTTTTAAAAGACTTATACTTTGAAATCAAAGGCTTTTGAGATATGAACACATATGAGAATCATTTTGAAACTTAGCCTTTTGAAAACGTGTTTATGAAAACATGCAAGACTTGAGTGTTGTATGCTTATGTTCATTAGAGCATTGGTTAGAGCTTATAGGATAAAGACCATTAAAGACAAAGCTATTCTAACCAAACCTAAGTCTTCAATCTTCAATCTTGATAGATGAGCCTTGAATAATATGACTTTGAATCTTGATCATGGCTTGATTGAAGTACTTAGAGCTTCCATTATAAGTTCCGATATTCTATCACAAAGATATAAAACATTAGACACAACATCAAGTGTTTGTCCATTATCAAAAACCGAGTTCGCTCGCCTCTAGGGCTTACAATCTCCCCTTTTTGATTATGACAAACTTTGATGTAATTAGATAGAATATGGTTAATTTAAGTGCAAGGAAGCAAGGCAAAAGATAAGACAAGAACATATAATAGCGAGACTAGTGCTTAGAAGATAAAACCGAGAGTGGAACGAGAGACATAAGCACTAGCATGATAAGTTCTTTTGCCATTGCATTAGGGACTCTTTGAAGAGCCCTAAAACCCAACCAACCTCCTTTCCTCCTTCCTTCCATCTAATGAGTAGCATTCTTGTGTGTAATATACATACCTTAGTTTACACAAGAGGCTAACTTACCATTTTCATCAAAGTTGATGTGAGTGCTAAGGATCCTATTATAAAAAACATGCTCACACAAACATTAGAACTATCAATGGTTTGTTATCATCACAACAACATAGGATATTTTGCCCTTCGGGCTAACAATCTCCCCCTTTTTGATGATGACAAAACATTGATGCAAATGGGAATAATATGCAGCTTTAAAGCAAATAAATATGAATGCATGAGATAAGGATATTGAGGATCCAGGCAAGTAGATGTTTAGAAAAAAAATATTCTACTCCCCCTATATTAAAGAATCCCTTATCTCTCCCATTTTGCAAGTTCTAAGCTTTCTCCTTTTGTAAATTACTTCTCTTGGCACATTTGCAACACTAAAAGCTCTCCCCCTTTTTGTCAAAATCAAAAAGGGATATCAGAGCGCTAATAAGAAAAGCATTTACTCCTCCTCTTCATTGAAGAATATTTGAAATGCCTTTTAACGAAAAGTAAAGATGAATAAGATTTAAATTGTGGAGAAGCTTGATGAAATTTAAGAATTCTCCCCATATACAAAAGAACTAAAATACCATGGAGAATCTTGATGGTCTAATAGATTGATAAAATAAGAACTAAATGATCAATCCTAAAGACCAAAAATCATTTTGAAGAAGGATTGACTATGAATAGGCTTGGTTGATTTCTAAAAACAAGGAGTCCATAATAACACATAAATCAAAACATGGTCATGTATGGCTCAAAAAGAATATCAACCTAAGCTAAGACAAAGGAGATAAAGAATAAACCTTACAGAACAATCTCCCCGTTTATCAAGTATACAATGTTAGCTATTTGAGATAAAACCAAGTTTGATACCAATTGACCAATTGTAAAAATCTATTGAAAATATAGCTAACAAAATACTAGTGGAAGTGACACCATGAATTCATAAGTTAAGCACATGTATCACAACCAAAAGAAGCAGAGGAAGTGTAAGATAGCACTTTGAGTACATTCCTCTAACAAGTTAATGGTTAGCTAAATGAGTGTAACAACTCTTAAAGTAATACTAACCAAAAACCATAATGAGATCACAAAGGATAAGAAAATGAAGAATATGATCTCAAAGTTATTTAAGGAGAACACATGTAGAATATGAACATGTATAACTCCCAAAATATCTAACACATATTGGCTATAAAATATGAAAGATGAAAAACAAGCCAACAAGTGATAATATCTCTAAATGATGCAACATTTTAACATGATAATCAAGTACGAAAAAGTACATCATGTTAAGCATATGCAAATGACGATCAAGCATCAAAGAGATAAAGTATGTGCATTCTTGTGTATGTGTTTGTACTCTAAGCAATTAAGATCTAGAGATATAAGTTGAGCACAAAACACATTATCAAGATAAAAGAGCAAATGCACATAAAAAGAGAGTTTAAATAAACAAGTTTATGCTTTTAAACCATCATTCTTGTCAAGTTTGGAATAAACAATTAGCATGTTGACAAGCAAAACATGATGTACATAAAACCATAAGCAAATAGGCACAAACTCTCTTTATCTTTTAAAGACTAGAATATCCTAAACTACTTGCACTAACAATCCTTAAGGTGATCATGCAAGTTTGAAAATAAAATGGGCAAATACTTCTTAGTCAACAACTAAACTCATCATATAGGTAGGTTATAGCACATAAGGATAAAAAACAAAACAATGATCACTAACAAGGGATGAGTTAAGCTATTGTACCTCAATGCTCTTTGAGCTTGGACTTCTTACCATTTTGGTTGATCTTCTTTATCAATCAAGTCCATAGAGGCCTTTTGTGTGATCTTTTTCATGATCATCATTATCTTTTGAAGCTCATTGAGAGGTTGACATGTGATTGCTCCATTTTCTTTGTTGTTCATCCTTGATTGATGAGATGAAAGCAATCTCCTCTTCTTTACATGACAAGTGTAGAGTCAACATTGATGGGTAACTTTTCTTTTTTTGATGAACCCTCTACAATCTTGTAATCCTTGGCATTTGACTCTTTTCTTGGAGTCTTAGCTCATTTGTGCCATTCCTTGTAGTTCATATCTTCTTCTTGAAGTTTAGAACTCTTTGTTACCTACAAGGAATTCTTGAGAACAAATATGGTACATTTTTAAAGGTCCTTCATGATTAGCTCAATATCTCAAGTAACACAAATATGCATATGGATCATGCAAATCAAAGACTAAAACAACTAGATGGATTCTTAAATGAATAAGACATGACTAAACAAGAATCAATCAAGTTGCATATGCTACATCTCATAGATACCTTAGCTAAATAAACATGGACAATAAAGAACATGCTAAAGGTTATCTATATAAATATAAAATTCAAGAATGTGAGATGCAACATATATAAGAGCAAGCATATATAAAATTATATATATCAAAAACACTTAAACACATTAATTAAAATGTTAAGAGAAGGTGATTTTGATACCTTTGCTTTCTTACCAAGTGATGAAGATATTGGATTTACACTAAGGCTCTTGTCATCACTTGATGCTTTGCTCTTTGTATTTAAGCAACTTGGTTCTCCAATTGATTAAACATTTGAGCTTTGAGAATCCAAGTGTTAAGGAGTGCTTTTGAATTTCTTCTTTTGGCACATCTCCTTTGATCTAATAAGAACCTATAAACTCAAGGGAAGAGTAACTTTTGGTACCCACTTTTGTTTGGGTCCATGGGGGTTAGTTAAAGTACGCTTAACTCTCCATATGGTTTTAACTCCCCTTTCAATCTTTTTCTTCACATGGCATCTAACACAAGTGTGACCATGTTTTCCACAATAAGTGCAACAAATAGATGGCTCAAAAGATTTGTGAACATGCTTAAAAGATCTATTTGGCCTATGTGGTGTTCTAGCATTCACAACATGATTCTTAGGAATATGAGAAGAGCTAGCAATGCCAACATGATTAGCAATATAACCAAGACCATGTTTATCATGTGAAGCACGTTGCATACCAAGAATATGATCAAGATCTTTTGATCCTTTGGAGAACTTATCAACAAGTAAAGTGAGCTCAACAACTTTGTTTTTCAAACTATCAAACTCAACAAGTTTGCATTCAAGAGAAGACACTTTATCATAGGCTTCTAGATACTTTAATGAGGAAGTGTTGCATGTAGCAATAAGCTTTTCATTTTCGATTTTCAAGCAATCAACCTCATCACATATCTTTTTGTTCTCACTTAGACAACCTAGATCTTTCTTCAAGCAAAGAATCAATTTTAAGCTTCATATCTTTGTTTTGCTTTGCACATTTCTTTAATTGATCATACATATCACATAAAAGCTCATTAGGATCATCCTCATCATTATCATAAGAATTTGAAATAGAGGGAGAAGGATGTACCTCATTACCAAATGCCATAAGACACATGGGGTCATTTTCTTCTTGATCATCCTCACTTCCTTCTTCATCCCAATGGCTTAACAAGCATTTTGTATTTTTGAGATTTAAGAACAATTTCTCTACTTCTTCATGATTGATGGTAGAATCAAGATCAATACCCTTATTTGAACCATTTTTCCTTTTCTTCATCTCGAAGGTGAGTAGAGAGCCAATAAGTTCTTCCGTTGAATATGTCTTTAAGTCCTTGGCTTCTTCAATGGCAAGAGCTTTTGTTTCCCAACTTTTAGAAAGAGAATTGAGAATCTTCCTATTTATTTCTCCGGAAGTATACTCCTTGCCATAAGACCTCAACCCATTTATAATGTTGGTGAGTCTTGTGTTCATCTCATTGATAGATTCATTAGGCTTCATGGAGAATAGCTCAAATTCTCTAACAAGCATATTCAACTTTAACTCTTTGACTTGATTTGTGCCTTCATGAGTAACTTCAAGCATTTTCCACATGGAGTGTGCGGATTTTCTTCCAAGGACACGGTTGTACACATCCGGATTCAAGGCACAACTAAGAATGTTCATTGCCTTATAATTTTGAGTCATTTTCTTGGACTCAACTTCATTTAACTCATTGTCCGACTTTGGCACTTGAACATCTCAGAGTTCATGGTGACAAGCATGAGGCTAGACACATCTAAAGCATCACTAACATGCTTCTGATAAGCACTTCTACCAGCGGCCGAAGCGCAAGCCTCTGGTGTAGCAGGAATAGGCTGTTCTAGGACATACAGCTTTCTTTCATGCTTGAGAACGATTCTCAAGTTCCTGAACCAGTCGAGGAAGTTAACTCCCTCTAATTTGTCCTTCTCAAGGACGGGAATGCGATGATAGTGTTTGGTTTGAATTTGCCATTTTTTCTACAACAAAATACATATGCAAAGTAAAGTACCAGTAAAAAAATCATTATTAGGTCTTTATCTTTTTTAATGATTTCTCCCACTATTTTCTTCGAGTGAATAACCCTCATTATCAACTCGGAAAGTTCGTTAACTTTCTAGCGGGCCAAGATCCATATTTCACCTCGTTACGAGTCGGCTTTGGTCGATCGCCCAAAACTTGGTTATTTAGGTAGGCAACGTTTGCCAATTACATCAAATTATGTAATTCTTGGTTAGTTGAGTGAATAACATTTATTCAAGCGTATCATTATACACTTTTTCTCAACTCTTTTGCCTCTAGATCCTCAATCCATTTATTGAGATAATCCGAGTTAACTAGGACCCTAAGTTTTAGCCAGCGGATATCACAACTTATCCTTCGCGCCTCACCCTGGGATAGACACGTATGCACGACTTTGGCATGTCCCATACTAATGTCGATATAGGCCTTGACGAGGGCCAAACTAAGGAAGGCACTAATTAATATTTAATTGAGGGGTTTTGTTTTTTAACAATCTCACCGTAAAAAGCATAAATAAAACAGCTTTATGCTTATATACATATGCATCCAATACATAAAAGTAAAATGCAATAGTAATCGCCATATCCTATTCGGTTTTTCCAAGCCAATGGAAAAACCGTGAAGTCAGTCTAAGGGTGTGAAAAGAAAATACTCTATTCTACACCGTCTTGACCTTCAGGTGGTTGCCTCCAAACCTTCATCACAGCTGTTCCTTCTCCTAATCTAGAATATTACATAATTCTAAGGAAACCTCGAGTTACATTCGAGGGGATTTAATGAGAAGAAAATTACAACTTTTGATAGAAAAAGATAGGCACGATACGCAGATCGTATTATAAAATAAACCAACAGGGTAAAGGCGACTACTATGCATCATACTCAATTAACATAACAATTCATGGAAAAATGAGCAACTAGAAAAATGAACATTTCATATTCTTTCTCGGATTCGGTCGACCGGTCAAACCCTTCGGTCGACCGAAAAGAAACAGAGAGTTTCTCGGTTGACCAAACAGACATTTCGGTCGACCGAAGACCAACTCGGATCGACCGAACATCCTCTCGGTTGATCCGAACTCAGAGACAAATGAGATTTTTCCAACTTTTGAATAACTTCAAAACTGGAAAATCTCATTGATCATACATACAAAATGATGAAAAACATGTCATACATGATATACAACATTTCTAGCAATCCTAAGGCATGCGAAACATAGATTCATAATCCATACTCGAATACTATAACACATTAAGTCTATAGGGTACTCGTGAGTGGCTCTGACACCACTGTTAGAGGAATAACCGGGTCAAAATCAGTTATGCAGCGGAAAATAAACTGACCCGCCTCTAATAGGATCTATCACGAGTAAGAACCTTTGACTACGGGACAGTATTATACCTTTAGAAGTGCTAGGATAGCTGAAACGATTTCAGTATCACTAACGGAACGCCACCAACGCAGGCTCCGTCTCTCCCAGTATCCACTCGATCTTCCGGGATGGTCTTCTACTACATGGTGCTAGTCAACGCCTTGTAGAAGTCTTGAAGACAATCTTCAAGATGGAGTATGTATGTATGACCTCTTAGAAGAACAAGAAACAGATTTCTTACTTCTTTTCTATTAGCCTAAGATAGAAAACAAGTATTTGAAAAGCTGTCTTTTCTTTTCTTACTAAATGTTCTCTCTTTTTCTCTCTTATCTAAGCTTCCAAAAGCTGGAGAAAACTAACTTAGAATGCTAGGAAAAATCAGTATTTTCCCCTAGTCATTCAAAGGTTTGAGGGGAGAGTGAAAGGGGGAAGTGGGATATCATGGAGGAAACCACTCCCCCACTTTCTCCACCACTTCAACCACCTTATTAAGAGATAAAAGCTGGGAAATAATGGTTCTATTTCCAGCCATAAGGTCGGTCCAAATGGGTTGGTCGGCCCAATCATATTGGTCGGCCCGGCCCGGCCCAATCGAATTGGCGCACCTTAGATTAAATGTACTCCAACAACACCACCTCTGCAACACCTTAACCCCAAGTCCTCACCCTCCCCCGCACCCATAAACTCTATTCGCCCCAATGTCAGTGAACTCTTAGATTAACTTTGCACCATCACCGACTATGCAACTTATCTCGGCTTAGGGGAAGAAACACATTTTTCTCGCTAAACAGGGGAAGAAGATTTCCCCCAACATCACTGCTAGCCTCATATTTTCCTTCAACGTCTCCACTTGAAGCTCCTCATCCCCAACTCCACATCAACCCCTTTGTAGACTTCTTTTTCTAAATTTGAAAATCTATACTGTGTGGATAAATTTGATGGAAAAATATGGGTGATTTCTTTTAATCAATAGGTTCTGCCTTTTTTATTTCTTAGTTTTCTGGAATTGTTATATGGGAAAATGTGGTCTTTCATTCAGGAGGTTGAAGAAGGATTTATTTAATCAAGTAATTTCATACTTTCCTCCTTTTCGCAATTGTGTACAACATGAAGAAGAGAGCAAAGGGAAAACTAGAGAAGAATATGGTTTGAAGCGAGGAATGCGGAAAAGGAAGAGAATGTTTACTAGATCTAGTGGACGTTTGTTAGGATATTATCTCCATCAATAGCATTGGTTAAGTGATTAGCTTGATGGCTAAGTGTTTAAGCGTTGAAGTGAAGATCCTACCATCCAATTTAGGCGATCAACCATTGTTATTGAAGAACGATCCAAACTAGTTAAATTTCACATGTAAAAGAGATTTAGTTGAAGGAGTTAGTTACGTTTTTATCCGATTGGATATTTATCTCTCTCTCTCTCTCTCTCTTCTATCACAACTTCTCTCTTCTCATTCTCAATTTTTATAATTCTTAGTTTAATTCAATAAAACTTCAACAATTCATCTTTTATTAATATTCTTATCTTCAATTTGTGACAAATTTGTATCAGAGCGTTGATTATATGAATACGGGGGTGATAATAGTGATGCCACGCAATTCATCGGTTGTGAAGCTGATTTTACCCTAGTCGGAGCTAGATGCACCCTGTAGAGTGTGGCGGAGGTCCTCGAATCTTTTTTAGGACGCATGGATGCTTATGATGATGCTTTCCAAAGAAATCCTACAGTTAAAAGGAAAAAATTTAAAAATGATTTGTTTGGCTGCTATTTTCTATTTTTTAGAAAAAATAACTCAAGAAACAAAAAATGAAAAGGAAATTAAGGTAACAAAGATAAAAAAAAATAAAAAAAAGTAAGAAAAATGATTTACACCTCAATGGAGTTGGCTCTGATAGGGAAAATGACGACCTTCTCCCTTCGATGCCCAAGATTCAATCCATTTACAAGTTTTGATAGGAGTCTTCAATTAAGGAAGCTCAACTACCCCTTCACAATGTCAATTAAAGATCCAAAGCTCAACTAGGAACTAGGGGTGAGCAAATTCGGTTTTTACTGAATTCCGACCGAATTCGAATTCAATTTGGTAATTCGAATTCGGTAATTCGGCTTGAATTCGGTAATTCGGTTAAGGTCGAATTCGAATTGGTCGAATTTGGGACCAAATCGGTTTCACTATTTTTGAATTTGGTGTGACCGAATTCGAATTGAATTTTTTAATAATTAAATATTATTATTATATAATTAAATTTTATATAATTAAATATATTATATAATAAAAAAATATACCCTCCAATTCGGTCGAAACCGAATTCCGAATTCACCAATTCGGCCAATTCGAATTCGGTTTCAAATTCGGTCGGTTTTTTGAGGTAGGAAAAAAATGAAAAAACCGAATTCAAATTGCCGAATTGGCGAATTCGAATTCGGTGCTCACCCATACTAGGAACCTAGAATAACAAAAGGAATTGAAGGAAATTGGTGAATTGAATAGTAATCGCAAAATTGGGAAAAACCTCCAATTCGAAACATTAGAATTCCAACCTAGATCTTTACTACAAATTTAACCCTAAAAAACTAGATTAGAGGACCTAATTATGGTAGAAGAGAGAACAATAAAATTTTTGAATAAGGAATCTTGAAATAACAAGAAATCACAATACCCACTTGAGAAAGATGGAGAGCCTTCAAGAATCTAGATGTGATATCCGAGACTTTTTTACCTTTGCAATTTGCATGAATTTACTTGAATTATGTGTGATTAGTTGTTTTTATGTGTTATAAGTTCTGTACATATTTGTTATAGGGGCGTATTGTCGTGTTTAGGAAGTTTGGGGACTTTAGTGTGATATTAGAAAGTTTTGGGCAGATGTTTTGGTTGTGAAAGGGTGTTAATTAGTAGTTATTTTCATGATTTTTACATAAGAAGGGAGAGAGAAAGGAAAAGGAGGGAAAAAGAGAGAAGTTAGAAAATCTAGAAAAATTGAGAGATCAAAGTAAAACATCAAGTTGAAGTAGTAAATGAAGCCTGATCGACCCCATTCTTGTTTCTAAAGTTATAAGACTTGTAAGACTACAATATGAATGGTGGAGATTAGACTTCAATGGTGAATTTAAGAGTAATGGCCTTCGAAAGTTGCCCTTAAGAATCTGAAATTCTGGTTTCATGTTCATCTTTGAAGTACCGATTAAACGCTTAAGGTTATTAATCTTTCACTCTTGTTTTTCAGTCCTAAAATGCATAAAAATGTCTTCTATCAAGTTATGAATTGTATTGAAAGATTTTCACATGTTTTACTGCATAAAAAATGATGAAGTGTCAAATTATATTTGTATCTCTTGCTTGATAATTCTTGAATCTAAGTGTGTATGTTGTTGTATACTTGGTTAATTGTCCTTTGGTCGAGTCGGCATATGCATGTTCCCAATCTAGAGCTCTTGTCTGTTGATGACCCTATTCCATGATATATCCAGCTAATTATTTGTGTTATGATGTGTCTGGGAGCACTGTTATGTCCCTCTGTCTTGGCCCAAACCCTAGCGGGAGTAAAACGTTAGGGTTGTTAGCAGTTGTTATGTAGTTCACAAGGTTGAACGATGACATAATATGGTATATCCTTAAATAAACCCCATGGACCTTATACCCCAACCATTGTTCTGTTCTGGCCCTCCTTAACGGTCAATAATAGTTTTGGGTTGTTGACAGTTGGTCTAGAGTTATCTCCAGATAATTGAGCCCGGTTGCGAATTACTTGTTACATGTTTAGCAATACTTACTATGTCGGATTTTCTGTATGTCTGAACGATAAGTTATGGGCGATTATGGTGCTCGTAGCACGATTTCTGATGTATAAGTGCCTAATATAGAAGAGTATTGTTCTGGCATGTTAAGGTTATGTTTTGGTTATGTTTTGATATGTATATGTTGGTCAAAAACAGTGTTTTGGGAGGGATATTTGAAAGATGTAATAGAGGAAATGAACTCATGTTAGTTGAACAATGATATTAATATGATGTAATGTGTTGATACTAAAGACTATTATTGACGTATTTATAAAGATAATGAAGTAAGTTTTTTTCAGATTCTGACTTATGGTTTTGAAGATAATATTCTATTTATGGGTTAGGTGTCTCATTGGTAGATGAGATGTTGCCATGTCACCCTTTGGTTACGGAGTGTGACATCTAGAGAGAGAAAACTCTCATAAACCCATTAATTGAGATTTCTAATGTAAGCCCTATGGGCTAGTTTTGAGCAAAAAAAATTGATGATGATCTACCGTTATTTTTTAATGTGATAGATATTTTGGAAGCTCTAAGATCTTCAAGCTAAAGCCACAAAGTCAATGACATAAGTACACAATGAAGATTCAAGACATGCCAACATATGAAGAAGCCTTGAAGACTTAGGTAAACTAGGGTAGATTAACTTTTCTATATCTTGTAAACCCTAGGATCTAAGCTCAATTAATATGTCTCACACTTGACATGCATGCACTTAAAATGTTTTCTAAAGTGAAATGCCTTGTGTTTTGAAAATCGTTGTTTTGATATTTCGATCAACAAAACATAAATATGTGTTTGAAAGGTTTATCAAAGGTGTTCTTATAGCACAGATTGTTTTGGCATGAGTTAGAGAACATTAGAATGGAGACTTAGTGGAAAATCCACTTAGTGGCATATACTAGTCATTGAAGCATTAAATGAACTTCGATTTTGAACTTTATATAAGCACAAAAGCTTGATTTTGTTGTATTTATCTAAGCCATTAAGTTCTACACTTCTGGTGGATTTCGACCCAATATCTACTAATGGGCCCCGGGTTGGACCTGGCCTGGTGGACCCGCTCTAATATTAATTGACATGTGCTAATTAGACATGTCAGATTTATGTCAACTACTATAGAGTTTGACTCATCATGGTATTGTGTTTCCCTATTCCATATTCGACTATAACACTGATATAGTAAGTGTACTTCTAATTGGTAACTATTATACCCATGAGATTTATCTACTATGAATACCATGTATCAATTACTTTTTTGATTCATTTTGATTACTTGCCTACTAGACATTGGGCTTTTTCTCTATGTCTATCAGGGAGTGGTTGGGAACATCCACACCACCTTTTGACTGTTCTTTGTCTTACATTCTACTCCCTTTCTTGTTGATACCCATTTAATTACTTAGAGGTTGGAGATCGGAGATAAGAGTATGTTTGTCCAATACGCATCATTTGGCGCCCACCATGGTTGTGCTCAAAACAACCCACATTAACGATTCTTTCATTGCATCACCGCCGTTGTCATGTGATGTGGATATCATGGGCCTATATCAAATTCAAGTTTCAGTTGTTCTAATGGCGATAACTCGACCTAAGAGATTCAAAGATGAGCTTAACAACTGGGTCCAGAGAGTCATACGACCGAATGGAGTATGTTCACAACTGAAGGTAAACCAAGACTGGTTGCCCTTCACAAGGTTTATGTGGATGATAGCATGGGCCGACTTGGCGGAATGGAGACCGTGGTTTTAAACATGGTCTAAACTTCCAGCCACAATGTTTGCTAGGATTTCATATTATGTTTAGTTGCTCTATTTCGTGTGTAATAAACTTAGGACATGTTGTCCATTAGTTTCCTAATTTGAGTTCATAACTAGTATTTTAGGCAGTTTACTAAAATAGTTATATAGTAGTTTTTTTTATTTTGTATTTCAGTCCAAGATGGAATTATACTTTGTCTTGGACTTGGACACTATGTCGTATTTCAGCTAAAGTAGAATTAGACCTTGTCTTGGATTTTAAAACTAGGTTGTATTTCAATTCAATTAGGACTAGGAAACATAGGCAAAAAATCTCCCTATAAAAGGAGCATTCGGCATTCTTTGTTTACACACAATTCATATGAATTCTTTGATAAGTTCGGTTAAGTCCTTTCAAAAACTCATTCCTTGTGGCGTTCAAATTGACTTATCAAACGAATTATCCATCTTCGTTTGGGGCGTCTTCCTTATACAGAGGTTGCTAATCACAGGTTGATTAGAAGTCGAGGTTTCCACCCATCATAAGTCGATTACACCTAGGTTGCTAGTCACGACGTAGGATCCTTCCTATTGGTTAATTGCAAGTCGAAGGTCCCCATCCAAACCTATACTTGGGCGAATTTCTGAAGTTGTTGCCGAATCGAAGAGGGTCTCGTTCACATTGTTAACGAAGGTTCGCATCAGCATGTCTTAAAACGAAGGAAATAGGGGTCCAACAACTTTTGACCAACTCGAACAGCTTGGAAACCATGCCCCAACGTTGTCTCCCCGCCTAGACACCCATTCCACATCCACCAATCATCCAAGACAATGAGGTTGTCCCCATGAATAGGGGACAGTCCGGCAGCTATAGGAGGCCATCAACATAATGGTCATGCCATGAATACGGGTGTGAACCCGCTGCCCCTTGCACAACGTCGTACACCTTTTGTCTTATAACTCCCCAGTTCTCAATTGACGAGCATGTACTATCCAGAGAGAGGTCTGTCGGCCACCCCAACATATCAGGTAAATCCAACTCCACCAAATCTTCAAAGTTTCGACGCTAGTAAACCAATGTACCACACTAGCATGAATACTTGGAATTCCACCCAGCAAAACCCTCTGGCTGAGTCCTTACAAGTCGTGAGTATCTTATGGGACTGCCAGAAGATAGAAGTATAAATATATGAGGGCACCATGGACCCTCAGGTTCGTTTGGATCTAAATCAGGCGCCAATGTATATCCACAAGCCACACGATGCATTTTTGTGTAGGCTCTTCCCAAAAACTTCGAAATGTCCGAGGTTAAGATGGTCGTTGCACCTTCCAAACCGGAGCATCCAGTAACTTTGTCCAGCTGCAACGAGCATTCCTAGATGAATTTTGCCAATAGACGTTCTCATATGATACTGATCTCCTGATGTAGATGTAGCAAAGAATGACGAAATCGTCCAGGAATTCACAGAGCGACTTAATCAAGTCGCCATGAAGGTAACAACTCTCTCAAGCCGAATTATACAGGCTTATAAGTATGAGCTTAGAAACATGCTCTTCGCCCGAACGATCATCGAGAAAACCCTACAGAGTTGCAGATATTGTTCCTAATGGCCAACAAATTCTCCCGAGGCGAGGAGTTCAAGCTCTCCAGGAGGGAGATGTTGAGCAGGAAAAACAAGAATAACAGTAAACCTGCGCCATACACCCCGTACACTTATCCTCATGAGGCAGACTAGCCGGAGGCAAGGCCTCGGGAACCTTTCTTCCAAAGCAACGACTGAGCTAGCCGGGCCCAAGCATCCGAAACATAAACTCATCTCAAGGCATCCCAAGACCATATCCTTCAACAGGTAGAGGCACTGACCATTCAGACACCTCCTCCAGAAAAAATGAATTACAATAAGTACTGTGATTTCTATAAGGATCACGGTCACGAAAATGAGAGTTGTGTAGAGCTAAAACAGAAGATTGAATATGCCATACACAATGGCCATATCAATGGATTCACGATCCAGGCTTCCGCTGAGAGACGCAAAGGATCAGATAGGAGGGATCCTCCGGGACCACATCATTTGAGAACGGTCAATACCATAGAGTGCGCCCCGGCACCCGAGCATCCTGATGACCTAGACTCTCATTTGATCATCACAGCACAATATCTGATCTCGTCCAATAAGAGATATTTTAATCGATACCGGTAGCGGGGTTAATGTACTCTTCGTGTCTACCTTCGATAAGTTGGCCATACCTTACAATGCGTTGATCCCGAACACCAAACCCATAGTGGGGATACTTGGAGGTACGATACGCACTATAGGTGTGACACCCCTACCCTCTTGGGTCGGGAATATCGCGTGCCTCTGGGCACTTAGTTCAATCTATTACAACATAAATGTACACATGGATATAAAATCTAAGAAATAATATTATATTCTATGACTTTTACATTGATTCTTGTCTTCGATTGGATTCAAAAGTCTTCTAATCTTGATTTGTGTCTGGCCTTGGCTCAGTTCTATATCTCGGATCCCACACTATACCTTAGAAGGTTCTGGTTTTACTCTACTAGGACCTGTAAAACCTAAAACATAAAATATGAAATGAGTGAGCTATAAATAGCCAGTGAGTCCCCATTGAAATGAGTGCCACTGTTTTGAAATTCATTTTATTTCACAAACATTTTTTTAGAAGACACGAAAAACCTTTCTTTAATCATAAATACTTTTCTTTTCAAGACAGTTCAGAAATAATTTCTATTCAGGAAATGATCTCTTAATCAGAATAACTCTTTCCTTAATTCAATTTAAGAAATAACCTTCTAGAATAAGAATACCATTCCGGATATTAAATTCAGAGTCAAAAGAGCGTATGACCGGCTAAGTCATGAACCCTTTAGTCAATATCATCCCCACACTAGACATAGCTATGATTTTCAATCACATATCCAGTCATTAAGTGTAAGACATCGGTAGCTGGGGCACATGATGAGAACTCATATAATGATGCTTCAAAGAATGATTAGGCTTGGATAATGTCTCAATGGAGACCCATGAATCAAGCTCTAACATCACATCACTCATTTTGGAGACCCAAAGACTCTACGCAATGAGAACTCTCATCAACTTGGATCAACATTAATTTCAGCTTTGCGATAGTTTGGTGTAATGGTCATAACTTTCGATCCAGGAATCCAATGGCTCTCATTCAAGATGTTATAGAAAGATAAGATGGAGATCTACAACTTTCGTGAAGACTACCATATCAGATTCTGCCATTTGGTATCCTAAATCGTCGTTCAATTTACTACATCATGTTGTCCAGAATTTGGGCGAGAATTAATCTTGTTTTTCCAAGTTTAGTTTTTATTTAATTTCAGTTTTTTACTACTTTATTAATTTCTAATTTACAAGCTTAAATAAAGGATATGTGGTCCATTAGTTATTTAGTTTAAGTAAAGTACTTGTTTAGTTAGTTTATAGCAAGTAATAGTTTATGTTAGTTTACTATACTTGTGTTTGCTTTTAGTTCTAGTCCAATTAGGACTCTATTTTGTAAGTTTTCTAGCAGAATTTCCCTATCTATTTAAAGAGAGAATTTGGATACTTTATAGATTAATATTGATATAATAATATTGCGAGGTTTATTCCTTTGTTACTTTGTTACTTTGTGAATTGAATTTCTTTTTAAGATCTTCCTTTCATTGTTACTAATCAACAAGTTAGTTCCCTTGTTGTGGTGTGGTATTTCATCCTCCATTAGAATTTTTCTGTCAGGGTTGATTGATGCTCATGGTGTCTTGAGGTTGCTTTAGGTCGGTCAACCGAGCCTATGCTCCGGACAACCGGACCACCCTTTGTAGTCGAACGAGTTCTGTCTAGTAGCCTGTTTAAACTGCTTCAGAAACACCCAGACGACCTACCAGCTAGTTCGGTCTACCAAGGTGTCCCATCACTGGCAAAAATATGGCCTTTGTAACTCAATTTTCTTGTCATTTTTTGCCTCTATAAATAGCTTCTAAAGCTGATTTTTCATACCCAATCAAGCCATTAGAGGGCATTTTCTATACACATTTTAAACAAACAATCAAACACTTTCAAGAGCTTAATTATTTCAATCATTCATCAAAATACTTCACTTTGAGAAAGAGCTTCACATACACTTTCTTATATTCTTAAAATGAATTAGATCTTTCATTTGTAATATCAAATCCATAGAGGGATTTGTATTCTTGAGCTTAAAGTGTAAAGTCTCATTTGTTGAGACAATCTTTATTTGTAAAGGGTTGAGTGGCAAGGTTTGTGTTAGCCCTAAGGGCGATCGAACTCGGTTTTTGATAATGGACAAACACTTGATGTTGTGTCTAATGTTTATATCTTTGTGATAGAATATCGGAAAATATATTGGAAGCTCTAAGTACTTCAATCAAGCCATGATCAAGATTCAAAGTCGTATTATTCAAGGCTCATCTTTCAAGATTGAAGACTTAGGTTTGGTTAGTTTAGCTTTGTCGTTATAAGTCTTTATCTTATATAGCTCTAACCAAAGCTCTCATGAACATAAGCTCTACACTCAAGTCTTGCATTCACACAAACAAGTTTTCAAAAGGCTTAGTTTTCGAAATGATTCTTAAATGTGTTCGTATCTTAAAAGCCTTTGTTTTCTAAGTCTAAGTCCTTTAAAATGGTTTTCCAAGTGTTCTTACTTGTTACCTTTTTAGGAAAACATTTTAGACTTCAAAAGACTTCAAAAGATTTCAAAACGTGTGAAAAATCAGCTTGGAAGTTCGGTTAACCGAGCTCAAGCTCGGATCAACCGAGCAGATACTGAGAGGTATGTAATCTTGCTTCGGTCGACCATAAGGGAGGTCGGTCGACCGACCTTGGTTCGGTTCAACCGAAGCTTGGTTCGGTCATCCGAGGTGCTCTGTTCGGTCAACCGAACTCTGCGATTTCTAGCCGTTTTTTGACCGTTGGAGACTCGATTTTCAGCCTATTTTGAAATGTATTTATACTCCAAAGCTAGAGAATCATTAAAAGACTTGCACAAACATTTTACATTGATTTCTTATCAAGTCTAAACACCTTCAAAGCAAAAACACTTGATCTCCATGATCTAAATCATTCAAAGGTGTTCTTTCAAAAAGCAAGACAAAGAGTGGAATTCAAATGTTCAAAAGAGCTTAAACATTCTTGTACTTTAAAGGTATACATTCTCACTTATAAGAGTGATCAATCTTTGTATTTAAACATTTCATTCCCTTTCTAAGTGATTGGGTAATTCTTGTAAAAAGTCCTACTTTGTGTGGGCAATTTGTAAAGTCCTACTTTGTGTGGGCAAGCTCTTAGTGAGTTTATCTAGTGTGGTTGTATTGTAAAACTCTTAGTGAGTTAGCCACAAGTGTAAACATTCTTCTTAGTGAAGTTGTTTGAAATCCTTGGGTGCGGCTCAAGGTAGTGGATGTAGATTCTAAGTGAATCGAACCACTCTAAATCCTTTGTCTTGTTGATTGGGTTTTGCATTGCTTTTATTCTTCTTGCTCAAACTTCCAATAGCTTTGCAAAGAATCATCAAAAAGTTTACAAGATTAGTTAAAACCCAATTCACCCCCCTCTTGTGTTTTACAGTTTGTTTGTGAGAGTGGTGGTTTTGGGTCTCCTTAGCAGAGTGGATTTTTCTTGTAATTGTAGGAACTAGAGTGAGTGGTGAACCCGAAAGGTAAGTATGGTTAATGTGTTCGTAAAGCCTCCTCACTTAGTAGACTAGATTAGAGAAAGAGTTCCCAATGGTTAAGAAGGATTGCATTGTGCATAAAAGGATCATTTGTTGGCCTTCCCCTTGAAAGGTTTTTTTTGCTAGGTAATCCCCTTGAAAGGTTGCTTTGTGCATAAAAGAACATGTGTTGATTTTGTCCTTCCGTGTAAAGTTCTCTCAACATAAGCTAGTGGAAAGTTTCCAAAATCTGTAAGTGTGTCCTAAGGTAGTGGATGTAGATCTTTGTGATCGAACCACTCTAAATCCATGTGTTTGATCTTCTAACTCTACCTCTTTACTTTCAAGTTCGTATATTATTCATTGTGCTTATATTCCGCAAGAACTTGTTTGTATGAGCTACAATTGTTTATCTTTGAAATACCCGAAGGGGAGAACCTTAGAGGAGGGTGAATAAGGTTCTCAAACTTTTTAAACTTTTCTACCAAATTCTTTTCCTAAGTGATCACCTTAACAACAATTATGTTCATTAAGCATATAAGGTGAATTAAAGGATTATCATTTAGATGAATTATGTGTGTATATGCAACACATAGGAATACAAGACAATGAATATGATCAAGGATTGTCTAGGTCAAGATTCCTATATTCAAAACTTGTAAGAACAAACACACAAGTCATGAGGAACAACATTTAGCAAGAGATATATAAAGTTATAAATATCTCTAAATGCAATTCATATGCCCAAGCCAAGGATAGAGATAACAAGCAAGTGGATCAACTCTAAATAAACAATTAAAGCTCATACAATCAAGTTCATGTGAATATAAGAACAAGTATAAATAGAACTTGAAAGTAAAGAGATAGAGTTAGAAGATCAAACACAAGGATGTAGAGTGGTTCGATCACAACGATCTACATCCACTACCTTGGGACACCCAAGGATTTATTAAACTTTTCACTAGCTTGTCTTGAGAGATTACAAGGAAGGACAAGCCAACTAATGGTCTTTTACACACTCATGTAACCTTCCACCCTTGGGAACTCTTTCTCTAACTTAGTCTACTAAGTGAGGAGGTTTTACAAACACATCAACCCTACTTCTATTTCAAGTTCACCATTCACTCTAGTTCCTACGATTACAAGAAAAATACATTCCAACTAATGGAGGCTCAAAACACCACTCTCACAAACAAGTCTTGTCACTCAACCCTTTACAAAGAAAGATAATCTCAAGACATGAGATTTACATTTAAGCTCAATAAATAAAAATCCCTCTAAGGATTTGATATTATAATTGAAGCTTTAATTCATATTTAAGCACATCATTTGTAAAAGGCCATTTAAATGAAAATATGTATGGCCAAGAGATGATGTTTATCTAAATATGAATGCAAGTTTTAAAAGAATCTTTTGAAGAGGTATTAAGCTTGGTTGATTTCAAAATAAGGAGAGCACACTATGACTCATAAAAATCTAGGATGGTCATATGGCTCAAAAAATGAATATACAACTCAAGCTAAAACATGAGGAGATGAAGGAATAAAACTAGGAAGAACAATCTCCCTTTTTATCAAAAACAATGTTAGCTATAATAAGATGAAAGCAAGTTATAAAGCTTAGCTAACAAAGATAACATGGATGTGATACTATGAAAGTATAAACATATGAAAGGCATATGTATCACAATCCAAAAACAAACCTAAAGAGGAAGTGTATAGTTAACAATTTGGAGAACATTCCTCTTTGAGACAACGGTTAGCCAAAGAAGTATAACAACTAAGGTAATGAGCTAACCAAAGTAATCAAGTGATATCAAAAGATATAAGAGAGAAAAAGCACATGATCTCAAATGATAAGGGATGTAGTACATAAGATAAGCAAGAAAGGACATACTACTCTCATGAGTTTATCACAAGTTGGTTCAAAAGATATGAAATTAAGAAAACAATGCCAACTTATGATGTGATGATGCATATTATATGACAAGGGTAGGCATACATCACATATATGAAGGGGTATAGGATAGACAACATATAAAAAAACATCAAATAGTTCCCAAATAAGGAAATGCAAAAACTGAAAAGATATAAGTTTAGAGAGTACAGTTTTGCAGAAATAGGGCAGGTTTGGTCGATCGCAATATTTGTATCCGGTCGGCCGGAGACTTGGCAGAGAGCAACAAAAAGACTTTCATATTCTTCTTCACCTTTGGATGTTTTCCATAGTTGTTGGTGAAGTGAGATTTCTCGTTTTCTCTGTGTTTGGTTAATGCATTGGCTCTGCTTCCAACATTGTTGCTGCTTCTTGATTTAGCTCTGCTTCCAACATTGTGTCCTAATAGCACATCATTTAAAGAGCATATGCAAGCAACAACAAGAACTTATGTGACACCTAGAGGGAGACTAAGAGACTTTGAAATAAATAAAACAAAACGAGTCTCTTCCTCGAGTAGTTGGTTAAGAATATAGTTAAAAAATGAATTCAAACAAAACTACAAATGTGATGTTTAAGAAGATAAGGCAAGGAAAGCACATAAATACATAAGTTTCGAAAGGGAAGTTATGAATCACTCAAGGTGAGCACAAACCTCCCAAATATGGATAACCAAAAGAGATGGAGGTTTTGGAAATATTAACAACAAGCCATCAAAACTAGTGATATTTGAAAATTTGAAAATTGAAATCATATCACTAGGGAAGGAGGATCGGTAGAAATGCAATTTAAAACACATCATTCCTTCAAAGCATGATAGAATGTGAAAGAATACAACATGTTATGCAAGAAATTCCAAGGAGACATGACAACCAAGATTTTAATAGGCACATTTGTCATGGGGTACTTCTCCTATGAAATTACTTACCACGTACAAACTATCAACAGACTAATCACTTGCTAAGAGTTATAATATCAAAGAAGTTTCAAGGAAACGTGACAACCAAGATAATACGAGGCACATTTGTCATGTATTACATCCAAGTAAACATACTTATCAAATTATACTCTATCAAAACAAGACCTAAAGAGCATAAAGCTCAAAATATACTCCATCATCTCTAAGTATCCAAATAAAAGGCACATATAAAGATAAATCTTTAAAAGTGAATAAGAGGGGTTTTTAAATAACAAATAAGAAAGCTCCCCCTTACGATGTGCCGATTTTGTTTAAGATGTTTTGGAAAATCTTGGAAGGTTTTAATATGTAAGAAAGTGGTTCCAACTTCCAAGAAATTTGAAAATAAAGGCATAGAAGCGAAAAGCTCAGAAAAATACCATTATAAAGCTTAAGCAGGGCACTTCGGTCGACCATATGTGAATCTCGGTAGACCGGTGTCCATGCTCTTCGGTCGACCGGGGTTATGGCTGACAGGTATTTTCTGGTTTTTGAAATTTAACCAAAAAAGTCTTTAAATAATTTTAAATCACTTCCAAAACATCATGAGCAACTTTGAATGGATAAAAACAAGTTAGAACAAGGTTAAACCTCATAAAAATATCAAAGTGCTCAAAATCACACCTTAGAATCTTTGAAGAAGAAAACATTGAAAAACAACTTAGGTGCTTATATTTTTTGGCCCTTTCTAAATTGGCCAAATTGTTTAAAAAAAATGTAAAGCATATAGTTGTTGGCTCATATCATTGCCCAAAAACAACTTTAACAAGAGAGTATGACAATCATCAAGATTATGCCATAAAAAGGCTAAAATCAAGTCATACCTCTCAACAAAAGGTGGCTAAAAAAGGCACACCATACTTAGAATGAACAAATCAACCACAAGACATAAGGTATAATCCAAAGCAAGGTTGTTTGCATTCATAAGTATAAATTTTAAACCAAAAGATATAGGCATCTAGTTAGGAAAAACTAAGAAAGCACAAGATTGACATATATCCATTAAAATAAGGTTTTTTCAAAACACTTTAAGCAATTATAGAAAGATGAAAAATTTAAAGATCAAGTTGCTACAAAGAGGGATAAACCTTGTAAAATAAAGACACACCTCAAGTTCTTTGAAAACTATAAAAACCTTTTTAAACATAACTAAGGTGGTCATTTTGAAAAGGCCTTTCTAGAAATCAAGAATTGAAACACATAGGCATATCAAAACAAGTAATAGCCAAACTCATAAGACAAGAAAGTAAAACACATGAGATATGTCAATAACAAATAAAAGTAAGAGCTAGCATTGATAATCATCAAGAATGAATAAGCTAAAACCAAGAGAAAGAGGGTTATAGCTACCAATTTTTTCTTTGTTTGATGAATCTTTGAACTTTTGGCTTCTTTTGCTCTTACTTGATCATCCTCGCTTTGAGATCATCTTTTAAGTTCTTGGAGGATGTCTTGTCCAATCTTCTTATCTCATTTTGAGGAATTGCTTCTTGGAGTGATGTATGGAGATTCACTTGGCCTTGTAGACTCATCTTCCTTTGAAGTGTCTCTTTTGGCCTTGTTCATTCAATTTTTCCATTTTGCTCTTCTCCCCATTTTTCTTCTTCTAGATCTAGCCACTTTTAGTCCATTCTTTGCATTTGTCTTGAAAGTGTGACTAGTCTCCTTTTCATCTCCTTGAAGTTGAGCTCTTCTTTGAAATTGTGTCTTGCTCATTTTCTTCAAGGATGAAGTGTCTTTGTCATATGATTGGAGAAGATGGATGATCTTATCTTCAAGTATCCATTCCTCTTCTCTTTGCATTTGTTTCCTACATAAGAAGACACTTATGGTACCCAATTTTGTTTTGGTCCTAGAGGGTTAATGATGGGACTTTTTACAACCCACTTTGTTAGAATACCTCTATAATAATATATATATATATATATATATATATATATATATATATATATATATATATATATGATGTAATAATTTAACATGATGATCAAGGATGATAAAAATCAAGCACATCATGTTAAGCATATAGAAATGAAGAGCAAGCATCAAAGAGATATAAGAATGTGCATTCTTGTGTTTGTGTTTGTACTCTAGGCAATTAAGATCATGAGATACAAGTAGAGCACAAAACACATTATCAAGATAATAGAGCAAATGCACATATCAAAAAGAGAGTTTAAAGAAACAAGTTTATGCTTTTAAACCATCATGCTTAACAAGTTTGGAATAAACAATTAGCACATTGTCAAGCAAAACATGATATACATAAAAGCATCAACAATAAAGCACATACTCTCCTTTTATTTTAAGAGACTAGAGTTGTATCATAAACTACTTGCACTAAGAATCTTTCCTTACGGTGAACAAGCAAGTTTGAAAAACTATTAGGCAAATACTTCTTAGTCATTTACTTAACTCATCATATAGCTAGGTTATAGCACATAAGGATTAAATGCAAAAGAATGATCACTAACAAGGGATGAATTAAGCTATTGTACCTCAATGCTTAAGGAGCTTGGACTTCTTATTATTTTGGTCGATCTTCTTTATCAATAAGTCCATTGAGGCCTTTTGTGTGATCTTTGTCATGATCATCACTTTCATTTGAAGCTCATTGAGAGGTTGACAAGTGATTGCTCATTTTTCCTTGTTGTTCATCCTTGATTGATGGGATGAAAGCAATCTCCTCTTCTTTCATGGCAAGTGTAGAGTCATCATTGATGGGTGAATTTTCTTTTCTTGATGAACCCTATACAATCTTGCAATCCTTGGCATTTGACTATTTTCTTGGAGTCTTAACTCACTTGTGACATTCTTTGTAGTTCATATCTTCTTTGTGAGGCTTAGAACTTTTTGTACCTACAATGATTCTTGAGAACAAAATTGGTACCTTTTGAAAGGTCCTTCATGATTAGCTCAAAATTCTCAAGTAGCACATAAATGCACAAGGATCATGCCAATCAAAACCAAAACACCTATTCTTATATGAATATGACATGACAAATCAAGAATCAAACAAGTTTCATAAGCTACATCTCATAGATACCTTAGCTAGGAAATCAAGTAAACATGAAGGGAACATGCTAAGGACATCTATATGGATATGAAAACCAAGAATGTGAGATGCAACATATATAAGAGCAAGCATATAAACATATATACCAAAAACACTTAAACACATCAATTAAAGTGTTAAGAGAAAGTGATTTTGATACCTTTGCTTTCTTACCAAGTAATGAGGATAATGGATTGATACTTTTGTTTTTGTCATCACTTGATGCTTTGCTCTTTGTCTTTAAGAAACTTGGTTCTCTAATTGATTTACATTTGAGCTTTGAGAATCCAAGTGCTAATGAGTGCTTTTGAATTTCTTCTTTTGGCACATCTCCTTTTATCCATCCCAATACCACTTCTGTTTGAATCCATATCATTGAAGCTTTGTGTCATACTCTTCCTCTTCCTTGAGACTCCATCATCTCTTCATTGAGACCTCTTCTTGTCTTTAGGCATTTTGACACCTTGTTTGTTGATTGAAGGAACATATGGTCCTGTTTCTATAAAACTCAACAAGGTAAAATAATCAATAGACAATGAGAGTTTTAAGCATTTCATAAGGAATATGAAGTCATCACAGTGTGGGAGGGAAGAGTCTTTTATAGAATAGGTAGAAAAGCGTATGGCCATAGATCCTCCTAGGATGTTAATCATAATAAAAATGGAAACTAGGCTCTGATACCAATTAAAATACCCGAAGGGCATTTGCAATACCCAAAAGGGGAGAACCTTAGAGAGGGTGAATAAGATTCTCAAACTTTTTAAACTTTTCTACCAAATTCTTTTCCTAAGTGATCACCTTAACAACAATTATGTTCATTAAGCATATAAGGTGAATCAAAGGATTATCACTTAGATGACTTATGTTTGTATATGCAACACATAGGAATACAAGACAATGAATATGATCAAGGATTGTCTAGGTTAAGATTTTTATATGCAAACCTTGTAAGAACAAACACACAAGTCATGAGGAACAACATTTAGCAAGAGATATATAAAGCTATAAAGATCTCTAAATGCAATTCCTATTCCCAAGCCAAGGATAGAGATAACAAGCAAGTTGATCAACTCTAAATAAACAATTAAAGCTCATACCATCAAGTTCATGTGAATATAAACACAAGTATAAATAGAACTTTAAAGTAAAGAGATAGAGTTAGAAGATCAAACACAAGGATGTGGAGTGGTTCGATCACAATGATCTACATTCACTACCTTGGGACACACTTAAAGATTTTGGCAACTTTCCACTAGCTTGTCTTGAGAGATTACAAGGTTTCCTCCTTTCCCCCATTGATAATTGGCTTTCTGATAGAGATGATATTGGTGAGTGCTTTCTGAATTCCTTTAAAAATTTATTTGAATTCTCTAACCCTTTATTTCCAGATGATTTGCAGGTGTTAATTCAGTCATCCATTAGTGAGGAATCTAACAGTGAGTTTTGCATTATTCTTACCTGTGAGGACATCAAGGAAATTGTGTTTGCTATGAAATCAGGTAAGAGTCCTGGTCCTGATGGGATGACTCTTTGCTTTTTCAAAAATTATTGGAATATTGTAGGTAAGTCTGTTGTGGATGTTGTTCAACACTTATTCAATAAGGGTAACATACTGAGATCTTTGAATCATACTTTTATTTCCATTATTCCTAAGAATGATAATGCCTGCAAGATTGATCATTATAGACCTATTTCTTTGTGCAACATTGTCTATAAAATCATAACCAAAATGTTGGTTAACAAATTAGTTGTGTCCTTGATAATATCATTTCTCCTTCACAAGCTGTCTTCATTCAAGGGAGATTAATGTCTGATATCGTCATAGTTTCCCATGAGTTGATGCATCATATGAATGGTAAGAAAGGTAAGCTTGGTCTTATGACTCTCAAATTAGATATGTCTAAAGCATATGATAAAGTGGAGTGGTCTTTACTTGTTACAATCATGAGAAATTATGGCTTATGTGAGAGGTTTGTGAATCTGATTTAACAGTGTATATCTACTTCTGCGTTTTCCATTCTGATTAATGGTTCTTATCATGGTTTCTTTAACCCTTCTAGGGGTCTTAGGCAGGGTGATCCTATTTCTCCTGCTCTTTTTACTTGTGTGTTTGATTTTTTGTCTAGGATGATTTCTCATACTGAATTGCAGGGTAATATTCATGGTATTAAAGTTAGTAGAACTTCCCCCAGCATTTCTCATTTAATGTTTGCTGATGATCTGACTATATTCGGTAGGGTTAATCTTGAAGAATCAGATGAAGTGATGGATTGCATTAACCTTTTTGTCAATGGTCAGGGCAAAGCATCAACTTTGAGAAGTTTGTTGTCCATTATAGCAAGAATGTAAGCTCTCAGGTGAAAGAAGAAATCAGTACCCTGTTGGGAATGGGGGAGTGTGATCACAGTAACGACTACTTGGGCAGTCCTTTTTGCAAAGGTAAATAAAAAAAGAAAGATTTCTACCCTGTGATTGAAAAATTAAGGAGGAAACTTTCTAGTTGGAAGATTTGTGCTTTATTCCAAGTAGGTAGAACCATTTTGATTAAAACTGTGGCTCAATCTCTTCCTATTCATATTATGCATAATTTTATTTTGCCTGTTTCTTTATGTCAGAAATTATATGGTCTTATTAGGGATTTTTGGTAGGGCTTTAAAGAGAACAATGGAAGACATCTTTATTTGAAGTCTTAGGATGCTTTGTTTGTTCCCAAACAAGCAGGAGGTTAGGAATTAGAAAGGCTTCAGATATGAATATTGCTTGTGTGGCTATAATGGGATGGGAAATTATGCAGAATTCAGATAAAATCTAGGTGAAATTGATGAAATCTAAGTACCTCAGGGGCATAAATCTTCTGAATATTGGTAGAAATGACAGTAATGCCTCATGGATTTCGTTTGGGATTGTGAAGTCAGTAGATACTTTGAGAAAAGGTACTTGTATTCAAGTTGGTATGATGTATGGATCCCAAATGTTCAAGGATTTAGGATGCCTTTGAATCTAAGACAACCAGTTTCTTTGGTCATAGTGAAGGAGCCTATGAATATAGAACAAGATGGGTGGAACAAGAGTTTGATTGAACATTCTTATGATCAAGCTACTGCTAAAGCTATCTTGAAAATTATTCCCTCGAGGGAACATGATTCTCTGGTTTGGTTGCCTTATTTGACAGGGCAATTCACTGTTAAATTAACATATAGAACAACGAACCAGGAGAGATTTGGTAGGCCATCTCAGATTTATAGGAACTATTGGAAAGAATTACGACATTCTAATTTGCACAGTAGGCACATATTGTTACTTTGGAAGATCCTTAACAATGCATTGCCAACAAGAGTGACTATGGAGCAAACATAGATGCTTAGGAATGAAATCTTGCATGGTAAACAACTAAGGAAATGGGAGGAGGTGCTTGGACAAATAGAGCTCAAGGCAGGGATGTATTGGGAAGCAGCTGAGAAGGCTTCTAAAAAGGGGAGCTAAACAGAATGCTACTATATAGAAACTGCCTCCCAAAAACTATTTGAAGATCAACTTTGATGCTGGTTTATAAAAGAGGATAGAGCAGTAAGTGCCATCATTATTAGAAATGAAATATGTGTTATTCAAGGAATATGGATTCACAGTACCAGGCTCGAACTCCATTCGAAGCTGAAGCACATGCGGCTAGTTTGGCAATGGAGATTACACATCTTCCAACCTTGACCAAATCAAGTCCAGTCTAATGAAGATCTTGAGGCTGCCCTTTGAGTCCTTTGAGGACATTGAGACAGTCCCCTTCCAAGATGGCATACTGAATGCTCATGGAAGAACTATTCTAGCTAGATTTAAATTATGGGAGTTGCACTATGTAAATAGGTTAGCTAACTTCCATATACACAATCTAGCTCTTTGAACTAAATTCAATGATGTAACTGGGTATATTGAGCCTGGAACCATTCCACCTTCGATTATTTGTGATAGAGGAGACATTTTTTGTAACTTTAATCCTGTTTTGGGTGTTTCTAATGATTAAAACTTTACTTGGCCAAAAAAAACAAAAAAAACAAAGGGAAAAACTAAAAGTTATTTTATTACTTTGGATGATAACACAATCTATATACTTTTGATTATTTATCTATTTGAGTTAATGAACTATTAAGTCGTACTGAGTCAGAAGTACATCACCCATATTAGACATTATAAGATTTCGTGTCAGAACAAAATCCGATATGTACCGGCCAATTTTTGCAGCCTCTAAATGGATCAAATTGTCATCTGTCAGCCCAGGGTAATAAAAAGAGAAGATGTACGTCGTCGTTCGTCATGGTATTCAGCGCATTTAACTTCAATTTGAAACCCCACAAACCAAGTAACACGCGCACACATGAATGCACTCATACAAATACAAAAGAGTTTCGCGGTTTTTACCCAAAAAAAAGAAAAAAATCTCTCTCTCTCTCTCTGCGACCAACCTAAATTCAAATCTCTGCAGCCTTCACTTCCATCTTCATTCTCTTCAATCTTCTCCCTCTGACTACCAATGCTTTGAATTTGAATCCAAATTGGACTCAGAAGTAACTCTTGGATTGGTAATTTCACTTCTGTCATTTTGTTCAATTCAATTGTTTCAAAAGAACGTTTTGAATTCGATTTTCAGATGTTGGGGTTTAACCTGGTTTATAATTTTTTTTTTGAGGTTTTCACTGATCGGGTGGTTAATTCCACCTTGAACAGCGCTTTTTAAATATGTTTTTATTTGGTTGTGTTTTTTGAAAATTTTCTGGGTTTGATGAAATTGTTTGTCAAGGGAGATTTTAATTACGCTTTTTTTTATTGGTAGTGTTGTTCATTTGCATGTGTTGATTTTGTTTTGCTTTGTTAATTTGGAGTTTCTGTGAGCTGCTTAGATTCACCTGAAACCAGAGTTTGAACTTTTGTGCGTTTCTGTGTCCTGTTATACTCGTCTAAATAAATCTGCTGATCTTGATTTTCGATGAAAACTGAAAGTGCTGGCAGTTTTGATTTATTTTTTTTTGAAATTTGCTTAAGCTAGGAATACACGATTTTTGGTTTACAATATTTAATACTCCCTCCCATTCAAAATATAAGTCTTTTTAAGAGTTGTTTTTTGTTGCAAAATATAAGTCTTTTTACAAAACATGTACATACTAATTTACACGTACACCATTTTCTCTTTATATTCATTTTGGTCAAAATGTGTAGTTCAATGCACGTGTTTATTAATTTCTTTATTCTTTGGAGTATTAAGTAGGGGTACTTTAGTAATTCTGATTAGTATCTTAATTTGTGTGAAAACTTATAAAAAAGACTTATATTTTAAATCGGAGGGAGTAGGATTTTAGGTACTTTTCTTTTGACCCTTTTTTGTTATGTTTTTTTTTGTGGGGGTGGGGGCGGGGTGCTTGGGGTTGGAAGGGTCTTACATTCGTTTATTTTTATACAGTTTAATTCCGTGGTTCATCCAGACATTGTTCATATTCCTATAACTTGAGATGTCAGTGTTTAACTTAAAGTTTGTAACTTAAAAGCTGTCAGCGAAGCTTAATCTTAGACTTGTAACTTACAGTTATGCTATTTATGGATTGGACGTGTTCATGTAATAAAATGGTAATATAAATATAACAACAACAACCAAGCCTTATTCACAAAACTCTCATCTAAATCTAGCAAGTCTTCCTTGGTCTCCCTATGCCTCTTACGACCTCAATATTTCCTAATCCTTCAATTCTCCTAATGTACTCAAACCAATACAAACGGTTATCTCTCATCTTGTCTTCAATAAGTGCTACACCTACCTTCTTTATAATAGTCTCATTCTTCACTCTATCCATTCTCGTATGCCCACACATCCATCTTAACATACGCATGTCCGCTACATGCATTTTTTGAATATGACACCTTTTAGTTGCCCAACATTATGTACCATATAACAATGCCGGTCTAATAGCGGTAATAACATGGTAATATGAGTTCAAAATTAATCAGTGTTTCTGTCACGTGTTGTATGTTCAAAGAAAATATGGAAAATTGGTTGGCTGGAATGATTTCTTTAGCTAGTATTCCTTTCTATTGCAGTTGCTGTAATTTTAGATTTGCGTTGCTATGACGTTAATTACTTCTTCTTCTCTCTCTCTCTTTGAAGTTTGGTATGATCTTGCTTGGACCAGAGTGATTTCCTGTCAGTACAGTCTGTCCTCTTGAAAGTCACTGGACACTAATTTCTTGACCTGTCTTGCACTTCTAATTGGATCTAGTAGCTGTCGGAAGTAATTGTCATCCGAGGTAGACATTTGTGGCCCTTTTTTAGTTTTATTTTTCGTTATTTGGTGAAAAGGAATTATTTGATGCTTTTTGCAAGTTTGGATACTAACATTAGAGTTGCATGTGACAAGCATTTGGCTGTCCTTTTACCTGTTCGGGGCTGATGTCATTGGCTCCTATTCTTTTTCTTTAACTATTTTTGAGATGCGAGTACTAAAATTTCCTTGAATTTTCAAATCAAATACCTGCACTAACTTATTAATGCTTCTTGTTTAGGCTGCTCAGGAATTAGAATGGGGCCAACAAGAAAGTCTAAAAGCGTGAACAAACGATATTCTTTCGTGAATGAAGTCACTCCCGTTAAAGATGTAGAGAAGGCTAAAAGAAACAATTCCCGGGTGAGCTCTGCGTGTATTCATTCTGTTTTCTTTTCACACCGATGAATGAACCTCTCATTAGGTTCAAGCTCAATAAATATAGATATGCCATCTGAAGATTAGGGATCTAGGTAGGGTTTTCTATGAGAGAATGCATTCTTATCATTGTCAGCGGTAGAAATCAATTATTTAGGTTTACCTTTAGATGCTTAATGTTAGTGTTATTCTGCTATTGGCCTTCTGTGTTGTTAATGCTGGCACTATTGTATCATAATTATTCTTACACAGGCTTCATCCAAGTTTATTTTCAAAATGTGATAATATATTGATTTCCTACTGCTCTATCATCTTTATCAGAACTATTTATGATATTAAATTTATGGTGATGATAACAGATGAAAACATCCAAGTATGCTTGGTGGTATCCATTCCTAATGTAAGATTTGCATTTCTTAATGTGAAAATTAGCTCATGGGCCTCCATATCCTCTCAAAACCAATTGGCAATGAGAGGTGTTAACACATTAGCTTATAAGTGATTTGAATATTCTTTAGGCACTCGATGTGGGACTTTATATTTCAACACTTAGCATTAAAAAGGTCGTACCCAGTGCACATGGCTCCCGCATCAGCAGGGTCTGGGGAAGGTCCCGATGTACGCAGCCTTACCTTTATTTATCATAAAGAGGTTGTTTCCGGGGTTCGAACCCGTGACCTAGCGGATAGTAAGTAAACACTTGACCACCGCGCCAAACGTGACCTTCTATATTTCAACACTTAACATTGATGATTATAAAGATCTCCGTTTAGGGTATGTGTCATCTATAATACAGTTGATGCTATTTAAACTATATTTATTTAAACCCTTTGAATGGTGTTGCAATTTTACTTCTTTATTTTATTGGAAAATTTAAAAGATTAGTGTTCTCTCAGCCAGGTTATGTTTTTCATAAATGTTGGAAGGCTGAGTAGAAAAAATATGTCAGGAAGAGGACATAATCTACTCTGAATCATGCCCTATATTTATAGCCTTGATGATTTTGGTGGACTGTTGACATTATTGTGCCCACTCCTCCCTTGAGAAAAAGGAATAGTATGGTGCAGCTTCTGAAAGTATCTTGCGGACTATTGATTCTAATCTTTTTTGCAGAAGAGAAAATTGTCTGACATGCTAGGTCCTCAATGGAGCAAGGAAGAGTTGACTCTTTTTTATGAAGCATACCGCAAGTATGGTAAAGACTGGAAAAAGGTCAGTGAAGAATGGATATTGTTAGTTGCACGTATGCAAAAAAGTGCCGGGAATATTTGGACAAATGCTTTGGCCGAATTGAATGATACTAGTGATAAGAGTCTCATTTAAAGTTTACCTTACATATGAAATGATCAGACCATTGATGACGTTTAAAATCAAATTATGATTGAGAAATTGCAATTTGAACTCAGATGGGTAATACAAATAAGTATCTGTGAGATATTACTCCTGAAGAGTAGATTAATCTTGTGCTTATGTACAGGTGCAACTTCTTCCTTGCTGATTAATATTGATCTGACTCTTTCCTATTGTTGCTTAGCTGCTGGTTGGATGTTTTTGTTTTAAATGTTTAATCTTCTGTAGACTTTGTGTGATGGTTGTTGTGATTTGTATTTCAGGTTTCTTCTGCTGTGAGAAATCGATCTGTTGATATGGTGGAGTCTCTATACACAATGAATAGGGTAATTGGACTACTTTATATAATCACTTAACCAAAATTTTCGTGGTTCTATGGGCTCACGATTCTTTGAATATATCATATGAATGTGCAAACCCAACCACTGACTCCTGTACTTTCATCTTCCTTTTCTAGCCTAGTTGTATAGTTATACGTCACCAGAGATTAAAACTCGTCACTGTAAGTATTGATCTACACTATTGGTTACTTCTTGAAATGCAAGCATGAAAATTTAAGATAGAGACATGTGCTAGAAAGAATGTCCGAAAAGCCTAATGCTTTGTTATGTGAAAAGGACAAAAGGATACAGGACCTTTGGGAGGAATGAGATGTAAGGGCTTTCAATATAATGGAACCGTCTTATGGTTAGGGTGGTATTTGGGAAATTTATCTCAATAGGTCTTTGATTCTGGTGAGTTTTCTCAGAATTTGGATATTCTATGATTATGGTGAGCTTTCTCTGAGAGTCACTTGTTCTTTTTAAGAATAAGTTTACTTCAGCTTATTTTCCAGTGTGCAAGATTCCTTTTACGCTCGTGTGTTGCTATGTTTTAGTGCAACACATTGTTCCTATTTGAATTGAAAAAGAATAACATTATTAGGTTGATGATTTAGTTAAGTTGGACATTTTTACGCATATTATGGATAAGTTTTTCGTTAAGCACGTTTCTTTAATGATTAATCTGATAATTTCAAAATTTCCCTCTTTAATAAGAAAGTACAATGACTTGAATTCATATAATGCTCAGCCTTGTAAAAGCATGTTATTTACGCGGAAAAGTTTGTATTGTTTATGGTTTGTATAATTGAATTTTCTTCATTCCTATCACTGTGCCTGAATCCTTGTTGCAAAGGTGAGCATGGGGTGTGTACTGTGTAGGTCAGGTACATCTTATGTCTCTGATTTCTAGCTCTGAGAGTCCTTGGGTTACCTGGTGGTCAGTTGTGATGGACACTGTCAGTTAACATTTACAAGACAATGGGGGGTGGGGGGGGGGGAGCAAAGTTCACCTCCTTGCCCCCATGTTTCCTGTTATGAAAGAATATCATGTTTTTTCTTTGTTTCATGTAACCTATTGATGCACAGCATGCAGTGGCTTTGGATGACCTTTAAGGAGTACTAAATGCTCACAGCCATATGCTTGATCTGTCACGCCCCGTAACCGGGAAATGACCTGGCAGCGTTCTGTTTTGCCAAACGGAACACATAACCCATAACATAAAACTCATACATGCATCAACGGAAGCTATAAAACATACTAAGAAATAAAATCTCAAATAGTGTATATATAAACTTAACTTAAAAAGGGGTACATCCTAACTTAAAAGGAAATAGTACAACTTAAACATACTTCAAAGTTCATCACACTTAGTCTATTTCAAAACAGTAAAGTGAGCTGGACGTCTATAAAGTGCCCTCTCCCTGATACTCGAATACGACGTCCACCACGTACCCTTCATGGCTAACATCCTGCTCATCTGAAAAGGAAAGGTGGATAAGGGTGAGCAAAACCAACTATTGCTCAGTAAGATCCCTTCAACCTTGGGATGGAGAAATATATAGACACTTAATTAAAACAGTTTATGCATTCCAAAAACATTTCATAACTTTAAAAACATAATCACCAATAAAGTAGTAAAATCAAGGTATGCAAAATACTTCTGACTTCTTAGAATGTTGGGAGTGCAGAATCGCCGCCATACAACAACCCTACACTCTTACCCCTCCACCCGAGAAATCAGAAATACTTGCGACTCAACCTCCTAGCTTTTCTCGACTGCTTCAGGAATGACGGTTGCGCACCCGCCACTTTTACCCCTCCACTGCGAGGCCGCTAGGAAGTGAAGGTTCTAGCCTAGCGTATACGTGTGAATTCCTAGCTTCTCAATAGCTCGAGTACAGATGATGGCCATCGTCTACACCCTTACTACGTGACAACTAAACAACTCCAAAACCTGAAAACAGTTAGAAAACGACTTCCATTTCCCTGCAAAACTACTCACATCAAATATCAAATGCAAACATCATATATCGTTGTATACTGTTCGTGACATCGTACATCATGACTTGATGTTTGGGCCTCTCCCAACATCTTATCAATGTACTTATCATATAACACAATTCTACATGCTACATCTTATCCCAAGTTAGGTACATTGACTCCTCATGAAATCCATAACATAACATAAGCATAACAAAAACATACTGGATCCTTTCTTAGTCAATGTCCCTACTGGGATGTTCCCTTATGCTTACAATCATAAAAACAACAAGTAATCATGCTATCACAGACACGCGCAATTAAACATCATACAATTCATGCATTCACATTAAATATTGCTTCATCCACTTTTATGCAAGAAAACATGATAAAACTATTTTTCATTCATACTTTATACATAATCTGTAAAATATCATTTTATGAAAGCTTTGGAAAAACTCAAAGTTGAAGGGTCCTTACCTTATCACCGTTACGTTCTTAACTTGTAAAAATCCAAAAAATCTGGTTCGTGTTCCTAATTGAAAGACGTACATAGGAAAATCTAAAAGTTAAAATCCTAATCCCTCTGGTCAGATCGTAGCCCTATAAGTCTAGTTTCTAAATAAAAAAGAATCGGAGGAATCGGAGTTCTAGATTTACCTTTATGACGTTTCTAGTGCAGTGCACGCAGGCTGCCAGAATCTACTTTTCTTGATTTTCTTCTTCTTTCTGAGACTTAAAACTGACTTCCCAATCCTATAACTCGAAATTCAGAACTCCAAATGCTACTCCGTCAAATCCCAAGGATAGAGCTATCAGTCCTCTTCGGAACGCACTAAGAATCGCTGAAAACCGACACCATTTGCTATCTCAAAAGTGCATTATCCCACAGCCTACCCAATCTGCCAGAAATCTTCTCTCTTCTTTTTCCTCTCTTTTCTTTCATTTATTCTCTCTAACTCCCCTCTAATAACTCCAGCAAAAACCACCCTTATAACCACCTCTTAAAACTAACTTAACTCCCTTCTAATTGCGCAAACTAACCAACTAACTTATAGGATTAACACATAGGTCCCTCCACTCCTAAATCATACTAAAACGCCCCTCAACAAATAATGTAACACAACATAGAAGCATTTGAAAGAAATTAATACACCAAAATACATGTAGGCATTCTAGACACGTAAGCGTGAAAAGTTCAGGGCATCACATGATCTTTCTGATGCTTGGATTACTAAAATATATCGGAACTTCTGACCTGCATTTCACTCTTTGGTTTAGTTTGCTAATGTGTCAGTATTAAATGGGGTTCTGTGACTGCCTAGCATGTATGTATACAATATCTAGCACAGGAGTCAAATATTCAAGTCTAATCTACAATCTCATGCATTGAAGAGAAAATTGATAACAATTAAATGGGTATATTCATCAAGTTTATGACTGAGTCTGTGCATGTTCAATACATGAAACCACATGTGCCAATTTGAATGACAGCCAACAGGCTGGTATAGTTCAAATCTCTCTGTTCTGGTTTTCAATTAATTTTCTATATCAATTCTGTCATGTTAATCTTGTAAATAAGGTATATTAGGCCATTACTGACTCAAGAAGTTTGGTACATAAAACTGTTTGTCGTGGTATCACTTGAATTCCTTTTTTACCGATTGCAATTATGTGGATAAAAAGCTTTTTCGTGTGGGTGGCTCATTACATAGCTATATTTTCAGGCTTACTTATCACTCCCTGAGGGTACTGCTTCTGTGGTTGGGCTAATTGCTATGATGACTGACCACTACAGCAACTTGGTGAGATTCTATTAGTTTCAACTGACAGTTTTAAAATTTAGCATGTATATTTTACCTCGTGTTGATCTAATCAGAGGTATTAAGAAAGACACTGCATGGGGGTATTAGGTTTCTTAACTTCTTAATTCTCTCTGTTTCTGCTCAAGAAGCTTTCAAGTGCAGCATAAAGTTACCCTCCCTAGGTCTTCCACCACTGAAGCAAAAGAATGGTTCTTGATATGATGTATTATTTCAGAAAGGAGACAAGAAAAGTGCTAACGTAAATTCTCTTGTTTAAGGATAATTATTGTGACTTTAGGTACTAGCAAGAGTCTTCCCACTAAGACTCTCCAAAATCGTGCTTTAGAGTTGAAATATTCAGGAGATTGTTAGGTTGTTTGATGCTTTATAATGAACAATCTTGCATGCATTATCGATAAAAAAAGATGCTTATATCATTGCTGAAGTTGTGCAGGCTTCCACATTGGAGTTATACCATTCTGGTTACATACTTTTTTATGTGTATGATTAAGATTTTGGCATTGCAGGCAGGAAGCGACAGTGAACAGGAAAGTAATGACGGTGCGGGAACACCTAGAAAATCTCAAAAGAGAGCTCGAGGTAAAGTTCAACCTGGTAACTCTAAAGCATCTGAAGTGCAAATTGCTTCTCCAATGGCACTATCAGGTTACGTTGGCTTACCATTGACGAAGAAGAAGCGAACTGGAGGTATGTTGTGCTATAATAAGCTTCAATTATCTAAAAACCCCGCCCGAAAAGCAAAAAGAAACTCACTCCCTTTATACACCCGAATGACTCTGCAGTTGCATGTCCTTTTGTTACTGACTTACTGTTGTTTAGGAGTGTTTTCTTCTAATTTGAGGTTTATTATGGATGAGATTTTCATATTAAATTATATAGATCATATCTTTTCCTTTTTGTCCTTACTTCATCTGACATTTAATAGGCTGAGGTATTTGGCAGTTGGCTTTCCTAAATCTTTGACAATTAATCTGGTACTGGGGTATAATAAATTAATAATGAGAAGCTTTCCTGGAGTATCTTTTAGGTGGTGGGCCTCGTGCTGTCGGAAAAAGGACTCCAAGGTTTCCTGTTTCCTACTCTAATGAGAATATCAAAGGGGGGAAGTTTTTCTCACCAACCAGGCAGGGCAATGATGATGATGTTGCTCAAGAGATAGCATTAGCTTTAACAGAGGCGTCACAGAGAGATGGTTCTCCCCAGGCTTCTATACAAAACCGAAGAAGTGAAAGTGTTACGTCGTCACCCTCTCGGGATGCTGAAATGAAAGTAACTGATGTAAATTCTGTTTACCACTTTTGGGATATTCCTTTAATAAATTGTTTCATTGATCTTGTAGCTTTTCTTGGTGTAGAGGGCTGAACTGAGAATGGCCAATGCAAAGAATGTGGAAAGTGATATGGATGATGAGGACTTAGAAGGGAGTATGGAAGCTGATACTGGTGATTTATCCAGGCATAGGCCTTATGTCAAGCAAAATGGGCGAGTTGGTACAATGATAAATAAAGGAAGGAGTATTGATAGGAAGAAATTAGATGTTGACGACAACAGTGATAATCATTTGGATGACATAAGGGAAGCATGTAGTGGGACAGAAGAAGGTCAAAGATTGGGTGCAGCAAGAGGAAAGATGAAGACAGATGCAAGAATTTTTGGATCCTCTCCCCAAGGTTTAAAGAAAAAGAGTAAAAAGATTCTTTTCAGAAGAGGTATGCAACTTTTGTACAAGTATTTGCTTAAAAGATATTAGTTTTTGTTCCTGTTTATTTTCTTAGTTATATTTACTGATTTCCTGCTAGTGTTCCCCCCCTCCATTTTTCTTATCTTGTGAAATAGCAATGCTTTTACTGGTTTCACGTACTACAGTTCAGTTTCTTCGACAGAACTGAGAAACAAAACTGGCAGCTATCCAAACTTGTCGCTACTTTTTCCCTACTAGATCATTCTTTGTCATGGCCAATTTCACAGTTCCATATGAAAGTGGGAAGTCATAATTTCTAGGGCTGTTCAGACAATGGGCCCATGGTTTGGGTGCATGGGCTTTATGTAGAAATCTTTAGTCTATGAAGCCAATTCGTAGGGAATTAAATGTTGCATAATTTCCTAAAAATGTGAGCTGTTTTGGCTTTTCATGAAGTACGTTTGCCAACTTTCAGTTTTGGTTTTTGTTTTACAGCACACATTATATTAAAATCAACCTTTCTGTCTGTTTCAGTGTGCAACTGTAAGCAGGGGAGGCGAAACGAGAGAATGTAATTTTATTGAGATTGGACATAGCATAGTGAAAGTTTCATTTAGTGGAGAATCTTGGAACCTGAGAAGCATTTTTTCCCTCGTAGAATACAGTTCCTGTTTATTTTGTTGAAACTTTTCTTTGTATCATCGCCAAATTTTTTTTCTTGTTATTTTGCCGTACTATATCCTGCTGTTCATGTTTTTTCTTTATTGTAATCAGATTTGCATACTTAGATCTATGGATCCTCTATGCCTTAGTTGCCATTACCTATGTAGTTAATCTAGATATTTCTCTGTACAGATGAAGCTCCTGCTTTTGATGCCTTGCAAACTTTGGCGGATTTGTCTTTGATGATGCCAGCAGAAGGAAATGAAAACGGTAATGCCATTTTTAAATATTATTTTTGGAGGGTAGAACTTTGGCCATGACTTAATACCGTTCATTTTCTTATTGGTGTTAATAATTACTAAATTGAGTAAAGATATGCATTTTAATTTGCCATACCTGGCCTCTTTTTGTCTGCATTAAGTTGTGTATTTAGAAAGTTCTTTAAGTTAAAATATGACATTTTGTTTTCCCTCTAATTCTATAAAAATGGACTTATTGATTTAACTTTGTGTTCCCTTTAATTATTATACAAAGTGTTAAACTAATCATAGTAAGTGTACCCCAGCAAAATGGAAACATAAAGTCTTAATAAGGGTAACGTCCCCTACTTCATATCGGAAGTTAGAGGAATTGGGTTGGGACTCGGATTATAAGCATGAGCCTCGTCAATTCGGGATTATCTATTTGGCAAAGCAAGGAAGGTCGTGAAGTACTCCCTTTGTCCCAATTTACTTGTCACCTTTGGGAGATTCATGGAGATTAAAAAAGTCACTAAATTGGTTTGAATTATTGGATGAAATGACCAAAAAAACCATCTTGATACTTGAAAACATAATTAATATTGTTTCAGTGAATTAATAAAGGGTAGGAATGGAAAAAACTGAATAATTGCTTTCTTGATTTGGTAAATTG
Organism: Vinca minor; assembly: GCA_026122235.1. Classification (NCBI taxonomy): domain Eukaryota; kingdom Viridiplantae; phylum Streptophyta; class Magnoliopsida; order Gentianales; family Apocynaceae; genus Vinca; species Vinca minor. Next base: position 724,927 of record JAOCZM010000248.1, read on the forward strand.
ACAAGTAATTTGGGACAAAAAAAGGCTTGAAAAGTTCCAAGTAATTTAGGACAGAGGTAGTAGTTGCCTGAGGGTGATTCCAGGCCCATGTCTTGCGTTTCAAGCTTGCGGGCTACAGGCTGAGGGTGAGACGGTATCAAAGCGGGAAACTAGTAGGAAGTACAGGAACTAAGGGCTAAATCATGCTGGGGATTTTCTCTAGAATCAGACTGGCCTAGTTTTTTTTCGTGAGCTTTGGATTTTATCTAGAACTAAGTGATTCAAGGGGGGTTGACACCTCAGATCCCACATCCGATGTGGGAGGAATTGTTAATTGGAATATAAGCATGAGCCTAGATAATCATCCATTGTCAGATGGTTGCCAAGTAATTAACTGTGGGTACTTCCAGGCTCATGATTCCCATTTACAGGCCCATCCGTGACTATTAGTCAGAAATCATTGTATTGTTTTCCTTCTTTCTTGTATTTCTCTGCTTTTGGGTTCTTTTTATAGGTAGGATCTCTGTGATTCTTACTTTGAAGATGTAGTGCAAATGCTAGTCTATGGAAGTGGGGCTATACATGTGATGATTTACATGGATATCATTAGGGCGGCTGTAGTTCATGACTCTGGCAACTTATTGTGTATCTCTTGTGGAAAAAGGAACTAAAGTATGGCCTTGGATACTATAGAAGTGAAAAAAGTAAAAACAACATATGTTGTCTATGTTTCAAGTTTGTATGTCTTTAATTGTTTTACTTTACTTCTGCAACCCATTTTACTGACTACCAAAATGACCTTAATGTTAGAGTCGTAGAACGTAGAAGATACTAGTATTAAAACAACCTAAAGTAAGCGCGCCTAGGTGTAATATCTAACCTCACTGGGCCTGCGTATTCATTTTTCTTTTGTATTTTGCAAGTTACGTTTTCTTACGAGTGCTTGCTGTATCAACTTGGCTAAGGGCTTTTCCCCTTCTTTAAGGTCAGTTATTGAAGGAAATTAAATTTTCTTCCCCATTTTGCTCTGGTTGGTGGGTTGTATACGGTTGAGCCCTCTGACTCAATATCAGGGCAGAGCTTTAAGTAACTGCTCCCAAAGGCATTATTGTGGGTCGAATCTGTATATGTGTATATGTTACTTCCTTTCTCCCAAATTGATACTCTCCTTAGTACTATCCCTAATTGGAAAGTTTTCAGCCACTGGAATAACATATTTTACACAAAGAGGTAATTGGTCCTGCCTTCCTTAATTCAATAAATTTCAATTGATTCACTACCTTAACATTGCTGTCACTTATCTTTGAACTTATCCTTTGACCCGGTTCTTTACTACATCTCATGACATGATTATGTGTAGTTTAGTCATAGTTTTACATGGCAATCACTAGGACTGCCGAGTTTATGTTACCTTTTCAGTTCCTCTGTAGTGACTTATTGCATCTAGAATAACAAATTAACATTTGTCTTCTTCTTTTCCTTCTTGCAGAGTCGCAGATCAAAGAAGAAAATGATGATCATGTTGATGAATCGGGATCTTTAGAAGCTATTCCTGCAGAAAATCAGAGGGACAGACGTACATCCTTAGGAGTAAAAGAGGATCGATCATCATCCAGATTTGAAGTTGTTTCTACTACGTTACCAAAATCAGGGAAAGTTTCAGACTTTGATGATACAGCTCTTCATGAAATGAAGCAGGAAGTTTACCAGTCTAAGTCTACGAGGAAGAAGCCAAAGGTAGTGGCACCTGAAGTAAGATAAAATGTCTCGTCTTTTGATCAATCACGTAACGTTACTTCTCTGGGTTTTCATGCGATTTATCATGAATAAGCATATCCTTGCAGATTCGGAAATCTGAGGTTCATCTTGATGGTCATGTTAGTGAATCTCAAGAAGCTGAGGTACTTTTTCACGTGGTTCTTTCTCCACTTTCTCTTTCTTCTTCGTCCTTTTTTTGGGGGTGGTTGGGTTAAAGAATGCTCTCAGTTTTGCTTTACTTGTTTATGGAATTTGATTGCTTCTGCCACTACGTGTATGGGAGGTCCTGATCAAATTGTCAAACTTGTGAGTTATTAAATGCTTGGTTCAATAGGTGTCCGAAAATTGAATCACTGACAGCAAAGGCTTCTTGATTTTAATGGGTGTCGAGAAGGTTGTGAAATTGTGCTCCTGATGGTAGCTTGTGCCTAATTGCTTTTCGGGAAGTTACCATAAAAGAGCATTTTATTTTACTTAATACCACATTAATGGTTGAAGTTTTGCATTTCCTGTTTGTAAAAATTGTACAACATATGTGTATATATGCTAGGTAAAGTACTCTTTACCAGATCGAGAGGTCTCGGGTTCAGTGTTCACCGTGCACTGTGCGTGTCCCCCCACAGCCCAGCCCAGCCCAAAAAAAAGTAATGTAATAATTTACCAATTTCCTTTCTCGGATTTTGGAAGTATTAATTTGTTCCCCCTATATCTGGTTGATGGTCTTGTTTCCTGATTTTCTTTCTAGTATCCTAACTTGAAATTCTTCCTGATTAGCTCCTTTAGTGCCTCGTATAGTATATTGATGTGACAGCCTCATCTTTGTTTGCTTATTTGACTTGATTTCAACCTAAAAAATTCAATCCAAGTAACTGGAAGCTGCTTTCCTGCAGGCTAGAGATGTAGGGAAGATGAGTAAGACTAACAGATCATCTCAAAGTACCTCACCTAAACTGATACAAAGTGCAGAACATTCTTCAAGCACTGATCCAAGAAGAGAAGGAAGCGATTCAGCTCAATCAATGGTGCAGGTTCCTCCAGCCAAGGAAATTAGCTTACCTACGAGAGTCAGGAGCAGACGCAAGATGGACCTCAAGAAATCAAATTTACAGAAAGATTTGAAGTTTCCTGATAAAGGTTTAAATGAACGATCCAATGCTCCTGCTTCTTTGCTTCATGATACAGAATCTACTCTTAAGGTAAAGGTACTTTCAACTACGGCCACATTCTCGTAGACATTGACCTCAATGGTTTAATAATTAGCTCATTGTGTCAATATCTCTGGCAGGAATTTTTTTCTAATTGCTTGTCAAATCACCGATTGCGAAGATGGTGTACATACGAGTGGTTCTACAGTGCAATTGATTACCCTTGGTTTGCTAAAAGAGAGTTTGTGGAATATCTTTATCATGTTGGACTGGGACACGTTCCAAGATTAACTCGTGTCGAGTGGGGTGTCATAAGAAGGTACTTGCCTTGCTTGCATGTGTTGTCAGTGCCAGTGTATTTATGCTGATTCTGTATTAAAAGAAGTAATGATTATAGGAAAAAATCATAATTCATTTCCGAACTCTTATGTTATGCAGTTCTCTCGGAAAACCTCGGCGGTTTTCCCAACAGTTTCTCAAGGAAGAAAAGAAGAAGCTTAACCAGTATCGAGATTCAGTGAGAAAGCACTACACTGATCTTCGACAAGGTACCCAGGAAGGGCTTCCAACTGACCTTGCAAGGCCTGTATCAGTTGGACAGCATGTTGTAGCTATGCATCCAAAAACGAGAGAGATTCATGACGGAGACGTGCTAACAGTTGATCATTCCAGATGTCGGGTTCAGTTTGACCGACCAGAGCTCGGCGTTGAATTTGTCATGGTAACCACTTTGACTTGTGTCATTTCATACAATCTATTTCAAGAACCTAGCGTGCATAAAAGGTCAAGTGCTTTAGATTCTTTGCAAATTAATTCATGTGAGCCCATTATCCTCTGGGCAATCACTTTTTTTTCTTCAATATTAGTAGTTAATCGAGATGATGAGAATCATAATATTCAGAAAACAGCATGCCACTGGTAAAGACTTGAAATATTCTTGGATTCAGACAAGGGGCATCATCGGTTTCTGATATAGTGTTTTGAAGTGCTGCTTTAGGTGTCCTTAATCTGAACCATGACCTATAAAAACTGAGTATTTAACTTGTCATGGTAATCAACTAATCATGCATAAAATGTCAAATGCTAGATTCTTTGCAAATTAAAGCAAATGAGCCACTATCCCCTCCGCAATCATCTTTCAGGCTGTTGGTTGAGAATGATGAGAATCTTGAGCTGTATTTGGACTGGACTTTAGAGGCGGATTTTTTACTTGAGATTGAATTGAAATGATCAGATTCCCACCTCGGAAAGCCATGTAAAATTTCTTTTGGTTTAGAGGATTTCATAGCAATGTTGCAGAAGTCGCTAGTAGGTCGGCAGACAGGGGACTAGCGACTAGTCGGCGACCCTAAATTACAACGTAATATAAAAAATTATGTTATCATATATGTTATACTAACTTGTGTGGGAAGACATAAATATCTCATATATATTATTATTAGTGTTATAAATTTTCCCGAAATAATTCATAAGCTTTAACGGACGTTAAAAATAAAATATAAACTTATAAGGACTAAAACGTAATTTTTGAAAGTTATTTCGGACTTGAATACAAGTTATTTCTAAATTTAGGACTTGTTTGTAATATAAGTATTTTATAGGATTTATGTGATAATTATTTATATTACCATTTTAGTCCTTTATATATATATATATATATATATATATATATATATATATATATATATATATATATTCTTATCCTAAGAAGAGAAAACCCTAACCTAATTTTCTCTCCTTTCTTCTTCACTGGAGCGGCGCGTCGGCGCCCCCTCCCCTTTACTCCGCCGCTAATCGCCGATGTCGTCTCTCCCTTTCTTCTCTCTCTCCGTTCTTCTCTTCTCCGGCGTGGCTTCTCCCTTTCTTTTTCTTCTTTCTCTTCTCCTTCCTTCTATCTTCTTCTCTTCTCCTTCTCTCTTCACAGCACCTCACCGCTGCTGCAACGCCGCTGCTCCTTCCCGTCACCGTCACCGCCGCCCGTGTGCATCCACTGCACTGCAGGTATGTGGCCGATTTTGACCATTTTTTCCAATACCCGATTGTTTTACCTAATTTTTGGATTTCTAGACAGTAGGTGGCCGACTACCGACTAGTCCTCGACTAATAAGTTGACTAGACCGATTTTTACAATACTGTTTCATAGTGTGAAAAAATAGACACATTTAGTATGGTTGGCCCACTTGCGCTACTCTTCAATCCACATCAACAACCTCTTGCAGACACTTGTTGAAAGATGCTGCAACCCCTATGTTAAAGAATTAACAGCGAGCTTTAGCTTGAGCTTCCTGTAGCTTCAAATTCTGCATGAAAATTAACAGCCTTGGTGAGTTGCGTGTTTTTGGTTGCGAAATTAGTCCGTCCAAATTAATATTCTTTCTCAAGTAAAGAAATTCTGTCCAAAATCCAGTCCAATAGAGCTTTAATATTCAGAAAACTGAAAGCCACTTGAAATATTAGTAGGTTCAGTCAAGGGCTACATTTGTTTATGATATAGTGTTTTTAAGTGCTGGTCTAGGTTTACTTGATCTGAAATATTCTAGTAGAAATAACAAGCCTATGTGCTTCCTTGTGCACATTGCAACGCCTCCGTTGAACTGAAAGTATACCAGAAAATGAAAACAATATATATATATATATATATATATATATATATATATATATATATATATATTTATATATTACCCTGACTCAGGTATGGGTATCGGGTACGCGTATGTATTTAGGTGTCGAGTACTTAAGCATCTAAAACAAAGTGTTTGATCGGTATTGACCAGATCCGGTAATTATACCATACCCATGTCGTGTCGTGTCGACACGGGTATGACAGACATAAACCAAGGGTCCGGTTAACATTATACATATGTATATTGTTAACATCTATAATATATGTGTATATGCACGGTAATTATACCATACCCATGTCGTGTCGTGTCGTGTCGACACGGGTATGACAGACATAAACGAAGGGTCCGGTTAACATTATACATATGTATATTGTTAACATCTATAATATAGGTGTATATGCATAATTATAGGAATTAGATTGATTCTTTCCTTTATTTACTTTCCTATTCGGTTTTCCTAGAAGTGTATATACATGTAACACTTGTTTTATATGATATACAACTTGAGTATTCACAATTTCTAATTACTTTGTAACTTTTTATATATATATATATATATATATATATATATATATATATATATATATATATATTACATTTTAAATGTTTGCTTGATCATCCATATAGGAATCGATGTCCTAAAGATGTGGTAAACTAGGATTTCCAATCAATTCCATAAGTTATGCTTGTCAAAATTTGAGGTGGACAGGAAACAAAACATTCTTATATATACTAATATCCGACGGTGGCTCCAGTGCGGAACGGGGTGATTCCGCACGTGCGGAACTTCCCTCGTCATTTGGATTAAAATTTTGACGGTTAAGATTGATTTAAAACGAACACCTGTTCTGAGCCTCAGAACACCTGTCGTGTTTTGAACCCTCAGAACACCTGTCCTGAGACGTTCCGTACGTACTGAAAAAAGGTTTTCAGCGAAGGATCCGGACTGCTAATATCCACCATGCTGCTGACTTTAATCACTATGCTTCTTGAGAAAGGCTGTCTTCTTTTTTGCTTTAGCTCGTCTCACAGACAAACTAACCTTAGAAGGTTAGAGGTCTTAGTTAATTCTTTTCCCATTGATGGTCTTTCATTTACTTTAAATGAGTGAACTCTTAAATGTGTGTGTTGGGGGGGGTAGTTTGACTTATTTCTGGAACTTCAAACTTATTTTCACATAGTTGAGCTACTTGTATTCAATTTACTAATTATGGGATATCAAAAGCCAACTTATACACTTTTGCAAGAGAGTTTTATCATTTTTCTCGATATCATTATATGGCATTCGTCAAACTAACTTCAGGGTTTGACACTACAATTAATGTGTTATATTATGTTTCTACCTAGGGTTTTACGGTGGATATTGTGGATTTTCTGTGTTATGTGCCTTTTTTCCTCTCTGCCCTTTGTTAGTTGTTTGTGGCGACCATCTTTCTAAATTGTCACTATTTAACCTTTTATTTCCCCTAGGATATCGAATGCATGCCCTTAAATCCGTTGGAAAATATACCAACCTTTCTAGCAAGACACATTGCAGCTAATAGGTATTTTGAGAACTTCAACGAGCTTGGGCTGGCTGAGCGTGCTAAAGTATCCCCATGTGGCAAAATGGAGAATTTCAATGGTCTCAGTGATTCGTCTCCGTCAACTTATCCCATCACCGATCTTTTAAAGCAAAAAAAGGTTTGTTATATTTTCTTATGTTAATTTATGTATTTATTTATTTGTTCATTTATTTATACATTATTATTTGGTATGAATATGTTTTGTAATGTTCTCTTGTGCTCTACCAATGCTCTGGATGTTGAATGAAAGAAACGTGCTAATGTGCACATAAATCAAAATGGTTCTTGGATCTGCCTTATCTGATGCCTTTTGCTTTGATTTGAAGGCATGATTTTGTAGCAAACGCGATGGTATAAGAGACCATTGTTTCCGTGGTATTATGTGAGTAACCACTTTATGCACTCATTGCCAAATGTTATGTTAGTCTCCAATCCATATGTTTTAGTGGTATTCTAAGAGCAGCCACTTTGTGCATTTTTTGCCAAATATTAGGTCTGTCTCCTATCCATCTCCCGTTAATACCCCCAATTATAGGAGATTTATTGGGTTATGTTGTATATTTTCTTATGTTCATGTCATTAAGTTGATTTCTAGAGAGACTGTAGTTAATAAATTCTTTCTAGAAACTGGAGAGATACTAATACGACAACCTAGCCTTGGCTTGGTTGCATGAACCAAAGTTATCCACGATTATGTGTGGCGGTAAACAAGAATACATTCTCTTCATTTCTTTTTATTCAAAGTCCATACTCATTCAAATTTGACAAAGCCATATTACCCTTTATCACTTTAGCCAAGATCTTCCTCGGCCTCCTTGTATCTCTTATACTCTCATTATTCCTCCACCATTCAGTTCTTCTAACTGAAAAGATACTACTTACTCTGGCCGAAATTGAATATCCACTTCCTTATTCATTTGGTATATGATAGTGGACATTCAATTCCGGACGGAGAGAATAATAAATTTTGAAAACCGCAACATGTTCATGTGTAGAAGTTGGCAATCAAACTATGCATTCATCGCATTTTTTTGTTAATAAAACTTTAGGTTAATGATATTATACGTTTATTTAAGGAGTTAGAGATATTCTATCCATGCTCTAGCAAGTCGTTTATTTCCATATTTCGTTGTGATGTCCATTCTGTGGCAAGTTGTTTATTTCCATATTTCATTGTGATGTTTACCATAATACTACATTTGTCCCGTAAAGATGTGCTCACTTTCCTTTTCCTTCCGTCCCAAAATGATGCACTTCTTTCTATTTGTGAAGAGTGGTTTGGTTAAAATTTCATTTTCACGTATGCCCTTAATTAATGCTCGTCTTTTCAAGAATATTTAATTGTAAGTCATACAAAATTGTAACTTTCAAACTTTATTTTACACTAACTGTGAGCCCTGCGCGTTGCACAATTTTTCTTGCTAAATTTCAAAAGACATTATATAAATAATTTAAATTAAAGTAAAGTTTTCATATAAGGTCAACAAATATGTTTCAAGTTCATCAATTTTTTATGTGAAGTGACTTTTAATAGATCTAATCATATTTAGGCGACAAATACATGTTAACTACTTGATCATTGATAATATCTTAAAGAAAAATAAGATTATTACTCTGTTATAATAATGTAAAAAATACCAGAAGAAAGAAAACAATCCCTGAAAATCATGCTAAATGTCAAGTTGATTATAGTTTTTTTTCTCGATGATAGGTGAAATAAAAAAAACAAAGAGCTAAAAATGTTAAATAGGAATTTTACCTGCAAATGATTCAAGTTTGTCTTTCACTTGGAACTTTGACTCACTTGTTCGATGGACTATTTTTCGGAAACACTATTTTTTAACACAATATTTTCCTATAAATTTCATAAAAGATGTATTAAAAACAATTGAAAAGAAATAGATTTCAATCATACCAATTCCCTTGTCACTTATACTGATCGAAGTAAGTTGTATCGATGTCAAATATTCTTAAATTTGGTAAGATCAGAGATTCTTCTGCATATTGGTGAGAGGAATTGGTTCACATTTGGATTTATAGTGGAAATGGAAGACCTTTAGAATAATATTAAATAGTTAAAGATATTTATAACATCATAGGATCTTAAAAGGTGATAAAAATTAATGAGTTAAAAAGGTTATGAAGCCTAAGAGTTTCATAATGAGATCCATTAAATATATACTATATAATCATAATCTATTCCAATTCTCTAAAATTAATAGCATTAACTAAAGTTATTTACTTGATCGCTTAAAATAATTGTATTTCTTAGCTATATATATATATATATATATAGCTTATGAGCAATAACTAAATTACTATGACTAAATATTGAGTTCCATAACTATCTAAAAGTTCAATTTATGTTATTAGCTAATGAGGCATTGCATTTTAGAGAGTAATCAATGCTTACATTGTTACATGTAAGCTTTTTATTGAACCATTAATCTATAGAATATCAAATGTCACACAACCTTCTACCCCAACTTGGAGAATAACATTTGTATCCTTTCTGAAAACGAGACTATCCTAAGAAGATACACTTAAGCGACTTAGCAGATAACTTATCCCTTTCTGATGTAGTATCTCGTACAAAACAAAGACTCCTGAAAATGCGGAGAGGAAGTTTGAATGGTTCATCAAGTGGAAAAAGAAGAGAATAGGAACCTTGGGAATGAACGAGGATGGCATTTGATTGATGAGATGACAAGCAATCAGTACATCATCACTCCAAAATCGTAATTGGATATTGTTGTGTATCATCATGGTGCGTGCAATGTTATCAAATGGCGGGTATGGCGTTGCGGAATTTTGAGCCACCGCAATACGCATTGCGTTATAACCTCTAATATAGCGGTGTCCGCCTTTCAACGTTTCGCGGGTGTTATGGCGGTTATGTTATGGCGTTTCATGGCGGGCATAGCGGTATAGCAGGCCTTTTTTGTTTTTTTTTAAATGGGCTTGGGTTTATTTTTGGTTACACATCTCATTATTACCCTATTATAATATATTTACCTAATCTAATCAACATAATCAACTCTTGCCGTCTCTGCACTCTGCATCCTGCAACAGGTACGTCCTCATCTTCCATCTCCTGTCTATGTAATCTTTCTTCTACTCTCTCTTCTCTCTTTTTTTTTCTCCATCTTCCTCTCTCTTCTCTCTTTTTTTATACACTGTTTTGATTTTTTTTTTAATTTCTGTTTTTTTTGCCGCTCAAAATAGTGACAAACTTTGGGATTTGCGTAAGAAGGAGAGGATGATTGGATTTCTCGAATTTTCTTATTTTGTTTTGGTTATCGTTTTTTATTGTGTTGGGAGACTTTTGAGTTATGCATTCTTGTTATGTTATGAGTGATGACAAACGAGATATGCTAGTTAATGGTTGATTAATGAATTTTGAGTTATTTGTTCGATTCATGTTGTTTTTTTTTGCTTTTTATTTAGATTATGCATTGTATTATATATATTTTGTATTATTTTATTGTGCCCGCTATTTAAGGTTATAGCGCCCGCTATAACGTTATGACATTTTTTTTGTCTGCCGCCATGATCCGCCATCCGCGATTGACAACACTGGGTGCGTGCAACCTCAAGAAGATGCCGATTTTTACGTTCCGCTACCCCGTTTTGAGGAGGTGTATCAAGACATGAAGATTCATGAAGGATGCCTTTTTAATCTAGAAAAGAAGAGAAGGGAGTGGAAAAATATTCACGGGCATTATCACTTCGTAAGGTTTTAATGGACAACCCAAATTGATTTTTCACCTCAACCATTTTTTTTTTTTAATAGAAAAAATGGTGAACACTACAGAGCGAGTTTTCATCATTTATAACCAAGTGCATCGAGAAAAAGAATCTATAAATGTAACAAAATATCGGAATCCCATTATTGAATCAACTCGACTATGAACTAAAAGAAAAAGAGATGCAGCTCTTTTATTGACTCTAGCTGGATAGGAATTTCGGGAAAGTTTCCCAAGCTGACATGATTCACATTCTAAGACATTTAATTTGGAGAGGCTTGGAACGAGTTGTCGTAACTTTGAAAGATTAGGATGACCATAGCGATTATGTAAGAGTGAAGGAGGATCTGTAATAGAAGGACAAACAGTAAGAGATGACGTGAATAGAAGGTGGTAGAGTCTTTGAGATTCACGCCCGGTGCCAATCGTCTGCCATGTACTCCGGTCATGTACCTCAACAGTGTTAGAAGAGAAAGTGACAGAACAATTTAGAGACCGAGTTAATTGATGAATCGAAATCAAATTGAACGGACATTTGGGCTTGATGTGAGAGCTATGCTTCTTATCTCTTGTGTATTTATAGTGTAAAGCTCCCCCTCAAGCTGGAGCATACAAATCGTAGGTTTCAAGCTTGTTGCATAAGTACTCCACTCTTGGTTCTCTAAAGGATTTAGGTAATATGCAAGTAAGTTGATCGTTGGTAGAGGTGTCAATCGAGCTATGTGTGCTGAGCTTAACATAGCTCACGCTCAGCTCACATAAAAATTGGAAAGCTCAGCTCACGCTCAACTCGGAAAAGCTCACAAACCTTGTGCTCACGCTCAGCTCACATGAGCTAAATTTATATTAGCAAAAAAAAATGAAAAGCAAAAATCCTAAGCAAGAATAATAGAATACGAGGCATGAGACTAAATTTTGATAAGAATACAAATATACATAATAACCAAAGATATGGTTTGTGAAAGAGAGAAGAAACTATGAGTTTTGCAGCCAATTTTTATAAGTTTTTTTAATTAGAAATTTAATATTATATATAATATTTATAAATTATATTATTCTTATTCGGATGCGAGCTTTAACCGGGCTGAGCCGGGTCAAGCTCACGCTCGGCCCACATAAAATTCGATCTATGTGAATCGGGTTCGGGCCTGCCCCAACTTGATGACACCCCTAATCGTGTGTACCAACAAGTGACATGACACTATTTTTGAGATTAACTTTTCTCGCACGAAGTGACAATCAATTTCAATGTGTTTGGTTCTCTCATTAAAACCAGAGTAGAGGCAATATGTAAAGCAGTTTGGTTGTCACACACTAATTGCATGGAAGACATGCCGCAAAATTTCAATTCAATAAGTAATTGCATTTTAGTAGGGTACAAACCCTTTAATTACAACTCAAGAGTCATTAAAACATTTTTAAATTGAGCCAAATAGTCAAAATCCATCAATTAGACAAAACATGGATTTTTGTCTTGAAGCTATATGTCCTCCCAAGTATTTATTTTCTCCTTCCTCTTGAGCCTTCTTGTTCTTCCGTAGACTTTCATTGTAGTCATGCCTTGATTCCTGTCACTTAAACTCAATGCAACAGGAGCCTCAGTATGTGCTACGGATGCAGTTGTTTTTCTCATTTCCCAAAACTTTAGAAACTCCACCATAAATTCTTTCTCCAGAATGTTGTTCGATGCCATTGTTGATAAAAAGAATACGGATCTGATTTGAGAAGAAGAGAAATAATGTTTGATCGGAATGAACTTCGATCACATATATACCAGAAACTTCGGGCTGTAGAGAGAAAACCGGAATGAACTTCGGCTTCTTTTTCTTAGGAGTAACTTGAATCAATATCCTCTCTCCCCTAGCTCTGATACCATGTAGAAAGTAAGACTAGAGAGAGAGAGAGTAGAATTGAGAATGTTTGCTTCTCATCTCTTGTGTATTTATAGGGTAAGACATACCATAATTACAATCACTCCCAAAGATCATGGGAATATCCCTAATTGCTAAATCCCACTACATAAGCTATAACAATAAGTCTCACTAATTATGGTTGTACACCATCATCAGCAATCAATATGGAATTTCCACTAGAGAGAGAAAGTTACAGAACTTTGGCATCTAAAACCAAAGTGCTTTCCGCAGATCTAGACCATTTCTTTTGATTTCTTGCTTAAATATTTTGCCCAATTGATGCGGATTCCACTGGGTCTTACTCCTGTCCAGGAAATTTGCTATCTTTGGCCCATTAAACGGTGTTCTTGGAGCTTTCGCTGCTTCTATTCTCGGAGTTACTGTTCACCCGAACAACACTTTTCCAGATTTGAGCAGCAGGGGGGTCCTTTGCTTGGTAGGTTTCTGCCTGAAAGCTTTTATGGACTGATATTACACTTTTTTTTTGTTGTATCCTAGACTGATTCTGAGTCAATGGCCAAGAACAAAAAACCAAAGAACAAGGGAGGAAAGTTTCGTGAAGAAATTCAAGAAGGGCTATGTCAGGTTACTACCATTGTAGGAAAATCTGCTGCTGATGGTGCTGATCAGCCAGCTGTGGATTATGAGGAGGATGAGCAAATATCTGTTGAAAAAGTTGATGAGGTCCAAACAGACTCTCAACCCCCTAAAACCTCTTGGGCCAACCTCTTCAAGGGCAATAGAGTCCTGGTCAATGGACTGAAACTAAGGAAAATTATGCCTTTGCAGCCAAGATACTACCGGAAGATGTGGACGGCTTGGAGGAGAAATAGGGCTTTTGCTTGGTAGGTTTATTTGCAGGAAGATTCCCAGGCATCTTTGCCATACGCGAAGTGATCAAAACTTGGCAAACTCCTACTAAATTCTTCCTCCACAATAGTGGGTGGATTATATTCAAGTTCAATAGCAATGAGGAAAGGGAGAATGTTTTGAATGGGAAGCCATATGTGGCCTTTGGAAGACAATTACTCCTCAAAACAATGCCACAAGATTTCGATTTTTCCTTAGAAGAAGTAGCAACCATGCCCCTATGGGTTACTTTTCCGGGTTTACCACTCTTTCTTTGGAATGAGAATTCTCTTAGTAAGGTGGCATCGCTTATAGGTAATCCATTGTTCACTGATGGGATGATAGCAAATAGGGAGCGGCCAGGCTATACTCGGGCTCTTGTGGAAGTTAATGTTTCAGAGGAGATTGTATATGAGGTAGAACTGGAGATGCCTTCAGGAAAGATTAAGAAGCAAAAGATTTGCTATGAGTTCATACCTAAGCTTTGCAAGACATGTCACTCCTTTGGACATGATGATGAGGTGTGTCAATTGGGGGAACAACGGAAAAATGGTCCACCGAAAGAGGGGTTACAACAAGAAGTTGCTTTGCCTAAGGCTCAAAATGAAGATGATATATCTAGACAAGCAGGAGCAAATCAAGGGTTAGAGGACAACAAAGGGGAATTTCTAAAGCTAGGGGTGAGAAAGCTAATAGAGGACAGTCTAGAGGAGTTTTGAGGCCTCAACATAATAAGAAAAAGTTGGATGGGGGAGTGAGTAAAGCCACTGATACAACCCCAAGTACCAGTGGTAGCAAAGAACAATTTCTTGATGTAACCACAAGAAGACCAGGTAAGGAGGTTGTGACGCATCATGATCCTATTATGAAACAACCTGGATGCATCAAGATAAAGGAACCAACATCACAAGTAGCTACAAAATTGGGTGAACTTCTTGATGTATCCACAAAAAGACCAGGAAAGGTGGGTGCTACGCATCCAGATCCTATTCTGAAACAACATGGATGCCTCAGGATAAAGGAACCAGCAGCACAGGGGGCTACAAAATTGGGGAAAGTTTATACTAAGAGACAATTGAATAAGGGCATTATGAAACAGTTGAATGCTAATGCTGGAGAGGAAGAGAAACAAACTGTTGAATATAGTCAGTTGGAATATTAGGGGCTTTAACAAGCTCCTCAAACATAATGGGGTAAAGTGTTTCATTACAAGGAAAAAAATAGATGTCATAGCAATCCTGGAAACCAAGATGGATGAGGAGAGGATTTTGACTTTTGTTAAATGCAAACTGCCGGGGTGGGCTTTTGCTAACAACTTCGACTTACATGATGGAGGCAGGATTGTGATTCTTTGGAATCAAACCTCCGCACATGTTGACATTCTATCTACTCATGTACAAGGCATCCATACTTGTGTCACTTGTAAGATATCTAATGAGTCAATTTTTGCGAGTTTTGTCTATGGCTTACACTCTATTACAAACAGAAGACCACAATGGGAGTCTTTGGTGAATTTTGGGAAGAATCTTGAGGATCCATGTATTGTGATGGGGGATTTCAACTCCCTATTGAACTATAATGAAAGACAAAATGGGACGGAGGTTTCTAATTATGAAATGAAGGATTTTGTTGAGTGCTGTGACAACTTGGGACTTGAGGAACTAGCGTCTGTTGGATGCTTCTTCACGTGGACAAACAATACGGTATGGACTAAGATTGACAGACTCTTGGCTAACCAAGCTTTTTTTGAAAGTGAACACACTATGGTAGTAGAGTTTCTACCATCGGGGTGCCTATCTGATCACTCGCCTTGTATTGCCAAATGGGGGAATCATAGTACCTTGCGAAATAAGCCTTTCAAATTTTTCAATTTGTGGATGGAACATTGTGACTTTGCTCGGATCCTAGACAATGTCTGGGGGCTAGAAGTAGAGGGGACATCACTAGTGCTGTCAAAGTGGGCCGAAGCCCGCGGACCGGCCCGCCCCGCCCCGCCGTGGACCGGGTATGGACTTAGGAAATATTGATCCGCAAAAATGCGGGCTTTTTAACCCGCGCCCGTTTAGCCCGCGGCCCGCGCGGACCGGATCCGCGGATCGCGGGCTATTTTATTTAAAAAAAAATACATATTATATATAATATTTTTGGGAAAAGTATATATATTATATATAATATGGTATATATTAGCATATTTCCTACTCGTTTGATTGTAAAAATAAAAGTATACATATTATATATAATATTTTTTGGAATAATATATATATTATATATAATATGGTATATATTAACATATTTTCTACTCGCTTGATGGTAAAAATAAAAGTATACATATTATATATAATATTTTTTGGAATAATATATATATTATATATAATATGGTATATATTAACATATTTCCTACTCACTTGATGGTAATAAAAAAAGTATACATAATAAAATAAAAGTATACATGACCTTAACTATTTTATTATTAATGGGTAAATCTTTATTTAACAAAAAAAAATTGAGCGGGCCCCGCGGACCTTGGGCAGTGCGGGTATGGGCATATGTTTCAAGGGGCCCGCAAAAATTGAGTCTAGGCCCGCCCCGCCCCGTATTGCCTTGAGCCCGCACGGGCCGGCCCGTTTCACAGTACTAGACATCACAATTCTCTCTTTCAAAAAAACTAAAGGCATTGAAAAGACCATTGAAAGAGCTGAATCGTGCACACTTCTCCCACATCTCCTCTAGATTCTTGAGAGCTAAGGAGTCTCTGGAGACTTTGCAGATTCAACTTTCTTGTGACCCTACCAATCTTGCTTTGGTCGAGAGTACAAAGGAAGCTAAAATGGAGACCACTAAACTTGGTGAGGCAGAAAAAAGTTTCTACTTGCAATTATCTAAGTCCCGATTCATGGTGGAGGGTGATAGATGCTCCAGTTACTTCCATTCTTTGGTCAAAAGAAATGCTAAGAGAAATTTCATTGCTTCAGTTAAGGATGCTAGTGGTACACTCACATCATCTCTTCAGGAAGTGGGGGATGCTTTTGTCTCCTATTACTCCAACCTTTTGGGTACTGATGGGGATAGAAGGCCTTGTGATGTCAATGTACTTTGTCAAGGGAATAAGATTTCTATAGAACAACAAGTGGCTTTGGTCGATGATGTATCGGGATGAGGAAATTAGGGAGGGCTCTGCTTTGACATCGGGGATAATAAATCACCTGAGTCCCGATGGTTACACCCAGCTTTCTTCAAGAAAAAATTGGAATATGATTCAGGGGGATCTTTTTCGATGCTTGTCATGAATTCTTTAGGAATGGTAGACTCTTGAAGCAATGGAATCACACAGTCATAACCCTTATCCCAAAGGGCTTGAATGTTAATGAACTGGGGGACTACCGACCTATCTCTTGTTGTAATGTTATCTACAAAGTGATCTCTAAAGTACTTGCTCTCTCGGCAGCCCTACCTTAGAATCATTAATTGATAAAGCGCAAAGCAGCGTTTGTCAGTGGGAGGAACGTAAATCGACAATGTTTTTCTTGCACAAGAACTCATGAGATCCTACACTAGGAAGAGAATATCCCCGAGATGCTTTATTCAAGTCGGGATCTTGTGAAGACATATGATAGTGTGGAGTGGGTGTTTCTACAAGAGGTTCTACGTGGCCTTGACTTTCCTCGGGAGTTCATTGCATGGATCATGGAAGTGTCTCCACCACATCCTACTCACTCTCCATTAATGGTGGTCTACATGGGTTCTTCAAAGGAAAAAGGGGACTAAGGCAGGGGGGACCCCTTATCCCCACTGCTTTTTGTGATATGTCTTGAATATCTTTCTAGAAAGATAATTATGGAAACGGCAAGGCCAGGATTTAACTTTCATCCAAAATGCCAAAGCTTGCGTCTTTCACACCTTGCCTTTGCATATGACCTTATTCTCTTCTCCCGGGGTGATCTCTACCCAGTCAAAGTCCTTTTGGATACCTTGGAACATTTTGAGGAGGTTTCTGGACTCCAAGTAAATGCCTCTAAATCACAAGTCTTTGTCAGAGTGATATGGTCTGGGAACTAGAGGAGATCATGGAAAACACTAACTTTCCATGTGGCAGGTTTCCATTCAGGTACTTTGGAGTACCCTGGCGGCAAAAAAAATTGGGGTGGCTTTCTATGCACCCTTGGGCGGGTAACACTCTATCCTATGCGGGGAGATTGGAATTAGTGAGGTCCGTCTTGCAAGGCGTGGAGTGCTTCTAGTCATCACAAGGTCAACGAGAGAGTTTCTTTGGGGAAGTAAGATTGGGCGTGTGTCTTGGAAGCATGCTTGCTTGCCAAAAGACGAAGGTTGGCTTTGTCTTAGAGATACCTCAAAATGGAACCTTGCACTCTTATCTAAGGTACTTTGGGATATCCACCTCAAAAAAGATTCTCTTTGGATCCAATAGGTGCACCACTAGTATCTTCGTACCTCAAGCATATGGGATAGAGGTGCGAAGGATGATTCCCCTTAATCAAGAAGATACTTAAGATCGTGGGGACCCGTTAGTGCAAAAGAAGGTGGGGCGGCTGAAGCTATTTGCATATTGAATACTTGGGACAAATGACATGGTTTGAACACAAATGCAGCATATCATTACTTAAGAGATAAAGGACAACGTATTCTATGGGACAAGGCGGTTTGGAATCGCATCAGCACTTCAAGGTACTCTTTTATCTCTTGGCTTGCTGTTTTGGGGAGATTACCGACTGGGGATAGGATGGAATACTTGGAAGTGCAAGTAACATGCCATTTGTGTAGAGGGCAACCGGAAACACATGCACACATTTTCTATGTTTGCCCTTATAGCAAAGAAGTATGGTAAAAAATTAGAGAGTGGTTGGGGATTCGAAGACAGCTTACTGTTGGGAAATAAACAACAATATTTGGGAGAGAAAACTAGATCGAAAAACAATAAAGAAAGACACAATGAATTGTTACCCAGTTCGTCAAAGAATTGACTACGTCTGGGGCACTACCAAGCCAGGATATTGCTATGTGATGAGATACAATATTAAGGTTACATAGATGGGCTATTTATAGAAAAAGAAAAACTCTGACTCCTAATTGGATTCAATTTTCAATTCCACTTGTCATTATGATGTCGTATGTGGAAGAGTCCTACTCCTTTCTTATTTCCTAATCCTTGTAGCATTAGGCTCCATAACCTAACAATATCCCCCCTGGAGACTAACTCTAATGTAACCACCTCTTCTTCAGTAATCTATAGCTGTGTAGTAGCACCAACCTCCATCTCAAACTTTAAGGCCAGTTGAAGCCACGCATAACTTCAACTTCTCTAAGGTCACAACCTTAGTCAACATATCTGCAGGATTTTCACTTCCTCGAATCTTCATAAGCTGCAAGACCTTCCTCTTTTTAACTCTGAAGACCTATTTACAATGCAGTGCCTTCTTTCCATTTGGGAGTTTAACTAGGTCCCAAGTATCATTGGACAATAGTGAATTCATCTCATCGTCCATAGCAAGCTACCACTTGCCTCCTTGATCACTTCGTATAGCCTCTGCATAACACTCGGGTTCGCCACTCTCAGTCAACGAAAGATAGCTATTATACCTTGAAGGCGAAAACCTGTCTGGTGGTCCACAATTCCGGGTGGATCTCCGCCGCTGGGTTGTTGGAGGTGGTCTTTTGTGGTTCTGCCTCAACAACCACTTGATCATTCTGAATAATCTTGCTCCCACCTGAGATCGAAATATCTAACTTGACAACTTCGGGCCTCTCAACCTGAGCCTCTGGTGCACCCAACCTGTCTTTGTACAATATCTGCTCATTGAATATGACATCTCGACTACGAATTACTTTCCGATTTTGCTCATCCCAAAATCTATAACCAAATTCGTCACCACCATATCCGATAAATGTACACTTGACAAATTTAGCATCCAACTTCCTTCTATCAGCAACATCATTCAGTTGAGGAGTTCCTCTCAGGGTCTTTTCCATACGAATAGCATTCGCAGCACAAAACTGTTTGAACTCACGGAGCTTATACTCTCCACCATTGTCTGATCTCAAACACTTTCTTGTGGAGTCATCAATGAAGGTCATGTAATATGACGCACCACCAAGAGACGTCACCGGTGCTGATCCCCATAAGTCACTATGTCCCAACTCTAACTTATGGTTTTTCAAAATTCTGCCACACTTCGAGAAACTCACCATTTTCTGTTTCCCGAAAACATAATCCTCACATAAACCGACATCAACAGTCTTGAAGTCTGGCAGTTTATCCTTCGAACACAACACTTTCATCCCATTCTCACTCATGTGGCCAATAAGACTGCCACAAAT
Source organism: Vinca minor (assembly GCA_026122235.1). NCBI lineage: Eukaryota > Viridiplantae > Streptophyta > Magnoliopsida > Gentianales > Apocynaceae > Vinca > Vinca minor. Next base: position 744,839 of record JAOCZM010000248.1, read on the forward strand.
CTGTATCACTAATTGCACCTGCAAGAGCAATACTTTCATGAGTGTTATTCTTCGAATACAACGTACCTTCCTTCTTTCCTCGAGCTACTACCATAGCTCATTTGGTTATCTTCCAAGAACCACCGCCGAATGTAAAATAATAGCCGTCATCATCCAATTGTCCAACGAAAGCAAGTTCCTCTTTAACCTAGGAACATATCTGACATTACTCAGCTGCAATACAGTTCCATGCGGTGTTTTGATCTGAACATCTCCCTTCCCCACGATTTCCAAAGGCTCATCATCAGCAAGATAAACCTTACCAAAATCACTGTAAGTGTAACATTCCATTACATCAATACTATTGCATGAATGAAACGATGCTCCAGAATCCAAAACCCACTATTCCAATCAGTGTTGCAAAAGTCGCTAGTCGCTAGTCGGTCGGCAGACAGGGGACTAGCGACTAGTCGGCCTAGTCGGGGAGTAGTCGGCGACCCTAAATTACAACGTAATTTTAAAAATTATACTATCCTAAAGTTTAGTGGACTAAAATGCGGATATTTATCCTACTATATTTCTGAAATATTTTATTTTAATCATTCTCAAATATGTTTTTTTTATATTTTTGGTCCAATTAAATATTAAAAATATAAAGTAGGCCATTTAGGACTTGTTTGTAACATAAGTATTTTATGGGATTTTATGTGCTAATAGTTTAATTACACGTTTAGTCCTGTGTATATAAAATCTTCTAGGTAGAGGAAGAAAACCACTAAAAAATCTAAAAACTTCTCCAACGGCGCCCTCCCTTCCTCCGGCCTCTTCTTCTTCTCCCGACAGCATAACCGCCACCGTCCCTCTTCTTCTCCGACAGTACAACCGCCACCGTTTCTCTCTCTCTTTCTCCCTCTTCTTCTTCGGTGTACTTGGTCAATGATGAAACCAAGGCTGGAATCTTCTTCTTCTTCGGGAAGTCGGAATCTTCTCCTTCTCCGAGACTCCGACAACCACCACCGTTCTTTGTCTCTTCTTCTCCGGTGTACACGGTATGTTTTTCTCTCTCTCTCTCTCTCTCTCTCTCTCTCTCTCTCTTTGTCTTCTCGTCGGATTTTTGACCGACTCGTCGGATTTTTGACCGACTCGTCGGAATGTTGACCGACTAGATCGGAATTTTGACCGACTAGATCGGACTTTTGACCATTTTTTTTCAAAAACCCGATTTTTTGCCCCATTTTTTGAATTTCTAGGCGGCCACCGGCCGACTACCGACTAGTCACCGGCTAATCGGCCGACTAGGCCGAGTTTTGCAACACTGATTCCAATGGACTGCTCACACTCAAAATTAATGCATCTGAGATTTCTTCCGCTCGCTGCAATTCTGTGATTTGTTATCTTCCTTCGATGGTGTTGTGCACTCTCTCTTGTAATGCCCATATTGCCCACAATTAAAACATTTAATTGTGCTTTTATCTCTCTTAGGCTTCCTGCCTCTCGACTTCGATCTAACTCGGTAGAATTTCGATCTTGATTCTGATCTGCCCCTATTTTCTGCACACTGGGCTGATCCCGAAGCTATACCCGATTCTTTCCTGCGAATTTCTTCACTAATAATCAGGTCTCTGATTTCGTCAAACCTAAGTTTCACCTTCCCTGCTGAAGCGCTAACAGAAGTAACTGTTCCACCCCAACTCTCTGGTAGAGAAGACATCAAAATTAAGGCTCGTACCTCATCTTCAAAATCAATCTCAACTGAGCTCAATTGAGCTATTATCACATTGAACTCATTGAGGTGATTGAAATCGCAGTACTTTCTGCCATCTTTAGATTAAACAGACGTCGCATCAGAAAAACCTTGTTTGCTGCTGATGGCTTCTCGTACATCTCCGATAATGTCTCCAACATCTCCTTGATAGTTTTTGCTTTGACCGTATTGAGCGCCACGTTTCTGGATAAAGACAAACGCACGGCGCTCATCGCGCTTTCCCCTGTCAAACAACTTCCAATCATCGTCTTTCATATCCTCCGGGTTTCTCACTAGAGGTTGATACAGATCTTTACCATATAAGTAATCCTCGATCTGCATCTTCCAGAACCCAAAATTTGCTCCGTCAAATTTTTCGATCGGCAATTTTCCTTCACCCATCATGTTTATTTTTGTTGCCCCTGAACCAGGCTCTGAGACCAATTGTTGGGAAATAAACAACAATATTTGGGAGAGAAAACTTGATCGAAATACAATAAAGAAAGACACAAGGAATTGTTTACCCAGTTCGTCAAATAATTGACTATGTGTGGGGGCACTACCAAACCAGGATATTACTATGTGATGAGATACATTATTAAGGTTATATAGGTGGGCTATTTATAGGAAAAGAAAAATCCTGACTCCTAATTGGATTCAATTTCCAATTCCACTTATCGTTAGGATGTCATATGTGGAAGAGTCCTACTCCTTTCTTATTTCCTAATCTTTGTAGCATTAAGCTCCATAACCTAACACTTACCACTATTGCAAGTACTACCAAATGGCTAAAGAAAGAGGCTAGAGGGAATTCCTGAATTCACCAAAGGAAGAAGGCGGCTTTCACTAGTACTATCTATCACATTTGGACCGAAAGAAACAGAAGAATTTTTGAACAAGTTGAAACTCAAGCAGATCATCTAGTGAATAGGATCAAAACAAATGTATACAGGGTTACTTTTGCTTTGTATCCCCATGTTTTGGACCCTATGTCTAGTTAGGATGAGGATTTGGTCGAGCCATTGGATTAGACATCCTTTTTGTAAAGTGGCTGACACTTGATTGTATAGCTATATGCTTTTGATCAATATATATATATATATATATATATATATATATATATATATATATATATATATATATATATATATATATATATTTACATTTTGATAAAAAAAATCAACATTATGGAAATCCTCCCTTGGTTCTTTTGCATGTTTGTGACTTTTGAGCTTCGAGAAGCCTCAACTTGATGATTTCTTCCTTTTATCAATCCTTGGGATGCCCTAAGACTTCAACTCTTCATCTTTGCACCATTCTCCTTGGTTTCTCTTTTTAGTTTATGACTTCAAAGCTTTACCTTGAAGTTGTGCAGTTGGGTTCTTATCCGACTATCAAATTGATTAAGCAAATTATATAAATCTGTATTTGGTACATTGTTTTCTTTATATGGATATCTTTACTCACTAGGTCAACAATTTATATACTATCTTGCTATTCATTTTTATAGAAGAAAGGATAGAGAAGTTAACTATGTTATGTATGCCTGTTATTCTCTAGGTGGTCCCTGAAGATGCTAATATGCAAGCTAGGATCATACCAACAGAAGCGTCTGCCTACCAACAAGTACCTTATCCTCAGCTTTGTGCATCAGCTCAAATCCAAGCAAAGGAAGCTGATATTCAAGCCCTTGCTGAACTGACTCATGCTCTTGACAAAAAGGTTGTCAGCATGTGTTTTCTGTTTGAAATAATACGTTTTGCATGTCATGCTGTGGCATTATATTCTTCGAGTCATCAATATCCATTTTCTTTCTTTCTTTTGATTCTTTGTCTTTTATCATTCAGTTTTCCAGCGAGCTGTCATACAATTCTTTCTCTGTGAGATTGGCCTAAAAGAATGATCTAAGCTTGACTGTTTTACATATAACTTCCAGCATTACTAGATGTAAATGCATGTGTAGGATATATGCAAGCATATTTTCATTGTATTTTACATGATTGAATCTTACTTGAGGAACATTTATCTTTATTGATTTTTTGTTTCCCGATCTTTGAGACAGGAGCTGTTGCAAATTGTATTTTAATTCTATTATTTGTTTTTGGTTAATAACATATTAATAAATAACAAAAGAATAAATACTGGCAACTATTTTTTCTTCTTTTAGGAATAGCATACTTGCCTATGTTTCTCCAACTTCTGACTATAACCATATTTCAGAAAAAATGAGTCGTGGTTCTCTCAGATTGACTGCGCGGTTAAAAGTTTGGAATAAGCTGTCTTATTCCTCTTCAATAGCTGATTCTATTTATAAGTGTGCAAATGAAATCTTTATTTCAAAACTCTTACCTCCTTTTTCTGATTTACTTCGATATCTTGCCTAGCTTTGACTATTCCTTTGTAATTTTTCATCAGTTACTATGAAATAATAAAACACGCATGCCCCTGACCTGCAATAGGGGGAGTATTTAGCTTGTTACTCTTTCTCTTCTTCATTAATTTATAGTTTACAAGTTGTATACAGATGTACACTTGTGGTTCATCGTTAATGCAGAAATACAAATTGGGGCATTCCAACAAGGTCATCTCATGAGCTTAGTTGGTGTGTGCAGGAAGCTGTAGTTTTCGAGTTAAAGCATATGAACGATGATGTGGTGGATAATTGTTCTCTTAAGGAGTCCGAACTTTTTAAAAAGCAATATGCAGCCGTGCTCGTACAGTTACACGAAGTGAATGAGCAGGTATGTAGTGTTCCTGTATTTGGTTTTAACTTTGTTTCTTTTCTCTTGTTTGAAATCATTTCTTTGCTAGATGTCTACTTGAGCTTTCTTCTCCACGGCAGGTTTCTTCTTCTTTGTTTCGCTTGCGACAAAGAAATACATATCAAGGGACCAATATTTCACTTCCATGGACAAGGACAATTGCCAATTTTGGGGAACACTTGAACTCTTTGGATCGTTCTGCCTGTCAACCTCACGAGTCAAGGGCACATGTCAACGAAATTATTGAGGACTCAAAAGCGAAAAGCAAAGGCGATGGTGGATATAGCAATACAGGTATTGAGAACCTTCTACGAATATATTTTTAATGCCCATGGCGCTATTGCGTTTTGAGGAAAAGTCTCCAGGAGCTAGATGCGCCTAAGGCGGGCCTGGTGCAGTGTTATCAATAGCGGCGCTATAGGGGAATAGTGGAGCGGCCATATGCCGCTACATACCCATCCATAGCGGAGCGCATCAGTGTTGCGAGAATAGAGTCCGCTATTGCGGCTAAAATAGCAAGAATAGTGGCGCAATAACATCGCTATTTGGATAAGAGCTTAAAAAACCCCCATTTTTAGTAAAACACTTGTGCGTGAATTGGGGATTTCTTGAATTTAATGTCTTTGGTTATGTTTTTTTTTTTCCTTGGATTTAATGACTTACGTTATGTTTTTTATGTTGGATTTAATGATTTTGGTTACGACTCTGTTTTCCTTGTTGTCTTGAATTTTTCTTAATTATTTATATTAAATTTCAAATATCGCCGCTACCCGCTATCTTGCTATAGAGTTTTTAGGTTCGACCGCTACGCGACGCTATCCGGGATTGACAATACTGACTTTGTGTAATTACTCATTTGGAGCTCAAAAAAGGAAAGAAAAACGGAATAAGACTTCTTTTACCATTAAAGAAATAAATGGTTACCTATAGAGGAAAGGAAAACATGTACTCCCTCTATATTAATACAAGTCCTTTTAGCCTCTTATTCTCTTTTCAGAATATGCCATTTTCCAACTTTCACGGACAACTAGCAACTCCTTGAAGAGGCTTGAGTCCTTTCTTCGTTGCTTCTCCCACACACTTGTACCTCGGAGATAGCACCCACCTGATCCAAAGGAAAATTCCTTGATGAATGAATGTCCCATAACACCTCAGCTAGTAGTGTCGAGTTCCACTTTGCCAAATTCTCTAGGCCAACACATTCTTTTGGTTTCCAAACATCATTCCAAGCGACTCTCTATTTCTTTGCACCCCATAAGAATTCTTTTGCTAACCTATTGATCTCATCAAGGATAGCTGTGATAACCGGGACTTTTGGAAACTATATGTATTGCATGTCATAGTTGATTCTATGTTTTATTTGTTTATATGTTATGTTTTTAGGGCGCTTTGACATGTTAAGGAAGTAGAGGGACCTAAGTGTTAATCCTATAAGTTAGTTGGTTAGTGGGTTATGTTAGAGGGGAGTTATGATGGTTATAAGGGTGGTCTTTGTTGGCGTTTCATTTGAGAGAAAGAAAGAAAAGGTAGAGAAAAGAAAAAAAAGAAAAATCTGGAAAAACAGAGTGGATGTGAAAGATTACTTGATTGAGTTAGCAAACGGAGTCTGATCGGTGCGATTTTCGTTGCGTTAGAAAGAGGACTGGTAAGGCTACATTCTGGACAGTGGGATCGTTATTTCAACGCCCGAGTTAGGAGAATGTGACTTCGGAAGTAGGATGTAAAATTTGGGAAATTCTGGTTTCGTGTTATCTTTGAAGAATTGTTTAAGCATCTAAGGTAAGGATCTTACACATTTGAATTTCTGTCCTAAAAGCATTAACTGAGTATTTACGATGAAATGATTTAGACATGTTTTATTGCATTAAAAATGGATGAAGCTTCAAATCTTATTTGCATTTTTGTGTGGTTGATCGCCGTGTCAATTTGCGTATGATATATGTCATGGTTGTGTGTGATTTGATAGTCTCCCCAATCTATAGATCTTGTCTAGGAACGACTTCCTACTTTATATCAGGATCTTCCCCGAACAAGCGATACCGACTCATTGCTACTGACTACGATCATCGATCATCGATCATCGACTTCGATTCATTGTTATCGACTACGATCTCGACTAATGTTATGTACGATGCACTGATCCGTATTGTACCACTGGCCTTCCCTAACTGGGCTAATAGTTTGGGGACTGTTAGTAGTTGCTTTGGAGTCGGGATTAGATGATTGAACTCGGTTGTATGGAATTGTGTGTGTCTTGCATGAACCATACTCTTAATGTCTAATGTACTGTTATGAGTGAATCATGATGCTCGTAGCACGTTTTTCGATGTATGAGTATTTGATACGCAGAGTATGGTTTATTACTTTGGTTGTTCTTGTTTTGGTCATATTGGTATGTGAAAGTTGGTCAAAATGTGTCATTTTGGGCTGAGACTTTTGTGGATTTCAGAAAATTATATTTCCTTTGTTAAAATGCACCGACTGTTAAGAGCCTCGGTTGATCGGACGACCAAACAGATTATTCGGAGCAGAGTACTGGGGCTTCCCGAATCCCGGACGAGCTCTGGTCGACCGGAGGCAACTTGAGATCGTCCGGGGCTTGACGGACGATTTGTCCGGAGGATCACATTTTTCGGGGCTTCGTCAGAGGTCATTGTTTGGTCCGTTTTGAACTGTTTTTCGTTCTATTTTCAAGGCTAAGTCTTTTATAAGTTATGTAAAGTACATTCTATGTGTTTTGAAGGTTATTTCAAGTCAAGTAAAGTTATGTTATGTTTTGGGAAAGTCGGGAAACGTTTTGAGTCCTATTTGATACTTCATCCCAAGGGTGTTTGATTCTTTATGTGCTAGTATTATAGCTCATTCCTTATCCTCTTTTGCAGATTATGATGTTGATGATACCTGAGTTGAGGAATGACTTATGTAATTTATGTAATAGCTCAGTTTAGTTTCCAGTAATGTTGAACACTTATGTTTCTGTTTTATGTAAGAACAAGTTTGTATTTTGAAATATTTAGTATGATGTAAAACCTTAAGTTCCCTTTTAAGTTTATGAAGTTATTTAGGATTTAGTCCTTTTGTTTTGGTTCGATGTCTCATTGGTAGATCCTCATTGTCAGGTCAACTCCAGGTTATGGGGTGTGACAATAGCAACCAGAGTTGGAAAAATGGAGAGCCAAAAATATTTCACACCTTGTAGCAATGACCTCGCCAATTCGAAACGCCCTGCATAAGAAAGTGTACAAGTGGACCACAATGTAGTCTCTAATCTTTGAAAAAAGGGGATCATAGAAAGATACCATTAATTCCCCGTTAGTTAATGGAACACTAAGATGGAGGAAATGAAAGCTTCCAAATGAGAAATGTTTTCGGTGACGGATGATTTCCGAGTCATCTCCCCTAATGCATTCACCCTAAGCCTCAAACCTTTGCAAAATGTTCCAGGATTCCATAAGAATGCTAACAAACCCACATTGCCCTTTTAGACAGAAGAACCAAGTCTTTGGAAAGGCAATGTGTCAAATTTCCAAGGTGCCACATTTAGGATGAAAGTTGAAGTCCGAGTTCAAGGTTGCTATAGTGAGTTTCCGGGAAAAGTACTCAAGACATATGATGAAAGAAAGGGGGAGAAAATGTCTCCTTGTCTAAGACCCTTGTTCCTTTTGGTGAAGTCACGTGAAGCACCATTAAGAGAAACCGAGAATGTAGTAGTGACATATTGCCCAATCCAAATGATAAAGGGCAAAGGAAATTTAGAGCATCCAAAACCTCCGAAAGAAACGTCTATTCCACACAAATTTTTCTTAGGTTCACTTGAATAAGACATCTAGGTGAGATCATCTTCCCTCATAGGATTTCAAAATTTCTTGGGCAAGAAACACGTTCTCACTAAGAAGTCCCCCCCCCCTCTCCAAAACAAGTCTTTTTTCTCCTTCCCTATGATGAAATCAAGTACATGAGCCAATCATGCAGACTTGCAGTGAGAACCTCTTGCTTCTTCCCTATGATGAAACCAAGTATAGGAGCCAATCTTGCAGTGAGAACCTTGTATGTGACATCACATAATAAGATAGGCCAGACGTCACCTAAATCCAATGCATGATTACTCTTGGCCCTTGGAAATCAAAGGAATGACCGTATGGTTCAATTGCTTCAAGAGTCTACGGGAACGAAAGAACTCAAGACAAGCTTCGGTTAGATCCTCCCCCACATTACTCCAAGACTTTCTGAAGAAAGTCGCATTGAAACCATCTGGACTGGGTACCTTGTTGTCCCCAATGTCAAACAATGCCCTCTTGATTTCCTCGAGTGTGACTTCCTTGACCAAATTTTCGCCGTATTTCAAGAAAACTGTCACTCCACTTGTCATACTGCTATTATCCCATGGTACCAAGAATCCCTTTTGTAGTACGAAACAAAAGCCTCCGTCACCTCAACAGTAGAGGAGGTGAATTGGCCATTTTTGTCTTTTACGGTTGCAATAAAGTTCATTTTTTTGTTCCTCTTAACAATTACATGAAAGAACTTAAGAGTTTCGGTCACCTTGCAAGATGTACTTCGCATTTGCCAATTGAACATAGAATGTTCTCTCCGCCTCACCTAGGTTTGATGCCTTTTTCCTTGCCAATTCCACTTGCAAATATTCTTGTTCTTTCTTTTCCTTGAGAGCTCTTTGTGAAATGTGAGAGTAGTGAATTTTGTTGAGGTGCTTGAGAGGTTTCTAAAATCCTTGGAGCCTTTTCACCAAGTAAAATTGTGCGGTACTGTAACAAAGTAATTAGGAATTGTGAATACTCAAGTTGTATTTCATATAGAACAACTGTTATATATATATATATATATACACACACACACACACTCCTAAGAAAACCGAATAAGAAAGTAAATAAAGGAAAGAATCGAGTAAGGATCAATCAATTCCTGGAATCAATCTAATTAATCTAATTCCTATAGTGCATATAGAACAACTGTTACATATATATATACTCTTAGAAAAATCGAATAGGAAAGAATCAATAAGGATCAATCAATTCCTAGAATCAATCATAGAATCAATCTAATTAATCTAATTCCTATAATTGTGTATATACGCCGATACAACATGTGTTAAATGTGCTAATAATGTTAACACTCCCCCTTAAAGTGGAGCATAGATGTTGATCATGCCCAACTTGCTACAAAGATAATTGACTTGAACTCCATTTAAAGCCTTTGTGAGAAGGTCACCCAATTGTTCTCCAGCCTTCACATAACCAGTAGAAATGAAACCATCTTTTATTTTGTCACGTATAAAATGACAATCTAACTCAATGTGTTTGGTCCGCTCATGAAAAACTGGATTAGAAGCAATGTGAAGGGCTGCTTGATTATAACAATACAACTTTGCTGGAATAGAAACTTTAAGGCCAATTTCAACAAAGAGCTGGTATATCCACATAATTTCAACAACGAGAGTTGGTTCAGGTATGGATGTGGAAAGATAGACAATGTCAGGTTCACATTCAGATTCACAGTCAGGTCCTGGTTCAGATACTAACGGAATAGGAGTACTGGTATAAACTAACAAATCATCATTCTCCCCTTACAAGTTGAAACGAAAGAAGAAAAGAAAGACGTGTCTTCTAGAAAGGTAACCTCTGTGGAGACCATGTATTTGTCTAGACTTGGGCAATAACACCTATACCCTTTTTGATGACGAGAGTATCCTAGGAAGACACTTTAAGGACTTGGGGTCTAATTTATTGACAGAGGGACGAACATCTCGTACAAAGCAAGTACTCCCAAAGATTTTAGGGTCAATGAGATATAATGGCTTTGTCGGAAAAAGAGTATGAAAAGGAGTCTCATCCTAAAGAACTGATGACGACATACAATTAATTAGAAAACATGTTGTTGACACTGCATCAGCCCAAAAAGATTTAGGAACATTCATCTGAAACAAAGGATCTCTTGCAGTCTCAAGAAGATGCCTATTTTTGCGTTATACTACCCCATTTTGAGATGGTTTATAACCACATAAAGTTTGGTGAATAATGCCATTTTGTGTCATAAAGGTTTGAAATGCTACTGACAAATATTCTTTTGTATTATCACTCCTTAATGTACGAATAGAGACATTGAACTGAGTTTTAATTTCAGCATAAAAAGACAAAATATAGAGAACAACTTGGAACGATTTTTCTTAAAAAATAACCAAGTCATACGAGAATATTCATCAACAAAGGTAAAAAAATATCTGAAACCAGGTTTGGATGGGATGGGACGAGGACCCCAAACATTAGAGTGAACTAACTCAAAAGAAGAATCAACTCGTTTATTGACTCTATGACTAGAAGTAAGACGGTGATGTTTAGCAAATTAACATGACTCACAATCTAAATTGAGACCTTAGAATACCTAACATCCCATGGGGAGAAACTTGACATCCATAAAACTATCATCTTGAAGAAGGTGGTTTCGTATCACTCTATCAAGTTTTAACCAATCCGAGGTATTTGTCTAAGAAAATATAGCATCCACTTAAAGGAAGGTCTTCCATACCTAACACGTCACCACATTCCCGAAAGTTCAACACCTCATAAGCAGTAATATCAACCTCATATTGTTTCACATCAACATTAAGATATGTGAAGTCCACAAGAAGTGCCCAAGGTTCACCAACGGTGGCACCATAATTCACCAAGTTCTCCCAAAGAGGTGTCCGAGTTGAAATAGAATGAAAGTCGTTGATATAACTTAACTCACAAGAAGAGTATTGTGTGATACCTTAAAAGTCACACAAATGTGGATGACTTGTTCATGTGTGGAGATGATTTGAACATCCACGGTCTTCCACATAATGATGATCTTTCCTCCAAGATGTGTGCCAAAATTCTGATTGAAACCCCAACCATTGAACTTGCTTGCCATGCTGAAATTTAACTTTGCTTCATCTAACTTTGTTTCGAAAAGCTCTCAAACATCTACCTTATACCTTACAATGAGGTCTTGTACTCCATTGTGCTTGAGGGGAAAATTGAAGCCCCTCACATCCCAACTAATGAGATTCATGGATAGGTGTTGGCTGCCCTTCTCATATCCGTTCCATCCTCCTCATCAATAATAAAGTTACCCTTACTATTGAGAGAAAGGAGAAAGGGAGAGTAGCGGAAGACACTCCAGCGAAGCCTAAGAGTGAATGGACGTAGTAAAGGGAAATACAATTAATAAAATTCCCTTTCATCCAGTGTAGGGCGAGTGGTGGAAATCAAAATCAAAATTTTCTGTAATAGGAAGAAAATTGGACACACCCACTGGGAAAGCCATCTCGAAAGCTGTGAGTTGCCCAAAATCCCTTTGTTCTCTTGCTCGCCTTCAAATATTGAGAGAAAGGGAGAGAGGTTGTTGGTTGAAACTTAATGGAGTATAATTAAATTCTTTAAGGTTATGATATGAAAAATACCTTTGTCTCTCCCTTCCTTTTAATCTATGCTAAAATACCTAAAAACCTTTATATTACGTAACAGGGAGAGTATTAATGAATTACAGAGGAAGTTGAAAACTATTTCTCATGAAAAGCCTTATATTCAACGGATTATGCTTCAAAGGAAAATTTGTATTTCGTTCCTTTCTTTAGTATATATAAGTTTTATTTTAATTTGATTATGCAAATGATCTATTTTATTTTTATCAAAATTCACATGCTATAAATATATAATATTTTATACTGAAATTGCGTCTTGCGCCTGAAGGCTCCCGGCCCCATCTGCACCTTTGTGTGCCTTGTGGCCTTAGCAACACTGCTCCTGCTGAATTTTTGTTTCAATTTCTTTTCTGTTGTCATAGGCTAAGCAGCAGCATAAAAATTAGTTGGAAGATTTATACTCTATGAACATGACTAAGTGCGAAGTTAGAAAGTGTAGGAAGTTAAACAGAGAGAGAAAGAAGAAGAGAAGAATATTTGAGAGTGTTTTGAGTGAGAGAAATGCCTAACATGTCTTGTATATTTTTAGTATACAACTTACCTTATTTACAATGAATACTCATAATTAATTATGAAAATCCCACTGATAACCAAGTCAAGCTATACAAGAAATATAAGATACCATTAATTAATATAATCAGTAATCATTCAATCAACAGAATAATACATATACCCTAAGTTGATATGCATCCAAAGCGTAAAAGTGTGGTTTTATTTTTCGAATATGGTAGGATAAATTAGAATCAGCATTTTGGATATATTTCCAAAATACCAGACACTCGGGTCCGAGTAACATAGACAGTGACAATCCAAAGTAATTATACTTGTCAAATTTGAGACTGATACTGCGATATTTTGGGTCCACAGATATTTCGGTTCTTAATGGAAAATAGCTGTGTCATAATATGATCTTCTAGAGTTCAGGCAATTGCAAATAAAGTTTTGTGGTTTTTGTTATGAGTCTGGGAGAAGCTTATGGCAAGTTTCCAATTTTTTTGGGCCATGTGGCTCGGAGTAAAGATTTTTGAAGATCAGTATATGCCTTGTGAATCACTTTGGGGTAGTGTTATTTCCTTACTCTTTGGATGACATCGTCTAATGTGTTTGGATGCATTGCTTACGATGTAATCTGTAGTTAATTTCATGAATTTCTTATCCTCTTTCTTTTGCTACTATTTTCATTACCAAAACATTCCTGTTATCCAGAATACTGATGTACAGATGTGCTCCAGAAGGACTAGTTTCCGTGTTTCCAGATTGAATTTTATTCTGTAGTTCCATCTTTGATATTAGCATGATCTCCATCAGATTGGATGACGGATTTACAGAAATGCTTGCAAAACATATGTTTGCTTGTGTTCTGATTGTACTTGGAATTATTTCAATTTAATAATCTTATTTCTTTATGAAGAGTAAGGGTGAATATGATAAAAAAATAAATAATGGGTTTGCACAAGTGACGATTCTCTAAATCATTTTGCTAGGCAATGTCATCGCTCAAGGGCAAGGAGAATACATTTGAAAAAGTTGAGGAATCTATAGATTATGTTAACGAGCAGCTTCCCTTAGATGATTCCTGCATTCCGCCCGTAAGATCATTTATTACCATTATCAGTTATTGTTTTTATAATATTTCTTAATTCATTAATCTGTGACATGTTACCTATGCAGGCACCTGATCCTAAGTCAAAAAGTGCATCAGATGGAAATGAGGCTCAAATTCCTTCAGAACTTATTACTCAATGTGTAGCCACTTTACTTATGATTCAGGTACTGCTGTCTTCATGCTGCAACTTAACTTCTCTCTCTTATTTTCTCTTTTAAAAATCTTTCTATTTGTTGTTTGTGGACAATATTGTAAAAAAAGTTGAAACTTCTTTTTTGTTCATGCTCCTATTTTCTCTTTTAAAAAAATCTCTGTGTTCAAACTTATCGCCAAGTTGAAATGGCAACAATCATGGTAAGAGGATTTTAGTCCTGGATGATAAGGTTCATCTGCATATAGTACCAACGACAATAGCTTGGTTGGCAAAGCACTCCTTAACAGACCGAGTGGTCTCAGGCTCAATGTTCATCGGACGCATGCCCGTTCCCCTTCCCATATCCCCCTCCACCCCAATAAAATTAAAAAAAATTAAAAAGAAGAAAAGTATATACTACCAACAACATTAGCATTTGATTTAGGTTTTACTGCAAAAATTTCATATTCCTAATTTGTATTTTTATAAGAGACCTGATATATCATGTTCTCAACGGTTTGTATATTAATTTTGTTCTTACGTCCTTAAAATAGAGAACGTTTTAGTACTGAGTTCTGGTACTGTTAAATATGCGAAATTAGAACAAACAGCCATCTTGGTTTCTTTTCCGGAAATTAGTGGAAATATTCAGGTAAGAGTTGAAATTTCATCTTCTACATATTGCGTTCCTTCGTTTTCTTCACCATCTAGTTTTGAAGTTAAATATGCAATGTCATGAAATTTATTTTCTAATCTTCATAAGCAAATGCTGCATTTTGAAATACATTGTTGGTATTTATGATCTATAACCAGTATTTTGAATAATTGCAGAAATGTACTGAACGGCAGTTTCCACCAGCTGATGTCGCCCAAATATTGGATTCTGCTGTTACAAACTTGAAGCCCTGCTGCTCACAAAACTTCCACATGTATGCAGAAATACAGAAGTGTATGGGAATGATTAGGAACCAAATATTGGCCCTTATACCAATCTAACGAAAAGGTTCACATTCTTGTCTAACCCAAGTAAATTATCTATGTAGATAATTATTTTTGTCTTTCTTCCTAGTATTTGGGATCTATGGTACCCTCACAATTTTGTTCCTTTATGTTGCTCAGCTTTGATGGAGAGGAATGCCTTTGTTTTTATTAAACTCTCTGCTTTAGGTTATTTGGGATTGAGAGAGTGTTGGTAGGGGTGTCAATCGAGCTATGTGAGCCGAGCTTGACATAGCTCACGCTCAACCCGGAAAAACTCACAAACTTTGAGTTCACACTCGGTTCAAATTTTAATGTGAGCTCGAGAATTTATGTTAGCAAAAAAAAATTGTAGAAACAATAGTAGAATAAATGCGCAATGAGCTCACGCTCACATTTTTAACCGAAGCTTACGCTCAGCTCACATAAAATTCGAGCTTGAATATTGAGCTCACGCTCACATTTTTTCGAGTTATGTGAGCCGGGTTTGGGTCGGCCCGAACTCGTTGACACCCCTAAGTGAAGTGTTGTTAAGAGTGTGTTGTGCATTGTAAAAATTAGCTATTGGGCCTCCATGTCCTCTCAAAACCAATTGACAATGGGATGTGTTAACCAAGTTTATCAAGATCGCAAATTTGACTCGTAACAGAAGGGGTCTAAAAAATCGTAAGCACGAGGATCGTAGCACTGATCGGAAGATCCGATAAAACTATTAAAATAATATTTCATGATAAATTTATACATCATTTTATATGCAATTGAGCAAAATATATATATATATATATATAACAATACTTCAACGGGAAAAAATAAGAACATCAATAGAACTAACAAACTGAAATTAAATCACAAACTAACAAGTGATAAACTTCAGAAGCAAAGCCAACAATTTATAAGGTATTTTACTCAAACAAATTTAATAACAAGTCTATATTTCTAATGTTCTAATCTAGCAAACCATTCAAGGCGTTATTATTATCCTTCTTCAAAAAAAAAAAAAAGGGCAAATTTGAAGATTGTACGATCTTTTATGATCCAACTCTCCAGCTATTTTTAGTGCGATTTAACTCGATTTATACCCTTTGGGTCGTAAAATCAATTTTACGATCCAACTCGCGATTTTGACAACCTTGGTGTTAACCCATGAGTTTATAAGTGATTTTGATCTTCTTTAGGCATTCGATGTGAGATATAATATTTCAAAACTCCCCCTCCCATCGAGGTGAGAGTCAATTCAAGGTCCGCCGCCCTTCTTGGGTCACACAGGGAGAGTTCAAGGACCGTCACCCTACTTAGGCCGTACGGGGACAATTAGAATTCACTTGGGTATTATGAGCCTACAAATCTCGTCTAAGGGCCCGCTCTGATACCATGTAAAAATTTGGCTATAAGTGGTGTTAACCCATGAATTTATAAGTGATTTGAATATTCCTCCGACTCAATGTGAGACTTTATATTTCAACATGCATTAACAGTGATATTGCTTGTACTCCCATTATTGTTCAATAGTTTTTGTATTAGCCCACCAATAATAAAGCAAGGAAAAAAGTTCAAATATTAAGTATAGCTATCAATTTCCGAAGTTATATGAATTCCAAATTTCGAGTATGTGGAATCTATTGTTCTTCTATATCCAATGTATTTTAGTTTGTCTTTGCGATGTTTAATTTGCTTCTGAATCAAGGCTGGCTCAATCATCTAAATTTTAAAATAAAAACTTAATTGGAGAAGGGACTTTTATGGGGATTGATAAATGAATGACAGTTTATTAAGGCAAGGACACTTTGGTTATAATATAGACGTGTTTGCCCTTCAAATAATTTATAAAATCTCTCCTGTATATCTCATTAAATTTTATTAATTTAACACACAATTTAATTAGTTTTTTGTCGACATGTCAAAATATGGTAATATTAAGATTCATTATTCGACTCATTTTGAGGTAAATGAAATTATTGGCACACAAGACATTTGTGCCAGGTTTTGGTGCACCGTCAAGAGCATCTGCACCATAATCAGGTTAAACGAATAAGTTTAGACATATGCCTATGTGTACCTCCATATGATGGTAAGATGCACGCATCGTCATTTAATTCTGATGCAATTACTTTACTGTCTTGCACAAGGTTAAGTGCATGTCGTTTTAATTAAGTAATTTATTTGTTCTATTGTTTAATAAATGTTTAACATTATAAAAGTACTAAAAATATAAATAAAAATGAAAATGAATAATTTGGAAATGGAACTCAATTTGACTCTGAGTATATGGATTTAATTATTTTTATATTAAAATTGTGAAAATTTAGGAAACTAATAAGAAAACCAAACACAATTATTAGAATAGTATGTATCATAATAATAACCATTTCAAAAAGAAATATTCATAATAACAAAACTAAAGAAACTTAAAAAGAGCCCAATCTTTTTAAAAAGAGATTTTTTTTTTTTTTATCAAAGCTATGTTGTTAGTTATTATTATTATTATTATTATTATTATTATTATTATTAAAGTAGAGTTAATAGCTATTTATATCACTAAACTATTTACGAATTTCTCTTTATAGTACTAAACTATTTTTTTATCTAAATATGTCACTAAACTATTTATGTTTATCTAAATATGTCACTCAACTATTTACGTTTATCAAAAAATATACAACCACCCATTTTTTGGCTGTTTTCCGGCCAGCACGCGAGTTGCTTCAGAACATGAACAAAGGCGAAAAGGAAAAGAAATATTGGAAACGTCGGGTCATAATGGCTTAATTTGACAGACCCATTTGCCCTTGCAACAACAAATTAAACAGTTATCGCTCGGCGTTTCCAAGATTTCTTTTCCTTTTCGTCGTTGTTCATGTTCCGAAGCAACTAACGTGACATCGCTGGCCGGAAAACACCCAAAAAATGGGTGGTTGTATATTTTTTGATAAACAAATAATTTAGTACTATAAAGAGAAATTCGTAAATAGTTTAGTGTTATAAATAGTTATTAACTCTATTAAAGTATTATGTTTTACATCTATCTCTTTCGTTTCACAATGAAAGTTCTTTTTAAAGTTTATAGGCTCTAGCTCCAGATCATCTAAGGAAAAATTTCATTGAGCCCGACGTATTAGATTCTTGAAGACTGAATGTCAAGGATAAATTTTTTTAAGGGATAAAGATATGACGACCGATAATTTCGTCACCTATTTGAGTTGAGGTTAGTATTAAAAAACACTATCAAGAAAATAAAAGGGCGAAAATGTATTTTCACCTCATAGGATTAGAAAGTCACTAGAATTAGTTGACAACGGTAAAATGGCCATTTCAAATATATTGAATTAAAAAGAAAGAATAAAACTTGGAGACAAGTTACTTTTTTTGGGTTGGAAATAAGGAATATTATAGATGATAAAAGACGGTAACATTACATAGTACTCTCTTCATTCCTCAATATAGATCATTTATGACACTTTAAAAAAATTAAAAAACTCAAACAAACAATAATCTTTTCACACAATTCCAATAATACCCCTTCCTTCCTCCTTCTCTTTTACTTTTTTAATAAAAGATATGTTGATGATATAATTGGAATAAATTATTGACACCTAATAAAAGACATGTAAATGACAATTAATTTGGATACATATATATTTTAAATGACAATTAAATAGGAATAGAGGGAGTACAACAAAAGAAATTTAAAAAAGACAGTACAAGATAGACAAACAAACTGAAAAACTTAAAACATAAAATACTAAGGCTATTGCTTTGATAGTTTTAAGTAGTGGTGGAAATGAGTTGAGATGAACTCAACTGAGCTGAGACTAGCTCAGGCTAATCTCACACTAAATTTTGTCCAACTCATAGTTCAACTCATATTTGGTATGAGCTAATTTTTTCAACTCAAACCCAACTCATCAGTAGCTTACGAGCAGCTCAGCTCATTTATTTACAAATATTTTTGAAAAAAATATGATGACTTATAATATGAGTTTAATATCCAACTTATACAAAATAAATCAAGAGATTTTATTAGCACAATGATATATAATAGAAGTTTATATCTTTCGAATAATTATACTATGTAAAGATTCCGGTAAAAAATCTTAACAAGATATAAAATTAAACCAATGTAAACCAACACAAGTCTAACTACCAAATATTATTGTAAAACTCGTGACTTTTCCTTACGCGATCTTTGGCGTACAATTAATTTTTCGCGATTAACAGTGTAGGCGTAATTTATTTCGTATGATTACGTGCTTACGTGTCTAATTAATAGTTACTACATGTTACATGTTTTATTTCGTGTACGTTTTAGTGGGGCATTTCGTACGCGTACCGTAGTCGAGTTATTTAATTGTAAATCACCATAATAAAATAGGAATTAAAAATGGAGTAGGGAATTAAATAAAAATAAAAATAAAATGCATCAGGACTTCGTGGGTTGGGGGGTTAGATAATTTAAAAGAAAAAGAAGAAACAGGGATTTGTGTGATACATGGGATCGTGGGCATCAAGCCTTTTTCTTGGGAAACCTGTGGAAGATAGCAGAAAAAGAAAAAGAAAAAGAGAGAGGGGCGTCGCCGGCCTGGAGAAGCAAGGAAAGAAGAAAATTTAAAAAGGATTCAATCAATTTCAATTACCATTCATGCTGCTTCCTTGGGATCCGTGCGCAGTGAAGGAAGAGAGAGTGAGATGGCAGCTGTCACAGCCATGTGAGACCGCAGGAAAAGAAGGGATTTTTGGAGCAAACAAACAATCTGCCCAGAAATTCAACACGACAATTGATGGGGTTCGAGACATAAGCTTTCATCGCGGGATACTCCGAATCGAAGGTAATCACGAAGGCTTCGAGGGAACGCAGACAGAATTCGATTTGGAGTTCGGAACGGAAAGATATCGCATCGGGAGCGGAGCTGATTTTGGAAATATATTTTCTGCACACTTTCGATAAAATCATCGTACATGTAACATCCGAACTCCAACCGGAGTAATTCTTTTTTATTTATAAACTAGACTGATAACGCTATAATCTGACCGGAGGGATCGATATTTTAAGTGTTAGATTTTTCGTAATGTATGTCAGAAGTAAGAGGCAGAACCAGAATTTTACAGCAATTATACGCTTCTTGCTTGTTAACTGGATTCGAGGTAGGGACCTCGCTTTCAATTATTATTTCTATTTTGAATTTTGATTACTGTTAATTTCTATTCTGGTATGATTTACTGTATTTGGGGATATTCAATGGCATAAACTGCTCGGTAATTAATTCTTGGATTATCTAATTTCTTATTGTTTAATTTGAATTACGAAATTATTGGTTGATTTGAGAATGCCTGTTTGATTTTAATTAATTACTAAAATCTTATAAACTGTCTATACACTGTATATGTACTGTTCTGCGGACTATGGTGCAATTAATCAAACATCAGACAAGTTTTAGTTCTTGTATATAACATTACATAAAACTAGGTACAATTAGAATAGTAATTATATAAGCTAATGAGTTTTACTATCAAATCACATATTTAATGTTCAAAAGCAAAATTAACTATTCAAATAACATGCTCAAAATATATAAACGTACAACATATGCTCATGGTCCTAGGGCACTCCTAACAAAGCAAACTTTATCTTAGATGCCAAGATCTATAGAGACAGATCATGCAGACTCATTGGCCTAAGTTAGAGTACATTTATAGACAAAGTGCTAAATCGGTTTAGCATGCAAGAGTTCAAAAAAGGACTTGGCATGGTTCTTTCAAGACAACAGTGTGAGAAAGAACGAATGAGTGAGATTCCATGTGCTTCAACAATTGTATCTATCATGTATGTAATGTTGTGTACTCGCCCGGATGTCTCGTATGCTTTAAGTATAACGAGCAGATACCGGTCGACATACGGTGAGTGTCACTAGATAGTCGTCAAGAATATCCTAAAGTACTTACGAAGGACTAATGATACATTCTTAATCTATGGTGGGGAAGACGAGCTCATTGTAAGTGGTTATATTGATGCTAGTTTCCAAACCGATAGAGATGACTTTAGAGCGCAGTCGGGTTATGTATTGCGCTTCTACAACTGAAGCTGAGTATATAGCTGTGTCTGATGCTGTTATAGATGATTGGATCAGGAAGTTCATTACTGAACTTGGTGTGGTACCTAGCATTTCGAATGTGATTGATCTTCATTGTGAATGGAGCCATATATCAGGCAAAGGAACCACAGTCTCACCAAAGGTCCAAACACATACTCAGGCGATATCACCTAATCTGAGAGATTATTGATAGAGGTAAAATGAAGATTTTCAAAGTACATACGGGCGATAATATCGTCGATCCACTGACGAAACCGCTGACACAACAGTAACATGATCATCATACTTGTAACATGGGTATTAGATACTAAGAGAACTGGTCTTAGAGATAGTTCTTATGTACAATATACACTAAAATGCAAGGTAGTTGTCTTTAGTGCAAGTGAGAGATGTATCTATTTTTTTCATTGTGATAAAATATTAAAGGCAAAATTTCATTATTATGTTGTATTACTACTGTGAAATTGTATTAAACATAATAACGTCCTTTGAGTAGTTATTGTAATTGTTACATTGAACTATTCTAAATGTCCCTAGTCGATCATTATTATGGAATGGCAAGGATAATAATAATATGGGAGACTAGTATGTGTCTGATTGATATTGGATATCTAATGAACACATGGGTATGTGATACTGGACTGACCCGCTATAAGAAACACTTCATGGATTGTTATATGAATGTCAGTAGTATTTCTTATTATGATTCTGTTTGTATTTGAATCCTTCGACTTGAAATCACACAAGATTTCCTACATGGCTAATGGTATGCTTTGATGGTGTCAAACGCCGTCTGTAACTAGATGGGCTATAAAGACATTTGTTGGGTGTATTTATGAACCATATATGTGTAGGATGATGTGTGATAGATAGATGATTTGTCCCTCCTATATAACCGAAGTGATATCTTTGGCCCCTTGATGGAGTGAGACTAATTCATGGCCATGAAAAAGTGAATTAATATGAGATATTAATGTCATTTAATTAGTCTACTCGCGATTCAAGAAACTTATTGATTGAACTACACAAGTGTGATATTCTCCATGACTTATTTTCAATCTAGATATCGAGGACAAATGGATTAGTACAAAAGGTCATAACTGTGATTACTTGAATCATCTGAATATTTGTCAATTGGGAGTAATGATGTTTTGCTAGATACCTCTCATTACTGTTGACAATTGTTGTCACGACCAACATAGAAAATACATAATGGGTCGCACACTATGATCAATTGGATGGGGCTTGCTGGAATTTACATTTGACATAGGTGCTCTAATTGGATTGGGCCGACCAATAGTCAATTGGTCAAACCGATCTGAACGTTGAACCGGTCCATGAACTGGTTTTATAAAATAAAAAATTGGCCATGTGATGGCCATGTGAGGGGTGTGTGTTGCGGGCATCATAGAGCAGTAAATGGAGGAGAAAGTGACTTAGTGGGTGAATTAATATTTACCCCACTAGTCATTTCTTTTAATAATCAATTGTTGATAATTTAATTACTCTCCTAAGATCCCCAAGGCTGCCGAAATTTTATGTAGAATTCAGCCCCAAAATACACAACTCCAATAACATAAAAGTTAGAAGAAAATTCAGTTTTTCGTTCTTCTTCTTTTTTCCGGTTTTTGTACTTAAACCTATACACCAAGATTCCTAAAGATTGTCTTCAACTTTGGAGCTTTTTGACTAGCATTAGAGATACAAAGAACAAGTTCAAGTTGATCGTGTGGATACCGCTAGAGACAGGAGTCGATAAAGATCGGTTGCTGTTTGTGATTTCGTATAAAATACCAAACAGAAATTGTTTATGTCATCCCGTAAACAAAAGGTAAAATCATAATCAAAGATCATTGGTTCTTACTCGTGAATGATCCTATTACAAACAGATTCTAGTTTTATTTTCCGCTGCACTTTGTTTAGGAATCCGAATTTCTTTCTTTTAATATCCTTGTGAGTAATCTTATTTTGAGAATACTATATCCTTGATCATATATATTGTCTTGAGTTCCTATGTGTTGCATATAACACTTAAGTCATCTTAGTTACTTATCATTTAACTCACCTTATGTACTTAATCAACATACTTATTCTTAAGGTGATCACTTAAGCAAAGAAGTTTTTAGAAAAGAGAAAAAGTTTGAGAACCTAATTCACCCCCTCCTTAGGTTCTCCCCTATTGAGTATTCCAAAAATCCCTCAATGGATAGATATTACAAATTAAAGCTCCAATTCAGAGAATATGTGTATAATCAAGGAAGCTAAATTGCTCATGAAAATTATCGGGAGAAGATGAATTTTGATGTTTTAAAACACTCTCGAAATGTTCTCTAAGTGTAGAGAAAATATACCCAAGCCCCCACATTGAGATCTAACCAAACTTTTGAAATCTTTTGGGCTTTTGAAAGACATTATGAATGAAAACGTGAGTTTTAAAAATTGTTTACATTAGCTTTCAAGTATAGACACATTTCAAATAAACTAGTTACAAGATATATAAAACAAATGTACCATAACTTAGTTCTTCTGGAGACTTTGACTACCTAAATCTTCTTCAATGCCATGAACTCCATCCAAGGCCTTCTTCTTAAAGTTTGTTGTAATCTTCCAAGAATGTTTCTCAAGCTTGTTTGACAATCTTGATATTTTATGTGCATTGTCCTTCAAGTTTGATCATAGCTATGTCTTCAAGTATACAAAAAAAATCATTTTCATCAATGTAGGTGTGAGATATAGGATCTAACTTCAAAACACAAGCTCACATAAACGTTAGAATGTATCAATTGTTTGTTATCTTGAAAACTAGAACGATTGCAAAATTCTTTGAGGTAAAAAAGTTTACAAAAAGGTGTTTGCTTTTTAGGGTAAAAAATTGGAATAGTTTAGGGGGGATGTGTGGAGGCATTTTACCCTTCTATTGGATTGCCCAAAATCCCCCCATTTTTTAGTACGTCTATCACGATGTAATGGAGAAAAATGAACGGAATGGGTACGATTAATACGTTTGAACAATTTATGAATCAAAATTTTACGTTTTTTAATTGAGTCTTAAAATTCAAAAGTTTACGAGCGTGTATGCTTTTACCCTCCCCTATCCAACAAAGTAAAAAAAACACAAACCTTTTATCAAAGGAAACAAATCCCTGAACAGACATTTGTTAGGTTATTATTCTCGGTATAGTGTTGTACTTCCTCCCTTTAAAGATAATAAAGGCTTTTTTTTTTGCCTTTTTCTTCCTACTCAAAGTGATTGGTTTTTTGCACATTTTGTGGCAGGGATAACCAGGGTGACCGGGGAAGGCTGACACGTTCCAATATTTTTTCTGGAAACGTGAACTTCTCTATAGAAGAATTTAATGTTTTGTAATATAAATATTGTACTTTCCTTCCAAAATTTTTTTTTATTAGATTCTGTATTTGCCCCTGTTTAATTATTCTTCTGAAGCTATTCTCACCCATAAACAAAATTCTTCAATTATTTATTATATTAATAAAAAAAATTGATTACGTAATTGAAAAACACTTTATTTTCTTTTCTAAGGTATGCCAAAAAAAAATGTCAAGTATATTTTTTAGGGGTGTTCATGGTTTGGATTGGTTCGATTTTACATATTTTTCAAATCAAACCGAAATATTCAGTTTGAAAATTTTGAAACTAATGCAAACCATTCAAAATTTCAAACTGATACATTCGGTTTGCATTGGTTTGCTTGTTCTGTTTTGGTTTGATACAAAATATATTGATTATAAAGTAACAACAAAAATACAAAATTCTTCATATAATTACTTAACTACTAAAAATATAATGCAATACGTCTATTGCTTTCATAAGTTAAACAAATTAAAGAAAATAAATTAATGAAACATATATTATTAAATTTGATTCTTAAATTTCAAACAAATTACTGCAAAAGTATCCTACAAGAAAAAAAGAAAAAAAGATTATTAGTTCTAAATAAAACAAAAGTTTCAGGTGAATATAAAATCACATACCAACTGATGGCTCTTCAATCTCTTACTTTAGCACTGGAAGAACTTATTTTTCATGGGTATAAATAAGAAGTTAAATATGTTTTATTACAAAATATCTTTTTATTATATATATATATATATATATATATATATATATATATATATATATATATATATATATATATATCGGTTTAGTTCGAATTGGATTATAAAAAAAATTAAACTAAACCAAAATTTTGATTTTAATTTAGCTTCAAACCGAAATCAGTCAAATACACTGCTCAAACTGAAAATTCAATTTAAATTGATTTGGATTGATCGATTTCATTTTTTCCTAAACACCCCTAACATTCTAACATTCTTGCCTTCGTTTTCCTACCTTATAATCTTAGAATCTGACTGTAGCATTGAGCAATTTGATGCGAATAATTACACTCTCCCCCGACAACTCTTTATTTATGGAAGCCGTTCATTCAAGGCGATGTAACTCTTGATTAGAGGCATTTGGCTACAATGTTGAACGCTAATTTTTTCAACATGTGTTGAACATGTTTGGAGATGTTAGATGGAGATCTTTTATATCCACTGGCTAGTAATCATTCGTTTGTTCTTAAAGTCGTCCACACTGAATCGGTCGCGCTTCAAATTTGATAACTTCCCGTCCCATTTCCATTTTAAGCGTGATTTCGACCAATTACTCCCCTCAACCGCGATTTTCATGTAATCTCGCAAAAAAATGGATCTATCTCAGCAAATGCTGCACATTGTCCCTAATTTAAAGATTCGTTATACTAAAAAAAACCTAAAATCCCTTGATCTCTATATTGTTCTTCGTTTTTTTTTTTTTTAAAAAAATCATTTTTTTTTCCTTCAATGGAGAATTCGATTTTCGATAGTTGTAAATCACCATTGTCATCCATCGAGTTACCTGCAAATCAATCAACTCCACTTGTATAATCTTAATTATACCATTTTAAATTTTAGAATTGTGTGTATTTGAATATTATGGAGGTGTTTTACTGTCTACAACTATTATGAATGTCTTATGGCTATTATATGCCAAGTTAATAGTTATTATTAATTTGTCTTATAGTTATTATATGTCAAGCAAATAGCTATTATGAATTTGTTAACTATTATAAACTTGTCTTATAGCTATTATATGTCAAGTTAATAGCTATTATGAATTTGTCTTATAGATATTTGCCTTATATCTATGTCTGTTATTATGAAGGTGGATTTGTTGTTCTCCACGATTTTCTTGTTGACGTCTACATGTTTATAGCTAGTAGACACTTGAACAATTTGTTTTTTTTTTTTGGATCCATTAGTTATGGATAACGACCAGAATAGCTATTAGACAAGGGAAATCGTTGTAATTTATCCTAGGTTTCGCTATTTTTTTTTTTAAGGATTGGGGTTGCTGCTTCGTTTTATATTATTGTAGCAAACTGAGATGGACTAATCGTGGGTAATAGTTATGGAGGAAGATGAACAGTAGCACTTTTAAATGGTTTCTAAGGTGTTTTAATCCTATGTGGCGGCCCTACTTTGGGTCTAAATTCATCGCGCTTTTTATGGCCACTGGATCAAATATTTTGTAAAGTAATGGCTATTATTGTGTTCTGTAGGTGCTGTTCAGCACCCTAGCCGGGTCGTGATTCGAGAAGTTGTAGTATGTGTGTTTCTCATTCTTAAATTTGGATTAATGCAATTTTTGCAGCAATTAGCAGGAACTGGAGTGAGATACATTATTCCTTCTGACGTCTTTTCAAATCACCCAAAGATGGAACCAATGCTGTTAACATAAATATCCCACTTTTTCAACAAATTTCCCGACACAGTTCTGCCACCGAACCTTTTCTAAAATTGGGCATCTGGAAACACATATGGAAATTGCGCTCCCTTTTACGCAGTGCATCATGTTTATCAATATGCCAATCTCAAGAACTCATGGTCTAATTGGATACTGAAAAATACACACAATTTCGAGTTTGAGAAAATTCTCATATCATAAACAATTCAACCCTTACAAAACTCAAGACGTGTCTTGTTTAAAATCAAAGACTGTCAAACTAGACCTGCAAAAATGAAAAGGAAAAAGAAAATGGGGGCATTGCTCATGTAGGCAAGATACAATGGTCAATTTTGCAGCAATATGAGAAGAGGAGAGAGTGCTGCTGGGAAGATAAACCGTAAAAGGGACGGGCATTGTAGACTAGCTTTCCTGTTCAAAAGGGCTAATATGATATACACATCCCGGACTGTGGTGTGTGGCCGTGTGGGAGCATTAAAGGATTGATAAATAACATGTAATATAAGAAAGGAAGAATAGGTACCAACTGTTGCTCAAGAATAATTACAGCAAACCTAGGGATTCATTCTGAAAAGCCAAGTAAAAGTCGACATTTTCCAAGGATGATATTAGTGAGAAGCAAAAGAAACATACAATACAAATTCCTAAAATTACACCCTATTCCTTATTTTGTCTAAAAAACATATCTTATGTTTTCCTTTCCATCGAGTTCTCTGATTGGACTGCCTTTCGAGTTATTTACTATTAGCCACTAACCAGACAATCTGACGAGACACGTTCACTAGCAGAAGCAGAATCGAAATCTAACCTTCTTCATCATAATCTTCCTCTTCCTCATCGCCTCGACCCAAGTTGGCAAGCTGGACAGGATCAATAGCCATCTGTTCCATTTCAGTGACCGACCAACCAGGGTATTCCTCATGTTTTGTCTCAACAGGAGGCTTTGCGGGTGTGCTAGAACTAGCTCCAGTTGTTACAGCTGTGTAATCTCCACACTCATTTAAGTCCATATTCAGATCAAAGTTCTCAGCTGGTAAATCTGGATTCTTTTCAGCTAAACTTTCTTTCGAATCCTTTTCACCGCCTCCATTATCCCGACTGTCGCAATTCATATCATTCTCCTCATTATGTTGTTGCGATATGTCTGGATCATCTTCAAATTTCCCATTGTGAGAAGATGATTCTTTCTGTAAAGCTCGGTTGCCTCTACCTCGACCTCGACCTCTTCCTCTTCCTCTTCCTCTTCCCCTACCTCTGCCGCTGCCGCTGCCACTGGTATTGCCAGTCTCAAGCTGCAGATAAGAACATTAAAGTTGATGGTAACAAGGAATATCACTCAGTTACTTCAACAATTCCGGCCCATCTTTTCCTTCTCACTAAAAAAATTTGTTGGCCAAGGGAGGGACCTCTGCTAAATTACACTCATAACCAGAATTACACCGTGATCTCAGGTTAAAAATTCTATCATCCACACAGAGGAGCAAAGTGCTCAGTGTTTTACTCTCCCAAGTATGGCATCATTCCTTGAAACGGAGACTTCGCCATGCTGACCAACAATGGTCATGCTGGTAACTGCTCTTCCACTCGCAGAGAATAGTTTAACAATATTGAAACAAACAAAACGACATGTGAGTGCTTCTTATAACTATATATAATTATCTTAGTGATGAACCAAGGAGGCAGACCCCATAGACAAGATCACAAGATAACAACCTCAAGGTCACACAAGTTCATAAATTAGGAAACACCAACAATCATTTTTTAACTTGATCAACAGTGAAAAAACAAAATCCTATATAGGATATTCAGAGTATGTGAAATTCTGTTCTTTCATTTTTCATTTTTTTCCTTTGGAACTCAAGATTCGGTATGCTATGAAATCCTGAAATTCTATAACACAAAAATGTTTCGGTCGAAAACTAATCAATACGCATCCAATACTTCCATGTTCATTATTTCAAATATCTTCTTTTCCATTTTTGTCCACAAAAACAAAAGACAAAGGGAGCACACGTTCACACTATCAGCATTATACTCATACATCTTGGTCCATTAAGGAGAGCTTAAACCAACTAAGCTACAATATTAGCTCCCTAGTAATTCAAATATAAAATAATATGCACCTCCGTCCGGAATTGAATGTGCATTTAACTATTCAGTTTGTACGAAAGTGGATATTCAATCTGGATGGAGGAGGAATTAAGTTAACTACTAACCCTCAATGTGCAGGCACAACAGAGACTCCTAACTCAAATAAGAAAAGGATTGCACTTTAGGATTCAAGAGAACTATAGTTTTAAATCCATCTGTTTACTGTTCATCCCTTCTGGTTCCATTGTTGATGATGCAGGAAATTAGAAGCCTACACGGACAATTTAGGTCAATTGGGAGAATAAGAGAACTATAAATTTATATCCTTCTATTTTCTGTTCATTTCTTCTGGTTCATTTGTTGATCATGCAGGAAATCAGTAGCCTACATGTCCAATTTAGGATAACTAGCCATGAAATAGCAACTACCCTTGCAGGATTGTGAATATCTCAATTCTAACCACTAGTCCCATAGCATATTAAATTTGTAATATCTCAACTCCAACCATCGGACCATCCTATTTAAGTTCCTATGAAGAGAACAAACCCATTAAAGAAGCTAGGTAAGCTTACCACATGGCTCTTTTTATATTCATCATCGCTATCATTATCGTCTTCTGTAGTAACCTTCCTGCAGGAACAGCCATTGGTATGTTTCAATTGCATCTAAAACAACTAAATAGAAAAATAGAAAAGGGAAAAAAAAAGCAACCTTTTTCTATGAGCAGTCCCCTCTCCAGCGCCTTCTGAACCACCCAAGTCAGGAACCTTACTAACGATATCTCTCAGAAAGTCATACACATTATAGCTCTGCACACATTGTTTCCTGCAGATCAACAATGAAAGTATCAGAAGCATGATCAACAAGCAATAAAAATAGCTAGCATCTGAAAAATATAATAAAAATACAAGATATGAGCACAAGCTTACAGGTGAAATGAGTTCACAGTTTTTGCCCCCCTCCTAATGGTGATATCATAAGTTCGGTCGCAGAGATCTTGCAAGAATAACTCCAGGGCTTTAGCTGAATATTCAAAGAAATATCATTTGTACATCTAAAACAGAAAATAAAATAAATGAATCCAGGTTCCACACTTGAAGGAACTATAATCCTACAATGACGCATAAAAAACTTTGAAAACACTATAAGAGTTTCTTCCGAAACATACAAACTAGAACTGGTACAGCCATGGCGATTTTCCCGACATCCTCGTCAGCTTGCATAATCTTCTTGATCCTGGCCTGCAAAATAACAACAAATTCTGAGATGATTCGACCACACATAAGAGGGTGTACCAAGTGCATGGCATTAATATTCATTCAAATCCCCCCCCCCAAAAAAAAACAAAAAATGAGGTGCATGGGAATTTTATTTATTTATTGGGGAGGGGGCCTATCTATTTCAAGAAATAGGGGGATTCAAGAAGCGGGGGAGGGGATTCAAACTCATGACCTCTACGTCATAAGGTCTCAGCATGGGATTGATAAGCAACTTGAACAGTGTTTTTCCCTTGTTCCCATGAAATCATGTGCATCTTGCTGCTTTATGTTGTAATATTTCTACTGAAATTAAAGATTCCCTGATCAATGATATAACTGCAGATCTGTCTATCCAAGAATACACTATCTGAATGATGGATAAACTCGAATCAAATTTGAACTGACGGAAAAAATTTCTATTCTAATTGCTGCTCAAGTTGTCTCCCTCTCCCTATCAACTGGTAGCATAGTGGTACGTTTATGTAATACACTGATTAAGAGTTAAAACCTATGCTCAAGAAAAGTGATATCTGACCCTTGAAGCAAGTAAACCAATAAGCTTGAATCTCCAAATTTCAGAAGAAATATTAATATGTAAAGCTGCAAGATGCACATGATTCCAATACAGCACTTTGAAACACCAGTGTTTAAGTAAAGTTCAGAACGGTTAATACACCTTCACTTTCTAAGGTTGCCAACCAACCAAAGTGACAAGGATAAATTTCCTCTGAGAGAGAAAAGAAGTAAAAGGAATCCCTCCAAAGGAAACTAGCAAAAAAGACAACATTTCAAATCACTAGATTTACACAATGATTCCAACAAAGCTGAAAGGAAACCATGCTACTTGAAATACGAGCACCAAACTAAAACCCACATAATCAGACCAATTTCAACAGCCCTGGGGCTGCTATAGGGTTTGCTTAAACTTTCTCCGTCACTCGGCCAAATCCAATTCACCTTCAATCCTAGTAATGCAAAGAATCTCATAGACTAAGAATATGAACTTAGAAAGAAAAAAAAAACAAAAACTAATCAACCTAGTATTCACCCAAAAGGAAATAAAAACAAAAATTTGAGATGAAGGAAACATATCATTTGTAAGGGAAAAAAAGGACTTACAGCTGGGAATCGGGTATCCAGCTTCTTCCTCATGCTGTCAAAACCCTAGAACTGTACTTAATCCGAATTCTCTATCTTTCTTATCTTGGAAGATATAAAATAAGCTTAAGCTGGAGAAAAACTAAAGAATCATTCGAATTGTATATTTCAATCGAGAACTTTTCACGAACTGCGTCCAAAATGCTTCCAGGCTTGTAATTCCATCCCCACCTCAGTCCAACACCAAAAACTTTCACTACAACTACTTCCAACCTGAAAACCTAAATGTATCGCTGAAAGGAATTTTCCAAATCAACCTCATAATTCAGACATTAAGCAAAAGAAATTTGGAAAGCAACACTACAACATCACCAAACTAGTACTAAAAATCCCCAAATCTGCAATTAGGAACAGATGAGGGACCAATATATCGCCGATGAGTTGGTACAGTGGATCGGCAGCAGCTGAGGTTGGTTCTGATACATTACGGAGAGCCGGCGGCGGCGGCGGCGGCGCGGTGAGCAGTGACGACGGCAGCCAGAGGAGGAAGAAGAGATACGAATACGGTCGCGGAGTGACGGTTGGAAAGAGGTTTTTAAAAAGTGCAATATTTTGTTTTTCGTTTTTCTCTTTTTATTTTGTTTTTTTATTTAGAAGTAATTACTAATTACAGAAAATGACAGAGGTTTCTAACAAGTTTGATTGGATCCCTTGTGCTTGGAAAATTACAGATGGGCGTCCTAGTTTCATTCCTTGAATTTTTAAGCCGGATTGCTAGAGTTTTTTTTTTTTTTTTTGGGGTTAATCTAAAGGGCAAAAATGCTCTCATTTCATATAGTATCATGTGTCTCCCAACCAATCACGATTCACCATGTGTATATATAATTGAAACAAATATTTATATAAGTAAATTTCGATTGGTTGATGACATTTATGACTACACAAACGTGACAGAGGATTTTCACCCAATCTAAAGGGTTATAAGACTAATTGTGGGGGGTTTGTTTTGCTCAATTTGAGCATGTTTTTTTTTAAAACAATGCACTGAAATGGGCACATTTTGGGGGATTTCTGCAAGTGGGCGCAATGTACGGAAGGCGTGCGCTTTTTAAACAAAAATGTCAATCGAGCATGCGTTCTCTTGTACAACGCAAGCTGGTCATGCGTATTTGTTGTAGAGTCATTATGGATGGATGAATTTGAGTTTCTTGATGAACTCTCTATATTTTTGTTGTCCTTGGCACATGACTCTTTGCTTGGAGTCTTAACTCGTTTTTGCCATTTCTTATGGTTCATCTCTTCATAGTGAAGCTTAGATCGTTTTGAACCTACAAGAAGACTTAGAGAAACACTTGGCACCTTTTGTAAAGGTCCTTCAAAGTTAATGTGTTATGTCAAGTGGCAAGTGTGTGCACAAGGATCAACATTATCAGGTTTAAGACAACAAGAATGATTCTTAGATGGATTAAACAAGTAAGAGCAAGAATCATGCAATTTTGTGATATTGCATCTCGTAGATAACTTGGAGAGGGAAACATATAACATATGTACATCATGCCTCAAGTTATCTACATGAAAATGATCAATTAAAGGAATGGATGCAATATCAACAAGTTTACAAGGAAAAAGGTCAAAGACACTTTTCAAGTAGTTTATATCATTAATTAAAGAACTTTGAATAAGTGAAGATGATACCTTAGCTTTCTTACCAAGTGATGAATGTTTAGGATTGACATTGAGTCTTGGTCATCACTTGATATTGAGCATCTTGGCTCCTTAAATGTTGTGACCATTGAGTTTTCGGGAAACCAAGTGCTATGGAGTGTTTGTGATCTTTTCCTTTTCGAACATCTCCATTTAAAATATTCATTCACAATTTTCTTGCCAATTCTTTTTTAGTCCGTTTCTTTGAAGCTTTATGGCAAGAGCTTTCTTTTCCTTGAACAAGCAATGTAACCTTAATTATCTCCATCATAGTTTAGCTCATTATGAAGGTCATCATTTTGTACTTCCTCTATATTTCTTCCTCAAGCTTCTCATCATGTGAAGGCTCACTTTGTAGATTGCCATTGAAGTTTGAGATTTGATTTCTCCTTCACATGATTGAGTCTTCACCTTTGTCTTTTGCATTTCAACTTCACCTTGTATGATGCTTCAAACATATTCCACATAGAGTATGCATCCTCACATTCTTGTACTTTGTTGAGGACTTCTTCATTTATTGCACAACAAAGAACATTCATGGCCTTGAAGTTGAGTGTCATCTTCTTGAAGTCTTCTTCATCATAGTCTTTTCTAGACTTTTTCATTTTGACCACCCCTTGTATAAGAATTGAAGGAACATGTGGACCTTCTTCTATAATGCTCAACAAGTAAAGGTCATTAAAAGACAAAAACAATTTAAAAGCACATTGCCAATTAGCAAAGTTGGAGCTATCAATTATTGGTGGTCTAGATGGGGATTGGTCATCTAAGATAGAAGTATAAAAGCTAAGAGTCATGGATCCTCCTAGGATGTTAATCCAACAAAAAGGAGACTGTGCTCTAATACCATTTGAAAGACTCATTTAGGGTAATGAACCTAAGAGAGGGGTGTGAATTAGGTTCTTAAAAAAAATTACCTTTTCTAAAACTTATTTGCCTAAGTGATAAACCTTAACAATAAGTATGTTGTTTAAGCAGATAAGGTGAGTTAATTATGTTTAAGGCAACTTAGATGACTTAGTGAAGCAATTGTATAAAGCAAGGAAGTATGTGTTGTTTTCTATCCTTGAGCAAATATGTTCATATAGTCAAGTAGACATGAACACTTAAGTAAAGGAGTAGGGATAGAGAAAACTAACAAAGGGATTTATAGTGGTTCGATTCACTAAGAATCTACATCCACTACCTTAGAACAAACCCAAGGATTTCAACATCCACTAATGGATACCCTTCACAACAAATGCAATGTGGGACCTACCTTGTACAATTGCCCCCAACTAATGAGGACTTGTGCTTCACGGAGAAGACTCCACTCACAAAGGGTGTTAAGCTCACAAAAAGCTAATCTCGCCAAGGAGATATTTGCCTCACAAAGAGAACTTTTGCTTCACTAAGAAGGCTCCACTCACTAAGAGTGTTTTTCTAGTTCTCAAACGATCTAAGTTCACAAAGAGCTAATCTCTCAAAAGAGATACCTCTCACAAGAGGATTTTTGCCTAACCAATGAGGACTTAGAAACACTCACAAAGAGTGAAGCTCCCAAAGAGCTTTTTGGTAGCTCACAAAGAACTAGTTCTCACAAAGAGAAAAAATGGGTAACTAGTCTTTTTCAAAGGAGACTTTACAATTTTAGCTCACTTACAAAAATTCCTCTTGGATTGAATATACAATTGAAAGCTTTAGTCAATTTTGAGAATAGAAGAGATATGATATCTTAAAGCTCAACTCAAAATAATGTATTTTGAAATAGATGAAGAATTTAAGCTCTTGAAAGTGTAGGCTTGTGTGTTTATGAAGTGTATAGCATATGCCCTCTAATGGCTTGGTTGATTATGAAAATTCAGCTTAAGAAGCTTTATATAGGGGCAAAATACACAAGCAAATTTGGTCACAACATCTATATTTTTTGCCTAGATTTGACAGCTTCGCCGGCCGACCGAGGCGCCTCCTAATTAAAGATTAAAGGTATTTGTCCTCATCTCGGTTGACCAAAGTAAATGGTCCGGTTGAATGAAGTGAATCGCCATCGACCGACCTTAAGCGAGATCTTCCGAGATGATATAGTCGTTTGAGCTTTGGAACATTCAAAATTGACTAAGGAAAAAATAGCCTCAGTCGACCGGACAATACATGTCGGTCGAGCGAGGCTAGGACTGGGTCGACCGGAATGAAGTCCTAAAGTGGTTTTTCCACTTATTTAAGTTTCCAATGTTCTTAAACTCATGCCCAAGTGTTTTGTAAAGATATAAAACACATTTTAAAGAACTTAGGCATTGACCAACACTTATCTATGTTTTCAAAAACCTTTTCAAATAATTTGAACAATGTAAAACATGAGGTTTTGAAAACATGCATGGTTGAGCTTTAAAACATTCTATATCCTAGTATTCTCTAATGTAAGATTAGTCACAAAGGATGTACCTATAAAGCATAGACTAATCTTCATAAAGTCTTCAAGTTGTATTCTTCTTGAAGCTTTGACTTGAAGCCTTTGATCAACTTTTTATTGGAGTGATGAAGTCCTATATCAATCTTAAGATCAACAAGTTATAGGGCTAAAAGGACTATACAATTCAAGATTGCTATAGATTAAAAGCCTCCGTGGCAGAGTTTGTAATAAATGGAAACATGTGGAAGGTTTATAGTTAAATGACCTGTCATAATTATATTATATATTGATAATTTCTCCGCTCCAAAATCCTTGATCATTTAGATGTACCTCATCCCCAAGCCCAGAGCACGCTGAGATACTAGCCATTCTAAAAGGAGCTCGTTTCATCAAAGAAAGAAGCTTATTCCATTGTGAAATTGAAAGTGATTGTCAAAGCATAGTTTTTTTTTTTTTTTTTTGCTGAATAAATTTAGTTTCCATTAATCACAAATAGCCGAAGCCATTACAATCAAAGGAAAATCTGAAAAATACAGAAAGTAAAAGTTATACAATGATTTAAAAATCACGATAACAGACAAAAGACACACCCAATAAAACTTGGATGGTTAGGAAAAACAACTAAAAAAAATTAGCCAACTAAACAAATACATAATCTTCTCCTTCAAAGAATCTTCATCGCAATCCTTGATCCACAGGGACAGGAGAATATCACTTTCAACATCTTCCTTAGGGGTCGACAATTTATAGGACCATGGGCGTATCAACCGTCCTCAAATTGCCTCGGGAAGATGTAAAAAGTTGATAAAGGGCCCAGATCTAGTCCGGGTTGAACAAATCCTCCTAGCAACATAGAAAAAAAGTCTAGATCTGTGAAGATCTGAGACTCATCTAACCACCGTGTCTTGAATCTTGAAGAAAAAAACTCTGAAAAATGTTTCATATGATTCGTAGTACAAAATAGAGTAATATAAACGGAACAAAAGGACCAAGATTTGGCCAGATTTGACCATTGGCCGGAGCCAATGGCCAAATCTGGCCAGCAGCAGAGGGGAGGAATGAAGCAGGAAGAAAAAAGGGAGAAGAGAGAGAAGAGAGAAATGTGAAGAAGATTTCTCTTATGTCGGTCAAATGTGTTAGTCTTTCTAAGAGTATTCTAGATTCGTTTTCGGTCAAAATTTCATATATTCATAGATCTTATAACAATGCACCTGATATATTGGCCAATCTAGCTACGAGGAATCAATCCTCATCTCAATGATTTGGAGATCCTCCGGATTTTCTCCTACCACATATAATCTCTGATATCAATATATGATTATATGTTTTCTTCAAAAATAATAAAAAAATAAAAAAATTTAGATGTACCAAAGATTGATGTATCGTATCTATAGTGCGCGCTTTGCAACGAAACTCCTCCCGAGTACAATGAAGAGTTTTCTTTCATTATAAACTTTGCGATTGAGCCAAGGTAAACATACTGTGCATGCCAAACTCTTGGAGGCACACATTTAAAATGAAATGCATTTGTTTAGTATGCCTATTGCTCCTCCATAGTCCATCCCAAATTGGATGTCCACATTTGACTTGCACAAAAATTAAAAAAGAGTAGTTTAAGCATAGGTAAATTGCTATAGTATCCTTACTAATTGAAAATAATATTGGTAGGACCTATCCTTATATATAGGAGCTTAGTTATGGGAGCTTAGGGAGAATATACATCAGTTTTAAGAAAATGGACATTCAGTTTGGGACAGAGGGAGTATAATGTGTTTAATAACAACAACAAATTCTGAACACGGTGACACTACATTTGAAGTTGCAGACACGTTTCTCTGGAGGGATAGAAAGCAAACCCTCATAGCCTTGTTAGCTCTGGCTGCAATTTACTTCAGTTTCATAGCATCTGGTTCTAAGGTTCTTTTGGCAATATTCATTTTCCTCTTCATCAATGGGAAATTACCTGAGAAAATGTAAGCAACCATCTATTTCTTTCTGTGTATGTGTGCTCTTTGTCTGTGCCTTATTGCTTTCCATGCTAAATTGCATACTAATTCATTATGCATCTGAAGGTTTTGAACCTTGCTGAATTGCAATGAGTTAATGAAGAGACTCTGAGAGAGATTTCTTTTCCAATAATGCTCACATATGCCTCTCCCCTGGCACAGTTTGGGTTGTAGAATCGAGAAGATTCCTGAGTCGAAGTTCCATGTTTCGGAAGAGGGCTCCCATCAGTGACAGAGCTATTAAGGGGCAGCACCCCCAACATTTTTTTTTGTGATATTTTCTTATAAATGTTGTATTTGGCTCCCCCTAAAAATATATACGATAAGAAAGAGGAAGAGATAGATGGTTTACTTGTAGGAGTTCTTTCTTCTAAAGGCTGCAAATTGAAGTCAGACATTGCTGGAAAGGTTTTGAACTCCAAGAAACAACAATGATTAGTGAATCAGTTGCCTGGAGGGATCTTTTAGTTTCTTTCTTCCCTTTTTTTTGCATTCTTATTCAGTCTTTCCTACTTTTCTTCGCCTGGCCATACTTTGTTTAATGAGTTATCTTATTTTTGTTGTTTCAAGATGGCCTTAGTTTTCCAGTTTTCCTTGAAAACTAAACAAATTCTTTTAAGATTGAAGTTTGCATTCAAAGTGACCTCATTGTACATTTTTCTATCTGTACTTAGTTTCCGCTACTGGAATGCTTTTTCTTCTTTTCATTTTTTATTTTTTGTGTTGATCAAAAGAGAGAAACTTTACATTAAGGGTCAACCACTGTATATGGTCCCACCCAATTACCTCCATGTACATTCATGAGGGTCAAAATATGGGGATAGAGAAATATATATATATATATATATATATATATATATATATATATATATATATATATATATATATATATCTATATTTATATTACAGAAAGCACCTTTTCATTTTTACTCTCCATATTGCGCCACGTGTAATTTTATGGTTTTTTTTGTTTTTTATTCAGTATAAAATTATGATTGGTCTAATCTAATTTTATTAATTTTCTTGATTCTTAGTTAATTATAAAATATTGATTGGTCTACTGATTTTTTTACAATGATTAAATAATGGAGGAAAATGATATTTTTGCTTGAATTCAAATAACCATGCAAATCAGTTATAGTAAACCATTATCCAACCCATTTACACGTATTAATGGTTACTTCCCCACTTTCATCTCAATCCCTTGATCTCTCCCTATCTCTTGCTAATTTTCCTCATTTTTTGCCGTCTAAATCCACCATCGTATTCTCTATATATTTTAGATTCAACCAATCACAAACCTCCAAAATTCTAATCTATTTTTCTAGAATTTTCTAACGTTTAATTATTTTACCAAAACTTGATTGCTTGAAAATAATTTAGATTAATTAAATAAATTAAAATCTAAATCTTATCTTAATAAAATTCAAATATCAATTTTTTTTTCCTCAATTATCTTTACAATCCTAAATTTTCTACAATTTTAAGTTATTTAATTAAGCTAAAAAGTTCAATTGGTTTAAAAGATTTTTTTTTCCATTAAATAAATACCAAATTAACAAGTCACCTAATTTCACTCCAACTTCCACCTTACCCCTAAAACTCCTACCCTATTCCAACTTCTCACACCACAATATCTGCCATTTAAGTTTCTTTTGATAAATTCCATGTATAAATCACGTATTATTTTTATCATTTAATAAAAATTAATTCTTATCTTAATTATATTCAAATTTAAACACTCCTCCTTATCACCAATTCTTAGTCTATTATCCTTAAAAATTACGATATTCTCATAAACACCAACATAAACTTTTGATACCTCTCACGTTAATTTTAAAATTTAAACATAAATCTTCCGCCTAACTACTCCTCCTTCTATCAATATCTCTTAGAAGTTTACTCATAAAACAACACTTATACACACGATATCCTATTCATATGCATATTCATAGTTATTTTGCCTATTTCTTTCTTTCTTCCCCATCATCCGATTTTCTAAGTCTCTTGCCTGAGAATCCTATTTTTCTATTTTTCATTTTAAATGTTTGTTCCAATTGTATTAACATGTTTTTTTTTAATCTCTTTTCCAGTTCTTATGGTAGGTATTGCAATTCTTTAAAGGCTTAAGGTATTTTCTATTTTCTTTTTTCATCTCTAATTTTGGTGATAGAATTATTGCTATTGCTTTTTTAGAGCACTACATGAAAGTTCCTAATGAAAATTGTCATTTGTTGTCCCATTCTCTCCCTAACTAAAGCTACACTCTTCTTTAATGTTTTTTCCACTGATTTCGTTTTTAATTGTTTGGCTCAACAGGTACATTATGCAAGATTTGAAGGCAGAAATCTCTCTACTTCTTCATTTGTATAAAATTATATTCCTTCCATTTTTATTTATATGTTAAGATTTTCTATATTTTCATCTTTATCAAAAGAGGTGTTTATTTATATTTTTTTTTTTTGGTTGAAGAAATACATATATCCTTCCGATCGATTTTATGTTTTCTTCTTTATTAAAAGAGATTTTTTGTTTTAATTATTTACTGTTTTTCTTGGTTAATCTCATTCTTTTGTTTTTTGACTTAATAGGTAAAGTATGAAAATTTTAGATGAAAGATATTATCTATTCTTTATTCAAGAAGTACATTCTTTAAAAAAAAATTATGGTAAGAATTTTTTCTATTTTCTTTTTTGTTTTTTAGAATAGATTTACTCTAAATTCTTCTTTTATAAAGGATAAATTTTTAGGGAACTGATAAACCTTTTATGTGGATATTGACACATGGGGAAGACTTCTCAATTGGCATTGTTTCAAGGATATTCTTGGTATTCTTTTGCTAATTCGTTTCCTCATTTTTTTCAAGCCCTCTTTTCTTTTTTAACTTTGATCTCTTCATCTTTTTTTCTCTTTTTTTTTTTGTTTGGGTAGGTGAGCGGGTGTTAGAGTAAAATGGTTGCATTGGATATGATATAAAAATTCTAACTTGATGTATGATTAGGATATATGGTCATTCTCTTTTCATTCATATTTTTTGTGTTCTCATAATCCCCCCTCTAATATTTTATTACCTCACCGATGTTCTTTGAAGATCATATATCAAACACTTTAGTGTGCGACATTTTTTTTAGCATTTGGTGCAATGAGCATGTTTTTACTCATAATGAGTCTTTTCTTTAGGAAAAAAAAATGACAAACACGACTAAGAGAGGGGAAGGGGAACATGCAATGAGATAATTTCGAGTCTTTTATTTTATAGTTTGAAAAGAAAAGAGAGGGGTAAATTATCCCATGTTCCTAGACCATAATTTGAAAGTATAATACTTATAGATTTTTATAAGCTATTCTATTTCATTTTTTCACATTCCTAGACCATAATTTGAAAGTAGACTATTTATGTTACTTTTCTTTCAATTGTGTAATTTGAACTTTAATTTTTTAAAAGAAGAATATTTATTAAGTTTTCCATTTTTGCTATGTTGATAAATTTTTGCAGATTTAATTAGTTGATTGTAAATTTAACAATTCTTCCTCGACCCTGGAACCTTAATGAATAGTCATGGCATCTTCAACGAGTTGTAAAGGTTTTGAAGATATGATGCAGATAAAGACAAGTGGTTCATATTTTATATTCATCAACACATGTAATCATATTCTTTCTTAAACAATTTCTTCACATGTTCCGAGATAAAATTCTTGTAAGTAGAGAGACTATGATTGAAGTAAATTTAGTCAAAAGATCGAGTAACGCATGCCAATTTAAAAACTAAGCATTCACCTAAAAATATAATAAACTTTATATTCGTGATAAATTTAAGTAATTTATTAATTAGACACTTTATTATTTTCGCATGTAACCTATTGAAAGAGGAAATGCATATTATCTAGAGAGCAACTTCGTGTAGCATTATGAGGTACCATATATACTAAATTACTTGGTTGACCACTGAATATGAGTACATTTAAGAAAAATCTAAATTTGCAAGTTTAACATTTTCCATTCAAGAGAACATTCAAGAGAAGGTTGAGCCTGGGATGGATCAACATACAAAAATATTATAACTATCATTTTTTCCAAGGCTAACATTGTATCCCGCGCATAGCACGGGTTTTTTTACCCCAACTGCTCATCATAAGAAATATATTTCATCCAAAAAATGTAACATACTCCCACATTTACATGGTATCAACAAATTCTTAATGAACCTCCGACGATTGCTTATGAAGTAGAGAAGATGATATAAATGTTCTTGCTTTCAACTCTTTAGGACAAAAGAAAACACTTCATTTTCTAGGGTTTTGTTGATACCATGTAAATGTGGGAGTATGTTACATTTTTTGGATGAAATATATTTCTTATGATGAGCAGTTGGGGTAAAAATATTGAGATTTGTTATTTTGAGCATGTTTATTTTTTTTTATTTGAATACTTTGACTTCATACTTTCTGAATAAAACTTCACTGTGAGCATTTTTTTTTTCCTTATTAAACATTTAGAACTTTGCATGAACCATGTTGACAGACCAGTTGCATATTCTAATTATTTATGCATGATTCTATTGAAGTCTTAGTATTTGTTGCGGTAAGTAGTTCACGATATATGAGGTTTTGTTGATGATACGCCATTTGGGTAGGTTATTTTAAGACTCCTACAAGACTAATTGTTTAGAGTATGTATGATCTCGACTGTGAGGTTTGAGAAACTCAACATGTAATGGAGAAAATCATATCTGTCAGGAGATTGAATGTTTTAAATTTTATTATTTTACAAAGATATTGTTCTATATGAATTTAACATTGTCATTATTTGTCTATTAATTTGAGGGTTATACCAATCTCTTTGTAAAGTACTCTAATCTCAGCATAACAGGAATATAAAGTTTTCATCCCGTGCATAGCACGGGTCCATTGGCTAGTGTATATATATATATTACAGAAGCCCTTTTCATTTTTTACTTTACATTTTGCCACGTGGCGGATTCTTAGTTATTCTTCATTTTATTTTATTTTAATTAAGCAAACCTCCTGCATATTAGAAACCCACCCCACTAACCCCCCACGTTTCTCCATGAGACTTTTTTAGAAATCGTTTTTTTTTTCTCTTTAAACAATATCCTGCTGCATATTATAATTAAGAAAACCTCCTGCATGTTCTACCCACCCCACTAACCCCCATGTTTCTCCATGTAACTTTTTTTACCCGTGATTTTGTTGGCAAAGAGGCCCACTATCCCATTATCTTTAAACAACCTCCTTCATAATTCAATTTATCAAAACTCTAGCATAATATACATGCTATGCCAAGACACATTTCTCCATGAGATTTTTTTTCATCTGCATTTTTTACCATAGATGAATTATCAAAGGTTTTAACCATACGTAAGAAATTTTCCCCTCGTGCTTGGATGCTTCCAGTGTCGCTTACAATTCCATGACATATTAGAATTATTAGTTTCATTTTTTATCACGTTTCTCTAAGTATTCTATAAATTTTGCATGACATACTAGCTTTGCATGGCATACTAGGATTTACAACTTTGATAATATTTAATGAATATTTATCCTTGATTTCTTATCGTAGGAACTTATTAAAATAAATAGGTTTTTTCATTATACTTGCACAAACTTTAACGATCAATATGAACAAAAGTCTAAAAGCCAACCAAGATAACAACTTTATTCAGCTAAAGTGCATCACAAACAATAAGAAAAATATCATATGACATTTTGAACACTTTAAAATACGCCATAATGCTTCAACCCATATCTTGAATTCTCTTAAAATTCAAAAGGCAACATAAAAAAATAAGTAACTTTAACGATCAAGAACAATAAAACCATGATAATAAAAAACCTGAGAATCATATTATTCTATTTTTTATTTTAAATATTTGTTCCAACTGCATTGGCATTTTTTTTTAATCTCTTTTCCATTGTTCTTATTGTAGGTATTGCAATTCCTCAAAGACTTCAGGTATTTTCTATTTTCTTTTCAATCT
The DNA here is from genome assembly GCA_026122235.1 of Vinca minor. Lineage (NCBI taxonomy): Eukaryota > Viridiplantae > Streptophyta > Magnoliopsida > Gentianales > Apocynaceae > Vinca > Vinca minor. Next base: position 787,923 of record JAOCZM010000248.1, read on the forward strand.
AATTTTCCTTTGAAAATTTCAGTTTACTACTTTTAATTGGAGGTGGATTTTCAAAATTTAACAGACAATAAGACACAAAATAAGTATTCATTTACTCTTTCAACTTTATTATTATGTCTCACAAATATTGCACATTTTTAAGAGTTTTCTTCTTCTTCTTTTCAATTTTCTCTCTTCATATTTGGCAATGGTGATCCCTGTCTTTACGAATATATTTAAATGATATTTCTAAAGCTTTTTTCTCTTGGCACCTTGCACAATTTATTTTTAGAAAGAAAAAAAAGTAAGAATGATTGTTTCCTATATTTTATGGGTAGTTTTGGCTGCTTAATCCTTAATTTAACTTTGCGTTATTTTTTCGTTTTTAGTTCTCTTGAACTAATCCTGTTATTTTGCCACTTCAGGGACTAATTGAGAAGGATTCAGAGGTTTTGACCGCTGTTTCCTCAAGAAGAGCAACAAGAATATGAGTTGATCAAAGTCTTAAAAAATCAAATAATATTTTTTTACCTTTTTTTTATCAACGATAAGAGTGAATTATGATAATATAAAAAAGAGAACCGTCATATGGATCATATACTTTGTTGTACCAGTCAAATGGTCGTGCTTCTTTTGGCGTATAGATTTTAGCTTCATTATTCAAGGTTCCAGAAATAGGAGGAGGAAGAAGAAAATGTCCAGAATTTTGTATGTTCAATACACAACATAAGTGAAGGAAGAAAATTGAAAATATAAGCCTATATGGCTATCCTTCAAAAAAAAGAAAAGGCAAGAAAGTTTATTCATATAGTGCTGAATCCAAGAGGTATTAATTAAAGGATTTATGGTTTTAGTTCAAAACTATGTCTATGTTGTTACTTAAATGGATATCTGTTTTTTCTTTTAATTTTTAGAAGCAGTTAAATCTGTCATTTTTAAGATACATAATTGGGGTTTTTTTTTTGAATTGATACATAATTGATTCAATCGTATGTTAAAAGAGCTCCCGTCAGAGACTCATCGACTTCAGTGTTTTGTTTAAGATATAATAACATTAAAAAAGAAGTGTCAGTGTGATAAATAAATTATATAGGAGCAACATTCATTATGTAGATCTTCAAGTCTACAAAAAATACATTATTATTCTGTGATGATTATTTACAAAGTTTAATTGACATTTTATTTTTTATTTATTTTTTTAATTTTTTCCTTAGTTTTTGCTTAAAAATCGTGGGAGATTTTTCGTGCATAGAACGGGTTCTCAAGCTATCTATATATATTACAGAAGCCTTTTCAGATTTGTAACTCCCCCTCATGCCACGTGTCATTTTGTAGATTATTGTGTTATTTAATTTATTAATAAAACTTTTGATTGATGCAAAAAAAAATGAACTGCTTCATTTAAGTTGGGGAGGAGCAGGGATTCGAACCCGAACACTCGAGTTAAATGATACACCACATTGCCGACCACTCTAACATGTATTTGACAACTATTTTATTTAACTCTTTTCTTTGGAATGCTAATTTAAGTAAACTTTTTCACGATCTCTACCAAATATAAACTAACAGTATTCTTAGTATGATATAATATTCTACATTAAATATATTAACTTCTTTAACAGTATTCGATTTAATTTCAAATGTTGTGATTGGTTAAAAAGATTTTAAATGTTTGAAATAAATTAAGAAAATATTAATTATTTCACTAGCACGAGACTCCGTATTTCTAGCCATTTTATCACGTGTTTTGCTAATTCATAATCAACCCCTCACTTTTAATTTTTGTTTTTATTAATCTCACATTGGTTTATTCATTCGTAATTTCAGTTAAATTCTACTTCTCATATATTATTCAAATTCAAATACGATAAAAATTTAAATTAGTGTAACGAACCATTTAGTTTTTGTTAAACCTGCGGACGAGCCTCCCCCAAGGTATATCAGATTACCCATTATTCCTTATCATTTCTTATATGTCTAAAGATAGCATTTTATGATATAAGAAATCTCATTATGAGTTTTTGTCGAGTAAATTATGTCCATTATGAGTTTTTTTCTTTTGAGAATGACTAGAATTAAATTACACATTTCCTAAAATAATAATACTTTTTCGTATAAACTTTCACTACTAACCTTCCTTAGTTTTTGCGTAATTTAAAGACATTAACCTTCCTTATTTGTTTTCTGAAAATTTAAAGTTAACGAGTTGTTGTTTTAAATACAATTGTACAAACATTAAATTAATAATTTGAAATTCAGTATTTCCGTGCATAGCACGGGTCATTTGCTAGTATATATATATTACAGAGCATGTTATACATACATATATTTGTATCTATATATTTTTTCAATATATTTTCTTAGATTTTCTCATTTTTTAATTAATTTCCTAATTTTTATTGGTTGAGAATATTTAGGTTAATTAAATTAATTAAAAATTAACTTATCTTAATAAAAATTAAATATCAACTTTAATTGATGCAAAAATGTTAAACTATTTTATTTAAATTGGAAGAGGGGGGATTCGAACCCCCGACCTGCAAGCCGGATGAAAGCCACATTGCCAACTACTCTGGCAGGTATTTGTCAACTTCTTTCTTTAATTCTTTTAATGGAATGCTAATTTAATATTTTTTTTTGTTGTAAACTCTTAATTGGCTTATAAGAGTATCCCACATTAAAAAGTTACATTGTTTTTTGAGTTTGACAGTACTATAAATGATAGTACTTTGACATGTTTTGAGTTACAAAATTGGGCCGACATTTAAGCCCATCAAATTAAGAAAGCCCGCTTATTTGCTTCTTATATTTTTTATTTATATAAATATTAATAGTTAAAGTTTTAACAAATAACGGGTAATTCAGATTACCGGGTCCTCTGAATTCCGATTGAGCTTATAATCAAGTTCGATTTAGCTCAGACTTATGCAATATTCATTTTTTTATTCTAATGGAGAATTTTTATTTTCATAATATATTTTTAAAATAAATAAAAATTGATATTTAAAAAAAATTAAAATAAAATCGCTTAATTTATACTGCAAAAATCAAGTGAATCTTTTTCTAAACTCTCTGACACTAAATTATTAATTTGTGGAAATTTTAATTTATAATCTATCTATCTATCTATATATATATATTACAGAAGCCCTTTTCATTTTTTACTTTACATTTTGCCACGTGGCGGATTCTTAGTTATTCTTCATTTTATTTTATTTTAATTAAGCATTATTGGCTAATGATTAACAACAATAAAAACTCCACATAAAAAAAATGATTATTTTTAAAATTTGACCAATGACAAGACTATAAAATTTATACTTCCTGCGATTCAAAATAGAAGTTTTTTTAAGAGTTATTTTTTGTTGCAAAATATAGGTATTTTTACAAGAATGGTGCATTTATTGGCTAATTTACCCTTGCATTATTTTCTCCATATATTCATATTTGTCAAAATGTATAGTTCTCATGCAACTCTTCATTAATTTAGTTGTTCTTTTGGAGTATTAATTAGGGGTACTTTAGTCATCTTGATTAGTATCTTAATTTGTGTGAAAACTCCTAAAAAGATTTAAATTTTGAATCGGAAGGAATATCTATCTATATTTATATTAAAGAGTCTGTTTTCAGTTTCAGCCAATCACATCCTTCTAAATCCTACGTGTAATTTCCATGAATTTTTGTTCCATTAATTATTTTATAAAATTTTGATTGGTCGGTTATATTTTACTTTGGTTGTAAATTCTTAATTTGCTTATAAGAGTATCCCACATTGAAAAGTTACATTGTTTTTTGAGTTTGACAATACTATAAAAGAGTGTACTTTGACATGTTTTGAGTTACTAAATTACTTTGACATTTTTTTTTCATTAAACATTACGTTTCCGTGCATAGCACGGGTATTTTTGCTAGTATATATATATTACAGAAGCCTTATACATACATATATTTGTATCTATATATTTCTTCAATACTATTTTTTTAGATTTTCACATTTTTTAATTAATTTACTAATTTTGATTGGTTGAGAATATTTAAGTTAATTAAATTAATTGAAAATTAACTTATCTTAATAAAAATTAAATATCAACTTTTATTGGTGCAAAAATGTTAAACAATTTTATTTAAATTGGGAAAGAGGGGATTCGATCCCCCGACCTAGAAGTCGAATGCTACGCCACATTGCCAACTACTCTGGCAGGTTCTTGACAACTATTTTCTTTAATTCATTTAATAGAATGCTAATTTAAGCAAATCTATATATCAATCTATATATATTACAGAGCATGTTTTCATTTTTTAATCCATCCCAAACTCTAGAGATGCCACGTGTAATTTTATGATTTTTTGTTTTGTTTTTTATTTAGTTTAAAATATATGATTGGTTGAGAATTTTTGTTCATGAAAAATTAATTCTTACCTTAATTAGATTCAAATTTAACCATTTTTAAATCTTATCATATTATAATTACATATCTATATCTTCTGAAGTTTATGATTTTAAAATTAGAAAATTATTCTTTTTTAATAAAATATAAATATCTGAGAAATTTGATTGGCCCGAATACTACATTTTAGTGTTTGAAATTTGAAGATACTTAATGATAATTCTGTGCAATTTTACCTTTATCTATCCCTAGATAGTAGTATGACTTGGTTGAAATAATTTTATAAAATTTTGATTGGTTGAAAAGAATTAGATTAATTAAATTAATTGAAAAATAATTATTATCTTAATAAAATTTAAATATCAAATTACTTCCTCAATTATCTCTACAATCCTAAATTTTCTCTAATAATTTTAAATTATTTCTCTGCGTAACTTTATTTGCTGGACACCTTTATTAATTTTTGTATAAAATTTATCATGTAGATAAAGATCGAATTTATCACACAATAATTGTATTGGTTGGTAACATTTTTTTATATTAAATTCATTACAAATTCTTAACTCTAAGGTTTTTGATAATGATAGATCAGAAATTTGAGATATGGCTTAATTTAAAGGTTGGATGATGATGCAATATTCAAATTATATGAATACTTATCATCTAAATTTTTAGTATTATTATGCTAATACATTTATAAATATAATAAGCTACTGAGGAGTGAAAACTAATTAATATTTTTTATCCTAATTTCACTCTCTCAAGAAAGATAAAAGAATTTAGTAGTGGTAATTTTTCTTTTCTTGAATATAGATTATTCTTAAATAATTTCTATTACAACGGTTTTGATTAACAATTGTTGTCGAATTCTATTTTTTTCTGATGTATTTATTCTTGATATGTTTTATCATGTAATTTCATTATTACATTTTGAATGTATTTTTATTTGGATGAATTTGAGAGATTTTTGAATGATGTTACTATATTGTGTTTGATGTCGCATGTGGTGAACAAAGTATGGCTCTCTTTTTTCCATGCGAAAGTCTAAATTATTTGTATAAGAATGGTTTGGATCAAAATTTATGGTTGATTCATACATTCAACAATCTAAAAAACCTTTCTCCCTGACCAAAAATTGGAAAAAAAACGCAATTTCAATTCACTATTTTAATTTTATTTCTCTAACATTTTTTTAATCTTTTGTAGTGTCTTAAGAGCAAACTTCACAAAGGTACACTTTCTACAATTTTCGCTGTTTTCTCGAGAATCTTATACGTATAATATGAGCAATAATGCTTATCTATTTTGCCCAAGAATTCTTTAATTTTTCTTTTTTTTCCTTCTAAAAATATGACGAAATCTTTCTTTCGTTTTCTTCATGAGTCAAAGATTAATCTATTTACTGACATGGAATTTATAAAACATCGGTATTAAAGAAAATATAGGATTGCAAAGAAGATTAAATAAACATGCAGGGAATTAAAATAAAAAAAAATTGTTTCAATTTTTTTATTTATGTCTACTAAAGTGGAAACGTTAATCGTAAAACTTTGTTCAATTATTTAGTTTTCATATTCCTTATTTTTTTAGAGCCTTCCATTATAAAAATATCTTCTTTTAATGTGGAAGAATATTTTTCATATTTTTTCGGATTTTTATGCGGATACAAAAATACAATGTGTGGATAGGCTCAGACATGAAAGTGAAATCTTTATATCCCAATAAAATAATAGTTGATTCTGCATACTTTCTTTTTAAATGGAGCATGGAGAAAAAAATCATGTTAAATATTTGATTGTCTTTAACCACATTTCAAGTGAATTTCAAATACAAATTTGTTAAAACACTTTTTGGAGGTTTATAGTTTGCACAGGAAACATAAATCATTTAAACATCAATTCACATAAGAAGATGTATGTGAAACTTGCACCAAGGGAAAAAATAAATTGTCAATTATCCTTTCATGGGAATAGTAATGTTAAAAGTCCTTCATTTTATGGTCTTCGTACGGAATAAACATGGATTGTAGCAAGCATTTGTCACAAAACACATATTGCATTTGATTGATTGTAACTAATATTGTATTATTTATATTTAGCTTAGAATTATATTACAAATAGACATAGTTTGATTTTCAAAATGGGAGAAGAAAAAGAGGGTAATGGGAAGGGATAGGAGATAAATACTTCACACGGGAAAAAATCCATTTTCTTTTTTTTTGGGAGGGGATATGGGTGTTAGTATGTTGACGAAGAAGACGGGAAGGGAGGGAGAAGATGCTACACCATATATTTTTGGCAGCTCCTTTCATGGCATCACGTAGATGAACTCCCAAAGTAAATAATAAAATTAAGTAGCGTTCGAGTTAAGATAATGCATGAAGCATATAAGGGTGACAACGACAATTTTAGTGGTTGGTGACTAAATTATAGTTATTTATATAAGACACATCTTATTTTTTGTTAAATATGATCTAAGGTGTTAGTGTCTTCTCTATAATGGGTAGTCATGCATTTGAGTAATAATAGAAAGAGCCGGAGATTCTATTTTCTATGAAAGACGTGAGATTATGCATAGAAAGAAATTGGAGCAAAAATGAAGCATGCGAAAATTTTAAAAGTTAATAGTGATGATGAACAACTTATTTTTTTTCCCTCATAATACAAGAATATGTTTCATTCTTTTGAAAAATATCCATTAATGAATAAAAAATAATATTTAGTTTTCACACAAAGCATAAATTTTAGTGTCCTGTGCATAGCACGGGTTTATAGGCTAGTATATATATATTACAGAAGCCTTATACATACATATATCTATATCTATATATTCCTTTAATCCTATTTTTTCAGAATTTCATATTTTTTTATTACAAATTTTATTAAAGATAGATATTTTAATTAGATTAGTACTAAATTTTAAAATTTTAAAAATCTTACCTTTCTTATTTTATTGAGTTTTTAGTTCCTTAATTAGTTATAATAACTATGATTGGCTAAAATGATTTTTAGACTATTAAATTAATAAAAAAAACTAATCATTTTCTCAATGAACTCCTAATTTATCCCCACTTCTCCCCTTATCTCCTTAAAGGCTTATCCGTGGCCAGTTTTAGATAGTCTTCTATTTTTCTCAAGTTCATCTGCCTTATCTTTTCTATCATGTAATCATCGGCCATCCAGACATGAACATTAATTCTCCAGAAGTTTTTTTGTTCTCCTTTCTGTTTGGTTAATTTTTTTTTCTCTCAAGATATAGTCGGATTTTATTGACACTGCTTTTCTTTTATAGTTGTTCTGGCAATTTTTTCTACAATGGCCTCATCATACCCAACAACTCATAGTAAGTTTTGTATGATTTTTGGTTTCATATCATTGAATATGGCTTCAATATGTATATTTTCACCATTTCATTACTCAAGCTGTATCTTTTTTTCTTTCTTACTCTTTTCTCCTTGAAAGGTATTATTTTTTTATTTGTATTGTTTCTCCTAAATTTTCGATCAATAACCGCCAATCTTATGTATGCAGAATTATTGTATGAATCAGATCGGTTAGTCTATTATATTTTCAAACTTTTAATATGTATAATTCTGAGTATAATTCAAGAGAAGAGAATACTTGACATTCACCATGAATCAAGTAAGACTTTCAATCCACTTTTGTATGCAAAACTTTTTCCATGATTAAATTTTGAGTATTTTGAAGGAAATGCTTTTAATCAACATAAATTCTTGGTAAATAGATGTGGATATCAATTATATTTGAAGGTTTCTGCGATTTGTTTAAGGGTTTGCCAACCAAAAGAATTTCATCTTCAAAATTGGATGTCAAGTGCGAAAGAATCGAGGGACAAACTTTTGGGTATCTTATTTTATTTCGAATGAACTCATGTCCTCTCTAATTCCTCTTGAATTTGCGAGAACTAAATTCATGTGCTATCAATGTTTTTTTCCTTTTTGTGATATTAATATAGTGGGATGGATTTTCGGAATTTTCATTACGTCTTATGTAGTTTCACTCATGAAAAGGCAAGAGTGTCTTTATCTAGAGTTCTTTTGATTACTTTAAGTTGTTTACCTTACTTAGTAATGCCAATGCCCCCATTGTTGGAGACTAATACGATTGTAGAACTTATAAGAGCTCAACTGTAGGAAGAACCTGATTGCAGTCCTTATTGTTAAGCATGTAAAAGCAACCGAGTTAGTTCACTGTGAAAATCCCATCAATTTATCACATGAGTTATTTTTTGGGCGCTTCTTTCATTTTCCAGTACTCATTATTTTCTTGGTACTTTATAGCTTGATAGAATTTGGAACATATATAATTGCTCTCTTTTAATCACATTTTTTTGTCTTTTGCCTTTTCTATTTTTCTTGGAGATATTAGTTTGATCACTGTTTTTTAATGGGACAGGTGATTTCGGGGAGGAAATATTTAGTAAAAGGAGGGATGGAGAAGTACCAGGGACACAACTTTAATGCTCAAGAACTCTAAATGACCTTATCCATCTATAAGTACAATTTCAATTTTATTTATGTTGGTGATCTCTCTATATATCTTTAGCTAATTGATCCTCATAAACTATTGATTAGGAATAATATATTGCTTATTTACTGAGAAAAATGATCCTCATAACCAATATAGAAAATGTGAAATAATATTCAACAATTTTCCATGTTTGTTTTTTGTTGTTTTGCCTCCTCTTCAGCACATAATCAATTTGTGTTAGAACCAGATGTTGTACAATGAGTGCAATTGGCTCTGAATGTCAGTAGCAATTTAATTACTCTTGAGATTTCAAAAGAGATGAAAGTTTTAGAATCTTTAAAATCTCGACACTTATAAAATCGATACATGCTTATAAGCATTTCTTGGCATGTCATAAGAATGCAAAATTCCCATCTCCTTCAAGGTCAAAGGTATGCATTTAATTTTACCTAAAAGGAAAAAAAGGATAATTGGCAATTTGATGTTTCTTTTAAATTGTATCTCTGTTCTAGACCCTTGGAGACAAGAATGTCTGATTTTGTTTCATTAAAGAAACATTGTATTGTTTGGATCATGAGAAAAAGTTAGATTATAACTTTGAATTATTAGATCAAAACTTTGCATGTGCTAGATTACAAGATACAACAACAAGAAGGTGGCAACTACTATTTGTTGAAAAGATTTTAAAATTTTGTATATGGTACAAATTGCGGACGATTTATTAACATCTTTAATAATTTTTTTTAATATTCTATTTTTTAGCTTTTACAAAATTAATGACATTTAATTTTTATTTTGTATTTTTATACATATTGAACTGTGAAACTCTAACAACCTGCAATTAATGATAGAAGCCAGACAAAAAATTAAGATTTTTTTTACAAATTACGTATCTGATAATATTAGACTCTTTAATGATTAGTATTCTCTATTTTTCATGTCTCTAATTATTTTTCGCCAATTTTATATTTATGTATTTTTCATGTCTTTTATATACTTTCGCATGAAGGATATGTTTTGCGAAGCAATTCATTTTGTTTCGCTTTGGAGGATTATAGGAATCTTGAGGTATAACTTGCTTTTACTTGCAGAGTTGTATTTACCTCCCTTATTGATCATGACAAAATGGACTACCTGTAGAGTTTCTAAATTAGAATGAACCTGGAAATTTGAAAGGCCTCTCATATGCTTCTGTTGCAAATTTCTTATTTTTTGTATAAATACAAGAGATTCCTTTAGGAGAAAAATGATAATTTTTTTAATTATATTTTTTTTTTGGTAATAGTTTAAAAATTGAAAACTTGGTTACTTTGAGGTTTTAATTGCCAAATTAATGTATTATCAATTTTCTTCACAAGACATTATTGATTTGCACGACTTAAAGAAAATGGACCAATCTCTCAAATCATGATACATATATGTTTAAATGGATTTTTTTCCTCCAATTGCATGTCGAATTAACTATTTTCATCAAATAAAATATGCATAATACGTATCCTTACATTTTGTAACAGTATTACTATTAACTTTACTCATTTTTTTAAAAAATAAAAACAATAGTTACTTTACTCTTTAGCTACTCTTTAGCTTAATGGTATAGAAAAAAAGTTCTCCTTTATTTTTTATTTTTTTTTCCTTTCACTCATCCTCCAATCTTTTTTTTTTGACACCCCGATAGGTGATTGCCCCACATTGGGAGAGAGAACACCCTAGATAAGGTAGAATAAAGCTTACCGCCCGCAGGCGGAGGTATTGAACCCGAGACCTCTCGGTCACGGACCGACCAATGCCCCACTGGGCTATTGGCCTTTTCGGTATCCTCCAATCTTTTACTATCACCTTATAAGAAGTTTTTGGATCACGTTCAGTTTAGTTGAATATTGTAAACATTTAATCTTTATTTTTTCCTCTTTGAGAGATAAGCTATGTAAAAACACACTTTGTTATCACCCTTTTAAAATGGTTGGTTGGTTATTTAAAAATATGATCATTAGTTTCTTTTCTTTCCACTATGAAAATAAAGGATAACTTTAAATATTATGAGGGGCTAAATTCATAACATCAATCGAGGGAAACATGTTAGATATTATGATTATTTAGTCTAAAACTTAGTTCATTTATAAGTCTACCGTGCATAGCACGGGTCATAAATCTAGTATATATATATATATATATATATATATATATATATATATATACACACATTAACTATTTTCATTTTTCTTCATCTGTAAATAAATTTTAATTTTAATTTTTTCTATTTTTAAATTATTTTTGAGTTGTTTTTGTTAATTAGTGTAAAATTGGTGTTTTTGACAACTTTTGGTCAGTTATTCTACAAATGTCACCGGTCTTAGGGGCATTGTTGTCAATTTAAGTCATTAAAGCCGAAGACATGTGCAGAGCATCAAGATCAAAAGTTATCGAAATCTACCGGTTTTGCACTAATTTGACAAAAATAGCAACTCGAAAATAATTTAGGGATAGAAAGAGGTAAATAAAAATTTACTAATAGAGAGAGAAAAGTGAAAATAGTTGATGTATATGTAGAGTACTTTTTCTGTATGAGGAATAAAGCAAAAGTTGTTATCAAATAGCATAATGCTTAAGGGCTCAAAATGACTATTATACCCTTTGCGATACTTAGAATTTTTGAGTAAAAAAATTCAAAACAATTTGATGACATGTAAAATGAAATATGGAAAAAAAATTATTTATCTACAAAAGCTGACTTTGGAATGGTGATTGTCAACCATCACATCGGTCAGCGAAGGAGTGGTTATGTTCTTTTGGCTTTTGCTAGGGTAGGTCGCATGGGTCCCACATGTAAGAAGAGTATTGATTGGTGTAAAATGTTTAAAATAGGTCCAAAAAATACCAAAAATGACACAAAATTTTCCACACTCCACCAATTAGAATTCCCCAACCCACCATTGTTTCTTCAACAGAAGGATGAAAAAATACTCGAATTATGTCTACACTAAATGAAGAGGTGGATGTGATTTTAGTGAGCGACAATGAACAATCTCCAATTCAAGTGGATGATTTTGAAGCATTTTTTTACGCAGGCGAAAATTTGTACGAATTGGAATACGAAAATACTGTGGTTTCTGAACAGATGGAAGAGGAAATTATAAATTCCAATATTATGGATTCAAATCAGGTATTCTCTGATTTAAGAGTCGGATATTTTTTTAATACTTTAGATGAGTTATGTGAATGTTATCTTTAATATGCTAAGGAAAAAGGATTTAGTGTAAAACAAAAATGCGGTTCTAAAGGTTATAATAGTGATGTTAGAAAATACACCTGCATTAGTTGTGATAGAGGTAGTAGTGGAATTAACAATAAGCGCACTAAAAGAATTAATTGTCCTGCAAAGTTGAATGCAATATTAAGGGATAACGAAATGTGGGAGGTATAAAAAACTAATGATATGCACAACCATGAATTGGTAACGGAAATGTCGAGGTTTATGAGAAGCCACCGTAAATTATCGTCAACAGTAAAGAGAAGATTGGAAGCTAATAATAGGGCAGGTATTATACCATGCAAAAGCACTAGAATGTTAGAAGTTGAAGCGGATGTACCAGAAAAATTAAAATTTCTTAGTAAAGATTATCGTAATTATCTTGATGCGTTTAGGAAAGACGGATTGGGTAGAGGAGATGCGGATTACATTTATAACATGTTCAATAGAATGCAATTGAAAAATCCAAATTTTGTATACTCGATTCGGATTGACGGTGAAGGTAGGCTTGACAGTGTATTTTGGGTGCACTCTCATGGTAGGAGTGCGTACCAGCAGTTCACAGATGTAGTTAGTGTAGATTCTACCATATTTGGTTAACAGATATCAGATGTCGTTTGTTTGTATAGTGGGTATTAATCATCATAGTCATTCAATTTTGTTGGGGCCAGCCCTTATATGCCATAAGGACATTGCTACATACATATGGTTTTTTAAGACATGGTTGGACACTATGGGCGGACAAGCTCCTATTGCTATTATGAGTGATCAATGTGAAAGTGTAAAACACAAGAGGGGGGTGAATTGGGTTTTAACTACTCTTGCTAACTTTTTCAAATCTATTCAATGCAAGTGAGAGTTTAAGCAAGATGAACAAACCAAAAGCAAAACCCAACAACAAGACAAAGGATTTAGAGTGGTTCGATTCACTTAGAATCTACATCCACTACCTTGAGCCACACCCAAGGATTTGCAACAACTTCACTAAGAAGATTTTACACTTGTGGCTAACTCACTAAGAGTTTTACAAACACAACCACAATACAAAGAAACTCACTAAGAGCTTGATTGCCCACACAAAGTAGGACTTAACAATTTGCCCACACAAAGTAGGACTTTTACAACAATAACCCAATCACTTAGAAAGGGAATTAAGAAAGTTAAGGAACAAAGTTGTTCACTCTTCTAAGTGAAAGATTAATACCTTTGAAGTACAACAAATTTCAGCTCTTTGAACATATGAAGTCCACTCTTTGTCTTGCTTTTTGAAATAACACCTTTGAATGATTTAGATCATGGAAATGAAGTGTTTTTGCTTTGAAGGTGTTTAGACTTGATAAGGAATCAATGAAACTTTGATATGCAAGCCTTAGAGTCATTCTCTAGCTTTGAAGTATTTATACATTTCAAAATAGGCTGAAAACGACTCTTTAACGGTCAAAAAACTGCTAGTTTCTTGCAGAGTTCGGTTGACCGAAAAACAACCTCGGATGACCGAAGCCAGGGTCGGTTGACCGAAGCCCTAGGTCGGTCGACCGACCTCCCCTATGGTCGACCGAACCAAACTTTCAACCTTCTCAGTTTCTGCTCGGTTGATCCGAGCTTGAGCTCAGTTGACCGACCTTCCTGAGCATGAGAGATGTTGATTTTTCACACGTTTTGAAATCTAATGAAGTCTAAAAGGTTTTCTCAATATGTAACAAGTAAGAGCATTTAGAAAACCGTTTTAAAAGACTTATACTTTGAAATCAAAGGCTTTTGAGATATGAACACATATGAGAATCATTTTGAAACTTTAGCCTTTTGAAAACGTGTTTATGAAAACATGCAAGACTTGAGTGCAGGACTTATGTTCATGAGAGCATTGGTTAGAGCTATATAAGATAAAGACTTATAATGACAAAGCTAATCTAACCAAACCTAAGTCTTCAATCTTCAATCTTGATAGATGAGCCTTGAATGATATGACTTTGAATCTTGATCATGGCTTGATTGAAGTACTTAGAGCTTCCAATATATGTTCCAATATTCTATCACAAAGATATAAAACATTAGACACAACATCAAGTGTTTGTCCATTATCAAAAATCGAGTTCGTTCGCCCTTAGGGCTTACAATATCCCCCTTTTTGATTATGACAAACTTTGATGTAATTAGATAGGATATGGACAAACTTTGATGTAATTAGATAGGATATGTTGTACTGTTAGGTGGGTACCGATCAGAATAAGGTTGGGGATGATATGGGTGATGAAGATTTTAATTTAGGTGTAGGAGATTATGAGAAAATAAGAATAGCGGAAAAATCAATTACTACCCATGGGTACGTCAATGAATATGTGTACACAGTGATGTATAAGGCTGAAGGTTGTATTTTAAAATGCAACTGCTGAAAATGTGAGTCAAAGGGTATTTTGTGTGCACATATTTTATCAGTTTTGAGGCAGAAAAATGTTGTGAACATTCCGGACAAATATATGTTGAACAGATAGAGAAATGATGTTTTTAGGAGGCATATATTGATGTTTAATGATTACGTATATCCTCAAATGACTCCGGAATACAAGCGATTCAAGCACTTGGAATCCATTTTCAATCAGTGTGTGGAGCTTGCACTTTCTACTGATTCACGGTATGACATGACAAAAATGTATTTGGAATACACTTTGGATGAGCTTAAGAAATTCACTCTGCCTGCAACCAAACAATTATAGTTGACAGTGTTGATTCAAGCATGGGTATAGTAGAGCCAATCCCTCAAAATCCGCGAGTTACACGTATGCGTGGACGACCCAGGACTAATAGATATAGATGACGTATTGAAAATTTAGGACGTGCACATGGATGGGGTAGTCGCAGAAGTCGGGGAGGCCGTGGTAATCGCGGACGTTCAAGGATAAATACAGAAGAATTGAACGTAGAAATACCATCAACATAGGTACAACAATTTATTTTTGTCATTTTAAATGGGTTGATAAATTAATAAATCAATTTTTTAATTTAATTACAAATATTTTTTTCCAGGAATCACAAGAGGATACATTGATCGATATAAATATCGGACTTGCTGAAAATTAAATTTGGAACACAAAAGTTTGAAGTTGAATTATTATCTTGAAGTTGCTTCGAGCAAAAAGACCAATGGCATGACAAGTGTGGTTGATTGAGCGGTGGTGGCAGTGAAGCGACGGGGCAGTAGGTGATACCAAAATTAAATTGAGATTTAATTTCCTAACTAAGACACGACACCCAACTTTAATGTGAAAACTAAAAAGTTTTTTTTTTTTTTTTTGGATTTTTATTCTGATACCAAAATGTTTCCTTTCCTAACTAAAAAATATGTTATTTCATAATTAACCAAAATATCAAAACTAAACTAAACACTTGTTTTTGATGTTTTGCAGCAAACCAGTCTGTCCTTGCTCGATCTTAGTATTTTTTTTCCAAAATGGATTGCAAATCATTCTTTGAAATGAAATCTCATTTTCAAAACACTTGACACCACCACCACAGTATATTCTAGACCATTTGTATTCATCTTCTATCCATCGGAAAAAATTGCATCGCAAATTCTTCTCCTACAAAATGCAATGTACCAGATTAAAATAAAAGCCTTTTTCTATAGAAACCGATAATACCCAGATAAAAGCCCTTATTGAAAAGAATTATCCATCCACTACCCAATACAAAAGAATACTGAGATGGCAATCATTTTTGTCACTATACAATTTTAAAGTTCATTGGATAATATGATACAATAATTATCTCAGTGATTTTCTTTCAAGAAATCCTGAATTTGCTAAATAGCAAATTAACGTTCTCTTGACAACGGTAAATGTCAAGGCTAGTCCGGATTACGGTTCCGGTAAAGACAATATCAAATTCGTATGTGTTGCCTATTTACAAAAAATAGGAAGTAATAACTTTTTATGTTATGAAAAAGAATGAACGATAATTATAGTTCATTTACTAACAAAAAATAGTGATAATATGTAGCTGTTATTTTCTTTCTTTGTAGATAATGGAGAATATTCAGAAGAAAATGGAAAATTTAAAAATACTTAATAAGGCTCTCAATGTGAAGATTGATGATAGTTTCAGAGGAAAAACTCAAATAGCATATGATATTAATGTCCTTTTACATCTACATAATGAGATAAAGGCTGATAGAGAATTTTTTGAGTCAGCGATAGAAGATATGAAAATAAGTTTGGAGGGATTTAAAAAGCCAAATACATATGAGGAAGCTGTTAGTCCCATTCCTATAATTCCAGAAAGCAGTGAGATAAAACCAACCGAGAATAAGCCTCTAGAAAAAGATGATGAAGATACTTCAATAGAAAAGAAAAAAAGGAAAAATAAGAATAGTTAGAGAAGGAGAAACATCTTCGTTCATTCAAAAAAGAAGTAAATGGGAACAAGAATTTCAAGGCATGGTAAATTGGGCCTACACCATAATTGAAGAAGAAACTTATTATAGAGCTTCGGGAAAAAATATTTATCCAAGGATCATTTGTGTACAAGGATTTAATCCAGAAAAGGTCAAGATATTAGCAGATTTCGGATTTATACATATAATTTATCCGAGCAAAATTTTGATAGAAATAGAAAAGTTTGATATAATTTTCAAATCTACAATAAGTCAATTTGCACAAGGAAGAAATATTTTCATGAAGTTCTATTCAATCAGTCCCGAAGAATATAATGAAGCTCCGCATCTCATAACAGTTGGATATAATAATCAGGATCAAGAAATTGATCTAAATAAAGATTATATAAAAGTTCCAATAATTTCTGAATATTGGATCATTCGAAGAAGATCAAATGGAATAAAAGTCATTAACAGTTTGATAAGGAATTTTTACCAAAGATATTATAAAGTAATTGGTAAAAGTAATAAATGGATTCTAATTACCAGTCAAGATAGCTATGGAAATGTCCCAGTAAAATTTTAAAATATAAGATTCAAGAAATGTCAGAGGAGAAATGGCCTCATAGTACTGATAAAGTATGGAAATTAACAGAGATAGAAAAGCAAAGGACAATTGGAGCAGTCAGATCAAGGTAAGGCAGAACTACAATTATATGTTATAACTGTAGTTATAAAATAGCAATAATGTAAATCAACAGTAGAAAGTACAATAATGTAAAGCAATCGTCATTGCTTACGATGTAGCTTAATAATTGTAGTAAGAAATCTCTATATAAAGAGATTTGATGGAAGAGAGAAAGTATCGAAAAAACATCAGAGAAAATGTTAGCAAAACTCTCTTCAAATACTTGTAATAGTTTTTTCCATATGAGAAAATAATTCTCTCATACTGGGATAAATTTAAATAATATCTTCAAAGTCATTCTAAATCTTTAGATATTCTTTTCTTTACATAAGAATCTAGTTCAAAATATTGAGTGTAGAATACAGTGAGGCATTCCGTTTAATGCAAGCCATATCCGATTAGGTATTGAAGTACCGCAGGCAGGAGGCCGTTAGGGAAAGCCGCTATGAGAAAGGCCGTGCAGTAGGAAAGCCGAAGGTTACTTCTTAATCTTTTTATTTTAAAAATTATATTCTTATTTAAAAGTTAAGATAATCTGTGGATAGAGAATAGTATTGAAAGTATTAATTAAAATTATCCTAGGCCGAGAAATAACAAATCTATGGATTTGTTTATTTATAAGGAAATGTTATTATATTCACTCTACTTAGACGATATTCTCACTAATGATTTAATAGATATTTGTATAACTGAAAATAGACTTGTAAAATATTTAAAAGAAAAATTGAATGATGATATAGTCACTACTATTATGACTAAAGTATATGATTACTATTTTAGGAATGAAATGTCTTCAATGTTATATAATGATCCTTATAACTATGAATATGAATGTGATACTACAGACGTATATTATGTAATATTTGAATCCTACACCTATGGAGAATAGTAGCAATAATTAAAATTATCCTAGGTCATTAATGGATATATAAAGAGATACTATTAAACCAAGTATATTTAGATGGAATTAATAATATGCATAATGATTTAAAAAATGATTTAATGAAAGGATGTATAACTGAAATAAGACTTATTAAAATTTTAAGAAGATATTTAAATAATGATCTAGTTACAATAATAATGAATAAAATATATGATTATTATTTTAAGTGTGAAATAGCTTCTAGTCTAACTGAACCTTATTATTATAATAATGATTTAGAAAATATATATGATCTTATGTTTGAATCAAATATTTATGATGAGTAGTAGTAATATTAGTAGTTATGAATGTGAAGTTTGTGAAATAATGCTAGAAAATATTAGAATATTAGGACAAGAATATAATGATAATTTGAGATTATGTAAATTCTTTGAAGATAGAGTTAATTGGATAATTTGGCAATATCTTCCTGTAGAATATGTCAGGAATCAAAGAATTATATTATGAAATAAAATAGAGAATTATCATAAAATTAATAAAGAATATATGGAACATTAAAAGATTTCATAGTGACTAATTTTAACTATGATTTGGATAAATGGAATCTTGCAAGATATAATAATAGAATCTTTCCTAAAAACAATTAGCTTATGAAGAAATAAATATAAAATGTGATGAAATATTTTTAGATATTATAAATGAAATATATGATATAGAATATACAGATAATGTAAAAAATAATACAGAAGAAAATTCAGAAAAAAATCGTGAATAGTAATGAAAAAATACAGCAATAATTTTAGTAATAAATGTGTGAATAGTAATTTCTGTGCGTGTGAACAGTAATTTCTGCAAAACAATAATTTCAGCAATAAATGTGAATAGTAAAATGAACAGTAAACAACAATAATTTTAATAACAGGCTAAAATCATTTCAGAATTTTAGCAAATCTAGATAACACTTAGCATCGCTCACCCTAATGTGAATTTGTCTCAAAGAAGATATCTCAAAGACATTCTTACATTGAATTTTAAGAGAAAAAAAAAGAGAATGGCTTATGGAAAACGCCCCCGTTCGCCGACAAAAGCTCCGGCAAGTGAGTCCCCTCTTCCAATAACTCCGGGTAGTGAACCACCCATCACAAATTTACCGGTAAGTGAACCACCCAACCAAAATGTGCCTATACTTGCTTCGGTCCAAGAATCTATAAGCCACAGAGAATTGTGTGTTGGTCTAGGACTCATTTGTTCTTATTTTGGGTTACAAAGTGTGCGATATTGCCTGAATATGGACCCAACCCTAGTATTGATGCAAGATATACTTGAAGAAATTGAGAGCCAACCAAGGGTGGTTGCCACAACTGTTTTCGGACAAAGCAGACTAGACTGCAGAGGATTACCAGCAAGAGTTGTTCGTGTTGGAGAGCTCGACCAAGGACCACATCTCTGCCTTTACCGGTCGCACAATCAAATCTCTTTCCGGAAAGAGATGCATTTACCACTCCGCCAAGATCCAGGCATGTTGGACGTTTACCTAACAGTTCCACTCCCATCTTATCTCCCTCACCAGGTTCATCTTCAAACCCCAACCCACAACACTTGGGAGCCGAGCCCAGTTACCCCAAACTAGAAATTTCACTTCACTTCTGGGAGGGTCGCGGTTTAATCCAATTAGTTGTGATTTTTCGGACTCGGGCTCAGAAAATATGGGCACTGTCTTATCACTTGGGAGGCCATCTTCGTCATCCTGTTATGATACCGGGGAAGAGGCCAACTAGTAACGTGAGTTGGAGACAGATTCTGCCACGGTAAAGGTTTGTTGAATGATATTGAATTTTTTTTAAGGTTGGATGATGAAGCTGGCTATGTTGTGGATGATTGTTGATGGGATGTTTTTTTTGTGGATGAATTTAGGCTGTTTTTGTACTGGTTTTACCAGTTTAAGGATATTTTTTTTTTTTGAATAGTGGGTGTTTGAATTTTGCTGCTTGGCATCATTGAAGAACCAGGTGAAGCATTGGCACTGTGTTCTTTGGAGATTCTTGGTCCGTTGAAGGTGTTTGTTGTTGATAAAGCTGCTCCCAATTTCAAAATCCAAATGTAGTGTAATGGATTAAGTTTTGTTAATTTCATGTAGTAGTACTTTTGGATCTATTAATTTAGTGTTTACTTTTGTTAATTATGTTTAGTGATGTACTAAGATATTTCTGACAATATATATTAGCCTTTTGTGTAAATTTCTGGTATTCTTACTAATTTTCCTTCTGCAAATAATTAATCCGGTTAAAAATCAACTCCTAAGTATAATTTTCCTTATACAAATAAGTTTTTGTATTTTTTAAATTTCTGGTAAAAAACAAACTAACAATCAAAGAAGCGAAACAAAATCCATCGAAATGCATGCATTAATTCGATCCATTAGTTAGTTGTTTGTTAAAGAACTTTGAAGCTTTTTGGAATTTTCAATATGAAGGCAGCAAGAAGCTTCCGGATTTTCAATGGAGAAGGTAGCAACTCCTAAGCATAGATTAATCTGGTCCATTAGTGTGTTGATTGTTAAAGAAGTTTGAAGCTTTCTGGCATTTTCAATGGATGAAGACAACAACAAGCTTTCTGACATTTTCTATGGATGAAGGTAGCAAATTGTGGAAATTGAGAGAAGTTGGAGATTTGAGAGTTGGAAGTGGTGAGATTGAGTGATGTATAATCTCAAAAAAGTTAAAGGAGAAAATGAGATTGATTATAGTGTAAAAAAAAGGGAAAAAGGATTACATATTCCATGTTGGATTGAATGTGGGGTCACTACATAATATTATATTAAAATAATTGAAAATACAAAAGAAAATTTACAAAATTTCCGAGGGCAAATGAGTCATTAAACATGATCAATTTGGAGTTTTAGCCAATACATCGACTAAGTTTGAGCCCCTAGCAACACCCTTTTCTCAAAACCAATCCAATTAATTGAAGGACCTTGCTAGGCTACTAGAATTATTGGCTAAAAGATTGACTAAAATAGTTTTTCGGACCTTTTTACCCTTATAGTTGGGTTAATCCTTTATACCAGCAGGGGGCAAGATAATCATTTAACACCCTCAATTTGGGGGTTTAGGGTTTCTATCCCAAAATTCTAGGAGTAAATCATTTTCCTTAATTGAATCCAATATGGATGCAAACGTGTCAATTCCAACCGAAAAAAAAACAATAAGATTACCGTAGGAGGAGAACTGTAGAATTATAATCCAAAAATAAACAAATTTTTTTTTTATTTTTTTATTTGTAGCTTATTTCATCTTGGTTCTTTGCATTAGCTCCCAAAACCTAACCATGGATGGTGAATCAGATGAACATTCTGGCCATCAAAATCACCGTTCAAAGAGAATCAAGATCACCCAAGATCCACAATCTTCCTCCATTACTCCTCCAACCCCAAATTCAGACCCATCATTACCATTCAATTTCCTACCTCTCGAACTCAAAACCGAGATCTTATCAAAGCTTCCAGTGAAATCCCTTTCGAAATTCAAGTGCGTTTCAAAATCTTGGCTTTCCTTTATCTCTAGCCCTCAATTTATCGATGCCCATCTCGCATCATCATCTAGGACTGATGAATTTGCTCGTCGCAAGCTCATTTTCAGTATTCTTCCTCCAAAGGCCAATCTTAAGGTATGTTCTTTGTCTTCAGTGTTTTCTGAGACGAAAACGGAGGTTTTCCAAGTTAATTATCCCTTGAAAAATCGTAGGAAATCGGTTTGGGTTGTGGGTTATTGTCAGGGGTTGATTTGTTATGCAATTGAGGAAAAAGATTTGTTTTTGTGGAACCCATCAACTGGAAAGTCCACGAAATTGCCTGATTTGAATGTTGTTATTAAGAATGGTTGTTATGTTTTATATGGGTTTGGTTTTGATGAGAAGAATAAGGATTATAAAGTGGTTGCTATTTTCTGTGTACTATGTGGTGCTGGTGTTTATGAGACTGAGGTTAAGGTATATAGTCTGAAGTCGAATTCTTGGTGGAGGATTCAAGATTTTAAGGGCGGGATTCCCTTGGATGATTCCGGGAAGTATGCAAATGGGAAGCTCCATTGGGCTGCAAGTCGTAGTAGTTTTAAATCTGGTGGTGCTGCTTATGAGTGGAAAATTATTAGCTTGGACTTGGCGAACGAGACTTATGAAGAGTTCAATCCGCCAGATTATGAAACTGTTAAGGATTGGACATTCGGAGTCTTAGATGGGTGCCTCTCGGTACTTTGTGATTACCAAACTCGTGCAGATTTGTGGGTTATGAAGGAGTATGGATCACAAGAATCATGGACGAATCTGGTTTCAATTCCTTATGCTGTGCTGAATCGTCCTAATAACCTTGCATACTCCATGCCGTTATGCATGTTGAAGAATGGCGAAGTATTAATGACGTATGGAACAACTTTGGTCATTCACGATCCAAAAAATAACCACTTTAGATATCCTCACTTAAAGAAATTGGCTAGTTATCTTGAAGTGGGCATGTATGTTGAAAGCCTAGTCTCTCCTAGTTCTTTGATGGAAGCTTCATCAACAGTATGAAAGCATCATCAGCAGTAGGGGCTAAGAAAGTAAGATGCTTTAGCTAGTTCTCATATTTCCATTTTGTTGTGTATTTGATTTTTATGTGCCATCCGCTTTTTCTATGCTATATGTATAAATTTCATATTTTTGTGCTAACTTCATTTTTGTGTTATGTAACTTAGATCTTAACTTGGTGGAAGATTTACTTTTGTAATATATGGATAGATGATAAAATTGGATGAATTTGCTTCAGTCTTCTATCTTGTAAAAAAAGAATATGTGTGTATTTCGAGTTATGTGTTTATCATATTGTTTGTCTACGAGTCTATCATTGTCGCCTTGTCGGTAGATACCATAGATTGATACAGGTTTTCTATTCACCTCATTGTACTACTCCTTAGTCCTCAAAGATTAACCGAGAATGCACACAAGTCTTTTAAATTCAGAGTGATACATAGTAGTACTGATATCCCAAACTGTTCTTTCAACTGTGAAATTACATTTGAAGAAACCGTTGGAACTTTTGCTTTATTGTTGGCCCTGTGTAGCTTCCTTGCTGAATCTCTTAAATCATTTCCATGTTAATCTATCATAGACTGCAAACAATATTGTTTTATCTTCTTTCTTGTGAATATGGGGAAATTCTTTTATGGTAATTCGTCATTAACTTGGTTTTTGTTATTTTGTAATTATTCTAGTTAATTGGATTGATTGGGTTCAATTTAGAAGAAAGAAGGGGGGGTGGGGGGTGGGGGGTGGGGTGGAGAAGTTGATAAGTAAAACTCAAATCATTTGATAATTAGTTTCCTCTGCCTCTAATTTGTGGAATAGATGCACTATGCTTTTCTTATAAAAAACATGTAATTTTCAACTTCGATCAATTGAGCAAATTCCTTTGTCACTTTTTGGCATCACCAATCTCTTGGGGATACTCTGGACAATCAGTTCTCATTGAACCCTATTGGATATTTCTTTTGTATATCTTTTTGTATAAGAACTATGCAAAGTGGTTGAGCTCTGGTGGGCCGGTGGAAGTTGACAAGATCCTGGCTAGAGTATTGTTGTTTGCTATGGTTACAGATTGGCGAGTTAAGAATATACTTTCTCTATTAATTTTCCTGCTAGCTTAAGCTTCCACCCTGCTGCATTATACCAGTACCAACCAATACTTGGCAGCATTTTATTCTCTTAATAGTCAGTTTTTTTTTTTATTTAAATCAGAAATACATTTTCTTTTGCATTTTGTACCCATGTATATTTTCATTTTCTTCAAATGAGGATTAATTTTTTAACATAATTGAGTATTATTATGTGGTTGATAATAATATGAGGAATTTATTCCTTTTTTGGGGAATGTTTGGGATTCTTCTATCTTTTTAGGCATCTCAAGGAAGGGTTATCAACGGGTAGGTTTATTTTCAGTGGAGCCAAGGAAGTAGCTTTGTGGTAAAACACTCCATACCTGAGCGAGAGATCTCGGGTTCGATGCTCACCAGGCGCATGCCCATCCCCTTCCTCTCCACCCCACCCCACCCCACCCCCACCAGAAAAAAAGTTTATTTCCAGTGGAAGTTGCGAATCTTTTAAAGCTTATTTCAAGTCAAAATGTGGACTATCCTAGTTACTTAGGGATTTCTGTTTTGGAAAAGACAAGTGGTGAAAATAAACACTTTGAAAGAGCTCAAAACTTATTAAGGTTTTCTACTGGAGAGACTTTGAATGCATGAGATTGACTAATAGCTGAATGTAGATAGTTATTTGGTCCTTAAACTTTAGAAGGGCAGTATTGAGTTTCCTGTTTAATATGCGCTAACTGGGATGCTTAGGCTGCTAAGATGATTTTATAGCTGTATGTTTTGTTGTTTTATTTACATTTTTTATTTTGTTCGGGGTGAACTTTTAAATTTCACAGAAGTCTCCTGGGAAGGGAAGCTGATGCAATATAACTACTTGTCTGCGTTGACACCTCGAAAGGAAGAAAGAGGAGTATGTAACATGAGTACTTGTCCTTTTTCATGCCATGGAAGTCGGTGATGGCTCTCTGATAATTGATATCCAGGGGAAGTCCATCTCCTGGATATCAGAAATGCTTTATGTAATATAACATATCTGACTAGAAGCTGCACTTGTTTCAAATATGAAGTGAAAATCTGGAATTCAAGCTGTTATCTTTCTTTCTTTCTTTCTTTCTTATATACCACATTCTATTCTCTTTATTGCATGGCGTCAATTGTTTTTGGAACAGTGACAATTTGGAGTGAGAGACTATGTTATCGGTTGGCTTGTCAATTGGACTCAAGACTCCAGATTCAGATTCAGACTCATAAGATCCAATTTGGGTCTTGATAGACTTTTCTATGCTCAGATTTAGATTGGGTCTGGACTCATATGGGTAGGATTCAAGACAAGTATGTGACTCAAGAGTTGGGACTCTAAATTATAATTGTATAAGCTCAAGAGACCCAAGGATCCAAATATCCAATTAAGATTATTTTTTTATTTTGTATTATATGAACCCAAGGATATGGTGCTAATTCTAATGAACGGTGCATATTATTTTTCACAAAATATTTCGTTAATAATCGTTATTTATTTTATTTAAAAAAATATTCACGTTTCGATCGATAAAATTGAGTATCAATATAAGTATAAGTAAAATTAGTGAGCGGGCCCAAATTAGATCCAAGACATCCAAGACGGTTGAGTCCGGGCTCTAGTTGAAAAGATCTGGACTCAATCCAATATAAATTCAACTTGGGTCTCAATTTAGTGGGTATGAATCTGGACTTAATATTTTAGATTCAATATGCTCAATTGACATGCCTAGTTATTGGGACCCTTTGTTTATGCCTTCCGTATCCGTGTCGACACGGCCTGAGTACAGATATGAAATACTTACCGGATCTGACCAACAGACATTTTATTTTAAATATTTAAGTACCTGGCACTGAAATACGTACACATACCCGAGTTATACCCGAGTTCGAGGAACATAAGTGAGGGAGTAGATGTCAGGAGGGAACGTTTTTTATGCTAGTTCTTGTTCTTGCATTGTTTGGGGGACTTGAGGACAAATAGATAGAAAGACGTCTTAGATTGAGATCGATTAACCGTTTCATTTTCTTCCCTCTGAAAGCTTAATCTGTCCTTAATTTTTTTTTTTTAAAACTAAAAATCGTATCAGTAAAAGCCAAAAAGGGTTTGCAAACAGGTGCTATGCAGAACCTAACCTATCTGGATATTGTATGATTACATCAAATGTTATATAATTTGTTGATAAGTTTTAGTACACGAGTTGAATTGACAAATTGCTGGCTATAGATAATTCGTGTTTTTTGTGGCTTCAGTGTTACTGATTAGAGATAATGGCTATTAATGCTCTTACGTATGTTTCAAATGTAAGTGTTAACCCTCGACAATTTTAGGTGCTATTTATGCCCCTAACTATTTAGGGGGAGCTAGTAATGCCCAAAATCGGCGGAATTCGGCGAGAGACGGTGGCATAGCACTCATGCCACTCACAAATGTTAAAGGGCATAATAGTCAAATTACTCAGTCATCTTCAACCTCCAACCTCTAACCTTTCACCTTCTTCTCCAATTGATTTCTTCTAAAAAAAATTATCCAAATTCCAAAAATCCTACAACTAATTTCTTATATTCATCATCTTCCAATCAATAACCTTCAAAATTAGTCCATTTTTAGGGATTTGGGTAAAATAAATTGAAGACTTAAGTGGTTTTTTTTTTTTTTTTTTTTTAAACAAGCAAAAATATATAGAGGGTAGCAGCTTTTTATCTTGGAAAAAATTTGGCCTAAATTGTTCAAATTTAGTCCATACATTTTCTTGGAAAAAATGCCTAAATGCTCCCAAAAAAAAAATAATAATCAAATTTTGGTGTTTTTTGGGCTGAAAATTAGAACATTTTTAGTGGGTTTTGATTATGAGGAACGTTTCGGCTACAAATATGGGTGGTTGTTTGGAGTTTTTGCTACCCCAGAACTTGGAGAACAAGATTATATAGTTTTTTTCATCATCAGCCATCATTGGTAGTTTGCTTTTTTGGTGTTCTTGGTGATTCAAGAGGTTGAAGATGGAGAAAACCTCTTTTGATCCGTTTTAACTCGCCTCAGCTAGTGGATTGTGTTCGCGGGGTCAGGTTTTTGTTTAAATATCACAAGTATTCGGGTCATGGGTCGGGGCAATTGAATGAGTTGGATGTTACCCATTTAGCACCGATTGTGTGGACTATTTTGCCGCTGAAAATGTGCTTGCGGGGCTGCACATGTGCAACGCCGCCCTCTCTCACCGGATTCCGTCGCTTTTGGGCATTAATAGCTCCCCGTAAATAGTTAGAGGCATAAATAGCACCTAAAATTGTCGAGGGTTAACACTTACATTTAAAACATATGTAAGGGGCATTAATAACTATTATCTCTTACTGATTATCTTTATTTGTACTTTTAGAATTGATCACTATTTCTACCTCTAAGGCTAACTTTCAAAGGTAAGTTACGACTTTTATCTATTTTTCGTGGTATAAATACTCGGGACAATTTGTGTAGTTTTAAAAATACCCAAATTTGTGGAATCCGGTGAGGGGCTGTGGCGCAACACACGTAGGGGCAATTTCGTCCCAATTTTGTTCATCTCCTTCATCCTAACATATCCAATGCATGATAATGGGTTGCCCCAGAGGCGGAGACACATGGTGGTCAAAGTATGCCCAGGACCACCCAATAATTTTTTTTTGCCGTTTTTATCACTTTTGTCGATAATCGTTTTCTTCTATATTTTAAATTATTGAGGGACCACCCTAAATTTCAATCTTGGATCCGCCCCTGGGTTGCCCGATCCAAGAACCGACCCAAACCCCATTTTCCCTCTCTCTTTTTCATTTCTTTGTTTTTGTTCTCTTATCCATGACCCGAAACCCATTAATACGAAACTAGAAACCCAAATGAGAAGAAGCATTTGGTAATGAAGCCATGGACAATACTTTCATACATAGCAGCAACCATCAATGGAGTTCTTTCCAAAAAAAATAAAACCCATATCTCAATCCACTTCAAATCAAAGAACAACATTTATAAAAATGACCCCGAAAACATAATTAACCTATCATTTGAAGCCTGCTAGCTCTTATGAGGGTTAACAAAATTTCAAATAATAATTTGAAACAAAAAATTAATCAAAACAAAATCCATCTCTCAAAAATTAATAAAGTGAATAAGAACAAAAAAAAATATTCAGCAAAACCCCATTTCATATTTCCATTACAGCAATCTATCATTGATGAGAGACGGGCTTAGCTTGGTGGTAGATTGAGTCTTGATTTTGGCCATGCTGACCTTTTGAAGCCTTTTCACCAAGCCCAGATGGAAATTAGGTGAATACTGAGTCATATGTGCCGATGGAAGGAATGAATTTGAGAGGGGATGGAATGGATGAATGATTTTGAAGGGTGAGATTTGGGGTAGAGTATATGGTATGGCGATGGATATTTGACGATTTAGCCTTGGAATTTCGTGCATGTGTGTTGTAACCGCAGGTCGCCGAATTCAACTGCCATTTCGTCATTATTTTTTTATCGGTTGACTGAAATTTGGACAAAAATATTGTCCCAAAAATGGTACAAAATCCGGCTGATCGGAAGCTGTCATTGGTCGACCGCAGCAACCCCGGACAAGGGACTTTTAGTCCAGGTCGACGAAATCCACTGTCCTTTGTTTGATTAAGCCCTAGTAGTTTGTCCGAGCGAGTGACTGAAGGGTCCGGTCGTCCGAAATCCACTGCACCTCATCCGATGAAGCCCCAGTAGTTTAATCGGACGACTGATTGAAGGGTCCGATCGACCGAACCGGTTACCCGAAGTTCAGTCAGGACAATTTTCAATGTAAATTAACAAAGGAAATGTGCATTTCTGCACATTCCCAATCCCTGCCCCAAAAGTACTGGTTTTGACTCCAAATCACATAACAAGGATGACCAATGCAAAAACAAGTAAAATAAACAACAACTTAGTCCAATTAGCCACCCTCTTCACATCACACACGACTAATTCAGAATGTGCTATGAGGAACATGCTCTACTTGTACGCCACAACGGAAGTACACAAATTGTGACACTACTAGAATGACTAATGCTAAGATATGCAGACACACACACTTCCCACATTACGAGCTCAAAGTACCTATTCAAGACATAAACGACAATAACTGTAACGACCCTAACATTGGCCAAGTTAGGATGACTCAAGTAATTCCACACATGGTTTCAGTATCACATTTTAAGGATCCATCATACATTACATCCTCGCCTATTACCATGGACTCCATAACATCCGTTACAGTCCCAATGATAACCTTATCAGGTTAAGGCCCGCAAAACACTCGGAATCCGCAACACTCACGCAGGACCCCTCAAAATCTTGCGTATTTGCATGACCTTCGGAATCCGCTATACTCATGCAGGATTCTTCGGCCACTGCCCCGGACCCTAGTAATTATCCATACTCACGCAGGATCCCTAAGCGTCCACTATACCCACGTCGCAAGACCTGAAATCCGCCACACTCATGCAGGATTCTCTGCGTCCGCCCAAGTGGTTTATCACAATATGAGATCTCACGGGATCTATTCAAATCACGCTTCTCACTATAAAATGAATGAATCATGTCATCTCATCCATTCTAAGTACGAGCTCATAAAGGAGCGACGACTCGGTCGACCAAACCATATAGGACAAAACGACTCAACCAATTACGACGTCACCAATTAACTCGATAATGCAAAGCAGTAACAACGAATCAAATAGGAAATTAAGTATGCAATTATCAAATCCAAATAGGCAAGAAGTACTCCAAATCACATAATCATAATTCCCAATTATACCAAATTCCATGTCAATAGTTCCAGTTGATAGATAACAATAGTATAAACAATTCATACTTCAATAATACATAAAGAAGGCATAAAATATAATTCCCAACATCAACTATAACATAGGGAAGGATCCATACCTTCAAACTAAGCAATTAAAGCCAAGAACACCATGAAAATAGCGAAAAAACCCGGAAACAGCCCCTGCTCTCGGTGTGATTTCTCCCAACTCTGAACTCCGGAATGGAATTCCGCTTCCGCCACCTCGAAGCTTATCTCGCTGTGATCAAATTTTGATATGTTGTGCGTCGAAAATCCTCCAAGTATTTCGCACTCAAATGTTCTCTCAAACTTTCAGATGTTTCCTCTATTTTCTTTCTTCTTCTTCTTCTTCTCTCTTTTCTTTAAATTTGGTAACTCCCAAAAAAGGCTGGAGGAAACATCTATAACTCCCTCCAACATTAATTCTAATTGCTTTTTAGGTCCCTTACATATCACACAAGGTGCACTCAAGTTCTCACACAACTCTAAACATCAAATAGCTTCATATAACATATACACATGTTAAGTGACATATAACAATTACACAATTAATTCATGCCAACATTTTATAAAGCTATAAAAATGCTATGACTTAATAAAAACACATAATCACGTAAGCAAAAAAAGTCTCGGGTATTACATCATTCCCCCCTTACAGAAGTTTCGTCCCCGAAACTTTACAACACATGACTTAGCACCGGCACATACCGCCTCAACTGTGACACGTGGAATATGTTGTGTACCCGTGACAGTGTTGGCGGAGATGCCAAATGGTAAGCCAAGTCATTAACTTTCTCTAGCACCTCGTAAGGACCAATGAACATTGGGCTTAGCTTCCCGCTCTTCCCGAATCTCATGACACCTCTAATTGGCGAAACCCGAAGATACACTTTGTCGCCCACTTCAAATTCCAATGGTCTTCTCTTGCTATCAACCCAACTTTTCTACCGGTCTTGAGCTGCCTTGGTATGTTCTCGAATCCGTGGTACCTTTTCCAAGGTGATTTGTACCAACTTCGGTCCCATTACCATCTTCTCCCCAATGTCGTCCCAACAAACTGGTGACCTATACTTTCTTCCATACAACGCTTCATACGGTGCCATTCTGATGCTTGATTGGTAAATGTTGTTATAGGCGAACTCTACCAAGGTTAAGTGATCCACCCAACTACCTTTGAAGTCCAAAACACAAGCTCTTAACATATCTTTCAAGGTCTGAATTGTTCTCTCAGACTGCCCATCGGTTTGCAGATGATAGGCAGTACTTAAGGACAATTTCGTCCCCATGACCTCGCTAAAACTCTTCCAAAACTGTGACACGAGCCGGCTGTCCCGATCTAATACAATGCTAACCGGCACCCCGTGAAGTCGAACAATCTCATCAATATAGAGTGGAATGAGCGTGTCCATCGTAGCTGTGATCTTCATAGGTAGAAAGTGAGCCGATTTGGTGAGCCAGTCAACTATCACCCATATGGTGTCTTTGCCGGTTTTGTCCTTAGGCAATCTAACGACAAAATCCATCGTGAATTGTTCCCACTTCCACACGAGAATCTTTAAAGGCTTAAGCAACCCGACTGGTCGTTGATGCTCCACCTTCACTTGTTGACATACGAGACACCTAGCCACAAACTCGGCTATGTCCCGCTTCATACCTCTCCACCAAAAGTTGTCCTTCAACCCCTTATGCATCTTTGAAGCCCACGGATGTACCGACAATCTAGAATAGTGAGCTTCTTGTAGATTTTCCTATTTCAACCCCGAATCTGAAGGTACGCATAATCTTTCCTGAAAACGAAGACTACCATCTTCATGTATTTGAAAATCTTATTCTGCCCCAAACTGTACCAATTCCCGTTCTTTACCCAGATCTGAATCTTGCAACTGTGTTTCCTTCACTCTTTCCAATAGGGTTGGTTGAGCTACCAAAGTTGCCAAAGTACTTCCCGTAGACTCTACAACCTCAATCTCAAGCTTTTCGAACTCGGCTATTAACTCCCGCTGATCGGTGATTAACGCCGTTAGTTGCCCCAAGTTTTTCCTACTCAAGGAATCAGCCACACGATTAGCCTTACCAAAGTGGTAGCTAATCGTAAGGTCATAATCTTTCAACAGTTCTAACAAACGCATCTGTCAAATGTTAAGTTGCTTTTGTGTGAAAAGGTACTTAAGGCTCTGATGGTCAGTGAAAACCTCACACGGTTCTCTATACAAGTAGTGCCTCCACAACTTCAAGGCAAACACAACCGCTGCCAACTCCAAATCGTTTGTAGGGTAGTTTTTCTCGTAAGGCTTAAGCTGTCTAGAAGCATAAGCTATAACTTTACCGTTCTGCATCAACACGTACCCTAGTCCAATTCCCAAGGCATCACTATAGATGGTGAACCCCTCTAAGTCTGATGGCAAAGCTAAACGCTTGAAACTGTTCTCACACTCTGACCCCCATTCAAACTTAACACGCTTTTGTGTTAGGCGAGTCAATGGAGCTGCGATGCGAGAGAAGTCCTGCACAAACTTCTGATAATACCCGGCTAACCCCAGAAAAATCCTAACTTTCACCACATTTTCGGTGTAGGCCAATCCACGATTGCCTCCATATT
This sequence comes from Vinca minor, assembly GCA_026122235.1. NCBI lineage: Eukaryota > Viridiplantae > Streptophyta > Magnoliopsida > Gentianales > Apocynaceae > Vinca > Vinca minor. Next base: position 820,041 of record JAOCZM010000248.1, read on the forward strand.
GCTCGGGTCAACATAAACCCCCTCAGCTGAAACAACATGACCCAAAAACGCGATGCTTCTCAACCAGAACTCGCACTTGCTGAACTTGGCATACAGTTTCTCCTTCCTCAAAATCTCCAAAGCCAATCTCAAATGCTCCTCGTGAGCTTCATCCGACGGTGAGTAAATCAAAATATCGTCGATGAAGACCACCACGAACTTGTCTAGACAATCTCGAAATACTCTATTCATCTTGCCCATGAATGCCGCAGGTGCGTTAGTCATTTCAAACGGCATCACAAGGAACTCGTAGTGCCCGTAGCTGGTTCTAAAGGTACTCTTTGGGATGTCTTCGGGCTTAATTCTCAACTGATGGTAACCCGATCTCAAGTCAATCTTGGAGAACACCTTCGCCCCATCAACAAATCAAACAAGTCATCGATACGTGGTAGAGGGCATCGATTCTTGATTTTAATCTTGTTCAACTTCCGGTGGTCAATACAAATCCGCATACTAGCGTCCTTCTTCTTCACAAACAAAACTTAAGCGCCCCAAGGTGAGACACTCGATCTTATGAATTTCTTATCAAGAAGTTCTTGGAGTTGAGACTACAACTCCTTCAACTCTGTTGGTGCCATCTTATACGGGGCCTTAGAGATTGGCTCTGCACCGGGTTGCAACAATATCTCGAAATCAATTTCCCGGGCTGGTGGAATACCCGGATAATCATCGGGAAACACATCCCCGAACTCCTTCACAATAGGAACATCCTCAAGTTGAACTTACTTCTCATTCTTCGCCACTACATAAGCCAGAAAAGCTTCGCAACCATTCTTGATGTACTTTCTCGCTTTCGTTGCCGAGATAATAAGCATACTCATACCACTTCTCTTCTTAACCGACCCTCGAAATTCAAACACCTCTCGATCCCTTGTCACAAACTGAATATTCCTGTCATGACAATCAACTAACGCGTGATTCTTGTACAAGAAGTCCATACCCAAAATAACGTCGAAGTCGACCATCTAAAGTTGAATAAGGCCCGCCTCAACTATTCCCAAAATAACCCGGGTCGATCGAAGGGCCTGGACACCGGTCAACCGAGATTCACATCCGGTCGACCGAAGTGTCCTGCTCCAACCTTAAAATGGTATATTTCTGAGTTTATCACTTCCAATCCTTTTATTTTCAAATTTCTTGGATGTTGGATTCATTTCAAATATTTTCTTAAAACCATCCAATGTTTCAAACAAAACATCGGCACATCGTAAGTGGGAGGTTTCTTATTATTTTTTTGATTTGTAAAACTAACCCCCCTCCTATGTACTATTCAAATACTTATCTTTGTATGTGCCTTTAATATGGAAACTTAGAGATGATGGAGTTGATTTTGATCTATATGCTCTTTAAGCCTTAGTTTTTTATAAAGTATATTTGATAAGAATGTTTACTTGGATGTAATACATGACAAATGTGCCTCATATACTATCTTGGTTGTCATGTTTCCTTGAAACTTTTTTGATATCATAACTCTTATTTTGTTGATTGTTTGTTGATTGTTTGTACTTGGTGAGTAATTTTATAGGAGAAGTACCACATGACAAATGTGCTTATTAAAATCTTGGTTGTCAGGTCTCATTAGAATTTCTTGCATAATATATTACATTCTTTTCATATTCAATCATGCTTTGAAGGAATGATATGTTTTAATTACATTATTACTTATCCTCCTTCCCTAATGATATGTTTTTTATTGTCTACCTTTCAAATATCACTAGTTTTGACGGGTTGTTTTTTTAAATTATCCAAAGCCTCCATCTTTTTTTGGTTATCCATCTTTGGGAAGTTTGTGCTCACCTTGATTGATTCATAACTTCCCTTTAAAACTTAATTGTTTATGTTCTTACCTTGCTTTAGCTTTAGTTTTAAACATCACCTTTATATGGTTTGAATTCATCTTTGAACTATATTATTAAACAACTACTTGAGGAAGAGACATGTTTCTTTTATATTATTTTTAGTCTCTTATACTCCATATAGGTGATACATAAGTACTCGTTGTTTTTTCCATATGCTTTGTACTTGATATCTTTTCAGGACACGAGAGAAGAAGCAACCATATTGAAAGCAAAGATGTATATGCACACACAAAGAAATGAGAAATCTTCATTCACCAACAAATACTCTCATCCACTCGCCATTGATGATGATCTTGAGGGATGATTGATAAACTCATATTTTATATATAAATTATACTACTTTCCACTTAGTTTTTACCTAAATAATATTATATTTCCATATTTTAGAGTCAATTTGATATTAAATTCTTAATATATTTATTTTGATTTGATATATGTATTTTAGGTATTTTATATGATAAATAGAAACATAATATTAAGAATTTTTATTTTAAGATTATATTATATTTTCTTAAATTTATTTGGTAGGAAATCATATCAATTGGATACAAGTTGATATGAAATTGGAAACAAAGACTATGGTCCTTGGGCCACAAAATAAGAAAGGGTTAACACTTCATCACATCTCTATAAAAAGAGGGCATCAAGCCCTAAGAGAGGAAGAGGATCGGAACCGGAAGCAGCCGCGAAGAAAGAAAAAACCAACCGCAACCAAAAGCACCCAGCAGCCACATATCATCACCATCATAACCAATCCGTACCCAATCATATCCAATCCTCACCATCCTCATCATTACATATTCATCATTGTCAAATCATCCATACATCCAGCAGTGAAGAATACAAAGGATTTTCTGGCGCGGTGGTGTTCTCGCGGAGACTGCAATCAACTTAGGGAGATAATTTCGATATCAAGTTGTAATCTAAAACTTACCTCTTATTATTATTTTCTTGATTCGTAATTTTCTCATGTCTAAATTAATTGCTATGGTTGGTTGCTACATGATGATTGGCTAAATTTTCTAGTTGATTAGGCTTGTGAAAACTTTGTTGGAACAATGATTTAGTTTATTATTTTTCCCTTAATATTGTGTTCAATATTCCCTTAATCCCTATTTTATTAATTATTTTTATGGTGTGTTTAATGCTTGTATGGATTTGATCACTCTATACATGATCTCATAATTTAATTGCGAAGGACCGGAAGGTGAAGTAATTAATTAGGAACTAAGTAATAATAACTCGTAGTAAAACTGACTAGGAATAGATTCGGTTTCTATTGAGCGGTTTCCAAAAGTAGATAACTACGGGAATTGAAATTGGGAATTCCATAAATCGTTAATGCTGTCTCATTAATCAATTTCACATAGACATATGGTTTTTGTTAATTGAGATTAGGGGTTTATTGCAAGGAATTGAATAAAACATAGATTAGGGAATTCTACCGTTAATGAATTAGGATAAATTTAAGGGAATTTGACACATTAAAAAGGGAATCTTTTAAACTAATCATTGGGAAAACAAGTTGGATCAATGTCCTAATCAACCATTCCCTCATTCTCTTATATCTTCTTTCTTATTTGTTTAATTTAGTCGTTATTTAATTTTAAGCATTAGTTAGTAAAACTCTCAAAAATATTTGTAGGTCTAAATTAGGATAATAAACAATTTTGGTACTTAATTATAATCTCCGTGGGATCGACACTTGTCTTACTTATATACTCAACTGGACACTAGTTCATTTGCTAGGATTTTGTGCATCAAGTTTTTGGCGCCGTTGCCGGGGATTATTTAATTAATATTATATAGTTGTTAAAAATTCTGAGATTAGACCATTTTTTTTAATTAATTTTTTTATTGTCTTACTAATATTTTCTATTGTTGTTTTTCATAAAAAAAGAAGAAAAAAAAACATATTCTTAAACAGGAGGAAAAATCTTCTTAAGCATAGACGAGGTAAGAAGAAGAATTTGTGTCTTCTTACAACAAAGGAGGGGTAAGAAGAATTTTTTAACTCTTTATTTTATTTAATATTATTCTTTTTCAATTTCTTGTTGTTTTTTATTTTTTATTTATTTTATTTCTTTGGTTGAACTTATTTTTGCATGCAAACTAGGAGCTATAATAAACCTTTGTTATTTTATCCTGATCCGGAAGTTATTGTTAGACAAAATAGGAGGCTAGTTAAAGAATCTAAAGATAAAGAAAAAGACGTTAAAATGGCGAATGATGGTAATAATGATGTTGAACCACGTAAAACTCTTAGAGATTATGCTACTATTAAGGTAGATGACTTTCATCATGCTATTTTAAGACCTATCATAGCTGCTAATAATTTTGAAATTAAACCTGCTGTAATTCAAATGGTGCAACAAAGTGTTCAATTTTATGGTTTGCCTAATGAAGATCCTAATGTTCATATATCTAATTTCTTGGAAATTTGTGACACTTTTAAGCAAAATGGGGTAAGTGATGATGCTATAAGATTAAGACTTTTTCCCTTTTCCCTAAAAGATAAGTTTAAGGCTTGGTTAAATTCTCTTCCCTCTGACTCAATAACTACTTGGAATCAGTTAGCTTCTAAATTTCTTAATAAGAATTTTCCACCAGCTAAAACCATGAAGTTAAGGAATAAGATAACTAATTTTAGTCAAGAAGTTGGGGAAACTTTATATGAGGCTTGGGAAAGATATAAGGAAAATTTAAGAAAGTGTCCACATCACGAAGTCCCATTCTGGATGCAAATCCAAATATTTTATAATGGCATGAATGAACCAACTAAAAATATGATTGATGCCGCAAGTGGGGGTAGTATAATGGGTAAACCACCAGATGAAGCTTGGGAATTATTAGAGGATATGACATCTAGTAGAAACGAAAGTAATAATGAACGTAGTAATCCTCTAATAAAGGGAAGTGCTAATGGAATTGATGATACACAAACTATTTTGGCCCAATTAGCATTAATCTCTAATAATTTAGGAATTGGAAATCAAGTAAATTGTGGAAATTGTGGTGGTAATCATTATAACGTGAATTGTCCGCATAATAATTCTTCCAACCTTAATTTTCATGAAGGGGTTAATTATATAGGTCCTAACCATAGGATAAACAATCCTTATTCTAATACCTATAATCCTGGATGGATGAATCATCCTAATTTTTCTTGGAGTCAAAATCCGAAATCCTAATATGAATCAAAATGTGAGACCTTCACCACCCCTGGTTTTGCCCCCACACCCGAGAGAAAACCTGATTTAGAAGACTTGGTTTCAAAGTTCATAACTAGTGCTGAAACGAGATTTCAAAACCAAGAAGCTTCTATTAAAAACTTAGAGTCTCAATTAGGACAAATGGCTAATTTGTTAAGTAATAGGGTTCAAGGATCATTGCCTAGTAATACGGAAGTCAACCCTAAAGATTGCAAAGCCATAACTATAATAAGTCGGGAGGAGTTAAAAGAAGAAAAAGAAATTCAAGAAGTTGAGGATAAAAAAGATTTAAGTATTAATGCTTCTGTAGAGTCTAAGCAATCAATCTCAAACAAGAAAAGAGAAAAGAAAGATAAATACCTTAATGTAGAAGTCGATTATAAAGCTTTACCTTTTCCTCAAGTGGTTGAACCCCCTAATCCTCAATTTAAGAAATTATTAGAAATATTTAAAAAATTGGAGATTAATATTCCTTTTGTTGAAGCAATTTCTCAAATGCCTAAATATGCTAAATTTTTAAAAGATATTTTATCTAGTAAAAAGAGGCTGCAAGATTGTGAGAAAATTTGCTTAAATGAAGAATGTTCAGCTGTGCTTCAAAATAAATTACCACAAAAACTCAAAGATCCTGGTAGTTTTATAATTCCTTGTCATATTGATGATTTATTTTTTAAAGATGTTTTATGTGATTTAGGAGCAAGCATCAATTTAATGCCATATTATATTTTTAAGCGTTTGGGGATAGGAGAATTGAAACATACCATGATTACCCTTCAATTGGCAGATAGGTCTATTAAATATCCTAGAGGGGTAGTGGAGGATGTTTTAGTCAAAGTTGATAAATTTATTTTTCCCGTAGACTTCGTGGTTTTAGATATGGAGGAAGATGTTAATATGCCCTTGATATTAGGAAGACCTTTCTTAGCAACTGGGAGAACTCTAATTGATGTATATAAGGGCGAGCTAATATTAAGGGTCGGAGATGAAAGTGTTACGTTTAATATAAATCAATCAATTAAACATCTCCAAGAAAATAAATCTTGTTTTTCTGTAAGCACCAAAGATGTAATAGTGGCTAATTGTGTTCCGAATAAAAATACTAGTGAAGCAATAGAGCACAATATAATTAATCATATTGCAGTAGACAATGAAAAACAAGAATTAAATGAGGATGATAAACTTTTGGAAGCTAAACAAGAACCTAGGAATGAGAATAAAATTGATGAGCCTCCTTGGAAATTAGAATTCAAAGCTCTATCTTCTAATCTTAAGTCTATACTCTCAGTTGCCGATAAAATTTAACTCCAATAATATCATACTTGTTAGATGAATTAGGAGAAGATGAATTGGGAGAAGATGAATTGGTGAGAATACTTAGAGAAAAGAAAGAGAAGACTAAGTTACTATCTAACAAGGATAAGGAGCCTAATAAATTTCATATGGGTCAAAATGTATTGCTATTTAATTCTCGTTTAAGATTATTTGCAGGAAAGGAAAAATCAAAGTGGTCGGGCCCTTTCGAAGTCACACATGTCTATCCCTCCGGAGCCATTGAGATTCAAGACAACAATAAGAGGAGGTTTACTGTCAATGGCCAACGCCTTAAGGAATATTTGGAGGGCATTCCATCCAACAATTTGAAGGATGAGGAATGGGTTCTCGATCCCTCTCCAAAAGAATAACCATTAAAGGAAGTCAAGCTCGAGACTATAAACGAGAACTACATTTTTTTTTTTTAGTTATTTTGAAATTATAATTACTTTTTTATTATTATTAAAAAAAAATGTTTTTTTTTTTTCGTTTTTCCCTTAAAAAAAAAAATTTATTCTGTTATTTATTTATTTCGTTTTCCCTAAAATAAAAAAAAAAAAATTATTATTATTAAACAATTTTTTAAATTTTATTCTGTTATTATTATTATTATTATTATTCGTTTTTCTCCTAAAAAAAAATATTCAAAAAAAAATTTATTTTTTATTTTTTATTATTTATTCATTATCTTGTTGACTTTGTAGGAAGATTTCGACATACATCCGTTTTTTCTTTTCAAGAGTACAACTTTTCTCCCTCGAGATTCTTCTTCAATTGACTTATTGGCACACTTCCAGCTAAGTATCTTTATTTCCTTTTGTTTTTCTTTTAGCACATTGAGGACAATGTTTATGTTAAAGTTGGGGGTAGAGATTACTTTTATATTTATCTCAGAGCATGATTTTTTTTTCGAAATTTCAAATTAATGTGCTATAGATAATAAATAAATCAAAAAAATATATATACTAGATTGCGACCTCTCTTGATATTCTGTGAGCTATGTTAAGATGATGAATTTCATATGGATTAGAATGTGATTGACATATTTGACACTTTGGGATTCCTTTGCTAATGATATCTTAGAAATAATAAAAAAAATATTTTCTTCAAAACATTTATGACCTATACATTATAGAATCTTGTATTTTGAATTAGATTTTTAGACTTTCTAAGATAACCCTTATCTAATTGCGATTTAATCTCTAGGTACCCTTATTTAATGTGCATTTAGTCTGACTTTTGAATATATATTCCTAACGAAAAATAAAGATCTCTTCGATATAAAAAAAAAAAAGAAAAAGAAAAAATATATATATTCCCTATGTGTTTAATAGTATTTATGTCAAGTGATCAAAGCAAAGCTTGTCACACCTGCGATCCCCCATGGTCACCCTAGGGCAAGGTCGTGGGTTTGAGACATTTTGGATATTTGCTGGGCAATGTTTCGCTGCTCTTGGGTTTTATAAGTTGGCAAATGAAAACCAGCAAAATCAACGGATTTTACCAAGAGTATGAACATGCGTAAGTAAGCACACCAATAAGCGTTCAATAAAAATGTTCACATTCATTGGTGCCCCAAATATCATATTTAAATTAAAAGATAGAAAAGAAAAAAATATATATGGAATGATGTCACATATTCTTTCTTTAGTTTTATATATCTAAGAGCCGAACCAAATTCACATTGAAAAAGGGTACCCATAGATTAAAAATACAAGAAGAGGAGGTGTGAAGAATGAATGTCTATTTGTTTAATTCTAAGTACAAAATTCTCAAATGTATAGTTGTCATGGTAAATCAAAGATTCACTTTTCAAAAAAACAAGTTTTTCTTGTCTAGATTTTATTAGCCTTGGAATCCTATTTGTCATACATTGATTGAACTTTTCTAAGCCCATAGCTGATGATACTTGCTTACAGACTCGCAAGATTAGTAGCAATATTAATTTTGATTGAGAACTATATGAATTGTCTTCTTTGATCGAGGACGATCAAAATGCTAAGTTGGGGGTAGTTGATAAACTCATATTTTCTATATAAATTATACTACTTTCCACTTAGTTTTTACCTAAATAATATTATATTTCCATATTTTAGAGTCAATTTGATATTAAATTCTTAATATATTTATTTTGATTTGATATATGTATTTTAGGTATTTTATATGATAAATAGAAACATAATATTAAGAATTTTTATTTTAAGATTATATTATATTTTCTTAAATTTATTTGGTAGGAAATCATATCAATTGGATACAAGTTGATATGAAATTGGAAACAAAGACTATGGGCCTTGGGCCACAAAACAAGAAAGGGTTAACACTTCATCACATCTCTATAAAAAGAGGACATCAAGCTCTAAGAGAGGAAGAGGATCGGAACCGGAAGCAGCCGCGAAGAAAGAAAAAACCAACCGCAACCAAAAGCACCCAACAGCCACATATCATCACCATCATAACCAATCCGTACCCAATCATATCCAATCCTCACCATCCTCATCATTACATATTCATCATTGTCAAATCATCCATACATCCAGCAGTGAAGAATACAAAGGATTTTCTGGCGCGGTGGTGTTCTCGCGGAGACTGCAATCAACTTAGGGAGATAATTTCGATATCAAGTTGTAATCTAAAACTTACCTCTTATTATTATTTTCTTGATTCGTAATTTTCTCATGTCTAAATTAATTGCTATGGTTGGTTGCTACATGATGATTGGCTAAATTTTCTAGTAGATTAGGCTTGTGAAACTTTGTTGGAACAATGATTTAGTTTATTATTTTTCCCTTAATATTGTGTTCAATATTCCCTTAATCCCTATTTTATTAATTATTTTTATGGTGTGTTTAATGCTTGTATGGATTTGATCACTCTATACATGATCTCATAATTTAATTGCGAAGGACCGGAAGGTGAAGTAATTAATTAGGAACTAAGTAATAATAACTCGTAGTAAAACTGACTAGGAATAGATTCGGTTTCTATTGAGCGGTTTCCAAAAGTAGATAACTACGGGAATTGAAATTGGGGAATTCCATAAATCGTTAATGCTGTCTCATTAATCAATTTCACATAGACATATGGTTTTTGTTAATTGAGATTAGGGGGTTTATTGCAAGGAATTGAATAAAACCTAGATTAGGGAATTCTACCGTTAATGAATTAGGATAAATTTAAGGGAATTTGACACATTAAAAAGGGAATCTTTTAAACTAATCATTGGGAAAACAAGTTGGATCAATGTCCTAATCAACCATTCCCTCATTCTCTTATATCTTCTTTCTTATTTGTTTAATTTAGTCGTTATTTAATTTTAAGCATTAGTTAGTAAAACTCTCAAAAATATTTGTAGGTCTAAATTAGGATAATAAACAATTTTGGTACTTAATTATAATCTCTGTGGGATCGACACTTGTCTTACTTATATACTCAACTGGACACTAGTTCACTTGCTAGGATTTTGTGCATCAATGATGATTAAAGGATACAGTTAGAAGGTGAAGAAGGAAGATATAAAAGTTCTTTGTGCTCCCTACAATAAGGACACGAGAGAAGAAGCAATGACGTTGGAAGCAGAGCCAATGCATTAGCCAAACACAAAGAAAACGAGAAATATCACCTTCACCAACAACTATGGAAAGTATCCAAATGTGAAGAATGAAGATGAAAGTTTCTCTGTACCTCTCTGACAGAATTCCGGTCGACTACAACCTCTGATCCGGTTGACCGACATGTCCTGTTTTTGTAAAATTGTACACTCTAACCCTTACATATTTTCAGTTTTGCATTTCTTTATATGGGCATTGTTTAAGGGGGAGATTTATATGTTATCTATCTTATACCCCCCCCCCTATTTATGCGACGTATGCCTATATTTGTCATATCATATGTATCATCACTTCATAAGTTGGCATTGTTTTCATATTTTCATATCTTTTGAGCCAACTTATGTAAACTTTATGGGAGTAGTATGATCTTTCAAGTTATGCTTCTTTGGCTAACCATTGTCTTAAAGAGGAATGTCATTTAAAGTGTTAACTTTAAACTTCCTCTTGGTTTTGTTGTTGGTTTGTGATACATATGTTTTTATTTGTTTATAATTCATGGTATCACATCCATTTGTTCTTGTTAGCTAAACTTTAAAACTTGTTTTCATCTTTATATAGCTAACATTGATTTTTTTTTATAAAAGGGGACATTGTGCTTTAAGGTGTTATTCATTTATCTCCTTAGATTTAGCTTGAGTTGCATATTCATTTTTTAGCCATATGACCATCCTTGACTTTATGTGTCATTATGTGCTCTCTTTATCTTGAAATCAACCAAGCTTAAAAAACTTCTCCATGTATCTCCTTCGATTTAGCTTGAGTTGCATATTCATTTTTTAGCCATATGACCATCCTTAACTTTATGTGTCATTATGTGCTCTCTTTATCTTGAAATCAACCAAGCTTAAAAAACTTCTCCATGTTTTAAACTTGATCCCTCATGTTTTTCACTCTTTGATCCTTTGGATTTCTATTTTTTTTTAAAGGAGGAGAAAATTATTTTCTTATTGACGCTCTGATTAACCTTTTTTATTTTGACAAAAAGGGTGAGAAAAATTAGATTTGCAAATGTGTCAAGAAAAGTAATTTTACAAAAGGAGAAAGCTGTGAACTTTGCAAATTGAGAGAGATAATGGATTCTTTAAAGGAGGGGGAGCAGAATGATTTTTAAAACATCTACTTGCCTACATCATATGCATCATTGTCTCATGCTTTGATATTTTGTGTTTAATTGCCTTATCCATTGGTAATTTATTCTCATTTGCATCAATGTTTTGTCATCATCAAAAAAGGGGGAGATTGTAAACCCTAAGGGCTAATGTGATCAATCTTGCTTTGATGATAACAAGACATTGAGAAGTTCTAATGTCAACAAGAAGAAACTACATTTTGCAAGTTAGAAGATATTGTAAAATCAAAGGAAGATCAACAAGTGTTGAAGTCCAAGATGCTACAACTTGAAAATAGTACAAAGGACTTCATCACAAGAAGATGTTGATCAAATGTCTCAAGTCCAAGCTCAAAGAAGATCTCATCTAGAAGACTTGAAGAGCAAGATGATTAGTTAAGAAGCCTTAAAGGTATATCCCTTGGGACTAATCATATTTGATGAATGATAGTTTATAGTATGATGAAGCTCATACTCTTGCATGTTTTCAAAACCATATTTCTTACTTTGAATTAATCTTTCAAAGGTTTTTTAAAACATCTTGTAAGGGTTGGTTAATGCCTAAGATCTTTAAAATGTTTTAAATATCTTTCAAAAACACTTAGGTATGAGTTTGAGAACATTAGAAAGTTGACCAAGTGGAAAAACCACTTGTGGACTGAAGTCCGGTCGACCGGGTCCTAGACCTCGGGCGTCTTGATGAAGTCCGGTCGACCGACATGTGTTGTCTGTTCGACCGAAATGTCTTTTGTACTTTGTTACTTTTGAATATTCCAAGACTTCAACGGCGATTAACTCTCGGTAGACCATGTTATGGGTCGATCGACCGAACCATTGATTCGGAAGACCGGACCACCCTTTCAAAGGTTTTTTAAAACATCTTGTAAGGGTTGGTTAATGCCTAAGATCTTTAAAATATTTTAAATATCTTTCAAAAACACTTAGGCATGAGTTTGAGAACATTAGAAAGTTGACCAAGTGGAAAAACCACTTGTGGACTGAAGTCCGGTCGACCGGGTCCTAGACCTTGGGCGTCTTGATGAAGTCCGGTCGACCGACATGTGTTGTCTGTTCGACCGAAATGTCTTTTGTACTTTGTTACTTTTGAATATTCCAAGACTTCAACGGCGATTAAATCTCGGTAGACCATGTTATGGGTCGATCGACCGAACCATTGATTCGGAAGACCGGACCACCCTTTGCGGTCGACCAAGATGAGAACATAAGCCTTCGAACTTAACTTCGGACGACCTACTGCCTAGTCTGGTCAACCAAAGATGTCTTGTCAATGCAAATATATAGTTGATGTAACTCGATTTGCTTGCAATTTTTGGACCCTTTAAATAGCCTTTAAGGTTGATTTTTGTTCCTTGCTCAAGCCAATAGAGGGACCTTAGTATACACATTTTAGACAAGCAAATCAAACACTTTAATGGGCTTAATTCTTCCAATCATTCATCAAAACATTTCTATTTGAGAAAGAGTTTCATCTACTTATTCTTTCATTCCCAAATATAAATTAGAGCTTTCATTGTAATATTCAATCCTTAGAGAGATTTCTTTTTCTTGAGCTTAAATGTAAAATCTCAGGTGTTGATGTTATATTTTCTTGTAATATGTTGAGTGGCAAGGCTTGTTTATGATAGTGGTGGTTTTGGGGCCTCCAATGTGTTGGAGTAGATATTTCTTGTAATCGTATGAACTAGAGTGAGTGGTGAACCCGAAATAGAAGTACGGTTGATATGTTCGTAAAACCTCCTCACTTAGTAGACTAGGTTAGAGAACTCTAGTAGACTAGGTTAGAGAAAGAATTCCCATGGGTAGAGGGTTGCAAGTGTGCATAAAAGGACCATTAGTTGGCCTTTCCATTGGAAGGTTACATGAGTGTGTAAAAGACAATTTGTTGGTTTGTCCTTCCTTGTAACGCTCTCTAAATACAAGCTAGTGGAATTTGTCAAAATCCTTGGGTGTGTCCCAAGGTAGTGGATGTAGATATTTGTGATCGGACCACTCTATGTCCTTGTATTTGATCTTCTAACTATATCATTTTACTTTTAAGTTCTTACATTGTACTTGTTCTTATATTCACATGAACTTGATTGTAGGAGCTTTATTTGTTTATCTTGAGTTAGTTGAATTTCTTGTTATATATTCCCTTGGCTTGGGCATAGGATTTGCACTTAGTGGTCTTACTAGTTTTACATATCTTGTCGAAGTGTCGCTCATGACTTGTGTGTTTGCTCTTACAAGCTTTGCATATAGAAATTTTTACATAGACAATCCTTGATCATATACATTATCTTGTATTCCTATATGTTGTATTTTACACACATAAGTCATCGATGTGATACTTCTTTAATTCACATTATATGTTTAATGAACATAAATGTTGTTAAGATGGTCACTTAGAAAAAGAATTTGGTAGAAAAGTTAAAAAATGCTCTTCGGGTATTTCACCCTGTACCCGGCCTTGCCTCTGATGGGCCAAGCCTGCTTACTTGGGTCCAATCCCATCAAATTGGGACCGGCCACACGAACCAAATAAAGAATCACTTGTGTTTCGACATGAATACGTTTTCTCCAATTTACCTTTGTTCAAGGTTGTACTCTCATCCAAATCTAGCAAAACCATTTCACCTTTCATCACTTCCATCCAAGTCGCCCAACAAAGCTAACTCTCACTGATTTAATTTTATTTGGTACAAATACCGATGAAAAGTTCCAGTTAATTATGTGTTTCTCACAATGATCTGATCTTAATTAGTACAACACCCTGTTCACTATCTCCCATGGTATACAGAAGAACCAACGGAAAGAAGCCCTCAAAACTATGTTCAAATGCAGAAAGCTAAGAGAGACGGAAAGCAAAAATATCACGAGAGAAATGGCCTGGTCTTATATACCCTTCCAGGTTGACAACGGGGGAGTTTCGGAATCCTTCCAGGTACTGACGCCGGGCATATATCTATCCCCCTTCACTGCATCTGCTGAAGCAATTGATTCAAGCTCAGCCATGTCTTCTGCTGATAGTTTCACAGACAGAGCTCCGATATTCTGTTTGAGGTTTTCGATCTTGGTAGTCCCAGGAATGGGGCAAACGTCGTTTCCTTGGTGATGGACCCAGGCTAATGCAAGCTGTGACGAGGTACAACCTTTCTTTAAAGCCATGTTGTTCACACGCTCGTACATGACTTTATTCTTCTCCAGATTCTGAGACTGGAATCTGGGTAAATACTGCAAGATGAAATATGAAATGTTTATAAACCAAATTTGCATTACAAAATATCTCAAAACACTTTGTAAAACGATAATTTCCAAGTACGGAAAATTCAATAGACTTTAAAAAGATTTCTTGGCTAAAAATGGGATGCAGGTTATCATATTCCATAAAGGATGAATATTGTATCCAAACCAGCCCTTCACACTTTGGTGTCTCATATGTGACATGAACTTCTTGTCCCTTTAAATTGGTTCAGCACACTTTCACTTACACTTCTTCTTGCAGACAAGCGACTCTTAAACTTGATACAGGATGGAGGAACTTCATTAAGGTATTTGGGTCAAAGAGAAATGTAGAAGTACTGTAGTAGAGAGATGTATAAAGAAAACAGAAGGCAAACAAACCTTTCGGAAGTCACCTTCCGTCAAATTCTCGAGCAGCTTTGGACCTGATGAGAAGAATCCACGTCCGAGGGGACTATATGATACAATACCAATACCTAGTTCTCTGTCATATCATTCAGAAAACAATTAGAATCTTGTTTTCTTTCCCTCCAGAAAGACGATACTGTCCCTCAATAAATACAAACCTGCAAGTGGGAATTAGCTCCTGTTCAACATCTCGGGTCCACAATGACCACTCTAACTGTACGGCCGTTATAGGATGCACAGCATGTGCTCTTCTAATCGTCGAAGCTGAGGCTTCTGATAAACCAATATACTTTATTTTTCCCTCTTCTACCAGTTTCTTGAGTTCTCCCATCTGGTAATTTGAGACATTCAAATGAACAAGAAACGTGTGAAATTTACAAAGTTCATCAAGTTTACTACAAAGAAAAAGATTTCCCCAAAAAAGGTACTGATAAAATGAAAATTTCCCAATAACAAAAGAAATTCTGGCAACAGCAACAGCAAAAGCAAAAGTTTAGGAAATGCAGTGACACCAGGATTTAAGTGGAAAACCTGAAACAGGTAAAACCCATGAAAATGGGTGACAAATTCATCTTCTAGATATACTAGAAGGTAAAACAAATATCCTCGCCGAAAAGGCGGAAACTAAAATAAAATATCAAAACAATCTCACCCGAATAGAGATACAGGAGAATGGCAAATTAGAGTCTATTTTACACGGACTCGGGTACGGGTGTCGGGTACGAGTATGTATTTAGGTGTCAGGTATTTAAGCATCTAAAATAAAGGATACGGAAACACTTCCCCAAATTCGGACATGGGTATGGGGATACGACAATAAATTTCAACCGTCTCTCATTATTCTCTCCCCACGTGCTAATTAATAGTTTACAAAAATCCAGCCGTCTCCCATTATTCTCTCTCCATCGTCTCTTCCTCCTCCTAACAAATTTGCAGCCAGTACAGATTCAAATCACCAGCCAATTTCATGCCTTGTTCAACTCCTACACCCCTCTCTATTCCATCTTCCCTTCACTTATTGCTTGAATTTTGTTCAACCTCCTTCATCAACCAAATCGGACCATGGACAACCACAATACGCACTTTGATCAACTGTTGTACACTAATTTGTCTTCGATTTTCTGCCACTAGTTGGTCAAAGTACCCATTTGCAGTTTTCCCATTTCAGAAACCCTATATTTATAGGCTTGAATAAAGCGCCAATTACTGCAAATGCAAAGCCAAAGCCTCATGGCTTTACAGAATTCGCATGTGCTTCTTGTCGTTTGCCCATCTTGCCCAATTTTTTCCGTCAACTCTCCTTTTTCAACTCGTTCAAATCTCCTTTTTGTCATTCCAAAGAATTATTGGTCAACAATAGTTATTGATGATGTAGAATTTCACTAAATCCATTGAAATTTTCAAACCTACCTTAGTTGACCTTCCAAATTATATGTTATTGCCGTTAAACTTGTTTGAAAATTTTCAGATTCATCAAGGACTGTTTAGACATCTGCAGGCTAATGTAACATCTATAAGTAAGAGAACACAACTCCTATTTTCTCTTCTTGCACACAAACTAACAGTAACAGAGACACAAACACCTTAGATCAAACACCATTATACATGGCAAAAAAAAACACCATTATCTTCCCTTTTTTCAACTTGACGAACTAGACAAAGAAATTTTTGGGAAAATAAATAATAAATTGTTTAAATCAAAACTAAAAGGTACATTTTACTCTTGGTTATCTAAATTTGATTTATGAGAAAAGTCGAACGCATTACTCAAATTGGCCTATATTAAAAAGTCTTCTTAAATGATGCCCAAGTCCATTTGAGGACAAAGTCAAAAATATGTTGTATTAAATAAAGTTGGACTGAAATAATTTAAGTCAAAGTTAAATTAAATTAAAGTCTATTAAGGATGGATTAAATCCACAAGCCCACCCAAATAAGAGATTTGAACAACCCAACAAATGAAATGGGTTGCTTATAGTTAACAAACAACCAAAAGTCCATCTTCTCCGAAGGCTTAGAGCACATATTGGAGTCACGCAAGTTGCATCCATATTTTTCAATGTTTTCAGGTTGGAACAAGTCAAGTGATTCAGATGATGGTTGCTTTTGTACGGATGGCTAGTTCTACTACTTATTCTTTAAGTAGGCTTTGATCCTTAATGTATTCGTTCGGTCAGTTAAGGATTTATTTCAGCTGCATACAATTCAAGTTTCGAGGACTATATGTTTAAGATTCCAGACACTAAGATTTGCTAGACGAGATTGCCGAGAGGCACACGACATCCTTCTCAGCTGCAATGGCACCTAGCGGAAGGGTGGGGTGTCACAGTTGGTATCAGAGCCTAAAACGGTTAAATTTTTTGGAAAGGTCCACTAGGTTTGATCTGCCAAATATAAATTTGAACATGAGATAACCGGGTTATAGTGGATATAAATCTTCGTCATAAGGTTTTGTTTTTCTGTCTCAGACTTGCAAGGATGCTAGGATTCATGTCTTTATATGTTCTAAAGAGTTAAGGATACCTGAAATCATGTTTTGAGTTGAACTATCTGAACTATAGTGGTTAATAGTCTGTGCATCATGATCAGAACTACGATATCTCAGAATTGTGCTTCGATTTTTGATAAATTGCTGAGGATTTTATCGAGATTGTAGGCATATCTGGTAATGCTAAGCTAATTACGAAGCATAGAGAAATACAATAATTGTCTAGTAAGGAACTCAATGAAGAATTCGAGGACTATATGAAGTACTAGTAAAGGATAAATACCTTCATTCACTAAGGACATGTGCATATACCAAATGTATCAAAGATAAAATTAAGGTGATCCTTGTTGTAGACGTTGGTCTCTCTTATAGAGTATGAAATTGATCTCCCTCTAGAAGTTCGCGCCTAAGGTAGACACGATATTACTGATTGTGACATTGTTATAATTACTTTTGAGAGCTCTACCTTTTGTACTTAGTATCTTTTATATGTGTTGAAATATAAAGTCCCACATCGAGTGCCTAAGGAAGATCCGAATAACTTATAAGCTAATGGGTTAACACCTCTCCTTGCCAATTGGTTTTGAGAGGATATGGAGGCCCATGAGCTAATTTTCACACGGTATCAGAGCAAGCCCTTAGGCGGGATGTGTGGGCTCTTTGTCCCCGTTTGGCCCAAGTAGGGCGCCGGGCTTGAATTTGACTCCCACCTCGATGTGAGGGGGAGTGTTGAAATATAAAGTCCCACATCGAGTGCCTAAGGAAGATCCGAATAACTTATAAGCTCATGGGTTAACACCTCTCCTTGCCAATTGGTTTTGAGAGGATATGGAGGCCCATGAGCTAATTTTCACATGGTATCAGAGCAAGCCCTTAGGCGGGATGTGTGGGCTCTTTGTCCCCGTTTGGCCCAAGTAGGGCGCCGGGCCTTGAATTTGACTCCCACCTCGATGTGAGGGGGAGTGTTGAAATATAAAGTCCCACATCAAGTGCCTAAAGAAGATCCGAATAACTTATAAGCTCATGGGTTAACACCTCTCCTTGCCAATTGGTTTTGAGAGGATTTTGAGGCACATGAGCTAATTTTCACAATATGGATATAGGTTGACTGTTTCGGTCAACAAGTAAAGATAGAGAGAAGCTTATGGATGAGTCAAGCCACATGATAAGAGGATATATTTGAGATCCTTCTAGACTGAATAACTTTCTTTTAGGAAAATATAAGGCGTTGATTGGTAGAGAACAAGACTACCGAGCTACCATTGATTGGGTGGACAACTGTGGTTGAGCTTTTAATCAGCAATTTCAGGTTAGAGAGATTTGATTTGATCCATATCATATGTTATTTGGATTCATGTGATAGACCAATAGCAAGAGCAAGATTTAAGAAGATAATGAGAAGTTTAAAATTTTGGGAGCCTAGATGTTTATTAGTTCAAAGGAATTTTGACCTCCCTGGAGGTCTTGGATAAATAAGATGTCTTCTCTAAGTTTGTAGAGTAATTGTTGAGGTTTTTGTTATGATATAATTCGAATGGTCCTTAAATGTTAGGCTCGAAATCAGTTTGTTGAATCCAAATACAGTTTGAACATAGTTTAGTAATTCGATCATATCTTGAGATTTAGATGTCCAATTGAAGTGATTTAAGATGTTCTAGAAAAATCCCAAACCAGTCGATAACTTTCTTGAAGAAATAAAGATCTAATTCTGGTCCTAATATACCGGAAAAGGAAAATCAAGGTCGCGACATAAATCTGGAAATTTTTTGCTAGTTTAATTAGGATTTGAGTCAAATTCCTTGATGTTTTGGAGTAAGTTTTTAATTGATTCCTATAATAGCTTATATTCGGTAATTCTACTATTAACCAAGTTGAGACTTAATATTAAGAGATCACTCATTAGTCCATAAAACGAGTAAACTGGATTAGGGGTGTCTTAGTTCATTCATTCCATATATTTTTATCTTAATATAAATTGCATCTTTATTTTATTTTAATTGTCATTCATTCTTAGTTTTTTAGTTAATTAAATTCATCTCTATTTTGGTTTAGGCCAAGTATAAGTAAAGAATTTTCCAGTTAGATAGACAATTCTCGTTGGGACGACTTTTACTCTCACTTTATTACTTATTGATATTTGTGCACTTGCAAATTTCGCATCAAGTTTTTGGCGCCGTTGCCAAGATTGTTTTTTTCATGAAGCATTTGTAGCAACTTCTATCTACTTTTTGGTGGGTGTATTTCTTCTCCTGCTAGAAAGTTGTTATATTAGAACAACAATAGCAAGAGAAGGAAATAGGTCAAAGATTGGTGATGATAGTTATTAAGAAGAAAAAGGCAGAAATTCATGCAGGAATTGTGAATGAAGCGAGAAATGTGGGAACTTTGCTGTGATGTCACAGAACTACCCTTTTCTATCAAATTTAACTTCCTGGTCTTGATCTAAGCATATCGATGTACGGTAAATCAATAGATCTGGGATATCTTAGGCTCAAGGAAATGAGTCAGATGAAATAGCAGAGTGCTCAGTCATTTCTGAGGAGGTATATAATGAAGATTTCTACTATACCCCTCTATTATAGAAGCCGATTAAGTTGGGCGTGTTGAAATTGAACAGGTCTTTTCACCCTTATCCAGGATAATCCTTTTTGCTGCTCGAGTTTTGTCCATTTTCACCAAGGGATTCTCCACTTCGAGACGTGTCTCCCCAATTTCTTGTCCATCTGTTACCTTCTGTGACTTCTTTCCACCATATCATTAGACGAATCTTTCTTTTTTCCTCTTGCGGGTTGGCAGAGTTTGATTCTGTTGGAAAGAGGAGGAGGAGGGAGGGGGGTCTCTTTGGTGAGGGTTTGACACATCTAAAAAGTCAGATGTTGCTTGACATTTCTAAATCTATGATCTATCTCTTTTGGTGATGATGCTAAAAGCAAAGGCCTATACTTTGTCACAGACCACTTTTGACATTTAAGATGGAAAAAGTAAGCGCTAGTATTTCTTAAAGCTTTACTTTCCCCCACAACCAGTCTTCTGCCTGAGAAGATCATACTAATAAGAATGATACTGGCATAACAACCCAGTCATTACCTAAAGAGAAGCAAATATGATGGAGCTATCTTAATGAGTTGAGGGGCAAGATTTGTGGGGTTCAACTCATTAAATGAGTGAAGAAAAATCTCATGCACCACGCCATTTAATGATGAAGAAATTTGGCACAAGATGCAACTCTGACAAGAAGCAAAGTCCACAGAACAATGTTAAGAGGTAACTGTCACCTTTTCAACCCTCTAAGTACAGGACTTCTGAACAAGGCAGACATACCAGAAAAAGGAGAGAGGGAAAAAAATGGGGAGCAATTATATTTTGTTGCCCTTCCACATGGCTCTAAAAGACCTTGCATTTACTTTGTCTTTAACTAAGTTCTTTCTTTACTCATTTAATGAATTGAATCTCACACAGAGATATGTTCTTCAGCATTTTCTTCCTAGTAGTAAAGAAGCTAGTACAAGTATTCTTCTTGATTATAGAAGAAAATGAATAGAGTACAGATCCATATAAGAGTTATTATCTCAACAACTACAAAAATCTCGTTGAATATTGGACTAACATGGAAATGACCATGCGTAGCGTTTCTATTTTCTCTTCTAAGTAGTGCTCTGAGACATGAAATAACTAAAAAAATTGGCAGTCCTAAAGGAAACTTCCATAATGCACTAAATAGCGTAAACCACACAGCATAAGGGCTACCTCTCCCCTAAAGTCATTTCACTAAAGGAAAACGAAAACTGGATAAGGCGTATTTATATTCATTCTCAGCTGATAATATGCTATGGCATTGAAGATAATGAAAAAATCATCATATTTCAGACTACACACCAGTTGAATAAAATACTAATCCACTCCTTTCTATCCATAAAGACCATCAAACCTCAACTCAGCCTGAAATATATTTTAGAATCGTAATATCACGTCTTCGAAAAAGCATCCAAACAATTAATTACATGATGAAATGCTAAATCTAAGAAAAAAGAACCTGATTGCTTCCCAAGAAAATTAATTGCATAGTAAGATAAGCTGATATTTTCAGTATGACTTGGATGAGCTACGTTGTTGCAGTCTGGAAGTTGAAAATATGGACCAACTTTATGTACAAGGGAAAATGGGATGGAGAAGCATATAGTTTATAAGCTTCGCACAAGTTTTTTGTAACTGAGGCATACATGACGGACAAATATAAGTTTTTGGGCAGATAATTTTCTTTATTAAATTTATTTTTTAACCTTGTATCTTAATATAAGTATCATGTCATATGAGTTGCAGATGACCTGCTGCCGTGGATCAGTATGCTCTAAAGAAAAGGAAACAGACAGTGATTCTAAAATATAAAAGCTTTTAAACGTTAATTTCCTATGTACCCCATGCATCACAACTTGTCTAAATCTTGAAGTCCTCATAGAGGAAAAGTGACCATTAGAGAATGTGGTCTAACTAACTTACTCATGATTACCATTTCTTAAAGAATTAGAAATCGTAATTTGACTATGAAGTAAAAAGTAAAAAGTTAAACATCAGAACCGCACAGAAGGAAAGTGGAACAAACCGTGACTTCAATGGGTAAACGTGTATCAATACGATGCTGATAGTAGAGATCAATGCAATCAACATCCAGTCGCTCCAAGCTGGCCTCACAAGCTGCCCGCACATAAGCTGGATCTCCACATATATCCCGCTGACCATCCACAAATCTTATCCCAAATTTTGATGCAAGCTGAACTTTCTCTCTCACTCCACCCTTCAAAGCCTGCATCCATTTACCTATAACATTAATCATCCAGGATATACATTTTTACACTGCTGTATTATAGTTGGTCAGCGTTTTCCAAATGTGACAGCAATCCGGCTTTTGCTGAGTATATTCAATTCGAAAGGTTTGTTAAGATCGGATGACTTTTTCTAGAAAATATTCATTTCTGTAGATAGAACTACTTTTTCCTCAATTTCTTTCCCTATTCAAACCTGGTTCAAGAATCCTTGGAAACGGAAGTTATTTAGTACTAACAGTTATCAAACAATATTTATCACATCAAGAATGACAAAACCTAAATGATACTCACTTGCAAAGAAGAGCAATTAGTTGCCTAATTGATACCTCAAGAATGACAAGACCTGCTCGAATTTATAACTAATAATACTCCTCCGGAGATGATATTCGCACTCCACAATTAACTTCTGACGCTCATCTTTCTTACTTTATGCACAAAATGACATTAATATCCACCTCCGTGAAACAGCTATGTTTACAAATTTTTAGAGAGACTAAATTACCTCTTTTTAGATATTCTTTCGATGTTCCATCTTCTCCAGTTGCTATAATCCCCAAAATTTCAGTCTCGGACGGAAATGTACTTTTCAATAGTTGAAAGAAGAAATTGGAAAACGAAATCTAGTAGCAAGGAAAAGGCAAGTTCCTAAAGTTTACGGGTCAACTAGTTTTTTACCAATTAAGTTCAATTCACAAACAATACAAGCATTATTCAGATGCAAGTGTTAGAATTAGACCGAAGAAAACAATTGGATCAGGAAACAAAGTAGTGGCGGAAATTTATTTATATTGTTAAAACTCGGTTGTGATCGTCGGTGATACTCCCTGTGACATTCGTATAACCTAAACTAAAATAGGCAAACCAAGGGTAAATCGATAAATTCTAAGTGTGAATATGACTCTAATTATAATTAGGAATGTCACATAGAGTCGATCTCGTGCCATTAAAACTAGCATCATAATTGTTCTGTTCTTTTTAATAGAGGGCAATTTAGTCTTAAAACAATTATAGGGTTAGCTAGTTTTGTGGATATCAAAGTAATTTCATTTATTAAAAAAAAAAAAAAAAAAAAAAAAAATGGAAAAAGGAGCGGAAGATGTTAAACAAGGACGGCAAATATCATTTGCCTACTCTAATGGATATAATATCCTTGGGTACATTGGTCGGTTAATACACATAATGAAAGTTCAAAACTTCAAATCTTTTGAATACTATTCAGACGAGTAAGGATCCACCATATTTCTTACAAATAGCAACGCAATTCCTCATTATTGCACTAAACAAATTACTTCGGCAATTCATTGCTTCAATTGAATCAACGAAAAACATCCAAACAATTTGCATCAGTCAAACCACAAATTACAACATCCCAAACAGAAATTTCACAAGCATCGTAATAAATTACATGCTTAGAATAATATAAATTACTAAACTAAAAGAATGAATGAAGGAAGAAGAAATCATAATATATACCTTGCCCAGAAGTACTTCATTGGTAAAGGGACCATACATATCAGAGGTATCAAGATGGGTGATTCCTCTTTCAACAGCGTAGTGGATGAGCTCAATCATGTCGGAATCCGGCTTCGGGGGACCGTAGAAGGAGGACATGCCCATACAACCCAATCCCTGAGCTGAAACCTCGAGGCCCTGTGACCCGAGCTTGATTTTTGGGACTTTCACTGTTTCTGTTGCCATTTCTAACCAAGCAGCTGTTACAGAGACCCAATATCAGGGGAGAGGGAGAAGACAGAAGGAGAATGGTGTAGTAGGTGGAGTGGAGAGAGGTTGTTGGCGTCTTCGTGCTTTGGTAGTTGACTAGTTACGGGTGCATCAGTTTTATCTTGTTGGCGGTGACTAAGTTTAATTTAGTCTACATATATTGTAATTATTGATCTATATATAAGTTTTAAACTTATTCACTAAATAAAATAAAATATCTCGTTCGGGTGGCCCATCTTCATGATTGTTTCTTTCTATTTTTTTATTTTTAATCTTCATGATTGTTATGGGTTCATACTTTTCTCTTTTTTTTTTTTTGGTAAAAGAGAAAATATATATAAAATAACTCTCTAACTCATAGGGTAAGGGATAAAGTTGTTACAATTAGGTATATCTATCAATACCTCTTGTTCACACCCTGCCACTATATAAGACTAACAAAAGGATGGGTATGGATAGAGGTGTCAGAAATAGTCCTATAAAAAATAGCCCCACGGGCATCCCCGCCACTAGCTGGCAGACAAAAGGGGTAAAAATTGAAAATAACAAAATCAGAGGATGCAGGGAGTTCTCCACCTTTGGCGAGAGGATCAGCACAAGCGTTGGCCTCTTTGTATATGTGTGAGATCCCAGTCTCCGGAAGTCGCCTGAATAATGCCCTACAATCAGAAATAAGAGAAGATAAAGGGTGAGAGTTAACATCCGCATGTTGAATCAGTTGAATCACCAATTTTGCATCCATTTCAATAACCAGTTTTTGAAGGGATTCATGGACAGAAACTCGTTCTAAACACCCATGAGTCCTCCCCTGAAGGATCCGCTCATACGTAAACGAATCGAAAAATCGGGAAAAGGACTTGCGTTTTTCGGCTTAAAGGTTGTATCTTTTGGCTTTCAGCAGCAACCACCTAGAGTCCTCCCTTGCAGAATTACTCCCTACCGGTATCCACGCGACGAAACAGGCAGCGAGTACTAGCTCTTCGTCCTTCTGATTTTTGGATTCTAGAGAGAAAATGAGGCTGCCAGACCAGAAATCAGATTTCGGTTTTTGGGTATTTTGCGGCTGAATTAATCCATCCCTAGGGTTTCGGCCAAGAGAGGTTTATATAGGGCGTGAGAGGTTGTTTCAAAAACAACTCCCACGTCCTTACCAACAAATAGTATTTAATAACCACTTTATCAAATACATTTGAGCACGGCCATGCATTTAAACAGTCTTTTCCTATCGAGGGGCCCATGAATATATCTCTCTAATAAGAGAGGGACAAATTCCTTACAATGCCCTCTCACATTCAAGCCATGATAGGACACTACGTCTGATCATCAGTCGTATTGATTACTCGATTAAAAGTAACGTCCGACTGAGTCAAAACGTGGCTCCATTTATGCTAGAATCAATGGAGACATAAGATCTAAGGATTCTAAAATAGTATTTGAGGAAGTAATACTTATGACTAAGGACCATGAAGTATTACTTCTCTAACGGATCACGTCTGATACGATATATCTCAATATATTGCATCTATGATATGATTTGTACTTATTACACATGATTAGTAAAACATAATCATCAATCAAACATCATACTAGTTTTATTTCATTGTAAAGTAGATTACATAAAACTAGGGACAACTAGAATAGTAATTACATAAGCAAATGAGTTTTACTATCAAATCACGCATTTGATGTTCATAAGCAAAATTAACTATTCAGATGAAATGCTCAAAAAGATATAAAAACGTACAACATATGCTAATGGTCCTAGGGCACTACTAACAATCTCCCACTTGCCCTAGGTCCAATCATACATGATCCTCAATCCCATTGACCTAGTATGACTCTCATGTTTAGGCTGCGGGAGTGGCTTGGTCAATGAATCTTGAATGTTGTCGTCTGTATGAACTTTGCAAATACTAACGTCTCCTCTATCAATGATCTCTCTAATCAGATGGAAACGCCTGAGAATATGTTTAGATCGTTGGTGAGATCTAGGTTCCTTAGCTTGTGAAATGGCACCAGTACTATCACAATAGAGGTCCACTGGGTTCACAATGCTAGTGACGACACCTAATTCATCAACAAATTTCCTGATCCAAACAGCTTATTTAGCTACTTCAGGAGGCGACCCAAATACTCGACTTACGTCGTAGAGTCGGCCACGGTCTCTTGCTTTGAGCTCTTCCAGCTCACAGCACCTCCATTCAAACAAAACACAAAACCAGATTACGATCTAAAGTCATCTACGTCGATCTGGAAGCTTGCGTCTGTGTAACCATTTACAACCAGACTTCCTTCCTGACCTCCGTAAACTAAGAACATATCTTTAGTCCTTCTCAAGTACTTAAGAATGCTCTTGACCGCAGTCCAATGTGACTCTCCCGGGTCAGATTGATATCTGCTAGTCATACTTAAAGCGAATGAGACATCCGGGCGAGTGCATATCATGGCGTACATAATATACCCAATGGCTGAAGCATATGTGATCTTACTTATGCGCTCTTGGTCCTCCTCTGTGGAAGGTCATTGAGTTCTGCTGAGTTTAATGCCATGTGACATGGGCCAGAATCCCTTTTTGGAGTCTTGCAAACTGAACCGTTTCAGTACCTTGTCAATGTATCCACTCTGGCTTAGGCCAATCATTTTGTTAGATATATCTCTATAGGTTCTTATACCCAAAATGTATGTAGCCTCGCCTAAGTCTT
This sequence comes from Vinca minor, assembly GCA_026122235.1. Classification (NCBI taxonomy): domain Eukaryota; kingdom Viridiplantae; phylum Streptophyta; class Magnoliopsida; order Gentianales; family Apocynaceae; genus Vinca; species Vinca minor. Next base: position 846,567 of record JAOCZM010000248.1, read on the forward strand.
CCATGGAAAAGCACTTCCCCAACCAAGCTTTTACGCTTTGTAATGTGGGGATGTCATTTCCAATCAGTAAGATGTCATCCACATAAAGCACAAGGAACACTACTGCATTATTAGTTACTTTCTTATAAACACAAGGCTCGTCTTCATTTTTTATGAAATCGAATTCTTTAATACGTTCATCAAAGCAACGATTCCAGCTTCAAGATGCTTGCTTCAATCCATAAATGGACCTTTGAAGCTTACACACTTTGCTAGGATTTGATGGATCAACAAACCCCTCAAGTTGTGTCATATACACATCCTCGAGAAGGTTTCCGTTAAGAAACACAGTCTTAACATCCATTTGCCATATCTCATAGTCATAATATGCAGCTATGGCAAGTAAAATCCTAATAGACTTTATCATAACGACAGGAGAAAAGGTTTCGTCATAGTCAATACCATGAACTTGTATATAACCTTTAACTACTAGTCGAGATTTAAAAGTATGTACATTACCATCCATGTCGGTTTTCTTTTTGAAACACCATTTGTTATCAATGACCTTACACCCTTAGGGTGGGTCAACCAAAGTCCATACTTGGTTATCGTACATGGATTGCATCTCAGACTTCATAGCTTCTAGCCACTTATCTGACTCAGAACTATGAATTGCCTCTTTGTAGGTAGTGGGTTCATCTTGATCAATCAGTTCAATATGATGATCATCAGTCACGAGAAATCCATATCGCTCAGGCTGTTGATGTACCCGACTCGACCTCATTGGGCCTTGTGTCAAAGATTGAAGCTTAGTATCAGCACGTGAGCTTGCTTAAAGTTCCAAAGTTGGTTCAGATGTTGTTTGGGGATCTTGAATTTCCTCAAGATGGATCTTACTCCCACTATCCTTTTTGGAAATAAATTCCCTTTCAAGGAATAAACCATTTCGAGCAACAAACACTTTGTTCTCTTATGGAAGATAGAAGTAATATCCTTTAGTTTCTTTGGGATATCCCACAAACAAACACTTGTCAGATTTAGAGGCGAGTTTATCAGATAACAAGCGTTTTACATACGTCTCGCATCCCCAAATTTTGAGAAATGACAAACTAGGTCTTTTCCCAATCCATATCTCATATGGAGTTTTCTGAACCGCTTTAGAAGGAATTCTATTCAATATAAATGCAGCAGTTTCTAGGGCGTAGCCCCAAAAGGAAATTGGAAGACTTGTTTGACTCATCATAGATCAAACAATATCTAGTAAGGTGTGATTCCTCCGTTCCGATACACCATTCCATTGTGGTGTGCCAGGAGGAGTTAATTGTGAAACAATTCCACAACCCCTAAGATGTTCGTCAAACTCTTGGTTAAGGTATTTGCCACCTCGATCTGATCGAAGTATCTTAATACTTTTACCAAGTTGATTTTGTACTTCATTTTGAAATTCTTTGAATCTTTCAAAAGATTCTGATTTATGTTTCATTAGATAGACGTAGCCATATCTACTGAAATCATCTGTGAATGTGATGAAGTACTGAAACCCTTATCTAGCACTTGTGTTCATTGGTCCACAAACATCTGTATGTATAAGGCCCAACAAATCAGAAGCCCTCTCACTTTATCTAGTAAAGGGAGCTTTAGTCATTTTGCCTAACAAGCAAGAATCACATGTCTCATAAGAGTGTAAGTCAAATGATGTCAAACTGTCGCAAAGCTGCCAGACCATAAATCAGATTTCGGTTTTTGGGTATTTTGCGGCTGAATTAATCCATCCCTAGGGTTTCGGCCAAGAGAGGTTTATATAGGGTGTGAGAGGTTGTTTAAAAAACAACTCCCACGTCCTTACCAACTCTCCCGACAGTGGGAGTCTTTAACTCCCACGTTCCCTAGACTTTTGCTGGTAGTGGGAGTCTTTATCGGATAATAACTCCCACGTAATCCCAGCAATGCCTAAATACAAAAAATGCCCCTTATGCATCTCTAATTCGAATAATAACGCTTTATTATTCTCAGAAGAATAAATGTAAGATACAATGAACCTAAACACATTCTAGATTCATTGAATCAGGGCATGAAGCTCGTTAGCTCGTCTATGCGTGTGACCCTGTAGGTTCATATCCAATGGCAATGAAAACACACTTAGTAGTAGTATGTGTTCATAAATCACAAGCGGTCTCTATCAGCACATTGTGACTACCCAAAGTGAATGAATTTATGGTGGAACCTAATATCAATCCACTATTTAATCCCTTTGTCTCACGATATCCTAATTAAGCATAAGGCATGGTGGTCGTCACCCTTATAAAGCTTAATTGTATTTATGCTCGATCTCCAGGTAGATTGTTCCAACAAATAGTATTTAATAACCACTTTATCAAATACATTGAGCACGACCATGCATTTAAACAGTCTTTCCCTATCGAGGGGCCCATGGATATCTTTCTCTAATAAGAGAGGGACAAATTCCTTACAATGCCTCTCACATTCAAGCCATGATAGGACACTACGTCCGATCATCAGTCGTATTGATTACTCGATTAAAAGTAACGTCCGACTGAGTCAAAACGTGGCTCCATTCATGCTAGAATCAATGGAGACATAAGATCTAAGGATTCTAAAATAGTATTTGAGGAAGTAATACTTATGACTAAGGACCATGAAGTATTACTTCTCTAACGGATCACGTCTGATACGATATATATCAATATATTGCATCTATGATATGATTTGTACTTATTACACATGATTAGTAAAACATAATCATCAATCAAACATCATACTAGTTTTATTTCATTGTAAAGTAGATTACATAAAACTAGGGACAACTAGAATAGTAATTACATAAGCAAATGAGTTTTACTATCAAATCACGCATTTGATGTTCATAAGCAAAATTAACTATTCAGATGAAATGCTCAAAAAGATATAAAAACGTACAACATATGCTAATGGTCCTAGGGCACTACTAACAGTTTTTGCGCGCCGATATTGCTTGCCAAGTTCAGACCATATTTAAGAGCCCACAGTTCCGCAACATTGTTAGTGCAAATTCTAATATTCTTGTAAAAACCAATTAACCATTCCCCACAATTGTTCCCCCACAATCCCCCCCTCCCGGGATTACCTACCGACGATCCGTCTATATTAAGATTTAACCAATCATTTTGGGGCCTCGTCCAAGAAATAGCAATATTCCTAGAACTCATCGCCCTTCTTGTACTTGCACCCAAATCATAGAATTCAGTGGATCTCAAGATAGCATCAAATCTGGGTTCATTGCAAGGGGTACCAGGAGTAATATGAATTTTTCTCTTTTGGTATAAGAACAAGGTAGTAATATGAATGAGTCTACATTGCCGACTCAAAATAATCAACATTTAATAATGAGAGCCGTTAATCTGGACATGAAGAGATGTAATACAATTTTTACGATTAGCACAAGTGATGCATGGAATTAAAACATCCATTAAGCAATTGGGTTCAAGTGTACTATTCTAATTAAAAATAAATAAACTCTCCATCTGAAATATCTATTTAGGAAAATTGTATATCTATCCCGTAAAAGTTGAAATTCTAAAAACTTATTTTCCCCAATTTAGCCCAAAATCCAGGGCTTAACAATTGGTGTCATCGGAGAAGGAAATCTAATTTGATTCCTCTTTCCCTATCACAGTAAATCCAAAATATCGAATCCTAAATTTGTCTGAATCAAATTGTTAATTAAAAACTACAACAAATTCTTCGGGGTTGAGACTATTTAGCAAGAAGAATTTAGTCATTCTAGCATAAACAATGATTAATTGCATTGTGAATTGTTGTGTTTGAACAAAACACTCAGTTTTATTGAATTACTTGAACAGAGTTACAATGAAATTGGAAAACTGAGAGAGAATGAAGAACAAATGAGCTAAGAAATGCCAAACCCTAGCTATGGCATTTCGAATTGGGGAGAAATGAGAGGGAAAATATGAGAGTGAAATATCTAACTGAATTTTGCGAAAATATCTGAATGAATATTCCAATACCTAACTGCCTTATTTATAGGAAATCTTGACCCGGAGACCCGCGCTATAATCCGACCCAATGGAGAGTAAGTCATGCCCTGGTTCGAAACCCACACCAAGCCGATTATTCCTTCAGTTTCCATTTCATAACATTCCATCCCCCTTAACAAGCATCTTGTCCTCAAGATGTCTAAGAAAAACCAGGCAATTTCTTGATAAAATCATTGGCATCTTCCCAAGTAGCACCATCCACTGGAAGATTGATCCATGATATTAACCATTGAACAACTGGTTTGTTGTTCTTTTTCACTAATCTCATATCCAGTAAGGCCAAAAGTTCCACAAGCATTTGGCCTTCTTCATTTATATATGTCAAATCTCTTAGTACTACTGCATCCTCTCCTATCTTCAGCTTAAGTTGGCTGATTTGGAACACAAGATGTAGTGATGAGGACTTAGACAGCTTTGCGACAGTTTGGTGTAATGGTCATAACTATCGATCTAGGAATACAATAGAGCTGATTCAAGATGCATTTGAAAACTAAGAGGCTGATCTACAACTTTCATGAAGATCACAAAATCAGATTCTGCCAGGTGTCCAAAATCGTTGTGAAAGTTGATACAACAAGCTGTCCAGATTTTGGACGAATTTATCTTGCTTTCCAAGTTTAGTTAGTAATTAATTTCAGCTTCATATTTATTATTATTAAGTATTTTAGTAGTTATAGACGAGTAATACTTTTGGTGCTATAATAAAGGACATGTGGTCCATTTATTTAGTAAATTGTTTCTTTTATAATCTAGAAATTGTAGAATCCTAATTCAACTAGGACTCTTGTTTTGTAAGGTTTGGCTGAAATTACTTCTCTATTTAAGAGAGATTGCAGCCTCATTATTAATAAGATTGGTTGTTTTTATACAATATATTTTTGGAATATGATGTGAGGTTTTGACCTTTTCATTCATCGTTGAGTTACTGTATCAATAAGTTTAGTTTACGCTTATTGTAGTGTTTCAGCACCCATTGATAATCAACCTTCTCGGAGTTGCGTTGATTATATTCCCCCGTAAACTACTTTCAAGAAAGAGAAAGATCCGTTTCAACCTTTTGTTGTTGAATCTTTGATACAAGTTGTCAAAGGTTCCTCATCATGTAGTTTGGAATTCTGAGGTAAATTTCGCTCATAGGCCACTACACCAAACTTCTTAAGAATCTGAAAAGGACTAAAGTACCTTGGTGACAATTTTTGGTTCTTCATGAGAGCTAATGATTGTTGCTTGTAGGGTTTAAGTTTCACATAGACCATGTCCCCCACAACAAACTCCCTCCCAAACCTATGTCCATCCTCATATTGTTTCATCATGTTGACAGCCTGATTCAAGTGCTCCTTTAACAAAGCATTCAATCTTTGTCTGTCCTCTACCATTTTAGACACATCCTCAAGTCTAATTTCACCAACCACATAATTCTCTCCATAACCTTGAGGTCTGAATCCATATAGGTCCACAAATGGAGACATTTTTATGGCTGAATGGAAGCAAGAGTTGTACCACCAAGTTGTCATAGGGAGGAACTTGTACCATTGTTTAGGCATTTGTGCCACAAAGCATCTCAGGTACATCTCTAGACACTGATTAACCCTCTCTGTCTGAATCAATCTGAGGGTAGTAAGTAGTGCTGAGCTTGAGCTTGACTCCCAAAGTGGAAAAAAAGTCTTTCTAGAAAAATTGGTAAAGATCTTGTCCATGTCACTCATAATAAAGTCAGGAAGACCATGCATTTTAAAGATATGGTCTAAGAAAACCTCAGCCACCATTCTAGCAGTGTAAGGATGTGCCAATCCTATGAAGTGAGCAAATTCAGAAAACATGTCTACCACCACAAACACAACATCCTTGCCTTCTTACCTATGCAATCCTTCAATAAAATCCATGCTAATATGAGTGAATGGTTTATCAGGAATCTCTAAGGGTTGCAACAGGCCAGGATAAGGGACAGTTTCATGTTTTCACCTTTGACAGGTCTCACAAACCTTTATCTTGTCTTGAACTTGTTGTTGCATCATAGGCCAATAAAAAACTTTCTTGACCCTCTGATAGCTAGCCACACCCCCAGTATGCCCCCAGTAGTGGAAGAATGAATTGCATCTGATGAGGACACACCTATGACGATGCCTAGGACAAGTCATTCAAGTGATCCATTGATCAACATTCAAGTTCAACTAACAAGAGTTAGAAGGAAGGCCATGAACCAAGCTTTAACTATTTTAATTCAAGAGGTACAAGATAAGGAGGAAGCAAGGCAACCTTCAAGTAAGTCTACATGTTCAAGACAAGTTCATCTCATCAATATAAAGAATGTTACTCACGACTCAATCACTAAAAGTGGCTAAAGTGTATTTTTAGATAGTTTGTACATTAAAGTCTATCTATGACTTTAATTAATTTTCATCTTTTATTTACTTTATTATTTAGCCGAGTTTTACTATAATAAAGGACTTGTGGTCCATTTAGTTATTTAGTTTATCAGCAAGTACTAGTTTAACTTAGTTTATTATACTTGTGATTGCTTAATTATAGTCCAATTAGGACTCTTGTGTAGGACTTAGCTGAAATCTCTTCTTCTTTATTTAAGAGATATTTTGACCACTTTTATTGTTAGACTTGATATAATATTGTGAGGTTTATTCCTTTGTTACTTTGTGATTGAATTTATTTTTTTATCTTCCTTCATTATTACTGTATCAACAAGTTAGTTCCCTTCTTGTGGTGTTTCATCCTCCATTAGAATTATTCTGCCAAGGTTGCTTGATGCTCATGCTGTCTTGAGGTCTTGTGTGTCGAATTCTCATAAAGTCCTCTGCTAGTGTTACTAGATGTCCATGCTGTCTAGAGGTGTTAGTGAGACATTCATGCGAGAGAAAGATCCTTCATTTTCCTTTTTTGTCGAATCTTGATATATTCAATTTGTCAAGGTTCTTCATCATTATGGTATTAGAGCTCAAGGTTGATCTCTTTCTTGGTGTACCTTTTTCTTGCTTTCTCGATAATTAAAAAATAAAATATTTCTGCTCTATTTTATTTATATTTTAGCCGAGACAAAAAAAAAAAAAAAAGTTAATTATCAATTATCTTGGTCTCTCTATTTCGGCAAATAAAAAAACGCAAAGGGTCAAGAAGATATTAGGAAACTTTCCCAAAAGTGTTTCCAAAAGCAAAAAGGAAATATTGAGATCATAAAGTCCTAAACCTAAAAGTGTTCTCTTCCTTTTAGGTCTAGGATTCTAATATACCTTCTTCCTTTTACTTTACATCTTCCTTTTTCCTTTAGGTCTAGTACTTCTTTTTCTCTTTATTTTTTATTTGTGCCGCAACACCCCCCAGGATTCCAATTCTTGGTTTTCATCTTTATGTGGGGTTTATTTATGTTAAGGGGCGCTTTTGATGAGTTTGGAGGTTGAAGGACTTAAGTGTGGAAGTTAAGAAGTGTTTGGAAGTCTCTTAGTGGGGGGGGATTAGTGCAGGGGATCAGTTAGAGGAGTGGGGAAAGTTAACGACAGAACAAGAAAGAGAAAGGGAGAAAAAGAAAAAGAAAAAGAAAAAGTTGGCAGATTGAGAGCTGAGTGGTTTTTCTGACATCTGACATAGTAATCGGAGTCGGAATTAAGCTATTCTTGTTGCGTAAGAAAGAGAGTTGAAACACCTACGTCTAGGATTCGACGGATTAGGATTTGGAGTTCTGTGTTGAGAGTAATATAGGTTTGCAGTTGGTGAAAATTTTGGGTTTGGCAGAATTGAGTCCTTTGAGGTTTTTCCTATTGTTGATGGGGCTAACATTGTTGGATTTAGGCGTACTTTATGTCTTTTCGAAGATAATTGAAAGGTCTATGATTGATTGTAAATGGATTTAAGTTTTGAGTCCTGAACAGTGAGATATCGACGTTTGAAGTAGGCTGGAAATTCCTGCATTTCAGTGTTCTTGAATTTTTGGAATAATTCGTTTAAGCTTTTCAAGTAAGGATTTTTCACCCTTGTTTTTCAGTCCTAAAAGAGCATGAAATGTTATTTTACTAAAATTATATAATTGTCTTGAATTGGGTTTTATTCTATATTTTATTGCATTTTAAAAAGGATTAAGTGTTGATATAATTGCTTTAAATTGCATGTGTAATTGGATATCTGCGTATGATATGTGTATATATTTGTTTGTTGTGTTGTAATTTCTATAATTTCTTTTTTAGAGTTGCCCCAGTCAAGAGCTCTTGTCTATGAAAGAATTTGTATCAGGATACGTCCAAATTTTGTTCCGCTAGAACCCCGAGAGTTCGCGATGAATGTCAAGTGTATGTGTTGCCCGGACCCTACCGGGAAAAACAAGTTAGGGCTGTTAACCGTTAATTGTAGAGCTCTCATAAGCGGGCTATGACACAACGGACGTATTCTTAATATTTGGCTTATGTTCGTGAGAAAGTTTAGCCGGACTATGTGATTGATAAGTATGGTCTGTCCTCAAAGGAATAACAAATGAGGATTGTTACCAGTGATTATGGAGTCTGATTGGATAATTGAGATCGACTGTATAGGCTATATTTGAGTTAGCATGAAACATATTCGTAATATCTAATTGTTTATACATCCGTCTGTTCTGTTATGAGTAAGTCATGATGCTTTTAGCATATTTCTGAAGTATAAAGTGTGGGATATAATGAATATAATTTTATGCATTGTTGTGCTTATTTGGATCTTTTTTGATATGTGGAAGTTGGTCCAAAATGTATCATTTTGGGGTTGGAAAAAAGGGTGATTTCAGAAAGTGTTTTCCTTTGATGCTTTGCACTGAAAATTTGTAAGCCATAACTTTGGGCGACCCCTCCATTTGACTGGACTGATCATCCATCGTCCGGAGGGATTTTCTGAGGTTATAATGTGGATTCTGCAGGTCGCGGATGAAGGGATCGTCCTACCCTTCGTCTGGTAAACTATTGAGAACTACTGTCTAGCTGAGGACGATACTGCGGACGATGTGCTTCTGTACGCCCTAAGGGCTAATGTAATCAATCTTGTTTTAATGATAACAATCCATTGATAGTTCTAATGTTTATCTTCTCTGAGAATATGTTTCATGATATTCTTGAAGTTAGAATTGAAAAAGAGGCGGTTAGATTTTTTGATAACTCCGGAGGAGTACCAAAGGATAAAGATGTGGACATTGGGAAGTTCAAGACATACTTCAATATTCAAAGGGCCTTCAACAAATCAAAAGAGAGTGAGGCCAATAAGCTTGATGAATATGGTCGAATCCTCCATCTTATGGTCTCAAATGTGATAATCCCTATATCCGCCCATAAGAGCTCAATCACTTACCTTCAAATGACATTGATGCAATGGCTCGTTGATAGGAGAAAGGCAAGCTTTGCTTATTTATCCTTGAAGTACTCCGTGGATGGAGTTCATGATGCTCACAAGTTTCTTCAATATGGGAGCACACGGACTCTTCTATTTAAGAAGTTCAAGCTTAAGCTCATAAAACCCACTCAAAGGAGCTAAAGATACAACATTTATAATGAGGGTCATATTCACACAATGCACAAGATACTAGTAAATGGACATTGGAAGGTCCATTCTAGATGCATCGACGAAGAGCTCTTGGCGGCTTTGATCACACACAATAAGAGTACTAAAGTGTGTGATACAATTAAAAGGCATATTGAAGAAAGGGGGATTCAAAGGACAAATGTGCAAAATGTACAAGAATAAGAGGTTTACCCATCCCATATCTATGAGGTTGATGTGATCAATCTTGTTTTAATGATAACAATCCATTGATAGTTCTAATGTTTATGTGAGCATGTTCTTAATGATAGGATCATTAATACTCACACCAACATTGATGAAAATGGTAAGATAGCTCCTTGTGTACATTAAAGTCAACATTCTACTAACAAGGAAGCTACACTTTGGAAGACTCCATTGCACAAAATTGAAGTCAATCCACATGCTATGGAAGTACTTGCAAAGTCAAGAAGAATGAAGATACACATGTCAATCGCTACTCAATCCGACAAGTGAAAAATCAAGTGGTATGCTCCTTGACCAAGAAGAAGTGTGAAGTCCAATACACTACAACTCAAGATTGCTATAGGACTTCAACACTTCTAAGAGGCAAATAATCCTCTGTCCCCAATTCCTGTCCCCATCCCTGTCCCAGCCAATCACAATCCACCCTGTGTATATATAATTGGAAAAACTATTTATATAGTAAATTTTGATTGGCTGGGACAGGGATGGGGACAGGAATTGGGGACAGAGGATTTTCACCCCTTCTAAGAAGATGTTGATCAAAGGCTTCAAAGTCAAAGCTCCAAGAAGATATTAAACTCGAAGACCACCAAAAAGATTAGTCTGGACTTCATAGGTATTATCCTTGTGACTAATATTCCCTTGATAATACTAGGATATAGAACGTTTAAAGCTCAACCATGCATGTTTTCAAAACCTCATGTTTTACATTATTCAATTCTTTGAAAAGGTTTTTGAAAACTTTGTTAAGTTTTGGCCAATGCCTAAATTCTTTAAAATGTGTTTTATATCTTTAGAAAACACTTAAGCATGAGTTTGAGAACGTTAGAAACTTGACAAAGTGGAAATCCCACTTTAGGACTTCATTCTGGTCGACCTAGGCGTAGCCATCTGGTCTTCCGACATGTGTTGTCAGGTCGACCGAGGTTGTTTTTGTCCTTAGATTTTGAATGTTCCAAATCTCCAACGGCAATATTATCTCGGATGACCTTGTTATAGGTCGGTCAACTCAGCCTTGCTTCGGAAGATCGAACCCCATATTGTGGTCAACTGAGATAAAGACAAATGACCTTTTATCTTTACTCGGAGGCACCTCGGTCGACCAACTGCCTAGTCCGGTCGACCGAAGATGTCAAATCGATGCCAAAATTATAGCCGTTGTGACCAACTTTGCTTGTGTATTTTTGCCCTAAATAAAGCTTGTAAAGCTGAATTTTCATAACCAATCAAGTCATAAGAGGGCATGGGTATAAACTTGATAAACACACAAGCAAACACTTTTTAAGCTTTAATCTTCAAATCATTCTTCAAAATATATCATTTTGAGTTGAGCTTAAAACTTCATCTATCTTTCTATTCTCAATAGTGATTAGAGATTTCATTTGTATATCCAATCCATTTGAGGGATTATTGTAAGTGAGCTTTAATTGTAAAGTCTCCTTGTAAAGAGACTAGTTACCCTTTCTCTTTGTGAGAGAACTAGTTCTTTGTGAACAAGGAAAAAGCTCTTGGTGAGCTTCACTCTTTGTGAGTGTTTCTAAGTCCTCATTGGTGAGGCACAAATCCTCTTTGGAGAGATTGGCTCATAGTGATAGTTCTTTGGAGATCTAGAAAAAAACTCTTTGTGAGTGGAGTCTTTCTTTTTGAAGCACAAGTTCTCATTGTTGAGGCAATTGTAAAAGGTAGAACCTCCTTACATTTGTTGTGAAGGGTATCCATTAGTGGATGTTGAAATCCTTGGGTTTGTCCTAAGGTAGTGGATGTAGATTATTTGTGAATCGAACCACTATAAATTCTTGTGTTAGTTTTATATATCCCTACTCTTTTACTTCATTGTTCATATGCTTTCTATAACTTGTCTACTTGAGTATATGAACATACTTGCTTAAGGATTAGAAAACTTACACATGCTTTCTTACTTTATACTATTGCTTCACTTAGTCATCTAAGTTGTCTTCAGCATAATTAACTCACCTTATGTGCTTAAACAACATACTTGTTGTTAAGGTGATCATTTAGGTAAAGAAGGTTTAGAAAAGATAAGGAGTTTTTAAGAACCTAATTAACCCCCCCCCCCTCCCATCCTCCTCTTACGTTCATTACCCCTAAAAGGGTATTTCAATTGGTATCAGAGTCTAGTCTCCTTTTTATTGGACTTACATCCTAGGAGGATCCATGGCTATTAGCTTTTGAAACCTAGATGACCAATCTTCATCTAGACCACCTCTATTTGATGGCTCCAACTTTGCTAGTTGGCAATAGATGTTTAAATCTTATTTGTTTTCTAATGACATTTCCTTGTTGAGCATTGTAGAAGAAGGTCATTTTGTTCCTTCAACTTTCTCACAATGAGTCATGGTTCAAAAGTCTAGAAGATACTATGATGAAGAAGACTACAAAAAGATGACTTCAAACTTCAAGGCCATGAATGTACTTTGTTGTGCACTCAATCAAGAATCTCTCAACAAATTACATGAAGATGCTCACTCCCTGTGGAATATACTTGAAGCATCTTATCAAGTCGAAGTTGAAGAAGAAGAAGAGCCAAATGTGGCAATTAAAGATTTGGGGACTCAATCTTGTGAGGGCATTGAAGAAATCTCAATCACACTCCAAGCAAAAATTGATGACATCAAAGAGTGTGATTTAGGAGAAATCAAATGCAAATCTTCAACGAGCTCAAAAGACAGCTTTCAACTTGAGCCTTCACAAGATGAAAAGATGGAAGCACAAGATGATCATCTTCATAAAGAACTAAATTATGATGGAGACCATGAAGATCAAGCATCTTGCAAAAGGATGAGAAAATTCTTGCAACAAGACTTCAAAGAAAGATATTAAAAAAGAAGTGGCCTTGGACTTGATCATTCCAAGGAGAATGATGGACTTAAATGGATATGTCCACAAATGAAGAAATAAAAAACTCTCCATGGCTCTTGGATTTCTTAAAACTCAAAGACTACAACTTTCAAGAAACCAAGATGCCTTAGCATAACTTCAAGTGATGACAAAGGCTATAATGCAACTTATCAATCCTCATCACTTGGTAAGAAAAGGAAGGTATCAACCTCACTCTCTCATGGTACTTTAATTAATGATATCAATAGTATGAGATGTAAGTTTGATGCATATAGTTGTGCTATTGTTAATGCTACATCTTTCACCTTTAATAATCTTATACATATAGATAACTTGATGCATGAAATTCATATCCTACGTGTTTCTCTTGCTAAGTTATCTAGAAGATATAACATCATATACTTGGCTGATTCTTGCTCCCATTTGCTTAACCCTCATAAGAATCATTCTTGTTGTTGTGAGATTAATATGGTTAACCCTTGCACACACACATGCCACTTGAGAGATTATATTAACATTGAAGGACCTTCTCAAGAGGTACCTAGCAACTCTCAAGTTCACCTAGTAGGTTCCAAACAATCTATGCTTCACATGGAAGAGATGAACTACAAGGTAGAGCATGGACAAACTAAGACTCCAAGCAAAAGTTATGTGACAAGGACAACAAGATTGTGGAAAGCTCATCAAAGAACAACAAGGAAATTAGCAATGATGACTCCACAATCCACAAGAAGATTGTTTCTAATGAAACAAATGCAACTATCAAAAGAAGAAGCAATCAAAAGATAATCTCCTCCCAAGAAATAAAGGGTCAAGATCAAGGCCACCCAACATGCCTCATTGGTCTAATTGATGAAGATCAACTCGATATTCAAATTCCTAAGTCTATCGGCAATGAGGTACAATGGTCAAATCCTTCCCTTGATCTTGACTATGAGCATGAGGAGGATCTTTATGTGCTCTTAAAAGATTTATATGATGAATTGGAAAGATTGGCTAAGAAGAACCAAATCACTTGTACCTTGGCTAAGATTGGAAAGATGTGCTCTGATACCAATTTGATGAAGAACCTTATGCCTTTCCAAGCAAACTTAAAGGTTCGACACAAAAGGATGGAGGAACTTTCTCTAACTTGAAACTAGTTCACGTGAATGCCTTCACTTACACCTCTAAGCAGCATGAGCACCTAGAAACACTAGCAAAAAGACTTGAAAAGAATTTGACACATAAGACCTCAAGACAACATGAGCATAAAGCAACCCTGGCAAAAGAATTCTAAATGGAGGATCAAACACCACAACAAGGGAACTAACTTGTTGATACAATAACAATGAAGGAAGATCTAAAAAGAAAATCAATCACAAAGAGTTTAAGGAATAACCTCACAATATTATACCAAATCTTAATCTAAATAACAATAAGGCCGAAATTTCTCTTAGATAGAGAAAGGAGATTTCGGCTAAAGCTAACACAAAAGTCCTAATTGGACTAAAACTAAGCAAACACAAGTATAATAAACTAACATAAACTACTACTTGCTATAAACTAAATAACTAATGGACCACATGTCCTTTATTCTAGCTGAACTCGAAAATAATAATAATAATAATAATAATAATAATAATAATAATAATAATAAAAGATGAAAATAAATTAAATTCTAAGATAGGCTTTAATTGACAAACTTTCTAAAAATGCACTATAGTCACTTTCTTGATTTGAGCTATGAGTAGCACACTTGAGATTAATGACATGAACTTGTTTTGAATATGTAGAATTGCTTGAAGGTTGTCTTTCTTCCTCCTTAGTTTGAACCTCTTGAATTAATGTAGTTAAAGCTTGGTTCATGGACTTCCTTCTAGCTCTTGTCATTGGACCTTGAATGTTGATCAATGGATCACTTGAATGTCTTGTCTTAGGCAGCTTGGATGTGTCCTCATCAAAATCCTTATGTTAGTTTTCTCTATCCCTACTCCTTTACTTCATTGTCCATATACTTGCTATAACTTGTCTAATTGACTATATGAACATACTTGCTTAAGGATTAAAAAACTGACACATGCTTCCTTGCTTTATACAATTGCTTCACTTAGTCATCTAAGTTGCCTTGAACATAATTAACTCATCTCATGTGCTTAAACAACATACTTGTTAAGGTGATCATTTAGGCAAAGAAGTTTTAGAAAAGCTAAAAAGTTTTTAAGAACCTAATTCACCCCCTCCTCTTAGTTTCATTACCCCTAAAAGTGTATTTCAGTTTCGTCCGCTATCTGTACTGGTCTGCTTTAAAACACTGATTCTTTCCGGACATCTGTTATGGTCCGTTCTGTTTTCCGTTTTGTTATGTTTTCAAGTGATGTCTGTTATAAGTTCCGTTATATTTTTTGTAAGTGTAGTGTAAGTGCTTAAAATTTTATTTTGTTCAAGTAAAAGTTATGCATTGATTCAAATGATTTAGGTTTGGGAATTGTGATTTTCGAGTCCTATTTGATGCTTCATCCCAATTGTGATTGATGCTTACTGAGCTAGTCTAGTAGCTCATACCTTATCTCTTTTGATGAAGAGTTTCATGTTTGATGTAATAGATGTTTAGTTTTATACGGTTGAGCCTTGTTATTTCATTTTCGATCTTAGATTATGTAAGACTCTTATCAATATTTTTCTTATGTTATGATGTAACCTTTAAGTCCCTTTTAAGTTATTGAAGTTTGTTCAGTTTTATGGTATTTCTGATGTGGGTTCGGTGTCTCATTGGTAGATGAGGCACTTCCAGTCACCTCCAGGTTACGGGGTGTGACAAAATGGTATCAGAGCAGATCGAACTTTATGCTTGAATTGTGTTTATAAGTTATGTATGGAATTTAATAAAGGGAGGACGGGATAGATAACTTAAGATGTGATAACCGGGTAGAGACGCTAGAATAGGACATATGTTTTTACTTGTCGCTTTTATATGTTATTGATAATATGATATGCTTTGTTAACTTGATATATGATATGTTATGTGAATTATTTGCTTATGTATATTGTTTATTGTATTTATTAGAATATGGGGATATTATGTATGAATTTTATTAACATGTTAAACACGTTTTAATTGCTTTAATTGTATTAGCATGCTAACTTGATGTTAAGTACTTCAACTGAGTTACCATGTTAAGTTAACTTCGTAGCTTTACTTTTTTAAGTTTGATGACATGACTTTATTTGTTTTATGTTTTCAGTTATCTATCTTTGTGCTACGTGTTTAATTGATATTTATTGCATATAAGATTGTACCAGCATGCTAGTTAGTTTTGTTGATTCAAGTGTTATATATCTTTGTCACTTGGATCAAGATGGGACGACAAGGGAAAAACAACAAAGTGAGAAGGGCAAGAAAGATGGTTCAGAGACGAAAGCTTCAGGCCTTTCACATCTCGCAAAATGATGGGACCGACAGTTATGCCATAGGGATACTTGGCAGTGAAGATATGTAAAAGGTGTGGGCAGAGACATCCGGGAAGGTGCCATTGGGATACGGGAGCATGCTTTAGATGCGGGAGAACAAACCACCACAGTAACCAGTGTTTGGAGCTACTTTCTGAAGAAGTTCAGACAATCCTTCAATGAGGAAATGTGTTAGATGTGGAGGAAAGCATCCAGAGGTATGTCGTTGGAGTACAAGAGTCTGTTTCAAGTGTGGTGGTTAAGGACACCACATTAGTCAGTGTCATACAATCGGTCATGGAAGTGGTCAGGTTGTGTTAGATGCTCCTAATGTTGAAAATCAAGAGTCGGGCCCTAATTTTGAAGTGTCTTCCCTCACACAATAGGAAGTTGGGACATCAGGTGTGGTAACATGTACGCTTGTGTTTATATGTATATTTGTTGTGTTAATTGTATATATTGTGTCATGTTCCTTTTTGTACTTCATAGATTGTCATATAGTATCATACTTTTTTTTTATGGGATACCTATAGAGTCATTGCATCTAGTGTGAGAGTTCTTGTATCTTTTTTTTTTTGGGAGTGCAAGATTCGAGGATGAAAATTTTTGTAAGGGGGGAAGTATGTGATACCCGAGAATTTTTGCTTACGTCTTTTGCATGTCTTTTGCATGTCTTTGTATTTAATTTATGCATGATTAATTTTTATTGCATGGCTTTATGAGTTATGACATGTTTTATGTGGGGTTTATTTATGTTAATGGGTTCTTTTGATGAGTTTGGAGGTTGATGGACTTAAGTGTGGATGTTAAGAAGTTGGAGGACCGTGGGGTTAGTGCATGGGATCAGTTAGAAGAGTGGGCAAAGGTAACGGCAGAAAAAGAAAGAGAAAGGGCGAGAAAAAGAAAAAGTTGGTAGATTGAGAGCTGAGTGGTTTTCTTTTTTACATCAGACATAGTAATCCGAGTCAGAAATTGTGCGATTCTTGTTGCGTTAGAAATAGGGTTAAAAAAACCTATGTCTAGGATTCGACGGATTAGGATTTGGAGTTCTATGTTGAGAGTAATTTAGGTTTGAAGTTGCTGAAAATTTTGGGTTCAACAGAACTTAGTGTTGTGAGGTTTTTCCTATTGTTGAAGGGGAAACAGTGTCGTATTTGGACGTACTTTAGAAATTTTCGAAGATAATTGAAAGGGCTACGAATGAGCGCTGGTGGAATGCAGTTTCAAGTTATGAGCAGTGAGATATCGACGTTTGAAGTAGGCCGGAAATTCATGCATTTCGGTGTTCTTGAGTTTTTTGAATAATTCATTTAAGCTCTTCAAGTAAGGATCTTTCACCTTTGTTTTTCAGTCCTAAAACAACATGAAATGTTATTTTACTGAAATTATATAATTGTCTTGAATTGGGTTTTATTTAATATTTTATTGCATTTTAAAAATGATGAAGTGTTGATATAGTAATTACTCTGAATTGCATGTGTAATTGGATATCTGCGTATGATATGTGTATATACTTGTTTGTTGTATTGTAATTGCCGTAATTCCTATTTGAGAGTCTCCCCAGACTAGAGTTCTTGTCTATGAAAGAATATGTATCAGGGTACGGTTTCAAATTCTGTTCCGCTAGAACCCAGGAGTTCGCGATGAATGTTAAGTGTATGTGTGGCCCTGACCCTGGCGGGAAAAACAAGTTAGGGCAGCTAACAGTTAATTGTGGATCTCTCCTAAATGGACGTATTTTTATATTTGGCCTATGCCCGGGTGAAAGTTTAGCTGGACTATGTGATTGATAAGTGTGGCTTGTCCTTAGAGGAATAGCAAATGGGGATTGTTATCAGTGATTATGGAGTCTGATTGGATAATTGAGCTCGACTGTATGGGTTATATTTGAGTTAGCATGAACCATATTCGTAATAGCTAATGTTTTATATATCCGTATGTTCTGTTATAAGTAAGTCATGATGCTTATAGCATATTTCTGGAGTATAAAGTGTGGGATAAAATGAATATGGTTTTATACATTGTTGTGCTTATTTGGGTCTTATTTGATACGTGTCATTTTTGGGGTTAGGAAAAAAGGGTGATTTCAGAAAGTGTTTTCCTTTGATGTAATGCACTAAAAATCTGTAACGCCATAACTTCGGGCAACCCCTCCAATCTACTAGACTGATCATCCATCGTCCAGAGGGTTTTTTTTAGGTTACTGTCTGGATTCTGCAGGTCGCGAACGAAGGGATCGTCCTACCCTTCGTCCGTCGCTTCGCCTGGCAAACTACTGCTAGCTACTGTCTAGCTGTGGACGATGTGCTTCGTCCGTGGGTTGTGGATGATGTGCTTCGTCCACTGTCTGTGCTGGTCAGTTTTAAAACTATGTTTCTTTTCGGAACTCTGTTTTGGTCTGTTTTGTTCTGTTTTCAAGTGCTGTCTGTTATAAGTTTCTGTTATAAGTTTTGTAAGTGTAGTGCAAGTGTTTAAAAGATTATTTTGTTCAAGTTAAAGTTATGCATTGATTTCAAATTATTTGGGTTTGGGAAGTGTGATTTTCGAGTCCTATTTGATGCTTCATCCCAAGGGTGATTGATGCTTACTGAGCTAGTCTAGTAGCTCATACCTTATCTCTTTTGCAGATGCTTGTGTTGATGTTCCCGTTAGGGAGGTTCAGTACGAGGACTGGATGAAGGAACTCGAGGATGAAGAGTTTCATGTTTGATGTAATAGTTGTTTAGTTTTATTCAGTTGAACTTTGTGACGACCCATAATTTCGGGTATCAATTTAAAGGTTAGTATTATATTAATTTTTCACTTGATAAGGTTGAAAGTGTCTTTTTAATTAAATAGTAAGGGTAAAATGGTCAAAACAATAAATTGGTAATTTTATTTAAAGACAAGGGCATAATAGTAATTCTATAATTAAGAAATAAAAGAAAATGAAATAAGTTCATACTTATCCATAAGAAATAATTACATCAAAAGTTCCTAAATTACATGTTATTTACATCAAAAATTGTATTTACATAATAGGTCCTTACAAAATCAAGAAATTGCCACCAAGGGCTTTCCTACAACTATAAATAGAGGCCTTTGGCCTCCCATTTCACTTGCACCATTCCAAAGGGAACTCTCCCTAAACTCTCTTTCTCCCTATACCAAAACTCTCTTCCGGTCTATAGTCTTTGGTTAATATGCTCTGAATTATTCACAGTCGCCTAATATTGGATCTTCTGTGAATACTTTCATCAGAAAACCAAAGACATTATTAAGTAGTTTTTCTAAAGTATTCCCGTTACTCTGCCTACTATCAAGCAGGTACTTCTTTAATCTGTTATACTTCTTCAATCTGTTATTTTGATCCTGCACAATAAATGAACTTAGGTTAATCGGGGTCATGAAAGAATTAGATTATATTCTCTGAGACTGTCCTACACTCCGTGACCCACCCCACTGGTGGAGACTTTTTCTAATCGGACTTTGTGCCGGTTAAGACGGGTGAACCAGATGAATATAAGCCTGAATTCTTAATTGATCCTAGACTAGAAAAGAGAAACATATAATTTGCATTACATTAAAAATTAAATAGACAAATAGGAATATCCAGTCCTAATATTGGAAAGCGAATAAGAGCGTTTCAATATTTGAACTTGGAACCAATTATTATCCTTAACATTGAAAATATTATTTTGTTCTAAGAATATTTTAACCTGTTATTGAAATAGTATTTTCATAGTTTTATAGTTTTCTATTTTATTGATAATCTGAAACTAGGAAGAAATAAAAGAATTTTATTACTTTCTTTCTATAAAATTAGATCAAAGATCACAGTAGTTGTAGTAATAGCAATGAACAGTAATAATTAAATAAAGAAGCACAGCTGTAGTAGCAGCAAGAATTATGAAAACAATAGTTATTAATAGTAATTCCAGTGACAAAAATAAAAAGGAATTGATGAAGAGTTAGATTACTCTTTGTAACCTTTAAACATATTGATTAGATTAGGTTCTACTTTCTGAAAATCTAAGAGTAAGTTGTGTAGATCTCAAATAATAAATAAAATTTATAATAGATATTCCCAAGAAAATCAAGACTGGCCGGAATAAACTCGCCGGAAAAGACCATAGGCAGCGGCAGAAGAAAAAGGATAGTAAGATAAAGAAAAGTAATAATAACAGTAACAGTAAAAAGAAAATAAAAAGCTTACCTGCCGGAGAGCCGTTGATCTGCGGCGGTGGCGACTAGGCAGTAGCGGCGGCGGCAAGTTGGCAGCAAGGTGAGAGGGGCGGATCTGAGAAGCAAATGAAATAAAATAATTAGTTAAGGAAAAACATAAAGGAAAAAGGGGAAAATTAAAATTGGAGGATTTAGGCTAATAAAAACTGGGGAAATTATATGTATGAATTTAGGGAAAATCCAATAAAGGAAAATAAAAAGAGAGAGAGGGAGGAATAACTTACCTCGCCGGAGAACCGCGACCGGCCGGAGGAGGAGCAGACAACCTGAAACAGAAACATGAAAAGTCAGAAAAAAAGGAGGAAGAAAGAAAAGAGAAGAAGAAAAAAAAAGAAAGAGAAAGAGAAGAAAATGGCGGCGGCGATGGTTGGGGTCGCCGGAGCCGAGAAGAAGAAGGGGAGAGGGACTTGCGGCTGGGAGAAGAAGAGGAAATGAAATTTTAGGTTCAGGTTTCTCTTAGGAGACTATATATACCTAGGACTAAAACGGCAATTAAAATATTATCACATAAGTCCATTAAGTTATAAATAAATCTGAAATGGTCTACCTTATATTTTAATATTCAAATTGGACCAGAAAGATAAAAGAAAATAATTCTGAAAGTAATTAAACCAATTCGGAATCTGATAAAACTTTTAGGAATTATGTTTTAGTCCTTATAGTTTTATATTTTACTCTTAAGGCCCGTTAAAACTTAAGAATTATTTCGGGAGAATTTATAAGACTAATAATAGCATATATTATATAATTATGTCTTCAAAAGCGTAGAAATGTCGTAGGATAAATATTTGCATTCTAGACCCTGAACTTTAGGAATTTACCCAAAAGACCCCAGAAGCCTAGAAACTTAGTCTAGGCATATTAAGTCTTGCATATCATTAAGTTTTATAAGTATTTCCTAAAGAATTGGTATTTGCAAAATAGGTACAAGACCCGGAAGAAAGTACGAACGATAAGAGGCTAAGGTGAGTTCCCTCTCAAAACCGGAGAACTTATTTTATAAATGTGTTTTATTAAAATTGTTTATAAATGAAAAGTACCGATATTTCTGAAATAAAATGCTGGCAAATGTTTCTGAAAAGTATTTTTATTGGAAAGTATTTCTGAAAAGTATTTCTGAAAAATATATGAACGACAACTCTGGAATTCTGAAAAGGAATTCTGAAGAGGGCGCTTATATGATAGCCCTTCAACCAACCATTGGGGGTCTGCACTGGTACGAGGCTGGTCACCTGTACAAGGGCATCTCGAACCTTTGGTTGGGGAAAACTCTGTTTATCTCTTGGGATCCCAATACCGTGTGGAAGCGTTAGGGGCAGGGAAAACAACGGGCGGACTGTATACCCTGCGTTACCACATGTGGAAATCGTAACTGCTGACATGTCTCCGGGGTTAGGAGGTTTAACTCAGGGGCTGTTAGTATGTACCAAACTGGCGGTACCTCCAGTTTGTGGAATAATTCTGAAGTGGGGATAAGGTTGAAAATCATAATTATGTCTGGTGTGAGGCTGGTACTGACTAAAGAGCTATTGACTTGGCCGGTCATGCACTCTTTTATTTCTAAATCTGATACCCGGAATGGACTCCTTATTCCGGTGGATATTTCTCTTTACCCGGAATGGACTTTTTATTCCGGTGGATATTTCTGAACTTGAAAAGAAAGAGCATTCCAGTTAAAGCAAACGTTTTTCTAAAACTAAATAATTTCTAAATGGTTTTGGAAGAAGATAAAGAGAATGTTTTCTGAAAGAAAATGATTTTGGAATTATTTTGGAAAAGGAAAAGTATTTCTAAATAAAGGAAGTTTCTCCGTGTCTTCAAAATAAAAATGTTTGCGAAATAAAATGAGTTTCAAAATCACTATCACACACTTCACTGGGGACTCACTGGGCTATTTATAGCTCACATTTTCTCTGTTTTCTGTTTTAGTTCTTGCAGGATTGAGGGGATATAACAAGAATATTCTGAGGTGAAAAGTTGGACCAAGACAAAGAAATGAGTCAACGCTAGATACAAACCCCTATTAGAAGACTTTGGTATCAGAGTGTGCAGCGGAAGCTTGGGATTAGAAATCTGTACGATGTGATTCAGTCAAAGACCGAAGTCAACTTAGAAACAATAGAATAGTTTAGAAAAAATTATCCACATGTAATTTATATTGTAAAAGATAAGACCCAGTGCCGAGAGGCACGCGGCGTACCCGACCCGAGAGGGACGGGGCGTCACAAACTTTGTTATTTAATTTTGGATTAGAGATTACTTAAGAATCCTATCAGTATTTTCCTTAAGTTTTGATGTAAAACCCTTTAAGTCCCTTTTAAGTTATTGAAATTTGTTCATTTTTAGGGTATTTTTGTTGTGGGTTCGGTGTCTCATTGGTATATGAGGCACTGTCAGTCACCTCCAAGTTACGGGGTGTGATAGTTATCACTTCTTGTGCTAATCATTTATTAATTTTCATCAATGACTTATTTGTTTTATTTCGTCTCAAGGAGACATGAAATCAATAACATTAAAATTCTCTCAATATTGCTTATGCAAGAGCATATTCGACCATTTGAGAAAAGGAAACTATTTTCTCTATAAAGATTTCATCGCGGAGGAATTCTTAGGATCATAACGTTATTTTGTGATACTTTAGCCATAAGTCGGGCTTTGGCAAAACATATTCTGGTGTTCTACCTGTCTTATAGAGTTTAAAAAAATAAAACCTTCAGAGTTTTATTGTTAATAAGTCTTCAAAACTCATTACATAAGAATTTATATATATATATAAAATAAGAATTTTTCAAAATAATAAAGTAACCATCTTCTGGTGGTCAATCGTATTTATATTGCAAACATCTCTCGGTGGTTAAGCTTATATCTACAAGTATAATCAATAATAATATTTGTTTATTACAATCATTTTCTGGAGATCGTATATTCAATTACAATGAGATCTTTTGGAAGTACAATCATCTTCTAGTGATCAAACATTTCCTTCAAATTTTCCCATAGTAGTCTTGGTGATATTAGGTGATATTTGACATGTGTAATTCTACAAAAAAAATAAATAAATAAAAAAAATTTTCAGTAGAACATATATTCCTCGAGGGATTATATTAACATAACCAATTCTTTACAAGACAAAATGCTATCCCGGAGCATAAGAGTTTAAATTATTGTTACTTCAGGAACAATATTTCAATATTTTTCAAGAATATTTAGATTATAATGTACTCTTCAGGAGTAAATAATTAGTTTAGAATAACTGTGTAAGATTCTTCAGGAACAGCATATGATGTTCTTCCAGAATATGTAATGTTACTAATTTATACTATTACTGTCACACTCCATGTCCTGGGATGACCGGGCAGTGCGTCATCTACCAATGAGACACCGAACCCTCAAACAGAAAGACTAAATTTCCAAAAGTAAACTTAATTACATACTTAAAGATCCCAGGTCTTACAAAGGAAAACATAGGTTCTTACAAATCCATAAAGAAATAACATAGGGTTCAAAGCATAAACAAACAACTATATATTACATAAAGCTCATCCATGCCTCTCCTCAACCAAGGTTCATCATCCTAATCTACCACTTGTTTACCTACAAAATGTTAATAAGAGATGAGCCACTGAACTGGCTCAATAAGGTCCCAACACCCTTGGGATGAAGCACTGTTAGACTCTAAAACATATTCCCATTAAGCCAAAACCCTGAAAACCATGCATACTCTTCTTGATATAAAATCCACTTTAAAACACTTGAAATATCTTGCAAAAGCTTTACATAAACAGAAATCATTATAAACAGAACTGAAAGAAATCAAAGTTTATCGAAAACTGAAAACTTCGGTCGACCTAACACAAGTACCGGTCGATCGATATCGAGACATAAACATTTCGAAAAAGTCCGGATGATAGATATAACACTTCGGTCGACCTAAGGTCGTCCGAAGCACTCCGGTCGAGTGGACAACCAACCTGGTCGATCTACATCGACCACCAGTCGCCCGCAATTAGCCCCAGTACATTACTTCGGACGATCGGTTTAGTCTTCCGGTCGACCTAACCGATCTGCCGAGGTTCAGTGCAAGGCAAACACAGTACATTTTGAAGATAGAAAATACATTTTTTGAAATTCCCACAAGGTTCCAACCCCAAAATCTGACTGCACATATCACATATCACTTAGCACATATAAAACTTCTACTACATACTACTAGCTACTATAATTGCCACTTCTATGCTCACCTCGGCAGAGCCTAATAACTGCTTCTATACTCATAGGGCCTCGGCCATTTGAGTCTGCTATAATAGTCTCTACCTAGAGGCCTCGACCCTCGCCAGACCTCAGAATGGCGGATTCTACTTTTATTCTACTATTCTGCTATTTTGTCAAGCATGACCTCGGTCAGCGGCACTCCGCAAGGCCTCGGCCTTATGATAATAGTGGCGGGTACACTTGAACTACATACTACTACTAATACTACTAACTTCTGATAACTCCTGAATCTACTAACGTAACATGACTGAAAATCCATAAACACATAAAAACATAACTCACATAAGAACATAAACTTCAACTAAACATAGAGTTCATATAAGGATCTTCTACAATACTCCATCCATTTTATGCAATAAAAGAATGCAGGAAATCGTAACATCATTTCTGAAAACTCATATATTTCATGCTTTTGACTGAAAATCAAGGGTGATTATCAAACTTAAGTCAAATTCCAAAAAAACAATATTGCAGGATTTCCAGATTCATCACACTGACTTTCCAAGGCTGTAACTCGAAATCCAGAACTCCAAATGATATTTTGTCGAATCCCAAGCGTAGCTCTATCAGTCCTCTTCGAAACACATTATAACTCGCTGAAAACGGACTCCGTCTGCTATCTCAAAACTAAATTCTCTCACAGCCTATCTATTCTGCCAAAAATATTCTGCTATCTTTCTAACTTTCTTTTCCCTCTGTTCTCTTCTATTCTAACCCCTTCTAACCTCTCCAAAATCCAGAAATAACCCCTTAAAACGACCCTCAACTCCCTAGCAAAACACTCCCTCAAGTTATTAGTAACTACACTCAAGTCCCCCAACTAACCAAACACACCACTACGCCCCTCAACATATAACGTACACATAAATAACACATAAAAGAAATTTATATACCAAATAACACGTAGGCATGTTAGACACGTAAGCACGACACGTAAGCACGAAAAGTTCAGGGTATCACAATTACTACTTCAGGAGTAATAGTTCAGTAATATAAATATTCGATAAAAATAAAAAAATAAGTAAAGATGTTTGTTCTATTGCATACTTCAATTAATGTGAAGCCGTGGTATAAAAGTGAGTTATACAATAATTATAACATAACCAACCTAGTGGCTTGCGTTCAATCCAAATTGGTAGAGGTTCGTGCCAACTAAAAGAATCGTACCATATATAAATAAATCGTGGCCGATTTAGATATTTTGTACTAGATACAAATTAAGAATTGTACCGTATACAAAGATAGAGAATCGTGATAATACCAAGTTATAATATTAAGAGGAGAAAAGAGGAGGACAGATTTAGAGAGAAGTAAAGTTATTCTTGGTATATTATGATGTAAATCTAATCCCTCTATTTATAGAGGTTAGGCCATAGAGTTTAATGGGCCTATTAGACTTCTAGTGTTACTAGAAGTGTCATTTATTATATATTTATAACAAATACATATTTATTATAAATTTTACAGTCTTACTCTTATACTCCCTCCATTCCTAAATATAAGACTTTCATTACATGTTGCGAAAATTAACGAATTAAAAATTAAGATGTTTTTGTAATTCAATATTACTCTCTTAAATATGACTCGTATACCATTAATTCAATTTAAGAGGGTAATAATGATATTTTGATTACAAAAATATCTTAATTTTTACTTCCTTAATTTTCGCAACATGTAATGAAAGTCTTATATTTAGGAATGGAGGTAGGTATTAATTACTCAACTAATCACTAATCATAATTTTAGTAATTAATTAAGGATATTTTAGACTTTTTTTCTTCATAATAATTACTCCCTCAATTCCTAAATATAAGACTTTCAGAACAAGTAGCCAAAATTAAGTAAGCAAAAATTAAGATATTTTTAAACAAAATATCAATAATATTATCTTAAATAGAATTAGTGACATACAAATTATATTTAAGATAATAATAATAGTATTTTGATTAAAAAACACCTTGCATTTTGCTTCTTTAATTTTCTATACTTGTCTTGAAAGTCTTATATTTAGGAATAGAGGTAGTATCTTTTAATCATTTGCTTAATATATGTAAAATGTTGCAAATTTGTAGAATCGGAAGTTATACCTATAAAGAATATTCTTGAAGCCAAGTATACAATCTCGTACAATATCATGGAGGATCTAATAATATCTGCAATATCTAGGACCATTGATCGCAGAAAACAAGGAACTCAATTTCCTTGAAGATTACAATAACGAATAGAAGCTAATCCTCAATCTAGTTGCAAAAGCTAAATTTAAGTGCCATGAGATGTCACTCAATCACACAGAAATCTTTAATTGGTTCATGCAACCAACCCCAATTACTAGGGACTAAGGCTTTCTTGTTGTTGAGATGTCACTTAACATAACCACAACAAAGAGAACAATAAAAACAATCAAGTCTTAATTTCAAGTAATTGGGGTCTGCAAAAAAAAAAAAAAAAAAAAGGAAACAAAATTGCTTCTTTTGTTATTTTCCGGAAAAACAACATCACAAATGTCATGTTTCGTGTGGGAGAGAGAATTAATTTTAAATTCAAGTTATGATTTCAGTTATACAGAAAAGGGGAGTGTCAGGATCAGGGAAGGAAGAGGATTTTCATAAGTAATTTTGGAGGGAAAATTAAATAGCAATTAAAGAATAGTGTGATTGGGGATTAGGGCAAATCAAATAAGAAGTTGCCTAAGACTCAATACGACACATTTCTATTTAAGTTATTCTACCTACGTCTGAAACGACATCGTTTTACTAAAACCTAATTTAGTTATATACGAGCCCAAAGAGGGAAGGCTGGTGAATACTTTTTGGATGATGCATTGTCATTTGTTGAATGAGCATCTTCTTTAGGAGCTGTTGATTCTCTAATCCATGTCAGAAGCTGCTGAGGTGGAAGGACAAGATCCTAGGTATTTAAGGAAAGCTGTTGAGGTGCAACCCTTTCTCTTTGCTGATTGACTACATATGAATGATTCCAGTAGCTGATGGCAAGCATGAGCAGCTTTGGATTACATCACTGAGTTTATCTAGTCCTTTATCTTTTCTGTTTTGCAATTATAGTAATGATAGTAGTAGAATGAGGATCAGTAGTATTGAGATGGTTATGGATTAAGTTTTGCTTATGTATGGAGACATTTTGAGTTCAAGTGATCATTGAATATATAATTTTCTCTTTATCTTATTGTCTTGTTTGGGGCTTGAGGCCATATAGATGAATTAATTGCTACATTCACAATAGCTTGTGTGAGTCCTACAAAGTAGGACATGACAAATTGGTATAGAGCATCTTTCCTCTTGACATGTTGGAATGACCAATACTAGGAATCAATCTAAGGAGGAAGTGTCAAGAAAATCATTAGATCCTTAACTTGTTAGAAAAATGAAGAAGATGATTTTCGTTCTCAACGATGGTGTTGCCCGTTTAATGCAGATGATAGAAGGTAACTCCCCCTTTCACACAACCTCATTATTGGATTATATTAGCATATTTGAGAATTGGAGAAATTCAGAATTGAAAGTTGGGTCAAGTTTAGAATTAAAGAGTTTTGTGGATAAATTTGTTGATGGATTGAATTCGGATTTTAGAAATAGAGCCTATACTTGGTCTGCATATTTTTTTAAGGAGCATGATTGTGTAATTTGGGAAGAGTATCTAGCATCCTTCTGTGAGAAGTTTGATTACTATATGAGAAAAGAGAAAACATATATTTGTTTGATTGACAAATCAAAAGATAATTTGGGCCACCAACTGTTTGATGAAATTCTTGTTGATGATAAGCTAATTAAAGTCGTAGATGGAAAAAAATTTGTAAGGATGAATCGATTACTACTATTGATATTGTAGTTTTAGAAAGCTTAATGCAATCTAAATGTGTTTTTCGCAATGACAATTTAATTGTGAATGTCCATGAATTAATTAGAAAAGAGTTAGTCTTAAATCCTTGTGACAAAATAATTTTTTTTATCAAAATTTGACTTGGTTTCTGATTGATGAGAGTGAGCTAAGTTTAGCTAAGTACCATAGGAGAAGAGATAAGGTAGTATATGTAAATTCTGGTGATGGGCTTATAGTTGCAACATTAGTTGCAATTTGCCTTGGTTATGTGTCAAGATCGGTTGTTTTGATATCTGGAGCTCAGGATAAATATTTAGAAGTGCAAGAAAAGTTCTATGTTGTTGATACTAAGCTTATTGAGGAAAGTAGGGATAGTTTGGAATTGGAAAGGAAATTGCAGGAAATTAAAGCTCTTGTAAAACAGACGTGTGATGGTTTAGATGATGCTAATGGAGTTGAGAATGTACCATTTACTGAGCTTGATGTTTACATACATGACTATTTGCTAAAGAGAAAACTTCACAAGTCTGCCAAAGCTTTCATGACAGAGGGGAAGGTTGCCACAGATCTTGTTGCTATTGATGCTCCTGGAGGATTTCTAATTGAATGGTGGTTTGTCTTTTGGGATATCTTCATAGAAATGAACAAATGAGAAACATTCTGAGCCAGCTGCAACTTATAAAGAGATACAACAAATGAAAGCAAGGGAACACCAACAACAGCTACAAATACAGCAGATGCAGCTCTTGCAGCAAAGGAATGCTCAATTACAACGATGAGATCCAAATCATTCTCCGCTTGGTGGTTCAATGAATGGAATGAATGCCGATGGAATTATGGGACAACCATCTGGAAGTGTATTGGCAATGAAAATTTATGGAAAGCGTATGAAGCATCCTCACTCAATGGATTTGGAAACTTCTCCAGCTCTTATGGACGCAAATAGAATGGCCCTTCTAAAGTCAGCTACAAATAATTAAAATCTGGGGTATTTTTGCAGCTTTACAACAAATGCAAGGACGGCCTCAACTAGTTGCTGACATCAAAGGGGAAGTGAGTTTGGGTTCAACCCAGAAATCTCTGCCTGTGGATCCTTCATCAATTTATGGACAAGCAATTCTTCAATCAAAATCCGGATTGAGTGGTGCAGGGTTGAATCAAGGGGTCATAGGCATTTCGTTGAAGGGTTGTCCCTTAACCAAAATTGACCAATTGCGGCCAAGTTTGGGTTTGCAAGTACAGAAGCCCAATTTATAGAACCAAACTCAATTTCTTTTGGCATCTCAACAACAGCAGGTCCTAGCTCAAGTTCAGGTTCAGGGGAGTAGTATGGGCAGTTCATCTAACTACGTCTTTTGTGGAGTACCTAGGTGCAATTTTAATGTGAATGATGGTCAACCACCAAGAAACGATGGTTCTATATGTTCACATGTGCAATCAAATTCCCCAAAGATGAAGATCGCTCAGATGCAGCAAACGTTGTCCCCGCAACACGAGTAGTTGCAGCAACAGCAACAACGGCTATAACAGAACAACAGGAAAAGGAAACAACACTTTTCATCAGGACTGGCCAATAGTACTGGGACAGGAAATACAATGGGACCGTTCCGTAATTCAGCGCCGTCAACTCATACCCTTGGTGATTGGATGGAAACTTTTAGTAGCTTGCAACATGTTAACAATGTACCAAAAAGCTACATATATGGTGCAGAAGAAGCAGGGGGCATTGCCTCATCTACTGGATGATCTGGAGAATTTTGGAGATGTTGGCTCCCTAGAGGATAACACGGAATCATTTTTGTCGAATGATGGTGGGGATGGAAATATATATGGCACATTGAAAAAGAGTCTCACTGAGCACAAACCAGAGTCCTCTAAAAATTTCTCCTTTTGGTGAATTTGGTTGTATTAGGATAAGAAACAAAGTGCTCTGTTGTCATTTTTCTTCTGATGAGAAGTTATTATCAAGTGTTGGACATGACAAGAAGGCTGTGCTTTGGAATATAGATACCCTGCAAACATAAACCACTCCAAAAGAACATGAGTATGTGATCACAGGTGTCTGGTTTAGACCTAATTCAACACAGTTTGCAACAACTTCATTTGACAAGTCTATGAGACTATGGGATGCAGAAAATCCTAGCTACTGTTTACATGCATACACAAGGCATGCTTCACATATTTTATCCCTTCTCCGGTACTAGTTTACTGCAGTTGGTTGGACAATGAGTTTCTTCATAAAGAAGATCCAAACAAGCGAGAGCTCCCCTCAGAATATCTCCTCGGGCAACGCTTTCTATTCATCAAGTCTTGAGGACAAGACTTGTTTCATTGAGGGAGTAATGCCATGTTTGGTGTGGGAGAGAGAATTAATTTAAATTCAAGTTTGGATTTCAGTTATAACATAAAATGGGGGAGTGTCAGGATTAGGGGAGGAGGAGGATTTTCATAAGTAATTTTGGAGGAAAAATTAGATAGCAATTAGAGAATAGTGTGATTGGGGATTAGGACAAATCAAATCAGAAGTTGCCTAAGACTCAATACCGACACAGTTGTATTTAAATTATTTTACCCAAGTCTGAAGCGACAGCGTTTTACTACAACCTCTTTCTATGAGATTCCTTCACTCTAATCACATTCTTATCCCCTTTTCCATCTCATCTCTGTTTCTCTTTGTTGATTGACTGCACATGAATGATTCCAGAATTTGATTGCAAGCATGAGATGCTTTGGATTACATCACTGAGTTTGTCTAGTCCTTTATCATTTTTGTTTTTCTATTTACAGTAATGATAGTAGTAGAATGAGGATCAGTAGTATTGAGATGGTCATGGATCGAGTTTTGCTCATGTATGGAGACATTTTGAGTTCCAGTGATAATTGAATATATAGTTTTCTCTTTATCTTGTTGTCTTGTTTGGGGCTTGAGGCCATATAGCTAATTAATTGCTAGATTCACAGTAGCTTGTGTGAGTCCTAGAAAGTAGGACATAACAACAAACTCCATGAGGAAACAAGTAAAGAGTTTAAATTATGTGTTTTATGCATCTTTTTGGCACAGATGGAACTAGGGGTTGGCGGAGCGGCAACCGTCCACACCTGAGCTTTTCTTAAATTTTCTCTATAGGTATTGATTTCTAGGCTTCTAGTCACTCGTTTTCTAAATTCCATTCCCCTTCCCCTCTCGCCCCAAATTCAGAGTTGTAGTATCGTTTATGTTATTAGCCCACAGATATATTTTAGGATGATAAGACTGTCTCGTAATACCTTAACCAAATCGAGGCCAGAAAAGAAAATAAAGAAACTTGATAGCCTTCAATATTAAAATGCCGAACCAGAAAGAGGATGATAAATGGCCCGATACCAACTGTGATACCCGAACCTTCCGCTAAGTTCCACTGCGGCCGAGTAGGGTACTGGTGTGCCTCTCAAAACTCAGACTTACATAAGTTCATGTGGCTCCGGAGAGAACCTTAGAAAAATCTATGTTCATAAGACTATAGCAAAGTCATAAATTACAAAGGCAGATCAATTATCGTAAATTCCTAAAGGACAACTATATAAAGTTTACAAATTATATTCTCAAGCCAATAGGAAACAAAAGGTCCTTCCTAAAGCACAAGCAGACACATATCAGATGATTCGAGAAATCTTCAAGTGTTCATGGAGTCTCTCCTCTTGAGTCCAAGCAATCTGTAGATATGTTGCAAAACAAAAAGAAACAGAAAATGGTGTAAGCAATATGTAGATATGTTGCAAAAAGAAAAAGAAACAAAAAAAAAAATGTGTGACCTAGGCAGCTCAGTGAGTTCATGTATGTGCTAGTGTAATTCAAATTAGTTCCTTAAAAAATAATTTTAATGCAGGTGAAACAGATCATCTGCTGAGTTCCAAAACCAAATGCTTCAATCAGATGAGGGGTTAAGGTACAACCGGAAAGTCTGAGCGAATCAAGACACATCAGCGCAACATCAAAACCCAAGTTTCATAAATTATGTCAATCAGGTAGGGCTAGACAGAGATGAGTCCGGATCCTGTAACGGGGTCATCAGGAATTAAATCTCGGCATCTCGTGGTTCATACTTTCCTCACACCAGAGCATGTACATGATCTTTGTAAGCCCTAAGGGCGAACAAACTCAGTTTTTGATAATGTAAAAACATCTGATGTTGTATCTAATGGTTTCAATCGTTGTGATAGAATTATGAATCACTAAAATGGAAGTTCTAAGTACTTCAATCAAGCCGTGCTCGAGACTAAATGATTACATTCTTTAAGGCACATCTCTCAAGACTTGAAGATTGAGGCTTAGGTGTGGTTAGAATAGCTTAGCATATATTTATATATATCTTAAAGCTCTAACCATTGCTCACATGAACTTAGGATCACAACACTATTGTCTTGCACCTTTAAAAATAGTTTTCATAAAGCTCAGTTTCAAAAATGGTCGAAAATTGTTTTTCAAGTGTTAGTTACCCTTTTTAGAAAACCATTTTGACCTTAAAAGATTTCAAAACTTGTGAAAAATCAACATCTCTTGAGCCCAGGAAATTCGGATCATCCGAACTTTTCATGGATCATCCGGACTGGAAACAGAGAGTTGAGTATTTGGGAACTTTCTGTCCCAGTCGACCTATGTAAACTTAGGATCGTCCGATCCTTTGATCGGATCATCCGAGGACAGTTGCGGTCAACCAAGCTCTACGAAAACTAGCCGTTATATGACCGTTTTAAAAGCTGTTTTTTGGACTCTTTTGAAAAGTATAAAAGCTCTGAAGTAGTGGAATCTTCAGAGAATAACCAGAACTGATATACATTGATTATACAAAAAGCTTTAGCACTTCCAAAGCATATCCAACTTTATTTTTGTGTTGAAAAGTTCAAAATCACTATCTCACTTGCAAGACACAAGTTGTTGAATCCCAAGTTCTAAGAGCATTTAAGTAAGATCTTAAAAGGTATCTATCCTCCACTTTTTGAGTGTGTAACTCTCTCTTTAGTGATAGGGTATTTCTTGTGTCAAGTCTTACTTGGTGTGGGCTTTGTACTCTTAGTGAGTGTAGTTTATAATTGTGGTTATTTGTGTAAAACTCTTTGTGAGTTAGCCACTTGTGTAATTACTTTTAAGTGGTTAAAAATCCTTGTGTAAGACTCAAGGTAGTGGACGTAGATTCTTTGTGAATCGAACCACTCTAAATCACGTGTCTTGCTTTCCTTGTTTTATTTTTGCTCCATTTTCTCCAAACTTCAAATACAAGTTCCACATTCTAGAATTTTGAAAATAAAAAGAAGCCACTTTTATAAAAACCCAATTCACCCCCCCCCCCTTGTGTTTTTCAATTGGTATCAGAGCCTCGTCTTCACCTTTAGCTTAACCGCTTGAAGTAAATATTATGGCTGGAAATTCCGCTTTAGCCTACCTAGAGGGATCTTCCACTAATAGACCACCTCTCTTTGATGGAAACAATTTTAATGCTTGGAAAGACCGTTTCAAAATCTATGTGTGCTCTATAGACTACTTATGGCAGATTTTTGAAGAAGGTCCATATGTACCTATGAAAGTGGTGGATGGTGTTCAAGTTCCAAAATTGGACAATGAGTTTAATGAAGATGAGTCCAAGAAAATGACCCTCAATTATCGAGCTATGAACATCATTAGTTGTGCTCTTAATCCGGATGAGTACAATCGGGTACGTGGAAGCAAATCCGCTCACAAGATGTGGAAAACCTTAGAAGTCACCCATGAGGGGACTAATCAAGTCAAAGAATCAAAGCTCAACATGCTTGTGAAGGAATATGAGCTTTTCTCTATGAAGCCAAATGAAACTATAAATGAGAAGAACACTAGGTTCACCAATGTTGTCAATGAGTTGAGATCTTATGGAAATGAATACTCTATGGGTGAAATGAACAGGAAGATCCTCAACTCACTTCCTAAAAGTTGGGAAGGCAAAGCTCTAGTTATTGAAGAAGCAAAAAACTTGAAAACTTATCCTACGGAAGAGCTCATTGGTTCTCTTCTCACTTATGAGCTCACACACAAAAAGGATGAGCATATTGAAAAGGCAAAGAAGAGTATTGCTCTAAAGGCTATTCTTGATCTTGATGAATCCAACCATTCAAGTGATGAAGAAGACATCAACTTAGATGATGAGACCATGGCTTTGGTGGTAAAGCGCATGAAAAAAATGTTTTCCGGGAAAGGAAGAAAATTCTTCCAAAATAGAAGAAAACAAAATCCTAATGGGATGAGATGCTATGAATGTGGAAGCAACCAACATCTCATAGGAGAGTGCCCCTCCGCCAAAGAAAAAGAGCCCAAGGAAGACAAAAAGGGAAAAAATTCTTCAAACCAAAGAATGCCAAGGGCATGCTAAGCACATGGGGATCAAGAAGGGAGTGGCGATGAAGAAGAAGAGGAAAACGCAAATGTTTGCTTCATGGCTTTCGGGAATGAGGTACATCTTACACCCACTACTTCTAACTCCCTTGATGATGATGAAGATGATCCTAATGAACTTTTGTGTGATATGTTTGATCAACTTAAGAAATGTGCTAAGCAAAACCAAGAAATGAAGCTTAAAATTGAATCCTTGTTTGAAGAAAGAACTAGGTTGTTTAGTGAAAACAAAAAGCTATGTGATGATGTTGATTGCTTGAAAATCGAAAAAGAAAAGCTTATGACTACTTGCAAAACTTCCTCATTAAAATATCAAGAAGCATATGATAAATTGTCTTCTCTTGAATGCAAACTTGTTGAGTTTGATTGTTTAAAAACCAAAGTTGTTGATCTCACCTCACTTGTTGATAAGTTCACCAAAGGAACAAAAGATCTTGATCAAATTCTTTGTATGCAACGTACTTCAAATGATAAACATGGATTAGGCTATATACATTCGACTCACATTGATATTGCTAGCTCTTCTAAGTTACCTAGAAAACACTTTGTGCATGCTAGTATCTCACGTAAGCAAAATAGATATCGTGAGCATATTCACAAATTTTTTAAGCCATCTACTTGTTGCACATATTGTGGAAAATTTGGACACACTAGTGCTAGATGTTATGTGAAGAGAAAAATTGAAAAGGGAATAAAAACTGTATGGAGAATCAAGCGTATTTTAACTAATCCTCAAGGACCCAAACAAGTGTGGGTACCAAAAGTCACTCATCCTCCTTTGTCTTAGGTACTTGCAAGTAAGGTAAATACTCCGGCTCAATGGTTTCTTGATAGTGGATGTTGTCGCCACATGACCGGAGACGCCTCATTAGTCAAAGAAATGGAACCTATCTATGAAGGTTATGTCACGTTTGGGGACAAAAAGAAGGGTAGAATCCTTGGCATTGGAAATGTCGGTAAAGGTTCATCAACTCTTGTTAAGCATGTTCATCTTGTTGATAGCCTCAAATATAATTTGCTTAGTATTAGCCAACTTTGTGATAATGGTTTTGATGTTATGTTTAGCAAAAAGGCTTGCTCTATTGTTGATAGCTCTTCTCATGAAAAAGTGCTTGTTGCTAATAGAACCGGTAATGTTTATATGCTGTCTTTGGATGATCTTGTTGCATGCGATTTTAAATGTTTATCCATAAATGAAGATGATGCATTCTTATGGCACCGTCGGCTTGGTCATGTGAGCATGGATCTCTTAAATAATCTTTCCTCTAAAGAGCTAGTGCGTGGGCTTCCAAAAGTGAAATATGAGAAAAACCGTCTTTGTGATGCTTGTCAATTTGGAAAACAAACAAAAACGTCTTTCAAGCCTAAACAAATGGTTTCCACTTCTAAGCCACTTGAACTTGTTCATCTTGATCTTTTTGAACTTAGGTGGTAAGAGGTATGTCTTTGTTATTGTGGATGATTTTTCAAGATTCACTTGGGTACTTTTTCTTGCACAAAAATATGACACCTTCCATGAGTTTTCAAATCTTTTCAAAAAGGTACAAAACTCGCTTGAACTAAAACTTATTACCTTGAGAAGTGATAATGGGAGGGAATTTAACAATCAATTTTTTGAAGAATTTTGTAATGAAAATGGCATCACACATAACTTTTCGGCTCCAAAAACGCCTCAACAAAATGGGGTTGTTGAAAGGAAAAATAGAACTTTTCAAGAAATGGCTAGGTCTATGCTAAGTGAAAATTCTTTACCAAAATATTTTTGGGCCGAAGCCGTGAACACTGCTTGTTATATTGTTAACAGAGTTCTTTTAAGGCCTTTTGTTAGGAAAACTCCTTTTGAGCTTATCTTTGGAAAAATACCCTCAATCTCATATTTCAAAGTTTTTGGTTGCAAATATTTTGTGCTCAACATTAAAGATAGCCTTGGAAAATTTGACAAGAAATCCGACGAAGGAATATTTCTTGGCTATTCTTCAAACAAATAGGCTTATAGGGTATATAATAAAAGAACCTTGTGTATTGAAGAGTCCATGCATGTATCTTTTGATGAATCTAACATCTACATGCCTAGAAAAGATGATGATGATATAGGTATGCCCTTGGAAAGTGTAAATGAAATCCATCAAGCTCCTATGTTGGATGATAATTCTAAGGATGAGGAGGACATTGAAACTACTCAAAATGTTCCCCAAGTCACTCAAAACAATGATCCTTCAACAAATGAGCTACCAAAGGATTGGATATACAACCAAGGTCACCCTCAAGAGCAAATCATTGGTGATCCATCCGTTGGCGTCAAAACAAGGCGGTATTTCATAGATAATCTTGCTTTACTTTCTTCTATAGAACCTAGGAACATTCATGAAGTTTTACGTGATTACTTTTGGATTTTGGCTATGCAAGAGAAACTTAATCAATTTGAAAGGAATCAAGTTTGGACATTAGTCCCTAGACCTATTGATCGCCTTATTATTCGAACAAAATGGATTTTTCGTAATAAACTTGATGAGCTCGGGGAGATTATAAGAAAAAAGCTAGACTTGAATCTATTAGAATGCTTCTTGCTTTTGCGTGTTTTAAAGGTATTAAACTATTTCAAATGGATGTGAAAAGTGCGTTTCTAAATGGCTTTATTGAGGAGGAAGTATATGTTGAACAACCTCCCGGTTTTGTGCATGGAAAATTTCCAAACCATGTTTACAAACTTACAAAAGCAATGTATGGTTTAAAACAAGCTCCTCGTGCTTGGTATGAGCGTTTGAGCAAGTTTCTCATTTCTATTGGTTTTTCAAGAGGCCTTGTTGACACCACCCTTTTCATTAAAACAAATGCATCTCATGACATCTTACTTGTGCAAATATATGTTGATGACATTATTTTTGGTTCAACTAATGAAGTGCTTTGTGAAGAATTTGCTAAACTAATGCAAGATGAATTTGAGATGAGCATGATGAGAGAGCTCAACTACTTCCTTGGATTACAAATCAAACAAACAAATGAAGGAATTTTCATCAACCAAGCCAAGTACACTAAAGAACTACTTAAACGGTTTGGAATGGATGGTGCAAAGGAAAGCAAAACACCGATGAGTGCAACCATCAAGCTTGACAAGGATGAAAAAGGTAAACCGGTAAATGAAACAAGGTATAGAGGTATGATTGGCTCTCTTCTTTATCTTACCGCTAGTAGGCCGGATATTATGTTTGTCGTATGCTTATGTCCTAGATTCCAAGCATGTCCTAAAGAATCACATCTCGTTGCCGTTAAGCGCATTCTTAGATATCTCATAGGCTCATATGATTATGGGTTATGGTATCCTAGAAGTGCATCTTTTGATTTAATAGGTTATTCGGATGCCGATTATGCAGGGTGTCGTATTGAGCGTAAAAACACTAGCGGGCATTGTCATTTTCTTGGTCATGCATTAGTCTCATTGTATAGCAAGAAAAAAGCATGTGTATCCCTTTCCACCGCCGAAGCGGAATATATAGCAGCCGGTAGTTGTTGTGCTCAAATTTTATGGATGATGCATACTCTTGTGGATTTTGGCTTTGCATTCAGCATGTTCCCATCTTATGCGATAACAGTAGTGCAATCAACTTAACTAAGAATCCCATACAACATTCTAGGACTAAACATATAGAAATCAAGCATCATTTCATTAGAGATCTTGTTGCTAAAGGTGATGTTTGCATAAGTTTCATAAGCACGGATGAACAAATTGCAGATATTTTCACAAAGCCACTTGGCACGGAAAGGTTTGAATATCTCAGGCGTTGCCTCGGAATCACAAAATTCCAAGACTAATGTGTGTGTTAAGTGTGCAGGAAGAAACAGGGGAACCCCGGACCAACTGCCCAGGGAACGGATGATCCGAAACAGAGGATGTAGTGAAAGTGCAGGGGACGGTCGACCGCAATATTTGATGATGAACCGGACCATCAACCGTCGAAGCTACTGGAATGGCTCCGGATCAGAAAATTAATTCCTCGGACGACCTCTTCAGTGAACGGTCGACCGAAGTTTTGCGGGTTGCAGCTTATATCAGAAATACCCAAACGTCATTTCATCTAATTCTCACATCTCAAAACAGTTTTCTCTCAAATTCTTCTTCCCTCAGACCGATATCTCTTAACCCAAGCCTTGTGTGTCCTCAATTTCATCAATCAATCTCTGTTCCATCTTCAATTTGTTTGGAATTCATCTAAATTATCTCACAAACCTACCCCTAATCCGAACCTTATTTTTTTACTCACAATATGAGGATGAAAAACCCTAACAAAAGAGGCAATGATGATGCTAATACGCCTCCTCACAAGAATCCTCCTAGGAATCAACCTAAACGACCCCTTGAAAAAAGGATTTCCTTTAAAGAATCCACTCAAGCCGCACCTAAGAAAGGCGCAAAGTCGTGGGAAAGGGCAAGCAAATTCTGGATACATATTCTAGCCACTCGGAGGACGATTACTCGTCTTCACCTTCAAGGGCATCTCCACCTTCAGATTTCGAGGTAGGAGGATCATCAAATTATTCTACAAAAAAGGTAACGACTCCTTTTTACAATACCTCAGCTAAGCAACTGTTTGACAAGCTAAAGAAATCCAATAGGGATTCATGACCACATATTTTAGAGATGAAAATATGTTTGCTAAAGGAAAAGGACTAGATGAAGTTATGGGGCTGTTTGATGATATGGGGATGGGTTAACCTGTTTGATGTTGATGAATACATTTACCTCTCCATAGTTTATGAATTTGGTGGGAATTTTTGAGGAATGAAGAGGATGATGGGACTGATATTAGATATAGGTCTTGTGTTGGAAAGTTGGAATTTGTATTCTCTGAAAAGATGTTTTGTGAGGCTATAGGAATAGAACATGTGGAATATGCCAAAAGGATCTATAAGAATACAATGAGTTCGGATGATATCGGTCTCCTTGATATTAAACATTTTATATCTCAATTTGGAATCAAAGGCAGTTTGACCGACTC
Source organism: Vinca minor (assembly GCA_026122235.1). Lineage (NCBI taxonomy): Eukaryota > Viridiplantae > Streptophyta > Magnoliopsida > Gentianales > Apocynaceae > Vinca > Vinca minor. The sequence continues at coordinate 886,364 of JAOCZM010000248.1, forward strand.
AAAGGAAAGGGAGATTGACAAGTTGGATGAATTTGGTCGGATCCTACACTTCTTCGTGTCCAACATTGTGGCCCCGGTTAAAGGGCACAAGTCATCAATTACCTTCCTTCAAATGGTAATAATGCAACATCTTTTGGAAAGGAAAGCCTTGAACTTCGCACATCTTGCGCTCCAACATTTTATAGCTGCTATCAAAGGTTCAAGGAACTTCATCATCAAATATTGCGGTCGACCGTCCCTTGTACTTTCACTACATCCTCTGTTTCGGATCATCCGTTCCCTGGGCAGTTGGTCCGGGGTTCCCCTGTTTCTTCCTGCACACTTAACACACACATTAGTCTTGGAATTTTGTGATTCCGAGGCAACGCCTGAGATATTCAAACCTTTCTGTGCCAAGTGACTTTGTGAAAATATCTGCAATTTGTTCATCCGTGCTTATGAAATTTATGCAAACATCACCTTTAGCAACATGATCTCTAATGAAATGATGCTTGATTTCTACATGTTTAGTCCTAGAATGTTGTATGGGATTCTTAGTTAAGTTGATTGCACTAGTGTTATCGCATAAGATGGGAACATGCTGAAATGCAAAGCCAAAATAATAAGGCGATCAATAGGCCGAAATTCAAGTCTAGCTTTGTTTCTTATAATCTCCCCGAGCTCATCAAGTTTATTACGAAAAATCCATTTTGTTCCAATAATAAGGCGATCAATAGGTCTAGGGACTAATGTCCAAACTTGATTCCTTTCAAATTGATTAAGTTCCTCTTGCATAGCCAAAATCCAAAAGTAATCACGTAAAGCTTCATGAATGTTCCTAGGTTCTATAGAAGAAAGTAAAGCAAGATTATCTATGAAATACCGCCTTGTTTTGACGCCAACGGATGGATCACCAATGATTTGCTCTTGAGGGTGACCTTGCTTGTATATCCAATCCTTTGGTAGCTCATTTGTTGAAGGATCATTGCTTTGAATGACTTGGGAAACATTTTGAGTAGTTTCAATGCCCTCCTCATCCTTAGAATTATCATCCAACATAAGAGCTTGATGGATTTCATTTACACTTTCCAAGGGCATACCTATATCATCATCTTTTCTAGGCATGTAGATGTTAGATTCATCAAAAGATACATGCATGGACTCTTCAATACACAAGGTTCTTTTATTATATACCCTATAAGCCTATTTGTTTGAAGAATAGCCAAGAAATATTCCTTTCATCGGATTTCTTGTCAAATTTTCCAAGGCTATCTTTAATGTTGAGCACAAAACATTTGCAACCAAAAACTTTGAAATATGAGATTGAGGGTATTTTTCCAAAGATAAGCTCAAAAGGAGTTTTTCCAACAAAAGGCCTTAAAAGAACTCTATTAACAATATAACAAGCAGTGTTCACGGCTTCGGCCCAAAAATATTTTGGTAAAGAATTTTCACTAAGCATAGACCTAGCCATTTCTTGTAAAGTTCTTTTTTTTCTTTCTACAACCCCATTTGTTGAGGCGTTTTTGGAGCCGAAAAGTTATGTGTGATGCCATTTTCATTACAAAATTCTTCAAAAAATTGATTGTTAAATTCCCTCACATTATCACTTCTCAATGTAACAAGTTTTAGTTCAAACGAGTTTTGTACCTTTTTGAAAAGATTTGAAAACTCATGGAAGGTGTCATCTTTTTGTGCAAGAAAAAGTACCCAAGTGAATCTTGAAAAATCATCCACAATAACAAAGGCATACCTCTTACCACCTAAGCTAGTGGTCCTCATTGGTCCAAAAAGATCAAGATGAACAAGTTCAAGTGGTTTAGAAGTGGAAACCATTTGTTCAGGCTTGAAAGACGTTTTTGTTTGTTTTCCAAATTGACAAGCATCACAAAGACGGTTTTTCTCATATTTCACTTTTGGAAGCCCACGCACTAGCTCTTTAGAGGAAAGATTATTTAAGAGATCCATGCTCACATGACCAAGCCGACGGTGCCATAAGAATGCATCATCTTCATTTATGGATAAACATTTAAAATCGCATGCAACAAGATCATCCAAAGACAAACGATATAAACATTACTCGGGTTCTATTAGCAACAAGCACTTTTTCATGAGAAGAGCTATCAACAATAGAGCAAGCCTTTTTGCTAAACATAACATCAAAACCATTATCACAAAGTTGGCTAATACTAAGCAAATTATATTTGAGGCTATCAACAAGAAGAACATGCTTAACAAGAGTTGATGAACCTTTACCGACATTTCCAATGCCAAGGATTCTACCCTTCTTTTTGTCCCCCAAACGTGACATAACCTTCATAGATAGGTTCCATTTATTTGACTAATGAGGCGTCTCCGGTCATGTGGCGACAACATCCACTATCAAGAAACCATTGAGCCGGAGTATTTACATTGCTTGCAAGTACCTAAGACAAAGGAGGAGGAGTGACTTTTGGTACCCACACTTGTTTGGGTCCTTGAGGGTTAGTTAAAATACGCTTGATTCTCCATACAGTTTTTACTCCCTTTTCAATTTTTCTCTTCACATAACATCTAGCACTAGTGTGTCCAAATTTTCCACAATATGTGCAACAAGTAGATGGCTTAAAAAATTTGTGAATATGCTCACGATATCTATTTTGCTTATGTGAGGTACTAGCATGCACAAAGTGTTTTCTAGGTAACTTAGAAGAGCTAGCAATATCAATGTAAGTCGAATGTATATAGCCTAATCCATGTTTATCATTTGAAGTACGTTGCATACAAAGAATTTGATCAAGATCTTTTGTTCCTTTGGTGAACTTATCAACAAGTGAGGTGAGATCAACAACTTTGGTTTTTAAACAATCAAACTCAACAAGTTTGCATTCAAGAGAAGACAATTTATCATATGCTTCTGTGTCTGGCCCATAAGGTCTGGGGGTACCTGTTAGCGTGTGCCAGGGGCTCACCTAGCCAGGCCCCTCCTGACCGGAATCGGTAAATCGGATTTCAGACCGGCTGAGCAGCAACCACGTATGTCAGAAGTAAAACGCAGTACCAGTTGGGTCGCGCCCCCAACGATATCTAGTGGATCCACATCAAGGGTCTAGGTGTTCCACGCCAGTAGAAGAGGCCATAGTATGGGGGACTAGCCACACACAGTGCAATCCACTGACGCTTCCGGCATTCAAATCATATTCAGATCAGATCAAAGTTATACTAGACGGAACAAGGTTTGCATGCAAATTTCCAAATCAGAGGGCCAATCAGATGACCATTCGGAGAAATCCAAATCCATTCAAATCAAGAATATTCAAAATCAACCGTCCTCCAGTCCAAGCGTGCATATGCAGTTTTTTTCCATACATGCCAAGAAATCCATAAGCCGTTTAAATATATAATTCTTAGGGAACAAAAATGTTTACCAAAACTTGCTTGTTTCCAAAAACCTGCAAAAAGCAGAGTTATCCCAAAAATCATATTGTCCTAGTGGGAACACCGCTCCTGTGCAATTCTAATGCACATTTAAAATATATAGCGAAAAACCTCTCCAATTTAAAGTAACTTGCAAGTATAGTAAATAAATATTCATGAATATCCAAATTCCTTTTTTGGAATCGTTCTAAATATGTCACCTGCCAAAACAACGTTACTTGTAAAACTATCATTGACACTGAAAATTAAGCAAGTTTCGAATTTTGTGAACTCACCACCGGTAAACTATTCGCTGCCTTGTGCACTCGAGTAAGCGGAATCCTACAACCAATTTTAGTTTCCCCACATAGATGTTTGTTAAGTGCCAGAAAATAAATATATAGCTCAATGAAGTTATGTAGTTCAGATAACGACAGAGGAATCTAGTCTACCACCTTCCAACGGATTCTAGAGACGTAACAATTTAACATAGTTTGGGGGGAAAAAAGAGTATGTTTTGGTACAATATTGGATTATCAAATGTAATAATTGGATTTCAAGTTACATCGTACATGTACTTTTAAAAGAAAAAGTTGAAATAGAATATTTCCTTCATTGTCCAAAGTATTATTGCAAATTCTGAAGAGGTGGGATCGAAGAAAGTAGCTTACCTTTGAACAGCATTGGACTGTAACTGGTATCAAAGCAGACAGATTAGTATTCAAGTTCCACAAGCACTTTGCTAAAAGCTCCTCAAAAGATAGAAGGCCTTTGTAAAAAGCAGCTGCCTAATCTACAAACTGAGAATTTGTGAAAGTTGTAGTTGCTACTGTATGCTCATTGATTTATCTGATAAGATAAAAGTCTACTCATGAATCCGAACTGCTGGGCTCCTACTCTTCACAATCTGAATCAAATAGGACAAAATCTCTTAAACATACATATGAAGCCACATTTGAATCAGATATTTCTAAGAATTGACAAGAGAGATCATCAATGGGTCATTTCAAATGAATCAAATTGTAGATATCTCAAGTCCATACGTATCATTGCAAAGCAACACCAAAAAGTTGCACAAAAAAAAAGGTCAACTGAGAAAAAGTACACACAGAACAAAGTAATCATGATCAAATGTTTTCTGGGTGGCATTTAGCATAAAAAATATTATCAGCAGAAGATAAAGTTCTCACTGCAATTGATTGTAGAGATAAGTTAATAAGTCAAGTACTAGATTGGTTCAAGTGTAAAAAGCAATGCCAAACAAAAGAACCTTGTAGAAGTATTTCTTGCGCAGTTTGATAGCTGTACGTATGCACCTCTTTACTCTTATCTTTAACATGTTATCATTAAATATCTGCGAAGCGATTAATAGAAACAAATATGAGAACTATATTAACAAACCACAAAATAAACCCATGATAGGAAAGAGCATGTAATATCTCTGTTGTGTGTTTTTTGTGTGTGTGTGTGTGTGTGTGTGTGTGTGTGTGAGAGAGAGAGAGAGAGAGAGAGAGAGAGAGAAGGGGGTGAACAGTGATAGGAGGGAAGGGAGAGAAAACATACTGCAATATAATGAGTTTGAAGAAGTATATTAGAATAGATTTAGAAGGCAACAACCCTCAGCACCAGGGACATTAAAACGCAAACAAGCATGGGGGAGAATACATTGCAGTACAATGTGTAGGAATTATCTAAACAAATCTAGCTAGCAAGAAACCCTCACCAGGGGCAGTTAAAGTTCACAGACGATTCTAAAATGAATAACCAACTACACTATGAGACAGCATGAATCTTGTAATCAAGAAAAGAAAGCAGCCAAAAATTAAGCAAATAATTTGCAGAATATTAAAGAGGTATACAAGGATGGTGCAATCTGCAAAGGCCTTTTGAGTTACTCATAAGCGTAAGCATAATCCACCTGCCTTTATCAGATCATCTATGGAACGTGTTTCTCTAATAATTTTCTGACGGTTCATGATAAGAACTGCTGCCACACAAAAAACAGGTAGTTCATCATCACCATTTCCAGTTGTTGTCATTGCAGTGCCAATGTGCAAGTGGTCATTCTTTGACCAAAAACTTGTTGTTAACCCACAAAATGGATGAGCTGATGCTGATTTCATCACAGTGTTGTCAGAGACAGAGTGCTCCAGGTTTCCTTTTTTGGATAAAGAACCACCCTTTGAGTCATTATCATTGCTCTCAATAGTCTGCAGCTCCGTCTCTGCTCCAGAGTCTCTTGGAACCTGTATGACTAACAGTTCTGGACAATTCGCCTCCAGATGACAAGACAGACTCTCATCAAAATCAGCAGCCCACATCATCTTCAATGTCAACAAATAACAAAGTGAATCAAACATTCATGCTTACTCAAAGTTTGTAGATGAAAAATAAAAACTCTTGAATCATAAACAGCAAAATCACTGAGCTAAAGGGAAAAAAGTCAAATGATAAAAATTGAAGTTTATCTTCCCACCCAATTTCTACATAAGAATCATAAGTTCTGAAGATTTCAGAACTAAAGGACGATTATTCTTCATAAGAATGGATCAGGTTTAATTGTTTAAATCGATCTACTACCAACATAAAAAGGATGTTTATAGGAAAGTTACTACAAAATAATAGAGTGGCAAGCTTTAATGTATCCCAATTAACCTTTGAGCATGTTAGAGGTTATATTCCAAAACTATAAATCAGGGGGGGTGCTAACACTTTTGAAGATACTCCAAAGTTGGCCTTAGTGGATTCGACGGTGTCGTCGCTCAACGGATAAAAGTTACTCTAGGGATAACAGACATACTTGCCTCCCCACCAGGGCAATCCCCAATTACAAAAAAATAAAAAAGTGAAATAAATTAACAATGCTTCAGCAACTATGTTTATGAATTTTATAAAGGCATCATCCTTGAGCATAATCCTGTATACACAATGCTGACATAGAAATGGTATCACGTGTTTTCAGGACCGAAAACCCAAGAAGAACAGAATTCCTTTCTCTAAAAGTGGGGGAGAATATGCAAAACAAGACAGAAGAAAGCAACTGTTGGTGCAGCAAAAATAACATATGAGTCAAATGTGTAGGAATAAACTCTATTGCAGTGACTTACAATTATTTAAGGCATCTAAAACATTTTTAAACTTCTTCCCTAACATCATTTCTGTGAAGAATTCATATATGTCGCTACAAGTATATGATATAAAATCCAGAAACAACAACAGTTCAGAAAGGTGTAAAACTTAATTTTGAACAACTTATGGGACCACTAACAGTTTCTCAATCACACTCTAGTCCACACATAGTTTCTTATTCTTTTCTCCGGCGCCTTTTTCTTGGTTAGATTAGTTTGCTCTGGTTTTGGTCATTCTATGAACATGGAGTTGAATGCATGCAGAAGCTACATTTATCAGGTTTCCCTCCATCAAAATCCAGTGTTAATGAGGTAGTAAGGGATAAAATTAGCTGCATACAAACAAGAAAATATAGAGTGCATGAGGCTCTGTACTTCAGGCATTCTTCTATTTATAACCAAGAAAAAATTGCAGGTCAAGAATGAGTGACCAATGTTTCCTTTTTTTGTCTACAAAACAAAAATCTAAGAATATCTTTTTGTAATATTATTTAAGCCAAGGAAGAACAGAGCATGTACTCAGCAACTGATAAGACTTTAAGCTGACATTCATTTTGCTCCTTTATGCAGGTCAAACAAATGCTGAAGCTAAATGTAAACATTTAGTTCAGTCTGCCACATAGGTATAGAGCGCCACATGTCTCTACATTTGCTAACTAAAATAATGAGCAAAAATTGACCAAGCACAAACCTCCCACATACAAAGGGCCTCGTTGAAAGACAACTCCCTACGGAAAAGTACTAGCAGCATACGGAAGGCAAAATGCAGGCTCTCAGCACCTACATGTGACAGGTGAGAAAACATTTCTCTATCTGTAAGCTCCAAGATATGCCATAGTGCTTGCAACTGCTTCAAGACACCAGTTGGGCCTTCCATTTGGAAGTTTTCTCGCTGAAAATGCAAAAGTGATGAATAATATGAGAAATGAACTATAAACAAAAGACAAGTATAAGGGGAAGCCCGTATTTAAACACACCATTCTCCTTAAAAGCATATCGAAGCACCAAAAAGCATCGGCATTATCTTCGAAGAGAATAACAAAAGGAGACAGCAAATCGCTCATACCTAATGACAAATTTCAGCATGAGATTCAAAATGTAAATGCAAGAACTATATAATCTGAGCTAGCTCATTAAAGTAATAGCAGAAAGTCTCCAAAGGAAAGGAACACAACCTTGACAATAACCAGTTGCAGGATCAACCCATGCGTAAACAGCGAGAATGTCAGACATTCTAGCCAAATTTTTTGCGTCCTCGTAAAATTCAAGATGACTGTCTGTTCGAACTACATCAACAACTAGAAAGGGGTGGGAAAGAACAAGGCTCTTTTAGATCATAAAAGACAATAAACATGAGTACAAATGTCAAATGAAAGAAGTATTTTCTTATCTGCAGGATGACATCTAATTGGTCTTTACCTATACGATGCAGAGTCCAAATCCATTCAGACACTCTGTCTTCACTAGCAGTCCCTCCTTGAGAGGAAGTTGGATTTATAGCAGGAGTATTTGGTGCATCAGATATCCCATGTCTATCAAACATTTCAGATTCACATACTAGGTTACTGGACCTTGACAGTGGATCATCCCCATCTGAGCATAACCTTTCTATTTCAGAGTATCCATCAGAACACCTTAAATGATTATATGGTGCAGAGTTATCTGATTCGACAACTAGATCCGCATTGTTACTAACTCTAAAACTGTGCATGTGCTCATCTCGAAATCTTAATCTACTACGTATTGAAACTCCATCATCAAGTGACCTGCACCCTTTCCGATCTTTCCTTCTTTTCTGAAAAATATCCGTTACAGGTATCGGAGGAAAATCTAGAAAACTTTCAATTACATAATTTGATTCATATACTTCATTCCCATGCTCCAGGGAACTGCAGCTGTAAGGAACAGAAGTAGATGAAGTAGGCTGCATACAGGAAGAGTCATGTACTGCTCCATTTATACTTTCTCTTACACTGGAAAGATCACCAGAATTACTTGACCTTCTCATTTTACATGTGTGTGATGTATCTGTACAATTGTTATTCCCATTAGAATCCAACTTATTTGCAACTTCACTGGAAGTTGGTCTACTAGTGACTTCAGCTTCCCTTCCGTCATCCTTGGAACTAGTTCTCACATCCATGACTTTTGAACCAACAATATAGGCAAGCGAACCAGTTCCAATGCTTGAATGCATCATCTGGCACTGTTTAAGAAGGTCACTGTACCGTTCCCTGTATTAAATTGATGAACATTTTCAATTAACCAAGCTTGGTGATCTAGCATCACTCATATAAGATTGGGGAGCATGTATGATGATACTGCAACTTGTTTCATTGGGTTACACAATTATATGGCAAAATGCATATTCCCTAAAGGCACGAACTCCAGGGATTGGGTTTCGCATTCTTATTCTTAGAATAGGGAAGATGAAGCCTAAATAGCAAGTGAAGATATTATATTTCAGACGAGAAACTTACACTCAGAAACATCAAACATGTGACTTCACTAAATACTCCACTTGCCTAGATTGAATGTGCATGTTCCCTTTTTGGGATGTCCGAAATTGAATGTCCATTTTCCTAGAATAGTAATACCTCTTTTATCTAAAGTTCCATTACTAACTAACCCCCAACCTCCCTCCAAACCCACCCACCCCACCCCGGGCCCTTTAATTTAACTCTTGATTTAAGAGATTCAAGCCCCACTACATGATCCCACCATTTACCTCCTTAACTCTCTTGATTTAAGGGAACTCAAATGCGTTAATAAATTATCTCACCACTAATTGGCATAATAGAAAAGAGTAAGATGGTAATTTTTATTGAAGTCAAATACTCTCATAAATTTTTTGTCAAGTCAAAATAGGTCATTAAATTTCCAGACAGAGGGAGTATATCCCAAGTGAAATTAATTTGAAAATATAGAGAGTATATGTGTAATAGCACAGAGGATAAAGAAAATCGTAAGTGAAGACCATGAAATGTTTGGCATCTTGAGAAGGAATGAAGTTCACTAGTTAAACTAAACCAAGCAATACACTAAGTGGAGCAGTTTAACTCCATTTTATTATTCTCAAGAACAAGGATGAAGGTCAAATCTTTTCCGATGGACTCTTCTTCCAGAAAGACGTTCCAATGATGAGTGCAAATGGAAAAAGTCAAAGTCATTGAAGCATGGTGAAAACATGAAAAGGTTAAAATGGCTGTACAGTGTATTCATCCTACCACATCAAGAACATGTTTTAAATTAAAATGCCCTTAACTTCTTTTTGTTAAGATTTTGCCTGCTTGTGTTTCATTATTGGCAACATCCTCAGAAAGGGAAAAGTTAGAGAAGAAAAGAAAGGACGAACAAGAACCCATTCATTTCATGAAGTGGTGGAAAACTATGTTGCGATAACCATTCAACAGGGGAACTACCTCCTAGCAGTCCTCAATCGCCTTCTGTATTCAGCAGTACTGGTTAAAGCATAACAACCCAAAAGAAATTCCCAAACTTCTGGCCTGATAGATGGATCAACACCCTGTCATGTGGAAAGCATAGGATTCAAAAGTAAAGTTTTTTGCTCAAAAAAGACCTCAAAAGAACTTCATTGTATTTCTTGCACAGAGAATTATTTTCAACAAAGCAAAGGATAAGGATTGTATAAGAATAATTATAGTTTCAAGACATAATTCCAAAGGAAACATAGTCTACTGTCAGAAATAATCAATTATACAGTATTTGAATCCTGCTGCAGAAATTGCTGGCATACCGCACCATTGAATTTCATGTGCAAAGGGGAAAGGAGAAACAAAGTCAACCAGCCCACCAAAATGTATAACACATAAAGACCTGAACATAATGGCGAAACAGCCTGAAATTATCCAGGACTGAATAAATTTAACTGAAGTTTTATCAGAGTGGGCAAGGCATCCCAAATAAAATTTGCATGATAAGCACTTTAGTATGGTGGCACTTAATATTTTTTGAATACTATTCTGCAAGTCAGGCAACGAGCTAAAAGATCGATACATATATAACTCCTAAAATAGTTGTTTGCTTAGTTGTTAGCTAAGATACATAATATCCCAGGATAAATGAAAAATCGGTGGACCGATTACCTATTCTCAATCTACTATTTAATCCTTTTGTCACACGATATCCTAATTAAGCATAAGGCATGAACGTTGTCACCCTTATAAAGTTTAATCGTATACATACTCGATCTCCAAGTAGTTTGTTCCAACAAATCATATTTAATAACCATTTTATTAAATATATTTGAGAACGGTCATGCATATTTAAACAGTCTTCCCTATCGAGGGCCCATGTATATCTCTCTAATAGGAGAGGGACAAATCCCTTACAATGTCTTTCACATTCAAGTCATGATAGAATACTACATCCGATCATCAATCATATTTATCACTCGATTAAAAGTGACGTTCGACTGAATCAAAACATAGCTCTATTCAAGCTGGAAACAATGAAAACATAAGGTCTAAGGACTCTGAATAGTATTGAGGAAGAAATACTTATGACTTATAGAAACATACAGTATTATTTCTTTTTTCGGATCACGTCTGATACTATATATTCCAATATGTATCTATGATATCATTTGTATACATTACACATGATCAGTAAAACATGACCATCAATCAGACATCATACTAGTTTTATTTCGACCATCAATCAGACATCATACTAGTTTTATTTCTTGTATATAATATTTCATAAAACTAAGGACAATTAGAATAGTAATTATATAAGCTAATAAGTTTTACTATCAAATCACATATTTGATGTTCAAAAGCAAAATTCACTATTCAAATAACATGCTCAAAATAACAAAGTACAACATTTGCTCATGATCCTAGGGCATTACTAACCGTCTAAGGGGCCATGCCTTCGAGTCTTAGGTCTAACTCCTGGGTTTCTCTCTCCCTCTTGGTGATAAATGCTAAAATTTCCCTCTTATTCTCTTTGGTATTACTGTTGTCGTGGCAGTTATGTGCAAAAAGTTAGAATACACTTGAGCCCTCCAGAGTGAACAAGGCTTTTCAAGAAAAGCACATTTCTGCAAGATATGATTTGTGCAGTGTAATGTAATAACAAATATAAGCATGTTCCAAACTCAATATTTCGAAAGATAAAGCAGCTACTAATAATAAAACACTTATCCTAAATTAGTGAAGGCATAAAAGCACCATAAGATCAAATATAACAAATAAGGAAACCCATCAAAGACAAATTCACTGAAAATGCAGTATAAAACAGATGAGCATTGACTAGTAGTCACTGAAATGCACTGTAAAGGAAATAAGCAAGTAACTGCTACTAATCGACTAGACACTGATTTTAGAGTTAGAAAACCCAAACTATACTTATATGATTTTAACCTGGAAACTGAAATTTCCTCTCAAGTCAGGTCATGATCATCATCTCCACCTTTAATGGAGATATTATCCGCACAACCATTCAGCTCTGGAGGGATTGAGAACCTATCGTGTTTTAGAGGAGGGAAAACACAAAATAGAAGGAGAGCATATGAGAAGGAAGAAAAAGAGGAGAGACAATAAAAGGAGAAGAGGATTTTTTTTTGGGGGGAGGGGTGGAAGAAGAAAACAGGAAATACAGAAAGTGAGCAGGCAGGGTAGAAGAGGTGGAGGAGTAGGACAAGGAGAAAAAGGTGTAACGGGCAGAAAGATCGATCAATTTTGATCAACAGTTCAACCATGTTAATGCAAATCAAGAAAAAATTGAACAGACAGTTTTCGGGGAAGAAAAAATTGTAAAATCCCACACTTTAATGCTCCAGGTCTCCTGTACTTTATTTTAAGCAACCCGAGACCAGATTCTAAGCTCCTCTGCAGATGCTATTATAGTACTTTTAACAAAGATGAAAAAGGAAATGGGTCCTCCACATGTAAGATTCTCAATCAAATTAGGAAATCTTCTAAATTAATCGGTCAAATTGTTCCGTTGACTAAATCTAGAACTGCTCAGAAACGGCGCTGGTTTTAGCCCTCTAAGCAGATGCAGGGATATAAATATGGGGATTGATCAATGGTAGGAACGTAGGATGCTTTCTAAATTTTGACTTTTTTTTAGGTCAAAATATATTACATGGTTATCACAAAACAAGGGAAAGTGGGCAACGTAGAGATAAATTATAGTCAAAACAAGCCAGAGAACATAGAAATGTTGCATATAGATGAAGAAAATTCTGATGGCTAGATAGGATTCTTACCCCCAAAATAATCAATTTTAGCACTTTCTGAAAGCCAAAAACCTTTCCATCACCATCAAAGGTTGCCTGCCACTTCTCTGGCTTAAGCATTTTGCTTATCTGCAATAGCACGAGCTAATGGTCAGAAATTACAGGGTATCACTTCAGTAAAATGTCAAAAAAGAACAGCGCCAGGACTTACATCTCTCCACCAAAAATTAGATAACTCTTGAACACAATCAAAGTCCTCATTGCAAACAAAGTCTTTTTCTAACTTGAAAACAGTAATATAGGTTCTCAACCAAGGATCTATATAGCTTCAAAATGTTACCCAGAAACATTGTCTGAAGTCACTACAATCTACCACAGTTCTGCAATATTAAGCTCAGATTATGATGATTCAATCTCTGCATATCTTCACCAGTGACCCAATGTTATGAGCCAAATATCTAGTACACCCAGTATCAGTGTATCACTACTTTGATATCATCTACTTCTACTCGATGCTCCCACTTATCCATCTTATCAATTGCTGGCAGGAGCAGGTGATCAGAGCTAAAAGTATTTCTTTTAGCACACTGTCAACCTAGCTGACATCCTGCCCAAATCAAAAGAAACAAAAGAGTTTCAACCTCAAGCTTCTATCTTCCTATGCAATGAAAGAGACGTTTAAAGAAAAAATTCAACAAACACAAGAATAAAAAGACCCAACCGTTTCAAATATATATTAGCAATAAAACTACTTCAATGCTTGTTACAGGAGCACCCACCCCCCAAACGGAATAAATCAATAAAAAAAATTGTCGGAAATAAACTTGTAAATAAATTGAGCTGCAGTGGAACATGAAAATAGAAGAATTCACAAGCAAGGGCCTGCCAAAAGAAACACTAGATGGGAATTTATGGGATCTACCTTCAAATTATCTAGTTAAACTCGTAAATGAAACAAGGCATCACAAGAATTAATAGACTTTTACGGTAATCTCAGTATGCTGTTCCAGCCCTCTCGGAGCTTTGTGTTTCAGAAATGTACTCTTTCTATTTAAATAACAAGAAATATATTATGTAGCACCTATCCGGTGCAAACAGTGTTGTTAAGGCTCGCGGACGAACCATTCGTCCTAGGGTCGCGGACGAATATTCATCCTAGGAACCTGTTTCAGCCAAATTTTCTGTTTTGTTATGTTTCAAGCCAATTTTTTTATAAGTTCTTTTAAGTGTTTTGCAAGATTTTTAAAGTGTATTACAAGTTAAGTTTTGCCAAGTAGAGTATGCAATGATTTCACGTGGTTTGGGGTGTAACAGGAATGTGCTTTAGTGTCTATATTTGTTTTATACTTGTGATTATTGGGTCCTTAATCTGTGCAGATGATGTAGATGTTGATCCTATCTACGATGGCGATGCTTGGGAAGGGGAATATGAAGAGTGATCCTCAACACCTCAGGCTCCAGGCTCGAGGGATATCGCCTCAAAATCTCGCGCGCCTCAAATCAGGGAGGCGAGTGCCTTGAAGAAAAGGCTTCAGGCTATAGGCGCGCCTCGGGCACGCCTTTGTATAATTGATCCTTTGGATGATATTGACAGTTTTAATGAATGGTTGCTTGGAGAGTTAGAAAATATTGAGCTGAGTATTTGAAGATTTTGATTTGACTTGGGCTTAGGTCTCTATGGCAGCTAAGTAGATGAACCACAATACTCGTCTAGGTCTAAAGAAGCTAGTGATTCTGCCTCTCGACCTTTAAAGTCTACTTTAAGGCCACCATCCTCTCCAGATGTTCCTAGAACACCTAGGTTTGAGTAGCATGATGAAGATGAGAAAGAAGACAAAGCTACCACAAATAACTCTTTTCTTCTTTTCTCTCCTTTCTCTTCATCTATGGGTTTGCTCTTGCCATTTTTTTTTGGTTTGAGATTTTGGCTGGCTTTTTTTGTTGTTATTATTTTTATTTAATTATGTATGAATCAGAACTTGAGCTTCATTTATATACAAGATAAAAAGTCATTTTTTCTTGCAAATAGCAGGCAACCCATGTGACTAACTATTACTACTACATTTATTTTACATATATACACTATATTTGTCTAGAATTATATATATAATAATTATATTTAGAGCGTGTGTTTTACAAAGGCGCGCGCCTTTTTTGCGCCTTGCCCCTCAAGGCTTCAAAACCCCTTTGCGCTTTTGTGCGCCTCGTCGCCTTAACAACACTGATGTGAGCTAAGAGAGTTCAAGGGGTATGGGGTATCCAAGCTTAGGAAGAGTTGGGAGACCATGAAGAACCTTAGAAGATCCTCAAAATGCCATAAAACTACTAAGGCACTATGGGCATCTCTAGGTCCAATCCAATGGGCGCCCCTAGGGTAAAAAAAAATTAGCAAAAACTATGTTTTAGTTCTTTCTCATTTTTGGGCCATTTGTTTCAAGTTGTAATTTTAGGTATATAAACTTGTATTAAGTGGGCTTTGACCCCCTAAGATTTCTAGTAAATTAGGTTAGCTATCTAGGGTTTCTTTGTAACCTATAAATACTCTCATTTGTTGATAGAGAAGATAGACTTTGATGATTGGAATTAGAATTGGTAAGATTGAGAGCTTGACTCCAACTTGTTCTTCCACATGACTTCTCTTAAGGTTTAGGCCTCCTTACGAGATGGTCACTAAACCTAAAGGGCTAATCTATTCTAAATCTCTCTAGTGTGGATTCTAGTTTCTTTGTTACTCTAGGTTATCACTGGGCTGTTTAGTGGGTGTCATCAATTTCTAGTCTAAAGGTCCTAGTTCTTATTTACTCTAGGGTTGTTAGATTGAGATTGGGGAAATTCTTATCCTCCAATTCAAATGTTTCTATAGCTAGTTCTATATAGATTGTTGGGTTGAGTGTATTGGTATAGACTTGCTAAATGTTGGGACCTTGGGAAAAGTAGTTTCATGAACCTATTTTGAAATCCCAAGTTTCAATCCATTAATTTGGGGTTCCTAGGTGGGTTCATATAAATTAGTCTATATATAACTACGTTATTAAGAATTGTAAGTCAATTTTACGCCTTTGACTTTGTTCTCTTTCTTAAGAACCTAGGGTTTGCTAAATTAGCCCCTAAACTAGGTTTCGTGTGGGGTTTTCTATATGAATTGAAGGCCTTACCCGGCTCCCCGCATTAATTGGTATCAGAACCGAAGATCCTTGATGTGGCAGTGGAGATTGAAGAAGGTTGAGATACAACTAAAGTATCTAGCCGCTTGTCTTGATGAAGAAGCCGATTTTGACAATATTTGGAGTAGTTTCAGAAGCAGCAAAACAGTTCGTGTTGCTAGTGTTGATCCGGATTATTCATGTAGATGTCTAGCTGACAAGTACCTGAAAGCTTCGAGATAAATCGAACTTGGTAGTCCTTATCTTTGGAAGAGAAGGAAAAAAGAAAAAAGGATGACAAAGTTTAATTGGACAGCAAGTTGATCGTGGAAAAGTTTTAAACTCGAGGATGAGTTTTCTCTAACCAGAGGTTACTATTTATGTTTTATTAGAATTTAGGATCCTAGCATACTTTAGCTTCCATATTAGCTACTTTCTTCAGCATGAAGAACCTTAAATAGTGTAGGGTAGCATGATGAATCTATATATAACTACGTTATTCAGCATTGTAAATCAGTTTTATATCTATCAAATTAATATGACAGCCTTTGGTTTTGTCTTCTTTCTTAAGAACCTAGGGTTTACTAAATTAGCCCCTAAACTAGGGTTTCCTCTAAAAACACATAGTTTCGATATGAATCGAAGGCCTTACCCTGCCCCCCGCATTATACTCCCTCTTGGCACAAGAATTAGGATGAGTGGTGTTGACTAAGATACATGAGTCTTTTTCAACTAAAAAGCCTAAACTACTCTCGTTGAAGCTGTATACGGTATTAAATGTGGTATTTTGTGGAGTAATGACACAATGGTAAGTTTGAAACTTAAGAGAGAATATTGTTGCCAATTAAAGAAAGTGCCAAATATTTTGGGACAATACAAATAGTAAGTAGGTCAATAGAAATAGGATGGTTGTGCACAAGTTAAGAACAAGCCCAATGTGCAAAGTAAACGCGCTCACACACACGGAGACACAAAGAATCTTTGAAATCTCATGATTCGCTTTCTAGAACTGTCTCTAGATAGTAGGGCACAGAAGTTGCTTAATTTTCTCTTTCTGCTCACTTAAGGAAGCATTATTTCTCTATTCATTCTTCAATTCAATCTTATCCTAGAGGACGCATTAGTACAACAAATATGATCAAGTTTTTGCAGTACACCTCACAACTATATGACTTAGCGGGTGAAACTCACTTACAGCCAAGCAACCATCATATACATAATGTTTTACCATTGGACACCTGTTCCTTATTTCAAACCAATTACTTAGGATTAAGGCTTTGGATGAAAGAAATGGAGAAAATGTATTCATGTTAACGACCACAAGAATTCTTACGTTTGTGGTTCATGTAGCCGACTTGAGTAACTTGGGATTAAGAATTTTTTGTTGTTGTGGACAGCCGTTCGAACCATCCTGTCTATTTGGTTTTAACATTTTACCGGTCAAGCAAGTGAAACTGCCAGTGGTACTATTAATTGAAAGTAACATTTCAAATATTACCATCAGGGAATTGTGCACACGGCCTATGAAGGGATATATTTTAGTTCTAAATGCATTCTTGAGGAACTCAAGAGGCAAACTA
This sequence comes from Vinca minor, assembly GCA_026122235.1. Classification (NCBI taxonomy): domain Eukaryota; kingdom Viridiplantae; phylum Streptophyta; class Magnoliopsida; order Gentianales; family Apocynaceae; genus Vinca; species Vinca minor. Next base: position 903,798 of record JAOCZM010000248.1, read on the forward strand.
AAACCCTAGATGATTTACATAAAGAGGATAGTAGGAAAAAACTCCGAAGTAATTTCACTTCTATAACTTCCTCAATTTACTTAACAATTAAACCTTCAAGCTACAAAAATGTACTCCTATGAGTCAATCCATTTGTCAGCGCCAATCTATCCCCTTGCACATGTGTTGAAGAGAGTACAGGTTCTTTCAATCACATTGTATTTGTCAATTTCAATCAGTGTTGTTAAGGTGTTAAGGCGCAAAAAAACACAGAGGGTGTCTGGAGCCTTGAGGCGCAAGGCGCAAAAAGGTGCACGCCTTTTATAAAAAATGCACACTTTAATTATAAAATATATATTTATAGCATGTTAATTTTGATAAATGTAATAATAAATTAACATAAATAACAAAATCAAATTTAAAAAATTGAAAAACTCTAATGCCTAATTATCATGATTTTATGAATCCCAAGAGAAATGTATGCCTAATCAACCTCCCCTGTAATTCATAACTACCTTTATTTACAGAGTGACATAGAGATTCTTGTTCCCGTACCCGGTGGGTAGTTCACTACCGTCACCAGTTAATAGTACAGAGGTGGTGATGGTATATGGATACAAGTCGCATAAGAATATGAGCTAAATTTGTAGGCAAATATGGTTAAAAGGATATTTTTGAGTTTTTTTTTTTCTCTGTAACAAAGTAATTAGGAATTGTGAATACTCAAGTTGTATTTCATATAGAACAAGTGTTACATATATATACACTTCTAGGAAAACCGAATAGGAAAGTAAATAAATGAAATGATCAATAAAGATCAATCAATTTCTAGAGTCAATCTAATCAATCTAATTCCTATAATTGTGCATATACACCTATACAACATGTGTTAAATGTGCTAATAGCTCTCAACACTCCTCCTCAAGGTGGAGCATAAATGTTGATCATGCCCAACTTGCTACAAAGATAACTGACTGAAACTCCATTTAAAGCTTTTGTGAGAAGGTCACCCAATTGTTCTCCAGTTTTCACATAACCAGTAGAAATGAAACCATCTTCTATTTTGGCACGTACAAAATGACAATCTAACTCAATGTGCTTGATCCACTCATGAAAAATTGGATTAGAAACAATGTGAAGAGCAGCTTGATTATCACAATACAACTTTGCAGGAATAGAAACTTTAAGGCCAATTTCAACCAAGAGTTGGTATATCCACATAATTTCACACGCCGATTGTGACATAGCCCTATATTCTGCTTCTGCACTAGAACGAGAAACAACGTGTTGCTTCTTACTCTTCCATGGAACCAAATTCCCTCCCACAAAGACACAATAACCCGTCGTGGATCTTCTAGTTATCTTACAGTCTGCCCAGTCAGAATCAGAAAATCACTCGATACGAAAGTGGTTGTGATTTTTATATAATATGTCTTGTCCAGGTGCTCCTTTCAAGTAACATAAGATATGTTCTAAAGCAACCCAATGATGGACTGTTGGAGAAGACAAGAATTGACTTACAATGCTAACTGAGTAAGCAATATCTGGACGAGTCACTGTAAGATAGTTTAATTTCTCAACCAGCCTTCGATATCTTTCAGGATCTTCAAATAATTCTCCATCTTTCGTGAGTTGAGAATTGGGAAACATTGAAGCATTGAAGCATTGGGAAGCATTGGAGCTTTCAACCGCGAAATGGATCCATCAGGATTAGTTTTCACTGTAAATACCACTTGCATCCAATAGCTTTCTTCACTGCTGGTAAGTCTGTTAACTCCCAAGTACCATTATCCTTTAAGGCATCTATCTCTTCTATCATTGCACGACGCCAATCAGGATGAGATAAAGCTTCAAAGACATCTTTAGGTATCGTGATGGAATCAATAGAAGAGATAATGGAACACGCAGATTGCGACAAATGATCATAAGATACAAAAGTGGAAATAGGGTAAGTGCATTGACGTTTACCTTTGCGTTGTGCAATTGGAAGATCATCAGTTGACACATGATCAGATGACGAAGTAGTTGGCGCCAGATGTGTGTCGGGAGGAGGTGGACGTCTAGAGTAGACTTTGAGAGGAGGTGTGGAAGTAACTTGCGTCGACTAAAAAATGGGAGTTGGTTCAAGTGTGGATGTGGGAAGATAGACAATGTCAGGTTCTGATTCAGATTCAAAGTCAGGTGCTGGTTCAGATACTAACGGAATAGGAGTAATGGTATAAACTAACAAATCATCATCCTCCCCCTTACAAGTTGTAACAGAAGAAGAAAAGAAAAATGTGTCTTCTAGAAAGGTAACATCTCTGGAGACCATTTATTTGTAAAGACTTGGGCAATAACACATATACCCTTTTTTTATGACGAGAGTATCCTAAGAAGACACACTTCAAGGACTTGGGGTCTAATTTAGTGACAGAGGGACGAACATCTTGTATAAAGCAAGTACTCCCAAAAATTTTAGGGTCGGTGGGATATAATGACTTGGTCAGAAAAAGAGTATGAAAATGAGTCTCACCCTGAAGAACTGATGAAAGGCATACGATTAATTAGAAAACATGTCGTTGACACTGCATCAGCCCAACAAGATTTAGGAACATTCATCTAAAACAAAAGAGCTCTTGCAGTCTCAAGAAGATGCCTATTTTTTATTTCCGCTACCCCATTTTGAAATGGTGTATAACCACATGAAGTTTGGTGAATAATGTCACTTTGTGTCATAAAGGTTTGAAAGGCTACTGATAAATATTCTTTTGCATTATCATTCCTTAATGTACGAATAGAGACATTGAACTGTGTTTTAATTTCAGCATGAAAGGCACAAAATATAGAGAATAACTCAGAACGATTTTTCATAAAAAATAACCAAGTCATACGAGAATAGTCATCAACAAATGTAACAAAATACATAAAATCATGTTTGGATGGAATGGGACAGTGCCCCAAAAATCAGAGTGAACTAACTCAAAAGAAGAATTAGTTCGTTTATTGACTGACTCTAGGATTAGAACTAAGACGGTGATGCTTAGCAAATTGATAGGACTCACAATCTAAAACTGAGACCTTAGAATACTCTGGACAAAGTTTCTTGAGCAAAGGGAGAGATGGGTGGCCTAGTCGGCAATGTGCTTGGAAAGCAGAGGAAACACTAGAACAAACAAGCGATTGACGTGTTGATTTGTTAAGTATGTAGAGTCCCCCAGACACATATCCTTTACCAATAATCTTCTTCGTCATAAGATCTTGAAATAAGCAATGATCAGGAAAAAACTAGACAAAGCAGTTAAAAGTTCGAGTGATTTGGCTAACAGACAACAAATTGAAAGAAAAATGTGGTAAATGTAAGACATTAGAAAGCGAAAGCTCAGGAGTTAAGTTAACTGTGTCAGACCCAATTACACAAGATGGAGAACCATCAGCTAGGGTTACATTTGTTGGGGTGTGAGATTGATATGTGGTGAAAGAGTTAGGATTACCCGACATATGGTCTGTTGCACCAGAATCAATGACAAATTTGAATGAAGAGGAAATGAGACATGTATTCGGATTACCTGAATTGGCCATAGGAACAAAAAATAACAAAATGGACTAGAGAGTGGAAATCAGATGGGTTTCGAAATACCAAATCGAGAACGTATATGTGCTTCTGAGTCGTTGAGAAAGTCGTCGTTGAAATCCTGATGCCGATCTGAGTATTGGAATCTCGATGTGAAACAACTCTCAGCCCAAACCCTAATTTTGACAATTTTCAGATTGCCACAAACGAGTATCTCACTCAAACCCTAATTCACTATTGCTCTGATACCATGTAACAAAGTAATTAGGAATTGTGAATACTCAAGTTGTATTTCATATAGAACAAGTGTTACATATATATACACTCCTAGAAAAACCGAATAGGAAAGTAAATAAATGAAATGATCAATAAAGATCAATCAATTCCTAGAATCAGTCTAATTCTTATAATTGTGCATATACACCTATACAACATGTGTTAAATGTGCTAATAGCTCTTAACACTCTCAAATGATTAATTACACAAAGGTGCGCCTCAGCACATGCGTACAAATCGCGGAAGAATATGGGCTAGAGTTGTAGGTGAATATAGTAAAAAATGTATTTTTGAGTTTTTGTTTTGGCTCCCAAAGGATTAATTACACAAAGGCATGCTTGGAGCCTTTTGTACAAGGCGCTTCTCTGATTTGAGGCGCCCTGAGATTTTGAGGTGCTATTCCTTGAGCCTCACGCCTGAGGCGCGGCGCCTTAACAACATTGATTTCAATAATTCACATGTATATTTTAAGTTGAGGCTTCATATTTTCTAGCTATTTCAATCACTCCATAATAGACTTTTCAATCCATCATCACTTTACTACAGAAGAAGTAGCTTCAATTAAATCCCTGATTGATGGACTATATTCACCATATAAATGTCATTAAGATATGATTCTAAGGATTGAAGTATTTTCCTTCCACACAAAAAATCATCATCTATCTTTCAGTATTAAAGAGAAGAACAAAGATATACATGCATCCACTAAAAGACAAAAAACAGTATAACATCCAAGAAATATTTCGAGAGCCTTACAGCTGTAACAACCTTTATTGGTGTCTGATGAAGACAAGGCTCCCCAATGTCGCGAACAATTGAACTCAATCCCTGGAGATTCACTGCACCTCCTTTTCCACATTTCCATTGCTTTGTGTACCCGTCAAAAGACATCACCCCGCCTCACTTCCTCTTTATTATCTGTATGAACCCCTCTTCTTCTTTTTTTTTTTCTTTTTCTTTTTAGTTCTCACACTATATCTATCACCGCCATCCAATCAAGCACTAGGAAAGTTTGTAAAACATGGAAAATAAATAAGCATTTTGGTTAAGAGGTGGATCATGGGTAATAAAATTTTCAATTTTGAGAAATGAAATCGACATGCCTTTGTTATCATTTTAAGATCTCCTTAAAGTATAACAACAACAAAAAATTAATCAAAAAAAAAAAACCAAAAAACCCATATCCTGTCCTAATCAACGTATAAATATACATACATGATAACCGATAATGACACCAGAATCAAATTAAAAGTTAAATCAATTTAAACATGCCTCATATATATATATATATATATATATATCTAGAAACAAACAGAGACTAGAAAGAGAGAGTACCTGTATATGTTGAGAATTAATAATTCAATGGAAATGGAAATCGAAATCGAAATCGAAATCGAAATGTAAAGAGGCGATCTAATGAGAACCCGTCGCCATTAACAAGAAGTCAGAGGCAGAGAATGAGAGAGGGAGACCATGTTTTCTCTTCTTTCTGAGTTTGTCTCTCTCTTTTCGTTGTTGTCTCCTGAAATTTGTTTTTTTTTTCTTTCTGATTTGGTTTTTTGTTTTGTACGAGTGAAGGTGTATTTTATGAATTAATAGCCAAATTAGTCATCAAAACTTTCTCCCTGCCACTTTCATCTTTTTTAAGTTTTTTTAACTTTTTTTGTCATCAATTTATTTTTGAACAGCCACTTTCATCATTTTTAACTTTTTTCAGCCACTTTCATCCCCCAAATATTTTACGAGCAGAGCAGCCATTTTTATCATTCTGTCAAATAATTGTCTAAAAACAATCAAAATTGATGAAACTGTAGATACACAACATTGCAGCTTGGAGTGAAATCACCATCTATCACCCCAAACTCAAACTTAAGATCTTGAAATTCATTTATTGTTCTTAAAAATTGTTTGCTCGTAAAATATTTGGGGATGAAGAAAGTTAAAAAAAAGTTAAAAATGATGAAAGTGGCTGCTAGAAAATAATTTGATGACCAAAATGGCTGCTCGTAAAATCTTTGGGGATGAAAGTGATTGAAAAAAGTTAAAAATGATGAAAGTGACTGCTTGAAAATTATTTGATGACCAAAAAAATTTTAAAAAAATGGAAAAGGATGAAAGTGGCAGGACGAAAGTTAGTTGATGACTAATTTGGCTATTAATTCTGTATTTTAGACATTAACAATTATTGATTCGTTGTAAATGAATGACCAGTCAGGCCCAATCCATATAGTGGGAGGCCCGTAGGCCCATTAACTAAAAGATTTTATCTCTTTATTTTTTGGTTGAATAAATTTAGTTTTCATTAATCACAAATGGCCGAAGCCATTACAATCAAAGGAAAATCTGAAAATACAGAAAGTAAAAGTTATACAATGATTTAAAAAATCACGATAACAGACAAAAGACACACCCAAGAAAACTTGGATGGTTAGGAAAAACAACTAGAAAAACTAACCAACTAAACAAATACATAATCTTCTCCTTCAAAGCATCTTCATCGCAATCCTGGATCCACAGGGACAGGAGAATATCACTTTCAACATCTTCCTTAGGGGTCGACAATTTATAGGACCATGGGCGTATCAACTGTCCTACAAATTGCCTCGGGAAGATGTAAAAAGTTGATAAAGGGCCCAGATCTAGTCCGGGTTGAACAAATCCTCCTAGAAAAATAGAAAAAAAAGTCTAGATCCCGTGAAGATCCGAGACTACATCTAACCACCGTGTCTTGAATCTTGAAGAAAAAAAACTCCGAAAAAGGTTTCATATGATTCGTAGTACAAAATAGAGTAATATAAACGGAATAAAAGGACCAAGATTTGACCATTGGCCGGAGCCAATGGCCAAATCTGGCCCGCAGTAGCAGGAGGAAGAGCAGGGGGAAGAGAGAGAAATCTTTATCTCTATAAATAGAGACATTTGGTTCATCATTATACACACCTAATTCATTCCACTCTCTAATTTATCTTCTTCCTTCTTTATTCTTATAACACGTTATCAGTACGAAACTCTACCAGTTTGAATTGTACGCAAGTTACAGGGTTTATCATATAATTTTTGTAGATCTCGTTTTTATATTGCAGCTTCAAATCAATTGGAGTACGCAATATATCTAACATCTCTACCAGAATTTTTAATTTTTTTTTTTATCTAAATCTATATGTACATCGCCTTGATCTATTTATATTATCTTTCTGTCTATATTTATATTTTTGTTTTAATATAAAAAAAAACGAATCAGCATGGTTTTTTTTAATGCATTTCATAATATCATAAAAACGAATCAGCATGTTTTAATCAGATTCATTACTTCTGATCCATGCATTTTCCATTATATGAGATAACATCATTTTTTTATTATTATTAAAAGAAAATTTAAATCTACTTGCCTAATCAAAATCTTGTCTAATTGATTACATATTATTATTAATGATTTGCCATGATTGATTCGTCTGATTATTTTGTTGACTTTTGTTATTAATATTATTAATGTATATTATTATTATTATTATTATTATTATTATTATTATTATTATTATTATTATTATTATTATTATTATTATTATCAATTCCCTTGTTAAATTTAGATTGCGACTTTGATTACACTCTGTTATTTTAAACTAAAAATAAAAAATAAAACTTGATTTGATAACAGTGTAGTATCTTGTTTTGAGATTTAGCCATGTAATTTCATATTCATATCATGCTTCACTATTTTATTTATATTCAGTATATTTATTTTATTTTATTTTTCATTTATTATTATCAAAAATTTAAAATATCAATATTCCTGAAGAATATTGAATGATTACTCATGAAGTAGCAATAGTATAAATTAATAATATTAAATGTTCTTGAAAAACATTATCTAATATTGCTAAAGAATATTATTACTACAAATTAATTAATTATTTCTGAAGAATATTATTATTCATTAATTATTTACTCCTGGAGAGTATATTGCAATTTAAAATTACTTGAAGAATCTCGAAATATTGTTCTTGAAGTAATAATTATTTAAAATAATATTATAATTCATAAACTTTTATTATGCTCTTGAGGTAGCATTTTTGTTTTGAATATAATTGGTTATGTTAGTATAATCCCTGAAGGATAATATGTCTTGATATCATTATTTATTATTTTTGTAGATTTACACACGTCAAATATATTTTGTAAATGGTTATGGATTTTAATCGAATCATACGGACAAATATATGACCGCTAGAAGATGGTTGTATCAAATCATGTAAACAAATTACGACCACTAGAAGAGTTGTTATAACAAATATATTTCGTAATTGTGCTACGACCACACCAGAAGATGATTAAAGCAAGAAAATTATCGTATTTTATGTCTTTATCTTATGATGTATATGTTATTGTAAATTTTGATGTAATGAGTTTCAAAGACATTATTAACAAATAAATTTGCATTGAAGAAATTAATGTTTATCTCTTATAAATTATATTGCTCTGGAAGTGTTTGCATTGAGATGCATTATTGATTAAGCCGAAGCTTACTAGGTTAAAGAAATATATTAGTTGGCATTACTGATTAGACCATCTCAGATCATTCAAAAATACGAAATCATAAGGAATTCGTGAAAACATTTTTTATGGAACCAGAAGTTTCTAAAATATATTTGTATTTAGCTATATCAAAGCAATTATATTTGTCTTAGTACTATGAATATTGTGATTGAATATATTTTTGGGATGAATATTTTATTCGATGCATCGAAATATGTATATTGTTAATCCGCAACTTTAAATTTTCCCATAAATATAATTTGTCTCAAAAGGTACTAGTGATATTATATGTCATCTAGATTAAAAGTTGCATATCCTGAAGAATATGTTCATATAATAAATGGTCATGTAGAATCATACATTGCTTTGAATTTATTAGATATTTCTTTGTATTTTTCCAACTATTAATTTCTTATTTCTCCTTTTTCTAACTGGTTTTTATTGTTGCAAACAACAAGATTTCCACCTCAAAATAAAATGTGCGCTCATTCTCCACCACAAGGTGTTGAGATTGGTCCTCAAAAGAGGATAAATTATATGTTGATTGTCAACCCTGCTGATTGATATATATGTTGTTGCAACATAAAGAAGGGGAAATATATAGCCGAACAAACAATTTCTATTCGCGTCTCTTTTTTATCCTCAAATAAATGAGTTTTGAACCAGAAGTTCAAAAGACGAATATTCAGAAATATTTTATAACCAAAATTCGGCCAGAAAAAACTCCAGGAATTTAATGTCCCGAAGGACAAGCTACCCATAATATTAAATTTGAGACATTTAAATGTGGTAGCATTATGAGTTCCAATAATAAAACTTCTCGTAATGGAGTAAATATTTAGAGATGGTCAAGTCGAGAAGCTTGAAATTCTAGAAGAATTTTCTCAAACATGAATATTATTTCTAGAATAAATTCAGGTGCCTGAAAATTTGTGAGAATTATGAGATCTCAAATGTTTGGGAATTGATGGAACCATATACATAAAATTGTGCAAAAGTCGACATTATTTATGCACGCAATAGAATGAGGATCTTTAATATAAAGTCTGCAGACTGAAAAAATTGAAATTGTAGAGATAATTGGTCAAAATAGACCATTGAGTTCACCTCAAATTGTGAAAAGCCGGTACGAAAATTTTAATACACTTGAAGTGTAAATGTATTCGTTACAGATATTATACACCTGAAGTGTAATCTTAGAAAGATATTCGTTTAGAATAACGAACAAATAAATTACTTTGAAGGTGGATGCAAGTGTATTTGAATAGCGCACAAACACTTAATATATACACAATGTTGCATTTTAGTAACAACATTTATAGGAAGTCCTTGAAGGACTTGATATGCCAGAAGCATATAAGTAATTCTTCCCGAAAAATATAAACATCAAGACTTAGTGATTAATGCTTTTTGAAATCATTATGGAAAGATAACATATTTCCATGTATAATAGTTTTCTTGCAACATTTATCTTATCTTATTATTATCTTTAGTATTTTGGTGAAATAAGTTATCCCACATCAGGGGAGAGAACAATGAATGATGTGAGAATATCATTGTTAAACATCTCAATTCATATAGAAGCTCTAACGGACTTGAAGTTCAATAGAGAAAATTTGAAGCAAGTTGCAAATTTAATTTTTATAGATGCTATTATTTTTCAAAAGGAATTTTTTTTTTTATCGATTATAAGTTCGAGACACACCTGATGTGTGATTGAACTCTTCCTTATGAAAGTAATTATCAAAATATTCCTCCTGAAGAGTTTAGAAAAAGCAAGTAAATATTGAAAGTTTTGGAAAAACCTAGTATTTACAAATTAAAACATTCGGAAGATGTAATTTGTTGACCCTATGAACACTTATTCACTAAGATATAACCAATTGCAATTTTGAAGGTTGATCTTGAAGATCTATATGCATTGGAAGTAATTTGACATAAGATTAATGTACTATTTTTCCTTAACTAGGCGTATTTTTTCCCACAGTTTTTTTCCTTGTAAGGTTTTAACGAGGCATATTCTTCATGTTATGTATATCTAAGGGAAACTGACGACGTCGATGTTTAACAGATTCACTCAAGTAATAGTGTAAAAGATTATTTATCAAAGCGTTTCCAACATCAACATTTAGAAAGTTAATACATCGGATTGGAATGCATCATCTTACAGACATTCAATGATTAGGGGGAGTAGCCAATTAAATACTCCAACATCAATTGTACTCATTTTCTTAGTTTGGTTTAATTTTTTCCCACTGGGTTTTTTCAAAATAAGTTTTTGTGAGACAATTGTTGTATAGATTAGTCATTCAATGGGGAGTGTTGTAAATGAATGACCAGTCAGGCCCAATCCATAGAGTGGGAGGCCCATAGGCCCATGAACCAAAGGATTTTATCTCTATAAATAGAGATCTTTGGTTCATCATTATACACACCTAATTCATTCCACTCTAATTTCTCTTCTTCCTTCTTTATTCTTATAACATGATTTTTTTGTTTTTTGGATAAAAAAATTTATTTTCGATTATATTTAAACTTTGACAATTTACGGGAGTTTTTTTCGATATATAAAAATTGGTAAAACCCGACCAAAAACAGTCACGTGCCAAGATCATGCCCATCTGAGTTGACTCGACCCGACTCGATCCCTTACCTCTCCCCACCACATCCTTCCCTTCTTCTTTGGCCTCCTCTCTTTTTTATTCTCTCCACTGTCGGCTCAAATCTTTAGTTTGATGAAGCAATGTATCAAGTTGATCTTCAATTCGGACTCCCAAATTAAAGTACCAAAACGTGAAAGAAATGAAGAAATATGAATAGTGGAGAAATTATGTGAAAGAAATAATGTCTTTCATTGATAGTGGAATGTTTACAATACACACACACACACACACACACACACACACACACACATATATATATATATATATATATATATATATATATATATATATACACACATATGAATAAAATGGAAGAGAATAAATCTATAGTAATTACAATCAATTAAATGAGAGATTTGCTCCCTTGATTATGGTCTTGATTGGTTCCTTGATTGACTCCCAGATTGGCTCCTTGATGGGCTCCATTAGTATCTGTAACAGGCCCCCTCAAACTGGACTTGGGAGAAAATATGTCAATGAGACCAAGGGATTGGATAAGAAAAGTGAATCGAGGAGAGACAATATTTTTGGTGAAAATGTCAGCCAATTGAGAGTGGGTCGAAATGGGTAAAGGTTTAACAAGGCCAGTTTGTGCTTTTTCACGGACTATGTGGCAATCAATTTCGATATGTTTGGTTCTTTCGTGAAAGGTGGGATTGGTTGTGTGGTATAAAACGCTTTGGTTGTCGTAGAATAATTATATAGCATGGGAATGAGGTATAAGTAGGTCATTGAGGAGGTACTTTAGCCATTGTAACTCACAAGTGTTGGTGGAAAGAGCTCGATACTCTGCCTCAGATGAGCTTCGAGAAACAGTGAGTTATTTTTTAGATTTTCAAGAGACAAGAGAGGAAGTAAGAAAGACACAATAACCAGTGGTAGAGCGTCTGGTGTCGGAACAGCCGGCTCAGTCAGAATTAGAGAAAGCACTAAGTTGTAATGATGATGAGGAAGAGAGAGAAAAACCGTTGGTTGGAGAGTCTTTCAGATACCGTAGGATACGGTGAGCAACCTTGAGATGTAATTCGGTGGGATGATCTAGAAATTGGGAAAGTTGTTGGACAACGTGAGAAATATCTAGTCGTGTATCAGTAAGGTATAAAAGCTTGCCAATAAGACTCCGGTAGAGATTGTTGTCGGAAAGGAGTGGCGAATCATCCTTGGAGCAGTGGTAGGAGGAATCCATATGAGTAATGGCAGGTTTGCAACCAAGGAAGCCATGTTTCTCAAGTAGGTCCAGTGTATATTTTCGTTGGCAAATGTTGAGACCAACTTTAGAGCGAGCAATCTCCATACCGAGAAAATATTTGACAAGACCAATGTCTTTTATTTTGAAAGTATTATTGAAGAATTTCTTGACCAAGGAGATGTCATCATAATTGTTCCCAATGAGGATAACATCATCAACATAAACGAGAAGGGCCGTGAAGTGAGAACCTTTGTGGCGAATGAAAAGACTAGGGTCACTTACGCCTTGAGAAAACCCCTGTGAAACTAGCTTTGTGGTTAATTTATGATTTTATTATCGGGCAGCCTGTTTGAGACCATTATAAAGATTTGCGGAGCTTGCAGACGAGTCCGAGCTGAGGAGTAGAAAATCAGGAGGTAGCCGCATATTAATATACTCATTAAGATCATTATGAAGATAGGCATCGTTAATATCAAGCTGCTCTATGAGTCATCCTTTGGCAGTGGCAATAGCAAGAAGAGTTAGAACAATGGTCATATTTGTTACTGGAGAGGATGTCTCAACGTAATCAATGCCAAGTTGTTGTGTGAAACCTTGGACAATAACACGAGACTTAGGTCTTTCAATAGAACCATAAGAATTAAATTTTAACTGGTAAACCCATTTGTTGTCTAGGGGCTTAACATTAATGAGAAGAGGAACAAGTATCCATGTGTTGTTGGCCTCCAAAGCATCAATTTCCGCTTGCATGGACTGCCGCCACTCTACACGCTTGACATCCTGACTGTAATACTTATGTACAAAGTGATTAGAAACCGATAATGCAAAAGATTTATGATCTGGAGATAGGGAATGATAATCGTGAACCTTTTCTAGAGAGTGAGGAGTATGTCTTTGTATTAAAAATAGTGGGAGACGATGAAGCTTGGACAAGAAAGCAATAATAATCATTCAGATATGAAGGAGTGTGTGAGATCTTAGTGGATTTTTGAGAAGGAATAGGAGGGTATGAGGTGGAGGCGAGATAGTGGAATTAAGAGGGGAATTGTGAAGAAGATTCGGAGGTGAAGAATGAGGTGTTAGATTGATGATGGAAGTGTGAGTTGGATGTGATGATGGGGGTTCAAAAAGAAGATCATTAATGAAAAGAATTGGTAAGGAAATTTTATTTGGAGGAGGATTGACTGGGAATTGTTGTGGATAAGGAAATATGTTTTCGTGAAAGGTAACATTTCGAGAGATAAAAATGGATTGTTAGTTAAGGTCGAGGAGAGTGTGTCATTTAGTTTGGGCGGGATATCCTAAGAAAATGGAGGTACGACTACGAGAATCGAATTTTGTGCGATGAGCAGAAAGGGTCGAGGCATATGTTAAGCAAACAAAAACATGAAGATGAGAGTATGGAAGTGTTTTTTTGTATAAAAGTGTGTGAGGAGTTTGGTTCTGCAGTAAAGGTGTAGGGGTAATGTTTATAAGGTAGATAGCGTGGGTGACAAAATATCCCAGTAAGCGGAGGGCGGATGCGATTGAAATTTTAGGGCACGAGCAATGTTTAGGATGTGACGATGTTTTCTTTCGACAATTCCATTTTGCTGAGGAGTTTCTACACAAGAGATTTGGTGAATGATCCCTTTAGATGTAAAAAATTCTGACATTTGAAACTCAGGCCCATTGTCTGAATGCACTACTTTAATGGCCTTTTGGAATTAAATAAGCACATATTGACATAAGTGTTAGGTAAGGGGTCGAGCCTCAGACTTTGTTTTCATCAAATAAATCCAAGTGAAGTGACTAAAATCATCTACGATGGTGAGGAAATATAGGTGGCCGTGAACAGTGTGAATATTATACGGTCCCCAAATATCTACGTGTATTAAATCAAAGCATGCTTGAGAAGTGGGGCAAATGGAGCAATGTTCATATTCATTATGTGTAACTTTTATATTAGAATCCATATGTTGTGCCTTTAATCTGAGAAAAGAAAGGTGACCAAGGCGGTAATGTCATAGAGATGTACTAGAAAGTTTGCACTATTACCGATAGGTATATGATTAGAATTAAGCATAATGTTTGAGACAAAAGAGACAAAAGATGAATGATCAGGGTGTAATAAATATAATCCATTTACCATTTCAGCCGAACCAATTGCTTTCAGCTTCATATGATCTTGAATAGTTGAATATGACAAAAGTTATAACGAAAAGAGACACATAAATTTTAGGTCCTGAAGTAGCTGCCTCAGGGATAACAAATTAAAAGAGGAGGGGACAAATAATACATGTAGTAAAATAAGATTAGAGTTTAAAGTAACTGAACCAACATGAGTTGCATAAGTAAAGGACCCAGTGGGCAGACGAATGGACTATGGGGTATAGAGTGATAAGATATAAAAAAAAATTAATGAACATGAAATATGGTGAGTAGCTCCAAAATCAATAATCTATTGCATTATAGGTGGTGAACACTTGTTATCTGAATTAAAATATGAAGCAGCATCCGGCAGTAGAGAAAAAATAACATTTATTGAAACTTGTGATGGCTGAACTGCAATATCAGTAATCCATTGTGATTGAAAATTATAATTGAAAAATCATGGAGATTGGACAAATTCTTCTGCAGCACAGTGACCACCAAATCGGACCGTGGAACCGCCATTATTGCCGCTATCGGGGTGATAGAATAGCAAAAGACATTACGACTAAAAAACAATTATATGAAAGAAACAAATTCTATAAACCAGAGAATGAAAATAGAAGGGGAATAAAAGTGCGGAAAATCTCAAAAAGGTTTGCTCTGATACCATGAAAAAATATGATTAGTGGAGAATTATGTGAAAGAAAGAATGTCTTTCATTGATTGTGAAATGTTTACAATACAACACACACACACACACACACACACACACACATATATATATATATATATATATATATATATATATATATATATATATACATCTTTACATATGAATCAAATGGAAGAGAATAAATCTATACTAATTACAATTAATTAAATGAGAGATTTTCTCCCTTGATTATGGTCTTGATTGGTTCCTTGTTTGGCTCCTTGATTTGCTCCATTAGTATCTGTAACAGAAATGTTAGGTTTGATGAAGCAATGAATCAAGTTGAGCACAGAGTGTTTTTCTCTTAAAATAGTTTTGAATAACTTTAATTTTTGGTACCTTCAAATCCCATTTGGATTTCATTTTCATTAGCTCAGGTAAAGTTTCTGTGTCAAAGCTTTTCTTTTGGAAATCAATAACTTTTTGATAAAATTCAGTTTTGTACTTGATCATCACTGCATCATTTAATTTCTTCTGTACAAAATCTATCTTTTCATTCTCACAAACCTGTTTTATTATTTCTTTTGCTCAAAATCTTCAATGACCTAGTTTTTTTGTTTGCTATTTTTTATTTCTTTGTTTTAATCGAATTCTAGCTAGACTTGAGCATATTTGAACTGGGTTTCTTACAAATTCCAGACTTTGATTTGTTTTCAACTTTGTTTTGTTGTTCTTGACCTGGTTTTTCTTTCAAGTTCCCAACTTTATCGTAATGGAGCTTTCAAGAATTCTGTCTTTTTTTTTTAAAAAACAAATGGGTTTCAAGAATTGGTTGTGAAATTGGGGTGTTTGATTCGTATGAAGATGGATTTGTGATCCATTCTTCTCTTTTGAAGTCTTTTTTTTTTAGAAATTCTCTTTTTGAAGTCTTGAACATTAGTTTTCTTTTGGTTTTTTTTTATTAATAACCTAGTAATAATAATAGTTATTCTTAAAAGTATCTCTAATCGGCTATTAACTGTTGGTTCAAGGTTAAAAAATAACATAAATCATAAATATAACATTAAGTGAAGGTTACAACTAAAGGTTTTGGTTAGGTTTGTTAGTCTTAAGAGCTTACTAACTCAATTTTGAGCATAACAAACATTTGATGTTTGGTATCTAATGTTTTATGTTTAGTTTGATAGTGCTACAGATCAACTAATACGAATCCCGCCAACAATGTGAACAAGACCATAACCAAATCTGGAAACAACCCCAAATTTGACCAAGTATGGATTTGACAGAGACCTTCGACCTCTGTTTAACCGATAGGAAAGAATCTATGTCGTAACTAGCATTCTCGGTATAAAGACTTATGAATGGTGGAAACCTCGACCTCTAACCAACTGATAGGAAAGATCGTATGTCGTGATTAGCAACCTTGGTATAGTGAAGACGCCACAAACAAAGATGGATGATTCATTTGATAAGTGGGTTTTGAACGCCACAAAGAAATCCTTAATAAGTTTGATTAAGTCATTTCAAGAACTCAAGAGAGCAAAAGCTTGCATTTTTATTATATCAAAGTTGTCTAAATAAAGATGTCGAATGCTCCTTTATATAGGGAGCATTCAGTCAGCTATCCTAGTTGCAACTGAATTGAAATACGACATAGTTTCAATCCCCTACAATGTCTAATTTGTGTTGGACTTAAATTTCTAAGTAACTATCAAATATCTAATTACTAATTATGGACCAAAATAGTGAATCTAGTGGGCAACATGTCCTTCTAAGTCCATAAAAAAATGAAATGGGTAATTAACACATAAAAATGATACAAGAAAATATTAAAATTTCAGCAACCCGAAATTCGCCTAAATGTTTAGACACATGTTGTAGCAATTTTACTTATGATTTAGGACTCCAAAACAACATATGTAGACCTTGTGGTCTTCATGAAAGTTGTAGATATGTCTCTTAACTTTACAATAAATCTTGAATTATCTCCATTGGATTCCTAGATCGGAATTTATGCGTGTTGCACCAAACTGTCTCAAAGATGATGATAAAGAACCTTGATAAATTGTATCAAGATTCAACACAAAGGTTGAATTTCAGATCTTTCTCTTCTTGAAATAGTTTACGTGGGAATAAAATCAACGCAACACTAAGTAGTTTGATTTTCGATGGAGGCTGAAACACCACAACAAGCGAAACTATACTTGTTGGTTACTAACTCAAGAATGAATGAAAATCTATTAAGAAGTTCAATACACAAGTATCTAAGGAATAACCTTACCAAATATCATATATCTAACTTGATTACAATGTGGCTAAAATCTCTCTTTAAATAGATGAGATTTTGGCTAGAATCTTATGAAATAGAGTCTTTATTGGACTTGAAAATAATGTAATAACAAGTATAGTAAACTCCCTGAATCTAATACTTGTTATAAAATAATCAACTATATGGACCACATGTCCTATATGTAATTCGGCTGGAAATAAAAGTAATTAAAATAACAAAGCTGAAATTACAATTAAAGTCTAAGACAGACTTTCATTGACACACTTGCTAAAATTGTACTTTAGCCACTTGGTTGATTTGGGCCGTGAGTAACACTTTCCAAAGTAATGAGATGGACTTGAATAGATACTTCTAAGAGTAGATTGACTTCTTCTTTAGCTTGAACTTCTCAAATGAATATAGATAAAGCTTGTTTCACTGCCTTTATTCTTGCTCTTGTCATTTTACCTTGAATGTTGATTAAAGGGTCCTTTGTGTAGGGCAACCCCTTGGATGTGTCCTCATCATTCCCTCCCCCTTGAAAAGGTTTCGTCCTCGAATAATCACTATCATCATGATCTGTATCAAAATCAAAAGAGGACAAGTCAGAAATATTGAAAGTAGCACTTACACCATACTCACCTTTCAAATCTAGCTTGTAAGCATTGTCATTGATTTTGGCAACTACTTGAAAGAGTCCACCTCCTGTTGGGTGTAACTTAGTCTTTCTTTCATTAGGAATTTTTTCTTTCCTTAGATGTAACCAAACCCAATCTTCTACTTCAAAGGATATATGCTTTCAGCCTTTGTTTGCATTCTTTGCATAAGAGGCATTCTTCTTTGCAATTTGATCTTGTACTTGTCGATGTAATTTTTGTATAAAATCTGCCCTAGAATCACCATTATGTCATTTTGTATTAATTTTTGTATAAAATAATTTCAAATTCAGAAATATGCCATTATGTTTTCAGTATAGAAATAAATTTCGAGGACGAAAATCTTTTAAGGGTGTAAGGATTCACGCACGGTGATTTCTATACTAGTTAAAATGTTAGTTTTATATAGTGAAAAACACAAGTGGGGAGGGGGGGGGGAGGTGAATTGGGTTTTCGTAAACTTTTAAAACTTTCTTCCAAGTGAAGATTTAAGATTTACGAGTTTAGAAATTTCTCGTTGATTTTCAAGGTTGCTTCTTCACTTCAAGTTGTCAATAACTTTGGAAATTTCCTCATCGGTTGAAGTATCATGGATTCCTTGTTCTTCTTTACCCTTGTCTTCCTCTTTTTCATCCTCATTTCCATTATTGCTAGAGTCATCACTAGCATTCTCTTCTTCATCTTCCTCTTCTACAAGGTTTGATATTATTTTTTTTGGTGTATTTGATCACACTATCAACCTTGTTTTCAGTGTATTCCATTCTTGCTTCCAAGTTGCCCATCCTAGTGTTGAAATCTTCGTCAAAAGACTCCACTTTTGTGACGATTTGATGGATCAACTAATGGCTTGCTTGGTTGGATGATGTATCACTTTTCCTTTCAACCCTTCTTTTTCTTATAAGAGGAACCTCTTCCTCAACATTCACTTCTTCATTTTCCTCATCCACTTCCATATGCACCTTTTCATCAAATTGGACATTTTCTTGTCCATGCTCTTCTACTTCTTCCCTTTCTTGAGTTTGCTTAGGATTTTGAGCCTTTCTAGCATCAATGGTCTTCTTGATTGTATCCGTTACCTTTTGGCTAGCCTCTTTTGCAATGATGGCCACCAACAACTCCTCATTTGTACACTTGTTGTGGAACTTCCAAAGTCCACCAACAAGTAACATGTGCATCATATAAAAGTGCCGCTCATTGTAGATGTTGTATTTGGGGTCTCTTTGAACCGGGTTTGTTAGCTTGACTTTGAACTTTTTTAATAGCATAGTGAGTATACTTCCATATGGTAGAAAATTCTTAGCCCCCTTTATACACTCACTAAAATGTTTCAAGGCTAAATACCCAAAGTTCACATTTCTCTTCTCCACAAGTCATTGCATAATTGTCATTTGAAAGTATGTGATTGAGCTCTTGGACTTTGACAGGGAGTACCACATTAGACACCATGTGGTGGTGGATTCTACAAAACTCATCAAGTTTATTGGTCTCTCGCTCCGTTGCCCTACTAAAAGCCCATTCAATCTTAAAATTGGCTCTAAATCTCTTCAACTTAAGGATATCTTCATCGGGCACACTCCCGGATTTGTCAAAGTACCTAATGACATCTATATCAAGTTCTACTCCAAGTTTTTCACAAAACATGGCCTCCAAAAAGCTAAATTCCATTAAGTCAATACAAGAGGTCCACCAATATTCCACATACTCTCTTCTCCCCTCTTCTCTCAAATTAGCCCCAAATTCATAAATGACAAGAGGATAATACTCCCACTCCCAATTATGATTGAAAAGATTAAGCCACCCCATATCACTAAAGTTATCTAAAATAGAGCCAAGTCTCTTCTCAAAAGCCTTAATATCACCCACATAACCTGGCAAAATGCCCCTTTTGTTTTTCACTAAATACTCATATAGCTTTTTAGCCTCTATGGATTGAAAACGGGATGATACCTTTGTATAGGTGTATTTTGAGCATTCTCCTTATGTTGAGAAGGTCTTGGAGATGGTGGTGGGAGTTGTCTCTCTTCATCGGACTCTATTTCTTCATTGGAGTATCTTTCAACACCATTCTTGCCCGAACCTCTCTTTTGTGCAAAAAGTTTTGGTTTAAACATTTTGGGAGTAGTATCAACCTTGGATAGAAATCCCCTTTTCGATTTGTCTTTTAGTTGGGCATTTTCTCTTGGGTGGATTTTTCTTGGTTGGGGTTTGAAGATTTGGATGGTGGTAGATTTGTCTTCATGATATAGTTTTTGAGAGATTTGTGGAAAGGATTTGAGATTGGTTTATTTAGTGTGTAGGTAAGGGGTTTAGATTTTTTGAGAGATGGAAGTGAATTTTTTTGAATTTTGAACTATTTATGAAATTTGCGTTGGTCCGATCGACCGGACCCCTTCAGAGGTCGTTCCAGGCCTTGTCCGAAGTAAACTGATTTTCTTTCTGTCTCCATTACGGTCAACCAAAGTTTGGTTGCGATCAAACCAAACTTCCTCAATTTTTTCCTTGTAAATTTTTACCATTTCTCCAGTCGACTGAGCTCTATTGAGGTCGACCGAGATTCCCATGTTTCCTGCACAATCTCAACAAAAACATAAAATTGAAATTTGTAATTCCTAAGCAGCGCCTCAGGTATTCTAATCTTTCAGAACTCAAAGGTTTAATGAAAATATCAGCAAGTTGATCTTCCGTGCTAACAAAATCTATGCAAACATCTCCTTTAGCAACATGACCTCTTATGAAGTGGTGCTTAATTTCTATGTCCTTTGTCCTAGAGTGTTGGGTGGGATTCTTGGTCAAGTTTGTAGCACTAGTGTTATCACACAAGATAGGTACGTTGTTAAACACAAGACCAAAATCAAGTAAAGTATGCTTCATCCAAAGCACTTGAGCACAACAACTACTAGTGCGATATATTCGGCCACAGCGGTAGAAAGAGATACACATGCTTGTTTCTTGCTATGCCAAAATACAATACCATGTCCAATAAATTGGCAAAGACCACTAGTACTCTTTTGCTCGACTCTACATCAGGCATAGTCAGCATCGGTATATCCGATAAGGTCACAAGACTCGGTTCTAGGATACCATAAACCATAATCAAAAGAGACTATAAGATATCTAAGAATTCATTTTAATGGCTACTAGATGTGATTCCTTAGGACAAGATTGAAAATGCCTACATAAGCAAACCACAAACATAATATCTGGTCTAGTAGCAGTTAAATAAAGCAAGCTACCAATCATACCTCTATACTTGGATTCATCAACCTTTTTACCCTTTTCATCATTGTCAAGCTTTAGAGTAGAGCTCATGGGAGTCTTTCTTTCCTTTGCATCACACATCCCAAATCTCTTGATAAACTCCTTTGTGTATTTTGCTTGATTGATGAAGATCACCTCATTGGTTTGTTTGATTTGAAGTCCAAGAAAGAAGTTGAGCTCACCCATCATACTCATCTCAAACTCATCATGCATTAGTTTGACAAATTCTTCACAAAGAGACACATTGGTAGCACCAAAAATAATATCATCAAAATAAATTTGTACAAGCAAGATATCGTTGAACTCATTTGTTTTAATAAAAAATGTGTGGTGTCTACTTTTCCTCTTATAAAGCCATTTGTAAGAAGAAAATTCTTAAGTCTTTCATACCATGTGCGGTGAGCTTGTTTAAGACCATATAAGGCCTTTGAAAGTTTGTAAACATGGTTTAGAATATTTTTTTCATGAGTAAAATCGGGAGGTTGTTCAACAAAAACTTCTTCCTCAAAGTAACCATTTAGAAAAGAACTTTTCACATCCATTTGAAAGAGTTTAAAACCTTTATAGAAAGCAAAAGTCAAAAGCATTCTTATAGATTCAAGTCTAGCAACCGGTGCAAAGGATTCCTCAAAATATATGCCCTCCTCTTCATTATATCCTTGGGCAGCTAGTCTAGCTTTGTTCCTTATAATTTTATCAAATTCATCTAGCTTGTTTCTAAAAATCCATTTTGTTCCCATAATGAGTTGGTTTAAACGTCTAGGAACTAAAGTTCACACTTGATTTCTTTCAAATTGGTTCAACTCTTCTTGCATGGAAATTATCCAAAAAATAATCATCTGAAGCATCACTTATGCACGTAGGCTCAATTTGAGATACTAAAGCAAGTGTATCACTAAAATACTGTCTAGTTCTTACTCATTCGGAGATGTCACCAAGGATATGCTATTGTGAATGTCCATGGGTGTACTTCCATTCCTTTGGTAATTCACTTGTGGATGGATCATGATTCTGTTCTTCTTGAGCTTCCTCTTGAGGAGCTTCAAGTTCTTCTTCTTCCATAGCATGATCCTCGGTTATTGGTTCTTGATCATGTTCAATTACATTTTCAATTTGAGTACCTACATCATAATCATCTTTGCTAGCACTATAAATGTAATATTCATCAAAAGACGCATGCACCCGACTCTTCAATACAAAGAGTTCTTTTGTTGTAAATTTTGTAATCTTTTTTGTTGAATGAATAGACAAGGAATATGCCTTCATCCTATTTCTTATCAAACTTTCCAAGGCTATCTTTAATATTGAACACAAAACACTTGCAACCAAAAACTTTAAAGTAAGAGATAGAAGGAATTTTTCCAAAAATAAGTTCAACAGGAGTTTTCTTTAGAAATGGTCTCAATAGAACCCGGTTCATGATATAGCAAGCGGTGTTAACGGTTTCGGCCCAAAAATACATAGGTAAAGAGTTTTCGGAAAGCATATACCTAGCCATTTATTGCAATGTTCGATTTTTTCTTTCAACAACACCATTTTGTTGAGGAGTTATAGGAGCGTTGTGATTAATGCCATTTTCATTACAAAAGGTTTCAAAGCTTTGATTGTTGAATTCTCGTCCATTATCACTTCTAATAGAAATAAATTTTAAATTAAGTGAATTTTGGACTTTCTTGAAAAGGTTTGAGAATTGCACAAAAGAGTCATCATTTTGTGAAAGAAATATTACCCAAGTAAATCTAGAGAAGTCATCAACAATAACAAAAGTATACTTCTTACCACCAAGACTATTGGTCCTCATTGGTCCAAAAAGATCAAGATGAACAAGCTCTAGAGGTTTTGAAAATGATACCCTTTTCTTGGGGTTTAAAAGAGGTTTTGGTTTGTTTTTGGAATTGGTAGATACGATTCTTAGATTTTTTTATCTTGTCAATCTATTAGACCAACAAGCTTCTCCATGATTTAAACTTAAATCCCTCCTTAAAATATTTTCTTTTTTATCCTTTGGGTCTCTATTTTCAACAAAAATGAGGAGAAAATGCTTTTCTTATTGGCGCTCTGATGACCCTTTTTTATTTTGACAAAAAGTAGCTTTACAAATGTTCCAAAGTAATTTACAAAAGGATAAAGCTTAAGAACTTTGCAAAATTGGAGAGATAAGGGATTCTTTAAAATAGGGGGAATATAATATGTTTTTCAAATCATCTACTTGCCTAGATCCTATACACCCTTATCTCACGCATGCATTACTTTGTGCTTTATTGCTTTATCCTTTTATATATTATTCCCATTTGCATCAATGTTTTGTCATCATAAAAAAAAAGGAGATTGTAAGTCCTAAGTGTAAGCCCTAAGGGCGAACGAACTCTGTTTTTGATATTGGACAAACATTTGATGTTGTGTCTAATGATCTTAATCTTTGTGATAGAATATTGGAAATCTTGTAGGAAGCTCTAAGTACTTCAATCAAGCCATGTTCAAGATTCAAAGTCATACTATTCAAGGCTCATCTATGAAGATTGAAGATTGAAGACTTAGTTTGGTTAGTTTAGCTTTGTCGTCATTAGTCGTAATCTTTAAAGCTCTAACCAAAGCTCTTATGAACATAAGCTTCTCACTCTAGTCTTGCATACATGATTTCATAAACACGTTTTCAAAAGGCAAAAGTTTCAAATGTGTTCTTATCCAAAAAGCCTTTGATTTCATAGATAAGTCTTTTAGAAAAGTTTTCCAAGTGTTCTTACTTGTTACCTTTTAGGAAAACCTTTTTAGACTTTAAAAGACTTCAAAAGATTTCAAAACGTGTGAAAAATCAATTTGGAAGTTCGGTCAACCGAGCTCAAGTTCGGTTGAACCGTCGAGAAACTGAGAGTTTTGAAATATGGCTTCGGTCGACCATGAGGCAGTTCGGTCGACCTAAGCATGGGGTCGGTCGACCGACCCTGTGTGAGGTTGAACCGAAGCTTGGTTCGGTCATCCGAAGTCTGCGAACGATCAACCGAACTCTGTCTTTTACTAGCCGTTATTTGACCGTTGCAGACTCGATTTTCAGCCTATTTTGAAATGTATTTATACTCCAAAGCTAGAGAAACATTCTAAGGCTTGCATATCAAATATTCATTGATCTCTCATCAAGCCAAAACACTTTCAAAGCAAAATACTCTTCATCCTTATGATCTAAAGCATTCAAGAGTATTATTTCAAAAGCAAGACAAAGAGTGGACCTCATATGTTCAAGAGCTAAATTGTTTGTGCTTCAAAGGTACTATATCTTTCACTTAGAAGAGTGAACAACCTTGTACTTAACCTTTCTTAATTCCCTTTCTTAGTGATAGGGTTATTATTGTAAGTCCTACTTTGTGTGGGCATCCTTTGGTTGTAAAGTCCTACTTTGTGTGGGCAATTGTAAAAGTCCTACTTTGTGTGGGCATCTTCTTAGTGAAGTGTTTGAAATCCTTGGGTGCGGCTCAAGGTAGTGGAGGTAGATTCTAAGTGAATCGAACCACTATAAATCCTTTGTCTTGTTGATTGTGTTTTGCTTTAGCCTTTGTTCATCTTGCTTATACTTTCACTTGCATTGCAAAGATTTGAAAAAAGTTGCCAAGATTAGTTAAAACCCAATTCACCCCCCCCCCTCTTGGGTTCCTTCAATTGGTATCAGAGCCTCGTCTTCATCTCTAGCTTAATAGCTTGAAGAAAAGATTAATGGCCGATTATTCCGCTTTAGCATACCAAGAGGGATCTTCCATCGATAGACCACCACTTCTTGATGAAAATCATTTTGATGATTGGAAAGAACGATTCAAAATATATGTATGCTCTATAGATTATTCGTTATGGCATATATTTGAAAATGGTCCATTTGTACCGATGAAAGTAATGGAGGGTGTTCAAACTCCAAAAATGGACAATGAGCTAAATGAAGACGAGTCCATGAAAATGACTCGAAATTTTAAGGCTATGAACATTCTTAGTTGTGCCTTAAGTCCGGAGGAGTACAACCGTGTCCTTGGGAGCAAATCCGCCCACTCAATGTGGGAAAACGCTTGAAGATACTCATGAAGGATTAAGCTCTACAAGTGATGACGGTGATGATGAAAACGCCAACTTGTGCTTCATGGCATTTGGTAATGAGGTACATCCTTCTCCTTCTACTTCAAATTCTTATGATGATGAGGAGGATGATCCTAATGAGCTCTTAATTGATATGTATGATCAATTGAAAAAATGTGCAAAGAAAAACAAAGAAATGAATCTTAAAATTGAATCTTTGCTTGATGAAAGAGCTAAGTTGGTTGATGAAAATAAGAAATTGTGTGATGATGTTAATTGCTTGAAATGTGAAAATGATGATCTTATTACTACTTGCAATACATCTTCATTACAATACTTAGAAGCTTGTAATAAATTGTCATCTTTAGAAAACAAGCTTGTTGAGTTTGATCAATTGGAGAACAAAGTTAAAGATCTTACCCTTCTCGTTGATAACTTTACTAAGGGTAAGAAAAATCTTGATCAAATTCTTGGCATGCAATGTGCTTCATATGTTAAACATGGATTAGGTTATATTGCTAATCATGTTGCTATTGCTAGCTCTTCTAAGGCACCTAGAAATCAATTTGTGCATGCTAGCACTTCACATAAGCAAAATAAATATCATGAGCATATTCATAAATTTGCTATGTCATCTACTTGTTGCACTTATTGTGGTAAACATGGTCATACAAGTGTTAGATGCTATGTGAAGAGAAAGATTGAAAAAGGGGTAAAAACGGTTTGGAGAGTCAAACGTATTTTAACTAACCCCAATGGACCCAAACAAAAGTGGGTACCAAAAGCTACTCCTCCCTTGAGTTTATAGGTTCTTATAAAGATGTAATGCCACAAAGCTTCAAGGTTATTGATTCGATTAGAAGAGGCATTGGGGAGAAGTCAAAGGAGTTGTGCCAAAAGAAGAAAGTCAAAAGCACTCCTTAACACTTGGATTCTCAAAGCTCAAATGTTAATCAATTGGAGAACCAAGTTGGGTAGATACTAAGAGCAAAGCTTCAAGTGATGACAAGAGTCAAAGTGTTAATCCAATGTCTTCATCACTTGGTAAGAAAGCAAAGGTATCAAAATCACCTTCTCTTAACACTTTAATTAATGTGTTTAAGTGTTTTGATATATATACATGCTTGCTCTTATATAAATGCTGCATCTCACATTCTTGAAGTTTATATTTATATAGATAACCTTTAGCATGTTCTTTATTGTCCATGTTGAGTTTAGCTAAGGTATCTATGAGATGTAGCATATGCAACTTGATTGATTCTTGTTTTATCATGTCATATTCATTTAAGAATCCATCTAGTTGTGTTGGTTTTTGATTTGCATGATCCTTATGCATATTTGTGTTACTTGAGATTTTGAGCTAATCATGAAGGACCTTGAAAAAGGTACCATTTTTGCTCTCAAGAATTCCTTGTAGGTAACAAAGAGTTCTAAACTTCAAGAAGAAGATATGAACTACAAGGAATGGCACAAATGAGCTAAGACTCCAAGAAAAGAGTCAAATGCTAAGGATCACAAGATTGTAGAGGATTCATCAAAGAAAAGTCACCCATCATTGATGACTCTACACTTGTCATGCAAAGAAGATTGAGAAGCTCAAGGAACTCATTGAAGGAACTCAAAGTGCAAAAGCATTCATCAAATTCAATGAGATATTCCTAAACTCAATCTCTTTCATTTCCTTGAACAATTATTGATCTTACTTTCCATATAATGTTCAATTGTTCTTGAAATGGGCACCTTGGAGATTTTATAACATGCTTGTTCTTCATATGTTTTTGATTCTCTTGAGCATGTTATGAGTGAGCTTAATGATTTGATCTTTGTGATGAAATCTCCTTTTACTACCCCCCTCCCTCTATTATGAAGTGTTTTATGCTTTGGGGAAGTTTTTGTATATGCTATGTTTAGTTTTCACTTGATCTTTATTGCATATAGGGGTTTGTGTTTATATTCAAGTCTTTAGCATTAATCTTATGAGGTTGATCGTCTAGATGCTTGACTTAGGATATAAACTGTGATTGTGGCATTATGCCATGGGTTGTGTCTATTTGAGTGTTTGGAAGTGGCACAACCTAAGAGGGAGTTTTTCAAATGTTTTCAACTCATACCTCTCTCATAATATGTGATGTATGCTCAATTGTTCTTATTTTACATCATCACATCACTTGTTGGCTTGTCTTTCATCTTTTATCTCTTATAGCCAACTTGTGTAAGTTATTTTGGAAGTTATATGTGTTATAGTTGTTTATGTCTTCAATTGGTATCACATATATTCTCCCTTAATATCTTTGAGATCATATTCTTCTTTGTCTTATCCATTGTGATCTCATTATAGTTTTTGGTTAGTATTGCTTTAAGAGTTGTTACACTCATTTAGCTAACCATTAACTTGTTAGAGGAATGTACTCAAAGTGTTTTCTTACACTTCCTCTACTTCTTTTGGTTGTGATACTTATGCTTAACTTATGTATTCATTGTATCACTTCCACTAGTACTTTGTTAGCTATATTTTCAAACATATTTTACAATTGGCTATATTTACAATTGGTATCATGTTTTACAATTGGTTTATTTGTATCATACTTGGTTTCATCTCAAATAGCTAACATCGTATGTTTGATAAACGGGGAGATTGTTCTTAAAGGTTGTATTCCCTATCTCCTTTGTTTTTAGCTTTGGTTGATATTCTTTTTGAGCCATAAATAACCTTCTTTATTTTTATGTGTCATTATGGACTCTTTGTATTTTGAAATCAACCAAGCTTATTCAAAAAGATCATTCTTCAAGAAAAATGGTGTATTAACTATGGAGTTTGTAGTCTTTTTGATTATGCCAAAGGGGGAGAAAAATGTGTATTAATCTTGCTAAAATGTGTATTAATCTTTGTGTATTAATCATGTTTTTTTTTATCCTTTCCGGCATGTTTTGAGGGGGAGCTGTTTATATATCTTTTGTCTCAAAACATATTTGATGGAAGGAAGGAGGCAAGGAGGATGGTTGGGAAATAGGGCTCTTCTAAGAGTCCCTAGTTTATATGGCAAAAGAACTTATAATGCTAGTGCTTATGTCTTTGCATATATTTGTCTTTACAATTGGTATCATATACAATTGGTATCTTCTAAGCATTAGTCTTTGTACTTATTTGTTCTTAGATTCTTTTGCCATGCTTCCATGTACTTACATTGTCCATATTCTATCTTATTACATCAAAGTTTGTCATAATCAAAAAGGGGGAGATTGTAAGCCCTAAGTGTAAGCCCCAGAGCGAACTCTGCTTTTTGATATTGGACAAACATTTGATGTTGTGTCTAATGATCTTAATCTTTGTGATAGAATATTGGAAATCTTGTAGGAAGCTCTAAGTACTTCAATCAAGCCATGTTCAAGATTCAAAGTCATACTATTCAAGGCTCATCTATGAAGATTGAAGATTGAAGACTTAGTTTGGTTAGTTTAGCTTTGTCGTCATTAGTCGTAATCTTTAAAGCTCTAACCAAAGCTCTTATGAACATAAGCTTCTCACTCTAGTCTTGCATACATGATTTCATAAACACGTTTTCAAAAGGCAAAAGTTTCAAATGTGTTCTTATCCAAAAAGCCTTTGATTTCATAGATAAGTCTTTTAGAAAAGTTTTCCAAGTGTTCTTACTTGTTACCTTTTAGGAAAACCTTTTTAGACTTTAAAAGACTTCAAAAGATTTCAAAACGTGTGAAAAATCAATTTGGAAGTTCGGTCAACCGAGCTCAAGTTCGGTTGAACCGTCGAGAAACTGAGAGTTTTGAAATATGGCTTCGGTCGACCATGAGGCAGTTCGGTCGACCTAAGCATGGGGTCGGTCGACCGACCCTGTGTGAGGTTGAACCGAAGCTTGGTTCGGTCATCCGAAGTCTGCGAACGATCAACCGAACTCTGTCTTTTACTAGCCGTTATTTGACCGTTGCAGACTCGATTTTCAGCCTATTTTGAAATGTATTTATACTCCAAAGCTAGAGAAACATTCTAAGGCTTGCATATCAAATATTCATTGATCTCTCATCAAGCCAAAACACTTTCAAAGCAAAATACTCTTCATCCTTATGATCTAAAGCATTCAAGAGTATTATTTCAAAAGCAAGACAAAGAGTGGACCTCATAT
Source organism: Vinca minor (assembly GCA_026122235.1). NCBI lineage: Eukaryota > Viridiplantae > Streptophyta > Magnoliopsida > Gentianales > Apocynaceae > Vinca > Vinca minor. The sequence goes on from JAOCZM010000248.1 coordinate 933,151, forward strand.
GTTCAAGAGCTAAATTGTTTGTGCTTCAAAGGTACTATATCTTTCACTTAGAAGAGTGAACAACCTTGTACTTAACCTTTCTTAATTCCCTTTCTTAGTGATAGGGTTATTATTGTAAGTCCTACTTTGTGTGGGCATCCTTTGGTTGTAAAGTCCTACTTTGTGTGGGCAATTGTAAAAGTCCTACTTTGTGTGGGCATCTTCTTAGTGAAGTGTTTGAAATCCTTGGGTGCGGCTCAAGGTAGTGGAGGTAGATTCTAAGTGAATCGAACCACTATAAATCCTTTGTCTTGTTGATTGTGTTTTGCTTTAGCCTTTGTTCATCTTGCTTATACTTTCACTTGCATTGCAAAGATTTGAAAAAGTTGCCAAGATTAGTTAAAACCCAATTCACCCCCCCCCCCCTCTTGGGTTCCTTCACTAAGGACTAATGTGATCAATCTTGTTTTGATGATAACAAACCATTGATAGTTCTAATGTTTGTGTGAGAATGTTCTCAATGATAGGATATTTAGCACTCACACCGACATTGATGAAAATGGTAAGTTTGCTCATGTGTGCATCAAAGTCAACATCCTATACAGGAGGAAGCTACACTTTACATGACTCCATGGCACAAGCTTGTATTCAATCCACATGCTATGGAAGTATTTGCAAAGTCAAGAAGAAGGAATATCAACTAGTTAAGATCTACTCAATCCAAATTAAGAATCAAGTGCCATGCTCCTTAACAAGAAGAAGTGTGATGTCCAATATTCTACAACATCATCGCTATAGGACTTCATCACTCAAAGAAGATGTTGATCAAAGGCTTCAAGTCAAAGCTCCAATAAAACCTTCAACTTGAAGACCGTAGGAAGATTAGTCTATACTTTATAGGTACACCCTTGTGACTAATCTTACCTTTGAGAATACTAGGATATAGGTGTTTAAATCTCAACCATGCATGTTTTCAAAACCTCTTGTTTTACATTGTTTCAATCTTTGAAAAGGTCTTTGAAAACTTAGATAACTGTTGGTCAATGCCTAAGTTCTTTAAAATATTTTTTATATCTTTACAAAACACTTAGGCATGAGTTTAAGAACATTAGGAACTTGACTAAGTGAAAAACCCACTTTAGGATTTCACTCCGATCGACCTAACCTTGGTTCAGGCGACCTAATGAATGTCGGTCGACCGAAGTTGTTTTTGTTCTTAGTTAGATTTTGAATGTTCCAAAACTCATCTCAGATTTTGAACGGCTATATCATCTCGGACGACCTTCGGAAGACCGGACCACATACTTCGGTCAACCGAGATGTGTCTAGAGGTGTTTTAATCTTTACTTCGGAGGCACTTCGGACGACCTTCCTCGTGGTCCGATCGACCAAAGCCTGTCCTATCAGGCAAAATATATAGCCGTTGTGACCAATGTTGCTTGTGTATTTTGTTCCTATATAAAGCTTCTAAAGCTGAATTTTCATAACTAACCAAGCCATAACAGGGCATATGCTATACACTTTCTAGATCTTTAAAGCTTCATCTATTTAAAAATACATCATTTTGAGTTGAGCTTTAACATATCCTACCTCTTCTATTCTCAAACTTGATTAGAGATTTCATTTGTATATCCAATCCAATTGAGGGATTATTGTAAGTGATCTAAAATTGTAAAGTCTCCTTTGAAAGAGACTAGTTACCCTTTCTCTTTGTGAGTTAGGAAAACTCTTTGTGAGCTAAGTCCTCTTTGTGAGGTTCTTTGTGAGTTAAGTCCTCTTTGTGAGGCAAAAGTCCTCGTGTGAGAAGTATCTCATTTGTGAGATTGGCTCTTTGTGAGATTAGTTCTTGTGAGAACTAGAATTAACACTCTTTGTGAGTGGAATCTTCTTTGTGAAGCAAACGTCCTCATTTGTTTAGGCAATTGTAAAAGGTTGATCCCACCTTGCATTTGTTGTGAAGGGAATCCATTAGTGGATGTTGCAAAATCTTTAGGTGTGTCCTAAGGCAGTGGATATAGATTATTTGTGAATCGAACCACTATAAATCCTTGTGTTAGTTTTCTCTATCCCTACTCCTTTACTTCATTGTTCATATATTTCTATATCTTGCCTACTTGACTATATGAACATATTTGCCTAAGGATAGAAAACTTACACATGCTTCCTTGTTTTACATGTTGATTGGCTTTGGTCATTTGACTTATAATGTTTTAATCTTACAAGTTTTACATGTAAGATACTTGACTTAGTGCCCAAATATCACATTCATAAGTCTTGTATTCCTATGTGTTGCACTTAAACACTTAGGTCATCTAATTTTCTTTCATAATTAACTCACCTTATATGCTTAATCAACATACTTGTTGTTAAGGTGATTAATTAAGGTAAAAAAGTTTAGAAAAGCTAAAAAGTTTTAGAACCTAATTCACCCCATCTTAGGTTCAAACCCTACTCGGGTCTTTCAAGTAAAATATAACTTCTCCCCTAGATAAGTCTCTTGTATCAAATAAAATCCCAACAATTAGTTTCCTTAGATAGGCAGTTAGAATTTAAAAAGCACATCTTATCCTAATTAGAAAATAAAATTTGATCCTTATTTTATTATTATTTTCCTTGCAAAAAAATCGGGTTTCATATATTATGTGACACTTCATGTGACATTTTAATTATGAAAACATTCATTCATATAAAATAAACTAAAATGAATCAACTCTAGGGGTGAATCAATCAAATCTAGGTGTGTATGTGACTATTATAAGCCTTAAGGCTCTCTACTTAGTTTTGATCTTGACAAACATTTGATAACTGCTCTAATGTTGTTTTCTAGTTGTGTAGCTATATCTCTACATGGAAGGAAGCCTAAAGTACTTCCACCTAATGTGCTTACAAGATAACACATCTTTTTTTTTATCAAAAGATAAATGTATATATGATCAAAATGGAGAACTATAAAAATAGTTCACCGTAAGTAACAAGATGTTCACGAATGATCCATTACGAATCATTCGCCTCAAGGCACATACTTCTACCTAACTACAAAAATATACCACTGCCATGTACAAAAGATCACATGATCTTGGCAAATAAACCTACTACAACCAAAAATGCAACTACAAGTTCAAATCATTAGGATACAAAGCGAAGCCTACCATGTATACTTGTGTTTTGATCCTACAAACTAGTTCCTTCGGTTGTAGAGATTCTTGTTGAAAAATCCTTCTATTCCTTTCGCTCCATAAATGGTGGATCATGGAGGTAATTGCCAATTTCTTCTTCTTGCTATGCCAAGTGGTGCCTCGTGCTTCTATCTTCAACCATTTGAATGCGCTCTTCAAAGTCTTCATTTCTCTTCTAATTCCAAGCCACCTTTTAATCTCATTCCAAACCATACTTGAAAATTTGCAAGCAAAGAAAAGATGCTCATGATTTTCATCACAACCCTCATCACAAATTGCACACAAAGTCTCGGTTTCCATAAATTTAAGCCTATCTTGAGTATTCAATCTTCCACGAAAGGCCAACCAAGAGATAAAAGAATGTTTTGGTACATTGGGGGCCTTCCAAATAACACTCGCACATGGCATTTTAGGTGCTTTTTCCCTCAAAAATTCATATGCCATAGAAACAGAAAAATTACCTCCAACGTTCCAACTTCCTAGTAACACCGAAAAAAATTGAGCAGCGACGGGGGCGAGGCTGTTTGAATTCTGGGCAGCGAGGGGGACGTCGCTGATCATATTCCAAGTCAGTTGAGGGGCGTTTTGGGCAGAATTTTGAGCCAAAAAAATCTGGGCAGCGGAGCTGTTTTGACTGTTGATATTCTGTGCTCCCCATTGGTATTCTGGGCAGACTGGGCAGCCTGAAAAATCTGGGCAGCGAGGACGTTGTTGCTGTTCAAATTCTGGGCAGTGAGCGTCCCATTATCAGCCCAAATTTTCCTAATTTCATCCCGGGTAAAAATGAGTCTTTTAAAGAGGCTTGAGTCTTCTTTTTTGGGTTTAATATCCCAAATGGACGAACCTTGAAGGTAATAACCATGCACCCATTTAATCCACAACGAGTCCTTGGATGAATGTATATCCCATAAAATTTTTGCAAGAAAAGCCAAATTCCAAGTAGCCAAATTTCTTAATCCAAGACCACCTTCATCCATGGACATGCAAACATCCTTCCACGCCACTTTCGCCCCCTTTGAACCCCACAAAAACTGTCTTGCCAATCTATTCATCGAATCATGGATAGCAACCGGCGCCGGAAAAATAGAAAGCCAAAAACAATCCACCCCTTGTAAAACTGATCTAATCAACTCCAATCGGCCCGCATAAGAGAGAGTAGCACCCGACCATTTGCCAATATATTCCTTAAGCTTTAAGATGAGAGGTTCATAAAAAGTTACCTTGAGTTTACCGGTGGCCATGGGAACCCCAAGATATCGAAAAGGAAACTTCCCAACGGTGAACTTTGTGCGCCTTTTGATGTCCTCATAATCTTCCCCATATATTCCGGCGGTGAACACTTGTGACTTTAGAGCATTGACTTTTAATCCCGATACCTTGGCAAAGTGTTCCAAGGCTTTCATAAGAATATCAACCGAGCCAATGTCACCTCTACTAAATAACATCAAATCATCGGCAAATGCCAAGTGCGAAAGACCAAGGAAGCCACACTTAGGATGAAAATTAAATTCCGAATCAATAGTGTTCCTCTTTAGTTTACGCGAAAAATACTCCAAGCAAATGACAAATAAAATGGGGGAAAGGGGATCACCTTGTCTTAAACCCCTTTTTCCTTTGAAGTAACCATGAAGAGCCCCGTTGATAGAAATCGAATAGGAGGTAGTAGTAACACATTGAGAAATCCACTTAATGAAGGGCATGGGGAATTTAAGCTCTTCCATCACATCCAAAAGGAATGACCAATCCACACAATCATATGCTTTCTTTAGATCTACTTGAATGAGGCATCTCGGTGAGATCCTCTTCCTCTCATAAGATTTCAAAATTTCTTGTACAAGGAAAATATTATCACTAAGGAGTCTACCTCCCACAAAAGCCGCTTGCTCCTTAGCGATGATGTGTTCAAGAATAGGGGCCAATCGAGAAGAAAGTATCTTAGAGATCACTTTGTAAGTAACATTACAAAGAGAGATTGGACGATAATCCCCCACATCAATGACATGATTCCCCTTTGGAATTAAAGTGATGGCAGTATGATTCCATTGCTTCAAAAGTCTTCCGGACTTAAAAAAAACTCAAGACAAGCTTTAGTTAGGTCCTCTCCCACAATATGCCAAGATTTTTTAAAGAAAGCCGCATTAAACCCATCCGGCCCCGGGGCTTTATTGTCGCTAATATCAAATAGACCATTTTTTATCTCCTCGGGGGAAACATCTACACACAAAGCATCACTTTGTTCCCTTGAAACCATCAAGCCACTAGCAATAACTCCCTCATCAATTTTCCTCCTCCTACCAACGGTACCAAGCAAGCCTTTATAAAAGGAAATAAAAGTTTCGGCCATCTCATTAGTAGAAGAAGTGAACACTCCATTATGATCTTTAACGGATGCTATAAAATTCTTTTTCTTGTTCCTTTTGACAATGAAATGGAAAAATTTAGAGTTTCGATCGCTTTCAAGAACATACCTCCCTTTGGCCAATTGTGCAAAGAAAGTTCTCTCCGCTTCACCAAGCTTCCATGCTACCCTCCTTGCCTCCTTCAACCTTTCGGGCATTGATTCATCCCCCGGGTTAGAATCCCAAGCCATTTGCAATGATTCAAGTTCTTCCTTAGCCTTAGATGCTCTACTAGAGATATGAGAGAAATGGTGTTTGTTGAGCATCTTAAGCGGTACCTTCAAAGCATGTAATTTTTTTGCTAGAATAAATTGTGCCGTACCATAACCGTCAAGATTCCAAACCGAGGATATAAGAGTGTTATATTCCTCATGTTTAAGCCACATGTTCAAAAATTTAAAGGGAGGGTGACCGGTACTCATCTTCTTCCCCCATGAAGCAATACAAGGTGAATGATCGGACCCCATCCCCATAGGCAAGAACTTAACATCCATAACTTTATCATCTTGGAGCAATCGGTCATTCCCCATCGCCCTATCAATCTTTGATAAAATGCCTCTCATTGTCCAAGTATAGTAGCACCCACTAGAGGGTAGGTCTTCTATGCCTAACAAGTCACAACATTTCCGAAAGTCCCGAATTTCATAATTGGTAATATCCCTACCATTAGCTTTATCACCAAAATGAAGGTAAGCATTAAAATCCCCAAAAAGCGCCAAGGTTCATTTAAATGCTTCCCAAAGTCAACCAAATTTTCCCAAAGCGGTCTATGATCCACATTAGGTACAAAACCATATATAAAGCTCACAAAAAGAGAGGTGTGTGATACCTTACAAGCCACACAAATGTGGATGACTTGTTCATGGGTGGAGATAATATCGACGTCCACGGTGTTAGGATTCCACAAGACGACAATCCTTCATCCACGTGTAGTCCCAAAATTATGAGAATATCCCCATCCTTGAAATTTTGTAGCCATCAACCTCTTGAGCTTCTTTTCATCGAGCTTTGTCTCCATAATGCCACCAACATCCACCTTATGTCTTTGAAATAACTCCCTCAACCCATTGTGTTTGAGAGTCTTATGGAAGCCTCTCACATTCCAACTAAGAAAAATCATTGATTAATGGGGCCGTGGTCCCGAGTATCTCCCCCATCTCCATCACGAGCGGGTGCCATAATCTCTATTCCATATTTTTTTGTATGCTTTATTCCACTTACATCACAATTTTTAAGATCACTAGCTTGGCCCCGACTCTTGTCTCTCTTTTTCTTTACAGTATTATAAACAGTATCAACAACCAAAATCGGCACTGGTACAATAGTAGGCAAATTAGCATCCAAATTCCCTTCAAGAGTGTTCTTGATTTTGTGTTGTACATGTGGCCTTGATGATGTCATCGATGCATTAGGTTGGCTGCCACTCTTAGAACTCAACAATTGACTCGCCTGGGAGCATTCAGTGGGTTCAATCCTGTGTTTCTCACCACTTGGTACTTGAAGATAACACAAGTCTACTACTTGAAGATATGACATATGCCTAAAGTAGCCCAAATTCATTATGGGTGAAAGCCTTGTGCTATATGAAGATCAAGGTCATCACACTCAAAGAAAGGAGGTTGACTTGTACCCAAAGACTGCTATGAAATCCTTATGAGAATTTAAAGACAGGAAGTATAGAAGCTTGAAGGTTTATATGTTACGATTCGTTTGTAAGGTAATTTTTGTAAACCTTAACTAAAACAATGGAATCAATATTATCTAAATCAATTGAACAAGCACAGTGCTATAAGTTTTCTAAAACAATGGAATGTTATCCTTGTGATCAAATGTGGCCTTGTTGTTTCCAGAAATTTCTATGATTTTTTTTTAAGTTCAAGGTTATCTCGCTAAACTACATTCCAAAGCGTTCACAAGATCTCTTGTTCTAAATTAGTGTGATTCATCTTTGTTGAGCTAAAGATTAAGGTGCTTCAAAGTTTTCATCTATCACGTACAAGTGTGATTTTCTATATTCATCTTTCAAAGATATTGTAACAGAGAAATCTCCTATTTGTACCTTATATCTATTTACGAATTTCGATAAAAAACACTATTTTTTTTTATTAGGCTAAAAATAACAACATCAATTTAAGGGCCACTATAAATATTCAATTAGTGAATCCGGTGACTATTCATGCAAAAAATCGACACGTGACTTAAACATGTCATCTGAATTAAAAGTAAAAATATTCATTCTCCTTTACACCTTCTTGGGCAACCCGAAATAACACCCGAATACAAATCCCCGAAATTAAACCCATTTCTTTCTCCTCCATCTTCATGTTCATCATCCACCCAGCCCAGCCCAGCCCAGCCCAGCCCAAGTACCCCATCCCACCCCTGTACCTCTTCATCATCATCTTGATCATCAAGAGCTTGAAATGGATGGAGAAGCTCTTTAAAAAAAACATCTCAATTAGATAATGAGTCCTTAGAAAACTGAATATGTTTACAAACCAACAGATTGTAGCCATCGGCCATTGGATGAAGCTTATAGAAAGTTATCGGAGTACTGACACCGATGATGCGTAGGCGGAGCACCGGATCTTTGCTTCCCACTGCATTCATTTTTTTTCTTACTCAAAATAAATGGTTCCAGAGCTCCGATCAGAATAGAGCTCCACAGATTTATTAAAAATAATAACAAAAAAATAGTTAAAAATTCAATTACAAATCCTTTAAAAAATGAAAATGAAAATCGGAAGTTGTAGTTTGTGAAAAAGAATGAAGGAATCTGGGTTGAATCGAAAAGTTATGGAGAATTGTGGGTCCATCAATTCTAAGCCCTATGAATTCTTACTCCATGAATGTAACTCAAGCTTTTGCTGGACATGGTGATACAGAGGCATGTAGGTAAGTTTCCATTTTTGTGATCTTGTCCTCCAAAGCTTGAAATTGATGGAGATGAAGAGGTACCGGGGGTGGGGTGGGGTACTTGGGACTGGGTGGATGATAAATGTGAAGGAGGAGAAATAAATGGGTTTAATTTGGGTATTCGGGTCTCATTTTGGGTTGCCCCAGAGGATGTGAAGGAGAATGGACATTTTTACCCTTACTTCAGATGACATGTGCAAGTCACGTGTCAATTTTTTTCCTGAATAATCACCGAATTCACTAATTGTACATTTATAGTGACCCGTAAATTGTCTGCTGCTATTTTTAGCCTAATAAAAAGATAGTGCTATTTATCGAAATTCATAAATAGATATAGGATACAAATATGGGATTTCTCTATTGTAACAAGATTCCTTCATAAGTGTGACCTTGAAGATAATATTGGAGTTGAATGGTGGTTAAAGTGATTAATTCTTAGTGAATTGTTCACCTATGTAAGACTCACTCTGTTTTCCCACGGTCACTATGTGTGTAAATGGATAGATATTGGAGTTCGGAAAATCCTTGAGTTGAGGCTTAACGTAAAGGACGCAAATTCTTAGTGAATCGAATCACTACAAATCTTTTGTTCTCGGTTGAGATTTCTTTACACTCTTTACTCACTTTCTTATTTTTTGTTTCCTATCTCTACTAGAACACCTTTGAGAATTATTAATTTTTATAAAAAAAAGTCGTTGATGAAGTTGGGTCTTGGGATGGGTTCCCCGACTTGGCTGTGCATAATAGATCCTGTCTCCCGAGCAGTGTGAGAGATCAGCTTGAGAGGCTGACGCCTAAACATGACCTCACGGGCTAGGGCGAGAAAAACCTAAGGCGGTGTACGGGTTTTCTAAGGATCAGGAAACCATGCGCATGTTTGGAAACTACTAAATCTTAAGAGAATCTAGGAGATCCAGTTTGACAAGGAAAGGAACAAGATCTTGGAAGATCTATGGTTACATGGTTCTTCTAGAGTTACGTGGAGGTTATAGTTTGATCTCTATAAATGCCTAACTATTTTCGCTGCATTGTCTTAAGCTTTTATTATACTCCCTCCATTCCCTATTAATTGTCGTTTAGGAGATATCTAGGTATCCAAATTAATTGTCGTTTAAGGTTGTTTTATTAGTTGTCAATAATTTATTCCAATTATACCCTCAATATTTTCCTTCCTTTATGACAAAGAAGTGAGAGAGAGGGAGGGTGGGGGATAATATTGGAAGTTTAGGTGAAAAATGACAACTTCCTTAATTTTCTCAAATTGTCTAAAGAGTCTTATATTTAGGAATGGAGGGAGTATTTGATAAGATTACTAACTAAAGCATCAGAGCACGCTCTGGGGGTTAGCTCCGCTTTTTTCTCTTTTGCAAAAATACGATATTGGTTCTAAACTCTATCGATTGACGCCCACCATGATGTTTATAACGGCATAAGTTACTAAGATGTCGAGGCACAAGTTCATTATTCTAAGCATGTCTGATATTGAGCCAGATGTTGAGGGGGTAGAGGCAGGAGATGCGGGTTTTGTTACCCATAGACCACGCCTTCAATCCGAAATTGGCAATGTTCGACGACAAGATGAGGATGAACGGTCTCTAGAGACGCTGAAGGACACGCATGACCGGTATGTCGGGATGAGTCTTTCCCGCTTGGATATCATGGATCTCATGACGACAAAGTAGAAAATGAGATTTGCGGAGGGGCGTTGGGGAGATGTCAGTCGCCAACCCGTGCAGCCTCAATATGTGCAATGACAAGAAACACCGTCATAAGAACTGAGTAGGTTTTTTGCTAGAATATGTCTGTGAAAGAGCCCAGTGATGCCCAAGAGAGTATACCTCAATGTTCGGGTTAAAGGCAAGGCAGAAAGAGCCAGTGCAGGAACTACCATAACTGATGGTAACAAGGTGGCAGTTACCGTAGACACTCCGTATGAAAAAACATGATAGAGTCCTAGCGCATTGTATGGCGCAGGGACCACTGAAACATATATGGATACAATAATAAGACCAAAATTTGACGGAAAAATGGATCCAGAGGACCATATCGTACAGTTTGAGAATCTAATGGACAGGATTGAGCCAATAGAAACGGTGATGTGCAAAACATTCCCTGATCCTTAACATAATCAGCTTTGAGATGGTATGGCCAACGCCTAAGTGGGAGCTTAACCACTTTTGCTGATCTAAAAAGGTTCTTGCAGCATTTCTCAGACAACAAGAAGCGTGCAATTACTGCCAATGATTTGATGATTTAGTGGCAAGAAAAAAGGTGAGTTAGTCCACGATTTCGCTTAGAGATTAAATTTCGAATCTCTAGAAGTAAAGGAATGTGATGACATCAATGTATGTCAAAAGTTTCTTCATGCGCTTCGAAAGCCCACGCTGGTATGAAATTTCACAGAAAGACTAGCCAAGAATCGAGAAAGTCTACATGCGAAGGTGGAAAAATCGAGTCACCTTCCATGAAAAAACTACCATTAACTTGGGCAATCGACACCAGGAGTATATATTGTATTGGGAAGACATCCATATCTAATGGGATGTAGGTTCCTCAATATCTACTGATTCGATTAATATACCGAGGGATGATTACATACATTGTTACCGAGAGATTACATTGTTGCTTGTGGGGAACCCTCGTAATAGGGAAATCTCTCCTCGACCAATCGGATTTCAGCCGACCGGCTCTTCTGATCAGATTCTCGTAAGTGATTTTAATAGCTTTTTTTTATATTTAATATTATTAATTTACAATAATTTTTTTGCCCCTTGTTTATTTCTATAGGCTTTAGCGACAACACAGACCGCAAATGAGTTGGAACATGGGTTTCATGATTGTCCAGAGGGCCCTATGCAGGGACTATTGACTAGGGCATCCTCACTTTTGAGGGACGCTCTACACGCTACAAGGAACGATATAGGTTGCAGAGCAACTCCTAGTTAAGTGGATGAGGCAATGGTACAACCATCATTTTTAAGGACTCGAGATTATGTTGATTGGGGCATACTTAATAAGAGAGACAAGGTGCTTGTCTGTCTACGCAACAGAGATGTGAAATATATTAGAGCTTCCACGTTCATCCTCAACTATACATCGCACACCCAGCCCACTCGGTCCATGGGACCGTTATTTCATCTCCCCTCCCCCCCACCCCCACCCCCGCCTATCTAGGAAGATTGGTATACTGGTGATGATGCATGGGACATTCCTTTTTCATCTAGAGGTGCATGTCTTATGGACTTTGACTTTTATTGCCCATCGTTCTCTCTTGGACTTGATGCAACTCAGGAGTCTCCACTACTAGAAGAAGAGCGCTTGCCCACTAACCTAGAGAGTAGCATAGTCAAGAACATGCCTGATGGTGCGGTGCTCCGGACTCTTGGTAGCAGGCATTATTGGCTTAGGTCCAATCCGAGAAGACGCGTGCCATGGACCCTGCACCCTTAGTTTTTTTCCCGTATTTTCTTAGTTGTTGGTTTTTACATTTTGATTGTTTACTTTAGTTATTCATTTGTAATGGATTTACTTTACTTTAATTGTAATTGTTATTCATTCCTTTGTATAATGCTTTATTAGCATTTTATTAAAATACCATAAACACTAACATACCATACCCTAGCTTACCCTAAAAAAACTCTCAATTACCATAAACCCTAAAAAAACTCTCAATTAGCCTAATAAACCATAAAACCCTTCTAGCCCTTACAACCCCTAAAACCCTAACATACCTTAAAACAACATCTAACCCTAAAACACTAACAACCACTAACATTTACGATGATTTAAAGTATTTTTATTTTTCTATGGAACAAAAAATTAAAAAAAAAAAAAAAAAAACAGTGTTAAAAATGGATTCCTTGAATCCGTCTTTTATGAAAGACGGAATTCAGGAATCCGTTGATGCTAAAAAAAGTTCAGCCAAAAAACATGGCCATGTGACACCCATTATGTCAAAGCATAATCATTTTGATCAAACGCTCGGGAAATTATTGTTGGTCTTGGGGCTAAAAGCATAGTAGTGGAATTTATGCTCGCCACTTTGAAAATGAGGGAAGAAGGTAGAACACTAAAGAGACGTTCTCTCCAAATTGAAAGAGGGATGGTACATAGAGGGTTTTTGGATTGAACCTTTAGAAGTCAAAAGCATTGTGAAATAAGGGGATCACCAGTGCAAGTGACTAGAGGAACCCCATCATCTTGTATATCCATATCGAGATGTTACTTGAGGATGAGCCCGAGGCCGAAAAACTAAAGAACAATGTCGCCTGGTACGCAGAGCTTGGAGATGCATTGTACCAAAGATCTTTTTCATGGTCATTGTTGAAATGTGTGGGAAATTAAGGGACTTTGCGGGTACCTCCACCAGAACAGTCTCATTCGGAATTCTTAACCAAATGTCTGAATCCATTGTGGAAAAACTCTGGGCCCGGATAAAGCGATGGAAGTGATCAAGAAGATACATGAAATAATTTACGGGGCACACATCAGAGCCTGCACGCTGGTCATGAAGATCATGCAATATGGGTATTTTTGGCTGGCCATAAAAGAGGACGGCAAAACATTTGTGAAGGAATGCACACAAATAAACATCACCTTCCAACCAGGAATTATCAGATTTTTTGGAGTGCAGTCTCGTTCGCGCATATTGTGGAATGGATATTGTTGGTCGTTCCCAAGAGCCCTAGGAGACATGATTCCTAGTTGTGGCAATCGATTATTTCACCAAATGGGTGGAGACCAGGGCGCTAGTAACTATCACTGCTTGAAAAGTGCAAGACTTCCTCTAGAAAGAAGTAATATGCCAGTTCGGAATTCCCCGAATCTTGATCACAAATATTGGGGAAGCTATTCGAAGCCGCAAAATTCCAAGCTTGCTGTCAACAGTTGAATATTGAACATAGGTTTACATCGGTAGCATACCTCAAACTAATGGCCTGACAAAGGTCACAAACCGAAGGATCATCGACAGACTCATGAAAAGGCTGGAAAAATTCAAAATAGCATGGCACAACGAGCTCCACAGCGTCCTTTGGGCATACAAAACTACACCAAGAAAGGCGATCAGTGAATCCTCCTTTAACCTTTGTTCCAAGACCGAAGATGTTATTCCTATGGAGTGCACAGTCCCAAGCAAGAGGACATAAGTGTATATTTTACCTGTACAGAGATACAGAAGAGACCGACCCAATTGGATACCCGCCCGTGTCTATCTATATATCATTGTTTTTACTATCCAAGGTCTGGATGACAACAGGATATTAAGTAATGTTGCAACCTCGGGAAGTACATCATAACAATAATAAGGAAATAAAAGTAAAGAAATACGGGGACTGAGCTGTCGTTAGCGACCTAAGCATCATTTGAAAAAATCACCCAATTCAGGAACAATGAAGATAGAACCATACTTCCTCCAATGTGGAAAACTCAAAAATAATTCTTGGGAAAGTTTACGGGAATAAATCTCCCACTCCTTAACCGCAGCAGAAAATCTTACCCAGTCAAAAGAGGATTGTTCCTTTCCAGAATTAAGATCATTGATAAATGTTTCTGCTTGTTGATAATCCTTCAGAACTACTTGTTTTAAGCAATCGATTTTCTCCTTTTCTTCTCGAGAAATCACTTTCAGTTTTGTCGATACCTCTTTTAGTTCAGCTGCCTTCAGTTTTGAACCCTTCCAACAATAGAACTGCACTACCTGAAATTGAAATGAAAGAAACATAAACTCATTAGTCCATGCAAGAAAATTTAATGTTCCATTCGCGGAAATATATATTGATAAATCATCAGCTGTAGAGAAAACCAATATCATATACAATTGTTGGTAAATGCCAATAGAAATACCGGGCATACAAATTCAAACGAAGTATTTTCTCCCTCTTTCAGCGAAAAGAAGGGCGTAAACAAGTGCACTAAAAAACACACGTAGAGAGTAGACAATTTTCTCAAGCTTCCATATGATGAGCTAACTAGTCGAAGAGCAGTAGCAGTCATTATAAGCTCAGACATAAAGACTCAAAAGACGTCGTTAACTATGAGAAGTAATCTAGTCATTGATTTATAACTGAACTAAAGATTATATCTGCAAGACCCACAAAATGGTGGTTGAGCAATTCGTAACAATCTGAAGGTGAGATTTTTTAGTGGTAAAGCAATTTTTGAGATCTTAAATGATATCCCAGAAGATATCTCGAGAACTTTGTACCATTGAATTTGCTTACAGAGAAGATTACAAAACAGAATCTAGTTAGGCTAGCAAATATGAGCACACTACTGCCCTTTTTTTTATTGTAGTCGTTTTAACGCCGGAGCTTGGGCCATGAAACACCTCATCATAGAGCGAGGTTGAATTTTGAGGGTAACATTCGTCGGACCTTCATTAGATAACTAATTGTTAATAACTAGATAGGTTCACAGGGTATTATGGCAGCCATTTCACAATCTATTGAACTTCGAGTTTGGCATTGACAACTACAACGAAGAAAAAATGAAAATTTCGGTACACTGCAAATAGAATGGCATCAAATAACGAGGAAGAATAACAAGAGGAGATGTTAGGGGAATTCACTTCATGTCTAATCATGGAAACCATATATGCTTTCCGAGTTGATATACCATCAAATGTATATGCAAGCACAAGTAACAAGGGAACGGTACCTGAAGGACATACGAAACATTGATAAACTTCTTCTCAAACAGCTCAACATCCTTTGCCACTTGTAATGGTTCCACCAGTGATTCCAACAACTTGTTTGGTGAATTTATGGCTGAATGACAAATCTTATCAGAAGAAGAATAAAGATCCCAGGCCAAAACCATGTAATTTTGCACAGCGTACGTCAAATCCTGACTGGAATTTTGAAGCTTCATTAGGAGGAAGCCAGAACATGGAGTTGGATGCCGGCACAGGTAAATATGAGCCGAACTCGCTATCCATATTGTCCAATGAACCTTGAGAGAGAAATGAAATCAGTTTTGCATCTTCATCATGAGATGTGTCACGACTGAACCACAATGTAAGTGTAACACGTTCACCTTCAGTAATCTGGTTTGAATATTGTAGAAGTTAAAAACAAGTTTCAGAAAAACATAGGGCAGAGCTTCTACTTTCTATGCTAGACAACCAAAAGGAAAACACAGAGAACTATCTACTTTTCGTACAGAACCATAACAAATACATTCTCTTTTTAACCACTCGTGCCCACATGTAGAAAGAACTTAGTTTCTAATCAAGAGATATTGCCATTCAATAAATTATAAATGAACCATGGAGGCATAAATTTTAAACAGGATAAGTATACCATCTAAAATTCTGGTCTTCCTTTAAAATCCATTTTCCATTGACCAGAACATGTACTAGTTTTTCAATTAAGATACCTTCTTGATGAGCGACGAATGAAAATGAAGGTTAAACAGGCACTGGCTTTCGTACTTTATCTGAAGTTTAATGGAGACAACAGGAAAAGGATTGCAGAAGAAGATTTAAACTTGAGCAGAGGACTAATGTGGAGTGTGGGAGGTCGGGGGTGGGGTTTTGTAGGAAACTGAAGGGAAGCGAATTGGATTATGAGGGTGGACCTTTTATTCAAAAAAAATAGCAAAATTCAGTGTGACACCCCATGATTACACCATATGAAATGGCAAAGCAAGAGGAATACATAAATGAGTAATAGTAGCAAAAACCATCAACCCAACAAAAGAAAACAAAAAAACATTAGGCAATAGCATCAGAAAATTATTCATACATAGACTTCCAAAAACAAAGCAATAATATTTGGGGATGAGGTAATTTGATGCCTTGGATCCCAAAGAAAGAAGGTAAAGACCGTAGGACTTATCCAGCATAGGTTTAACACTAATAGAACATATGTAAAAGTTGCGAAAGAGAACATAGATTGGGTAAATGACAGAATAGAGCTTTCAAATCTACCTCATCAACAGAATGAACATTTTTGCTATCAGCTGTGTACATCACAACATCCTGAAAAGAATGTAACTAATATCAGGTGAATAATGCACACTTTAAGAATATGACAAACAACTGCAATAACTACTGTTTTATTCAACACTTACATTCCCAAAGCTTACAAGTAAGTTCCAGGAACCAGAAGTTATTTCACTTTGTTCGAAAAGGGTAATATATTTGAGAACATCTAGGACTCGCTCGTTTGAAAGAACTTACACCAGCCATAGGAACAATGGTTGAGGGTTCACCATCCTGAAAGTGAAATAGTCCTCCTTTGAAATCTTCACCATAACTATTCAAGTAACAGACTGCCTTCAGCCAAAGATATAAAATCTGTAAGTTTAACTGGTAACTACGGACAATGCAAGAACAGGTGTTACCATTAGCAATCAACAAGTGCCCTAGCGATCTATTGAAAGAAGCTCCAACCTACAATCACAATGAGTACAGAAATAGCTAGTCCAACTTTCTATTCCTCAGGCCATACACGAACAGCTGGTTTGTTAAAAAGGTCGTACCCAATGCACAAGGCTCCCGCTGTACGCAGCCTTGTTAATTCAGAAAAAGTTACAGAAACTTCACCAAAATGGTTCTATGATTTGTGGTACCATTTCGGAGAAAATGATACTGTTAGGGCAGATTCTTTCAAGGCTCAAACAAGCATGTCATTGACTGAGATATTGGAAAATTCCGTGACATGTTCAATATTGTAAATTTTTCGGCAAAAGAAGGATGTCATATATATCATAGGGTGAAACTTTTCTTTATACGAGATAAATGAAAGTAAGATATTTGTCATGAGATCAAGATAAAAGGCTGGACTCCTAAGCATAAACCCGGAGAATGCAGCTCGTCTTCTGTTAACAAGGCTCCTGCTCAATTATCAAGAGAACAGCTAAAAGGCTTTTTGAGCTCACAACCCCACAAATATTTTGAGAATTCAAATATTACAAGACTAGAATCATCAAAATCAAATAAGGCAGGAAAATGAAAATAGCAGCACTTACTTTTAACTTTAAATCTTCTTTAATGAATGCTAAAAATCATCTACAATTGCCAGAGAAAACAAAGAAGGTTTTATTGAGCTTTCGAAGTTGCACACTTTTCCAGCTCTGCCTATCTGTTACATTTCAGAAGTCTTTTATGGACTCCGGAATCAAAAGTTCATAAACTACATTACATTATATTTTAATTCTCAAAATATCTGTAAGGCATGTGCTCTAATGATGGTGACTTGTAATAACTCTGAGTAATGGACAACTTGCAATAATTCGACTGTAAGCGGACAAACTTGGATAGTGGACTGCAATAATGACTCCTTATAAAGTACCTTCATTTTATAGCAATATTGACAATATAAATTTTGAAGAATTTTTCACACACTATTACCACCGTCTCCTGTTGAAGCTAACCAAATAACTTTCCAAATTTGTCTACTTCAATAGCACCAACCTGACAGGATTTCCCAAATTTGTCAAAAGATTAACATTATTTTAAATTCCGAATTCCACAACTTTGATATCATTGGCACCCACAACCTAACTTTCACCTTCTGAGATTAGACCCTTGTGCCATAGTGGCAAAGCAAATCTCAAATTGTTTACCAAGTACAACTGTCACACACATCTCTACAACACACCTGATCCTATCGAACAAGAGAAGTTCTCTACCTTTGAGTTCACCTACTAATCTTGTTGGGCTCGGTCTATTATTTTCCCTCCTGTGTCAAAATTGTAAAGCCCATTTGTGAGAATTAAAACCCTTTGTCTTCAGCAGGTTGTGTGAGGTGTGAGAGTGTGAGACCGCCAAGAGAAAAATATTGCAGAAATTTCTACTAAAGTTGCTTCTGCGCAGCTGTGTTTGAATCAATGATTAAAAGATCATTTGTCGTCCGATCATTCTCAAATTTTAACGGGTGGTTGAGGACGTCTAGAATTTCATTATGCAAGCTCCTTTGCTTGTATCTCCAAAATCAGCGATGTAAGAGCTTGATTCATAGCTTTCCTTCGAGACCTTGTTAAAGAACCCGTTATCTTTGTTAAAGGATCATCTTGCACCCGGTATCTATGTTAAAGGATCATTTTGCAATCTACTTTTCAGAATGAAATTCTACATGTCCTCAACCACCCGCTAAAATTTGAGAATGATCGGACGACAAATGACCTTTAAATCATCGACTCAAACACAATTGCGCGGAGAGAACTTTAGTAGAAATCAGTGTTGCCAATCGCAGATCATGGTGGCAAGCTAAAAAAAAGGTCATAACGTTATAGAGGACGCTATAACGACTTATAGCGGACATAATAAAATAATGCAAACTATATATAAAACACCTCATAATTTAAATAAAATAAAATAAAAAACATGAATTAAACAAATAACTCAAAAGTCATTAACCAACCATTAACTAGGATATCTCATAAATCATAACTCACAACATAACAAGAATGCATAATTTAAAACTCTCACAATATGATAATAAAAACGATAATCAAAACAAGACCAAAAAAAAAAAAAAAAAAGGCAAGCCAATAAATTTCTTGAGCTTGACACAATCTTGAGCAGCAGACTGTCATTCAGGACGTGAGACTCGGAACATGGTAAAACCTTAATCATCAATCAAAACCTTGAGTCTTAAATGGGAAACAGAGGATAAAAAATAAGATATTAAAAAATCACCATTTGCAATAATAGATTAAAAAAATAAAAGATTGAGAAGACGATTGAAAAAAAAAATCAAAGAGAAGAAAAAAAAAAGAGGGAAGGGAAGGACGGTGGAGGAAAAAAAAAGACAGAAAGAGAAGAAGTAACGTCACTGATACTGCAGAGACGACAAGAAAATAAAGACTGATTACGTTGATTGTTTGTTGGGATTAGATAAATATAATATAAGAGGGGAATAATAACATGGGTAGCCAAAAAATAACTCAGGCCCGTTTAAAAAAAATTTAAAAAATTGTCACTATTCCGCTATGCCCGCCATGAAACGTCATAAAGTAACCTCCATAACGTCCGCGAAACGCTGAATAGCGGACACCGCCATATTAGAGCGTAACGCGCATTGCGTATAGCGGTGACCGCCGAATCCGCCAAGCCATGGCGCTGCCATGGCCGCCATTTGACAACATTAGTAGAAACTTTTGCAATCTGTTTCTCTTGGTTGTCTCACGTTCTCATGCCTCACAAAACCAGTTGGAGACAAGGGTTTTTAGTTCCCACAAATGGGCCTCACAAAATAGGCTTTTAAGTTTTGACACGGGAGGGAAAATAAAAGACAAAGCCCAACAAATCTCTCTACCTTCCAGTACACTTCCAAATAGTCCTTGCATAATTGCTTAAGCCCCAATCCATTAGGCTAGAGAGGCAGAGAAAAAAAATTCGACATAAACTAGCATCACTATATATGCATCCCCATGTTAAAGGTAGCCTTTGCACTAACATACCTTAATCTAAAAAGGTACATCTACATATATATTTTTTCCTAATTTTGGGTAATTGCACGTCTATACATGATTAGTACCATATATAGTACTACAGACGGATATATGTACACATACACATTCAATTATACAACCATACGGTAATTGGAGAAGCATAAACAAGAAGTACGTGCAATGTGGGAAAAGAGAAAATGAATGAGACTCTATTAAACAAGAACCCTATAACTACAATGTGGACAGTGTAGACAAGCCTATAAGGATGCAGAAGCTATCAGACGAGTTAAGAATTATAGCCCCTAAAAGGCTAGACATAAACCTAATCACTCCTATATGAAGAAGAAGAAGAAGACATTCTAGTATGAAGAGAATGAAAGATTCTACTCCAAAGAGAGATATCTGATGGTATTAGAAGCTGCTGCAACTTTGTGTTACAAGTGTAATAGGTACTTTGGTCCTTTAGTTAAATACACGAAGATTAAGGGAATTTAGTCATATAATTTTTTTTCAATTACTTAATCAGTATCGAGTCTTATTGGTCTAAAGACAGTGATGACTGATGAGTAATAATTATATCGACCAAATTCTATCCTTTTACTCTTCACATTACTATTTTTCCCGAGACAATAAGAACTCTATGTAAGAGTAAAATACAAATAAGTAATTACAGAAAGACAAAGAAAATCCCTGCAAATTCAAGGAATCAACTAACCAACTGAAACAACCTCAACATTCAAAACGCCCAGTAATGATATAAACTAACTTTCACACTGACACATACTAACTAGCAGCTGCTCCCAATGACCACAAGGCTCTTTTTTTAGAATATGATTTCTTCTCTTGCGACCATAATTTCTTCTCATTTGCATTAGACAGGCACCTAATTAATGACCATAGAGATTTCTCTTTAGACTGTAAGTTTTTCTCTTAGACCAGAAGTTCTTTTCATGAGAATGGTTAGGTTGTGGCGGTAAAGAGTAATCGATGGGTAACTAGGGAAGGGAGAAGATGGAGGAGAAACCACAATCTCTAGAAATTCCATTTAGTAACTGCTGGAAAAATAGGACTATTCATAATGTAAATTATCCCTATAACGGAATTGGGGCGTATTTGGATTGGTTTTTGGTTTGAGAATTTGTCTCGGGGATTGAAAAAGTTAATTCTTGGTGAAAGAAGATTGGGGACCCAAATTGAAATTTTTGGTTGGAAAATGGAACTAGAGTACACCCTAAAATTTTGGTTGGAAAGTGGTGTCCAGATACACCCTAAATGGAACTAGAATTCCCTTTAAGAAAATAATGCTCTTTACTCACCAGGACAATAAGATTCAAATACTACTGAGTAGTGAGTAGTTAAACAATGACTTTACCGCTAACTACAAATTCAAGCAATTAACTAAATGAACAAATAACTTTTACATCTAAAACACTAAGAGCAAAAACTAAACTTCAACAATCCCATTCATTGCGGAGATCAAACTAAATTTCAACATCTCCTATTCACTGCGGACATCTCTATAGACTAGGATTTCTTCTTTGCTCGACTCCTGTAACTCTAAGTAACGATATCAACTAAATTTCAGCAGGTCCAAATCACCATGGACATCTCTCTTTATACAAGAATTTGGTCATCTTTGCATAAGAATGATGAGGTTTGTTCCTAGGCTTCCAAAGGGTATAATTCTTGGCTAACAATTCAACAGTTTCTAGATAAGGTTAGGTATCCAACGTTACCTCTGCAAACACCGATGGCATATAAAAAACGAGACCTCATGCATCGTGTATAATAACTCTTTTCTGGTGTAAAACTCGTCATATATATATATATATATATATATATATATATATATATATATATATATATATATATATATATATATTAACCTCCACAAATTCATAGTTCTACCTTTCAAAATAAATTATCGTAAGAGTCAGAAATCTCCTTCTACTCCTTCAGGTATCCGATTTTATAGTTGACCTTAGAGATTGTGGACAATTGAGAAACGATCAGTATCACAAATTTCCAAATCAGCCAAATGAAAAAAAACCAAAAAGTATAAGAAATCTCCAGAAGCACCACAGAAAGATCTAATTGCAGAAGGAACTAAGGAAGCAGGAGCACGACAGAATAGATGAAATTTCATTAGTAAAATGGAAAATAAAAGGATGGAACTTCAAGAACATACCCACAGCAAAATCCCTTTGCTTCAGATAAGGTTTGTTATCATCACTATGCCATCCAATGCTTGCTCCCTTTGTCCAACTGATTCATTTTCAAAATGGTTTAAGAACATGACCATCATATTTACAACTATTTATCTGATGCTGTAGAGAATGAATTAAAGACAGACACTGTTTTGTTTCAGGTTTATTATGACAGTGTAAAATGAAAAGAGAAGGCAATCAGAAAACAACTTTAGAGGAAGGATAACATTTGAGAAAACTTGAACTCTTGAAGCACAAATGATCAGTTCCTTTTGCAATAAATCAATCAGGGAATTGTTCTAAGAGTTCTTTGGTAGCTTTACTTGCCATTGATTCCTTGATAGCATGACAAAGTTTGTCTCTGCCTCAACAAACTACAGCTGAAGTAATGGAATTAGGTGAAGAAGAAAAAAACGTATTACAGGAGAATACAAGTCGCAGAAACATAGCTAGTACTCAATACACATCTACTTGTAACCTTTCTCTAAATCTGTGTAGGCTTATGACAATCGTCAAGATGAATAGAGATTATATATGATAGGCCTCTATAGTTTTATTGAACTAACCCATCTTATCAATTATCACATTGTTGGTTTCCTTTCCCGAATCCAAACTAAAATACTCATTTGGAGTAAAAGGGATACATGGGCATGTTCAAATACAATGTAATACTCCCTCCGCTTCAAAATATAAGGCCTTTTGACTTCTCAAAATATTTATTTTTTTCAAATTTTGAGGATTATTATTATTTTTTTAAGTTACCTCACCTATAAATATAATTCTCTTATTCTATATAATGTTAATACTTAGTAGAATTAGTTAAGGATATAACAAGAAACCAACCCCATATTTTCTTTTTTCAATCTATGCAAAAAATGTGTTGTATTTTGAAAAGTTAGGAGTATGAATTTAAATTTGTTATTGATCATACTTTCCTATCTTAAAATTTTAAATATGAGAGAATAAAACCTCATCCTTTTCCCATTTATTTACCAATGTGTCATATATAGATAGATATAAATGCACTTACTCAATATACTGTCATTATTTTCGCATTCGTATACTCAAATTAAGAAACAGTAATATCAATCTCGGATAAGGGCGCGTAGTGTCAATCTTCATTATGTGAAAGTGTTGGTATTATGTCAGTCAACTTAGCTTTTTGAAAATTAGGGGTTTTTTTATGGTAGGAAGATGTCCAATTTACCCTGACATTTCTACTCTGGTGGAGGGTAAAAATGGTTATTTTAGCCCATATTCCAATAGAGGCGCTATTTGCAGCTATTTTTTCCGCTACTCCACTCGCTACCGTGATCTGTTCTGCTATGAGGGTCTCCGTAGAGGCTACGCCACTAGAGCGCCGCTATGTGATAACATTGTTAAGAGAGTTATTATTTTTTGAGCTTTGTAAAAGCTTTTTACTAATTTTAGCCAAGACACTTCTAAAAAATCACCAAAATATTAATCTTAAATATACATTACTTATAAGTCCAAATGGAGAAGGAGAACAAAGGGCCAAACCTTATGAGTCCAGTGAATTCAATAACCAACTCAAAATCGCATCCAAAATACTCTTCCACCTTCTCTCTCAGCCTCTCTATATTTCACAAAGAACCCATATGTTAAAAAATGAGACCGAACTTAATAACTGAACCAAATTATCAATGGAAGAGAAAGAAGATAAAAAAAAACACCTCTAATGGAAACAAGGGGCAACATCAAGTGAGAACAATTAGTAGCAATTAGGTGAGAAAGAGTGGTGGAGAACACATTTCGCCTGTACCCAATTGTGCAACAGCTCTTATGTATAAATTCCAACTCCTGCAAATACAAATTGTGGTGTGTATTTGTACAGAGAACTGCCTATAATAAATAAATAAATAAATAGGTAAAAGAGAGGAAAGGGTACTTTGCAGGTATCTGGAGAGAGGAAGTTGCGAAGGAGGAGACGAGGGTGCTCCATTTCCTCAATCTTTCAAACCCTTCTGCACCGGCTAATTGAAAATGGTTCTAATAGCGATTTAAGCAAGCTCGCCTCTTCAGCTCGAGGTATGCGGCCCAATTCTTAAGGTCACATCCGTAACCAGAAATTGACCTGACACCGGCTTATCTACCAATAAGACACTCAATTTACAGGTAAATTTAAAAATATTACTTCCGTAAATAAAATAGTTGAATCTGTATCTTACATATTATTCAACTTAGTATAATAATGTCAATACAAGCTATAAATGTTTTCATTTCCTATTGCATCATATGGTTTCGCTATCAATATCCTCAACCTTGCCCCTTCCAAATCATCATCATACTCATTTGCAAAACATATAAAGTAAGGGGAATGAGCTACACTTAACCCAGTAGGGTTCAAACATCCTTGGGATGAAGCATCCTTAGACCGAAATAGTTTCCCAACTTTCCAAAATATGAAAACATAATTTAGGATGATTCAATACATAAAAATCACCCTTGAACTTTAGATAAATCATATAGACAGAAGGAATAAGTATAACTTTCAAAACAGACTTGAAAAGATGACAAAAATGCCCCTGGTCTAACTTCCGGACGATGTCCTCGGACATGCGCATCGCCCAAAGCATCCCGGACGAGCAAAAGCTCATTCCAATCGTCCAGAGTTTAGGCAGTAGCCCTAGTAGTTTGTCTCGGACGATGCATTCCTGCCTTCGGTCGACCAGAGTGATCGTCCGCAGTGTAGAAATGACTTTTTATGTGTTAAATAACAAAGAAAATGCATTTTTCTGAAATTCCGAAATCAAACCCCAAAAATACTTATTTGGACCACAACACATACATCATCAAACACATATAAACATGTCAAAGCCATATACTCTCATATCCAATACTTGATCATCATATTAGACATCATAAATACCGGTTTGACAAGCATCACATCTATTCATACAATCGAATTCACTAGGCTGCCAACAATTCAGTTACTTGTTGGCAAGGTTATGGACGCGAGTCATCCCGATCTCACCATAATCTCATAATATCATATCACATATATATAATCAAGTACAAACGCAAGTACATGACAATCAAAGGTTCATGCCGATACATATCACAATACTTCATCCATTTTGATGTAATAGAAAAAGATGAGAAAATTCATTTAATAACATAATCAAATATGATTTATTTACTGGAAAAACTCATGGCTTTTTATAGGAAAACACAAGAATGTAAGAACCTTACTTAAAATGATAAACTTAAACTCTTTTTCCCGAATGTCACAACCTTGTACTCCGAAAATGATATCTCTTAATATAGTCGTTAGAGTCCAATCTCCACCGGTCAGAATCTAGTTTAAGGAGTCTTCTAACTGTGGTTAAAATTTAGGAATGATCAGAGAACATTTACTATGTATGCCAAAGGTATTTCACTCATTGCACAAATTTTCCAGCACTACGGTATTTCTCTCTATTTTCTATCTTTCTTCCTCTTCTATTTATAACCTATATTTCTCCATATTTTCCTTCATATAGTGTGTCTTTTCATCCATACATTTCAGCCTAATGAATTTAAAAGATGCATTTGCATCAGTCCTTAATACTTCCATCCATAAATAACTACCCACTAACCTAAAAGTTCATCTAAGCACGTAGGTCCTCTAACTTTATATCCTTACTAATGCGCCTCTGAAACTAATCAAATAAACTATTAATCAATTAAGCACATAAACGATTAATATATGCATGCAAAGGTTACGGGTATCACAAGGCCCATTCATTAAGTGGCCTATTTTCGACAAATAACTTTTTGAGGTCTTTTCTCTATACACTGTCTGAGTCCATTGGGTGTTTGACGTGTCTTCTTGGCTCATGAATGGCAGTCTGTCGTTTTCCTTGCGCAACCAAAACGGTTACCCAACCATTCAAGAACGTCTCAAAAAAAATCTTATTGTGCATTTGTAACCAAAGTACTTTTTTGTGGAAAGAATAAGTAAATTAAGAAGGCCATTTTTTGAGGAGTTTTTAATATTTTATAGCACTCAACTATTTTGGTGTGTTAATTCTATCACTTATTTTTGTTTTAATTTTCTATATATCTCAACTATTTTGATCGTGCTAATTATATACTTTCACGGTAATTTATAGTAAAAGAATATACGCACTTCGCCGGCTATTACACACAAACCACCATGGAAAATAGTTTAGTTACATAAAAATAAAAACAAAGATAAGTGTTAGAAATAACACGACAAAAAACGCCTATTTTGTCATTTATGTATTTTCAGATTGAGTTTATTGTTCTTTTCAAAAATAATTTTTTAAATTTTTTATTATTTATTGGGGGGAGGGGGCTGTCTATTACAAGAAATATGGGGATTTAAGAGGCAGGGAGGGGATTCGAACTCATGACCTCTAAGTGAGGCCTCAACCTTGGCCACTAGACCAATGTCTCATTGACTTTCAAAAATAATTTAATTTTATTGTCCTATATGTTTTTTCGACTTGCATTAAAGGACTTCCGTCTAATTTTCTGTCAAACTACGTCAAGTCAGTAATGTGCCTCACACGTGAGGTACTTTTTAAGGGTATTTCGGACCATGAAGCAACTGCATTTACAATTCCATCTAGGAGAGATACCTTTGAAGTGACATATTTTTAAGTGTCGTATAATGTATATTTGTTTTTTTTTTAAAAATTATAATATTTATACGTAAAACTCTATTTAAGAATAACCTCCCTATACTAATATTTTTCTCTCTGGTCCCAAGAGTATTACTATATAGAGGTTTTACTGTAACAGTAGAAATAATAAAAGAAAAAAAGAAAACATAAGTAAAAATTGAAGGAAAGCGATGTTAGTACCTCAAAGTTATGAAGTGATAGGTAAATGGCTGTGGAAGGGATTCGATCCCAGGGTCTGCTAAATAAAGGACCGGGTTGGGTCAAGATTGGTTCGCGAGTTGAACGGATCATCTAGGTGATTACCTATAAATAGGAGTAGTAGATATTTTCTTATCCATTCTTGGGCATTTGGCAGTTGATATTCCCCTTTACCCCCAATTTTCTATCTACTTTACTTAATCTTTGTCTTCTTCTGTAATTCTAATTGAGTAATAAAGCTTGGAGAGTGATTGTTCTTGTCAATCATCTTCTCAATTGTGAATAAATCTTTTCATAATTGTTATGTAGTTTCCATTACATAACAAATTGGTATTAGAGCCTTAGAACCTTGGACAACGATGTTGATGACTCGGAAAGGCTCCGGCGGAGGCGGCACAACCTTCGCTACCATTATCGGAGATGAAAGAGTATATTAATCTAGAGGAATAGCATTCTAGAAGGCTGGCGGAAGTTGAGAGTTCAATTATGCGAATGGATACTCAATTAAATGAATATAGGTACGCATTGGCTTCAATTAATTATGAATTGTCATCTATGAAACGAGATTATGAAGAAAAAATTTAATTTGATTATGGAACAAATGTCTGAAATGAATCATCATCTGGAAGAGGAAACTACGGTTAGTGATAATAGTACATTACCTAACAATTCACTTCAATTTCGACAATTAATGATTGATCATGGCATTGGACATGATGATGGACCGAATTTGGTTGCTAGAGTATTGAATGAACCTAGATTTGATATAGGTAGTGGTGACAGGGGAGACATCAGGTTATATAAATTTGATTTTCCCAAATTCAATGGGAAATACCCTAGGGAATGAGTGATTCAAGCGGAACGGTATTTTTATTTGCATCCAATACCTGATACTTTGAAGATAAATGTGTCTTTGGATTACTTGAGGGCGGAAGCATGTCTGTGGGGGGTACAATCATGTTTCTAAACATAGAACAAGCGATTGGCAAAGGTTTTTGACAACCTTGTATACCAAATATGATGATTTGGTAGTGGAAGTAGTAGTGTCTGATATTGAAAGGAAAGTACTGGTAGACAGTAGAGTTGGAAATGATAAATTGACAGTTGAAGAGGATATTACAATTGAAAATAATTTGGGAGAAAAAATTGATTTAGTCTCGAATCTTCTTACAAATGAATTGTATATGGATTTTGGATATCAGTATGAGGTTGGAAATGACTCGAATAACACTCGAGATGATGCTGATTCTTTGGATGATGTTAGTGAAACTAAAAATAAGCCTGAAGAAAATGAATTTGAAAACTAGGTTAAGTTTTGGTCAATGCCTAAGTACTTTAAAATTTGTTTTATATCTTTACAAAACACTTAGGCATGAGCTTGAGAACATTAGGAAATTGACTAAGTGGAAAAACCACTTTAGGACTGCATTCCAGTCGTCCTAGGCTTAGCCTCGGAATACTAGAGTAGTCCGGTCGACCGACATGTGTTGTCAGGTCGACCGAGGCTGTTATCCTTAGTCATATTTTGAATGTTTCAATGCTCCAACAACTATATTCTCTCGGACGACCTTGTTATAGGTAGGTCGACTGATCATTGATTCGGAAGACATGACCCCATCATGCCGTCAACCAAGATGAAGACAAAGGGCCTTTAATCTTTACTTTGAGGCACCTCGGTCGACCTACTGTCTAGTATTGGTCGACCGAAGCTGTCCAATCAAGGCCAAAATTATAGCCGATGTGACCAACTTTGCTTGTGTATTCTTTTCCTATATAAAGCTTTTAAAGCTGAATTTTCAATAATAAAAAAAATCAAGTCATAAGAGGGCATAGACATATACACTTCATAAACATACAAGCAAACACTTTTGAGCTTAAATTCCACATCATTCAAAAGCATTTGAGTTGAGCTATAAAATTCATCTATCTCTTCTATTATCAAGAGTTATTAGAACTTACATTTGTAATATTCAATCCAAGAGGGATTTTTGTGTAAGAGAGCTAAATTGTAAAGTCTCATTTGAAAGAGACTAGTTACCCTTTCTCTTTATGAGAACTAGTTCTTTGTGAGTTAGAAAAAAGCTCTTAGTGAGCTTCACTCTTTGTGAGTGTTTCTAAGTCCTCATTGGCGAGGCATAAATCCTCTTGTGAGAGGTATCTCTTTTGAGAGATTGGCTCTTAGTGAGCTTAGTTCTTTGGAGAACTAGAAAAACACTCTTTGTGACTGGAGCCTTCTTAGTGAAGCAAAAGTCCTCTTTGCGAGACAAGTATCTCATTGGTGAGATTGGCTCTTTGTGAGCTTAACACTCTTTGTGAGTGGAGTCTTCTTAGTGAACCACAAGTCCTCATTTGCTGGGGCAATTGTAAAATGTATAACCCACATTGAATTTGTTGTGAAGGTTATCCATTAGTGGATGTTGAAATCATTGGGGTTGTCCTAAGGTAGTGGATGTAGATTCTTTGTGAATCGAACCACTATAAATCATTGTGTTAGTTTTCTTTATCCCTTGCCTCTTTACTTTATAGTTCATGAATTGCTGTAACTTGATTAATTGTCTACATGAACTATTTGCTTAGGATTAGAAAACTACATATGCTTCCTTGCTTTATACAATTGCTTCACTTAGTCATCTAGTTTCCTTAAACATAATTGAATCACCTTATGTGCTTAATCAACATACTTGTTGTTAAGGTGATCAATTTGGTCTTTCAGTGAAGACCTGGCAGTACATCATCAGCCAATGAGGCACATAACCTAGAGTAAAAAGATAATGTATGTTATGTCATATTACACAAAGGAATACTAACAACCTTACATAAACATCAGAATTATAAATAAATCCAACATAAGTGAAAGGTAGGTCATACTAAGTGTTATTACAAATTTTAAAACGTAAATAAAGAGTTTTAAAACTATAACATCATGTTATAATCACTCTTCCAAGTCCTTCACCCAAGTATCATCATACAAATCGTCGGGTATCTGCTCATCTGCAAATATGGAAAATAAAAACATGAGCTATGAAACTCAGTAAGCTTCAACACCCTTGGGATGAAATATCAAATAGGACACAAAATCGTTTCCCAACTTTCCCAAAACCATTGAAAACGTAACACAATTTTAGACTTAGAACAACATTTAAAACACTTGCAAGCACTTGCAAAATACTTTAAAGAACTTATAAAATACTTGGCTTGAAGCGAAACAGAACAAAAATCAAAACTGACCAAACTAGAACCTGAGGACGAACCATTCCCCGAACTTTTGACAGTAGCCTCATCACAAACCTTTGTGTTCTCATTTACGGACCCTGTATAATGGTTGTAGCATATGTTCATTGTGCGTTGAATTGCCCAGCATACTCCGTCACCGCCATTCCCTCACTCTATTTCATCTCGAAAAACTAGTTTTGCCTGTCTATTTTGAATGTTTGTGGAAAATAATGATCTAGAAATGCAGCTCTGAATTGTACCCAAGTAATGAGTTGTTCCCCCTGTTGGTAGATAGGGGCAATACCTCTCCACCATTATGAAGCTCTCCTCGTTAATGAAGCTACAACAACATCGGTTTTGGCACCCTCCGGTACCCTCATGATTCTCATGTTTTGTTCTATCTCCTCTAATCAATCCTCAGCATGGTCAGCAATCATTGTACCATCAAAGGACACCATCCTCATCTTCTTCAATCTTTCAAAATAGGTTCCCGGATCCACCTCAACTCTTGGTACCATAGTGGGTCCCATGTTCTGATTGATATAATTCTGTTGGTTTTGTAGTACTTGGGTAAACTTTTGTTGAGTCTGTTGTTCAGTCTACACTACCTGTGTTAGAAGGTTGAATGCAGCCTCCGAGTCTGTTGGTGTAGTAAGATTGACTGGTGGTGGTGGCACAGATTCCGACCCATTTTCATTACCTATAACATGTTTCTGGCTTGATGATCCCACATGCTGACGACTAAGGTCGTGGTGGCCCAAAGTAGCGATCGGGAAATTCAAATCGTCGATGTTGTCTTGGTTTCAGTCCATCTTTCCCAAACACTGACAATACATATAAGGCAAGCAAATAAACTCACATAGCATGCTTAACACATTAAGTACATAGCATATCACACTTAGCAAAAAGCATGGCATAAAATATATCACAGGGCACACATAACACATCAACAATAATATAACAGTTAACACAAAGTATAAAACGATAAGTAAACATGTACTTCGTATGTCATAGTCTCTACCCATCACACATCTCGCATGCTATCTACCAAGGCCATCCTATGTTCATTCCAGGTATTAGCCTTAAGGTTCGACCTGCTCTGATACCACTTATGTCGCACCCCGTATCTGGGTGATGGCCTAACAGTACATCATCCGCCAATGAGGCACAAAACCCAGAGCAGAAAGATAATGTATGTTATATCATATTGTGTAAAATAATACTAACAGTCTTACATAAACATCAGAATTATAAATAAATCCAACATAAGTGAAAGGTAGGTCATACTAAGTGTTATTACAACTTATAAAATGTAAATAAAGAGTTTTAAAACTATAACATCATGTTATAATCACTCTTCCAAGTCCTCCACCCATGTATCATCACACAAATCGTCGGGTACCTGCTCATCTACAAATAAGAAAAATAAAAACGTGAGCTATGAAGCCAGTAAGCATCAACACCATTGGGATGAAATATCAAATAGGACATAAAACCGTTTCCCAACTTTCCCCAAACTATTGAAAACATAACACAACTTTACTTGACTTAGAAAAACCTTTAAAAAACTTGCAAAATACTTTAAAGAACTTATAAAATACTTGGCTTGAAGCGAAACAGAACAGAAATCAAAACAGACCAAACCAGAACCTGAAGACGAACCATTCTTCCGCAGTTGAACATAAGCCCAGTATCTCTGCGGATGAAGCTGAGGACGATACACAGGATGAACCATTCGTCTGCGACTTGCAGAAAAGGTATTTTTCAGTACAAAAACACATGTAAAAGCCATATTTCTGCACTTTAACTTCCCAATCCCAAATGACTCATTTAGACACCAATGCACATATAACAACGAGGCCAAAACAAGAACAAGTTAGTTATAAATCGCACTCGTTGATCCACTACAGGAGAAATGGCTTTCAGTGACAAGAATTCATGTGACGACAAAAAGTATTGTCCATGAAGAACTTAGAGGGTCTCATTTTTAATGACAACCCAAAAGTCGTCATTGTTGTTGTCACTAAATATATTCCCATCATGAAGATGCAACTTCTTTAGTGACAACCTAAAATATCTTGTCACTAAATGATACACTTATTAGTGACAACATATTATGCTGTCACTAATGTTCATATAGTGAGGAGAATTTCTATGGTCAACTATATCTTTCATATCAGTGACAACAAAAGTTGTCACTGAATAAATATATAATAAAGCGGGAAACTCAAAGAAAGCTGAAAATTTTGGCTCTTTTATTTGGTTTTAGGGGGAAACTTGCAAGGTAACAAAAACATATGTGAAAATTTTGAGAATTTACTACTTCTCAGAGCCAAAAGAAAGTTCTTCAAAATTTTCTCATGTCTCTTCCTCTCCCTCGGTTCTCTTCTTTGATTATCAATCTTTGATTGCCTTGTCTTCTTCTTCTCCTCTTCTTGTAGCTTGAAGCCCATATATGCATCCCATGTCTTGAATCAAAATTAAGGGTGGATATGAAGTAAGGTGATTTCAAGCAAAATAGAATATCGGGGATTTATGTTGAAGGTATTGAAGTGGAGATCGTTTTTGTCGAAGATCAACCAGGAAATTGGGGATTTTTCTACTGTGAGGTACATGAAGAAATTTTAGGGCTTTTTAATTATGCCCAACCTAGTGAATGCTTAATATTTAGTTAATCAAGAACTCTTTAATGGCTTGAAAAAGAAGTATGTTGCTATTTTTTTTTTTTGGCTCGTAAAATGAAATGTTTGCTCTTCAGCTTATTCATCGATCATCATTGACTTTGGTATACTTTCGTGATGCAATTTTTATTCTTTCTTGAGTTGAGATGTCCATATTGGTATTTGTTTGTGCATAGGAACTAGAATTGCCCGTAAAGCTGTCATTTTGATGCTGCAATTGTGTATTAAGGATGTTCATAAATTCATATAACAGGAGTAATGTGACATCAATAGAGAATATCGATGTAGGCTTGAGTTAATGGATGATGAAGATCCATTGGTACCGCTGACTTAGTTGTGTCGGTTGATTTTCATATACACTAAAGTAACTTAAGAATGCTCAATACTACTAGTTTTAGCTCATAATATCGGCAAAAGTGAGTACGAGTTCAATTTCAAAACTTAGGAGAGCATGTTGTTTCATGAAGTTGTTGAAGTCCATGTAAGGAGAGAAGACCGCGCTCGCGAATGGCTTGGTTTTCTCCATTTCTTTATGATATTTGTTAATGAATGATCAACCCTGATATTGGTACTAACTGATCTTGTGGCCAAATTTTGAATCTTTGCCTGCCAAGATGCTTTGTCAAGGTTAGATAGTATATCCAATATTCCCATTTCCTTGTGCATGTCTTCAAACTGAGTTAGGAAATTTATAACCATGATTAGGTATTGCTGACCCCTTCTTCTCATATGGCTTTCTGTTTCATCTTCTATAAGGGTTGTAGTCTAAGTTAGTAGGACACAAATTAGCACATGGTTGCACTATCAACTAGTTTTGGACTTTTTGCTATCTGGGCTTCCTTCTCTTCCTCTGTTTTCTACTATCTTTTACTTCGAGCAGTTGATCGTGGTCTGTACTCTTCCTCGAGAGTTGAATGTTCGATTTTCTGTACAAAATGAATAAGAAAGTAGACAAAGAGTATTATTTATTTGCAACTGGCATGTACTGAGTTTTGATGGCTGCTAATAAGTTGGATATGATATGAATTTTGGTCATTAGCTTTTTGGTACTTAGGTGACCAAAAAGGTTCTAGGCATATGGTTACTGAATATTGATGATGTCGTGAGAGAAAAATTGTATTGTATTTTTCCGGCATGATTGACTCTTATGCCCAACCTAGTGAATGCTTAATATTTAGTTAATTAGGAACTCTTTAATGGCTTGAAAAAGAAGTGTGTTGCTATATATTTTTTTTTTTTGCCACAACCTTAAAACCATCAGTTATATATATATATATATAGTACAAAGGATGCAAATATTTTGGGTCATTTTATAAAGCAACAATGAAGAAGTAATAAAAAAAAGGGTCTAAAAACCCATCAAATTAACAGAGCAAAGATATGAACTTTAACAGGTGATGAGCAAAGGCAAGAATAATTAGGCAAGAGAGTTATAATTTCGCAGCAGATTTCACATTTTGAGACCATTTTTCCCCCCTGTTATCTTGAAGAAGGGCAAATAAAACTTTGGACTTTTCGAAAAATTTCTAGAAACAAGGGGAAATACGGGAGTGTAGTTCCATATTTATTGTAAGTGTAAATTAAAAGTTTCCAAGTTATGAGTCTATATATTCTAAACAAAAGATATTTGTAGTTACAAATCATTCCTTTGATAGCTTTCTTTTTGGTTTTTAGATGCGGCAATGATGGAGCAGAACACTGTTTTTGGCTGAAGTCTATAAGAGTATGTTACCATTGTTTAATTTATTTTTCTTACAAGTTGGTGTATTGAGCATTTTTCGGTTCTTTTAGCACATTGTAGTTTGAACGTTTAGATTATATACTAACTTTTGAGGTCTAATGACATTAAATTGTGAACTTCTTGCTTTTCCCATCTTTGGTTTACTTTAATGTGTGTGTTTGTGTGTATTTTTTTGTGTGCTTTATGGAAGGACCATTAAACAAGGTTTTAATTTGTTGAAGTTATATTTTCATTGAAAGTAAGAATTGTTTTTTGCATTTAAGTTAGGATTCCTGCTTGTGACAATAATTTGATATTTGTGTATAGTTAATTTGTTAATTTCTTCGAAAATACTTGCTTATTTGGGTGATGAATATCAGTGTGATTGTGAGTTAGAAATGTAAGGAAACTGCATATGTAACAAGTTTGTTTATAAGCATATATTCTGCCAAATTTTACCTTTGATCAGAATGTAATTATCTTGAAGCCTTTAGCTTTTCCCTCCCTTTCCTAAGGTCTCTTCTTATACTTACTGCAAGACTGGTTAGTATCTGCATTGAGAAGACTTTGGGATTTTAGAGGATTTCAACAGTTAACTTATTAGTTTTTCTATTTTGATTCAAGCATTTTATTTGGTGTAGTATAATGTTCTGATTACTATATTTGTGTTCGTCCATCTGAAGTATATGAGCTAGGCAAAAATCTTTACTCATTGGTTTATTTCTTTTTTGTTTCACATTCTTGTTTACCTGAATTAATTTTTAAGATTAATCTTGCAGATCTTTTGGTCGTTTCGTGGATCATGAATAACAAATGGGGTTGTCAAGAGAATATCAAACTGAAGCTGACTTTTTGCTCGATGGATATAGTTATATTTTGACAGTGATCAATGTATATTTTAACTTGGGTCCCACCATCCCTATGAATTGTTGGATTAAAAAACCTTATGAATTGTTGGTTTGCTTTCGAAGTTTATCACTTGTTGGTATTTTTATTTTTCCCCTTGAAGTATTGTTATATTATTTTTTTGCTCATTAGCATATAGAATGATGTCTTATTGACATAAATTTATCATGAAATATTATTTTAATAGTTTTTTCGGATCTTCCGATCCATACTACGATCCTCGTGTTTACTATTTTTTAGAACCCTTCCGTTCCGAGTCAATTTGCGATATTGACAACCTTGCTTGTAACAAGTCACGAGCATCAATGACAACATTTGTTGTAACTAAAACTTGTCACTAACTCTGCAAAATTAGTGACAACTCAAGATTAACAGTGACAACATTTTCATAGCAACAGTGATAACAGATGTTACAAAAAGGTAAACGAATTAGTGACGAAAGTATTCTTGTCATTAATTTATCCTTTCAGTGACAATGGAAAAAGTGTCACTTGAACTTTTTAGTGACAGTGATTTAATGACGACATTGTGACAACTTTTTGTTGTCACAACAAACCTTTAGTGACAATATTATGATATTTAGTGACGACGTTTGTTGTCATTAAAGACGATTTTTTCCTGTAGCAAAATCCAACATCTATACATTGGAAATGTGACACAATCACCATGTGTTGATCATCCCAACATACGAACATACACAACATTAGACTCTTCGAATACGATTCATGCTATGACTCAACAAATCGCACGAACGAGCTCAATTGTCTATTCACAACCCTAAAGCAATTACTACAATGACCCCCAACTTATAGTCAATAAAGGAAAGGCATCAAATAATGCAAAACATGGGTTCAGTTTATCCCCGGATGAAGGGCTAACAATTTAAGGATTTATTCATATTGTGTCATTGCCCACCACTGTGGACTCCACAAAGACCGTTTGTAGTCCCTAATTTATCTCTCAGTTAGGAGAGGGATCAGAGACAGAGAATCGTGAACTCCCAAGTTCAACGACAACACACACACACACACATATATGCAAGAGAATGAATCTTGTAATGGGATCGATTCTAGATAAGAGCTCAAGACCGATGATGACTCCAAATAACACATAGCATATACGACTTCCCAAAGCAGTAAAATCAACAAAGTATGAACATGATAGAATGCAACAACAACATACACAACTATATTTAATGCTTTAACATACAAGTATGAATATTCGACATTTCATCCTATGCAATAAAGCATGCTTTAAATCTTTTCAACACAAGTTTTCAAGAAGTTTAAACACCACATTTCATGAATTTTTTGACAGAAAAGACAAGGGTGAAGATCCTTACTTGTGATTCTTGTCAAGTATATCTAAGCACAAAATTTTCAGAAAAACGCAGCAACTTCAAAGTCGATTTAATCTCTGCTCACAACGCCAAATGCGGATCCGTCACTTCTCACTTGTAGCCCTTTTGAAGACATTCACAACGCACTAAAGAACGTCCAAACTGAAGTTCGTTTACTACTTCAATTATGAAATACGCTCACAACACTCTTGGTTTTCTAAATTTTCTCTCTTCTTTTTCTTCTAATTAACTTCATTTTTCTAACCTCTTTCTTTATTTTTGCAACAGTAACTACTAAGGAGATCAAGTTTTTAAAAGGTAACAAAAGACCCACGAGTTTCTAGTTCGTACACTTAAGTCCTCCAAGTTTTAAACAAAGTAAAAGTGACCCTCAACATAAATGTAACACATAAAAGTACAAATTAAACATATAATACATAAAATCAAATAATCATGCTATGCAGGTAAGCTCAAAAAGTTCCGTACTTGTTCTCTCTCTCTCTCTCTCTCTCTCTCTCTCTCGTGAAAGTTTCATGCATTTGATTATAGGGGAATTTGCTTGGCTTTAATTTGATGGTGATGATCAATGTAAAAAGGATTCTTTGATTGGCTTTAATTTGATCTATATAGTATATAGGGGTGTGTTGATGTTTATATTCAAGTCTAGATCATGAATCTTATGTGGTCGATCGTCTAGATGCTTGACTTAGGATATAAACTGTGATTGTGGCATTGTATATGCCTATGTTGTGTGTATATGGATATTTGGCATGATTTGTAACTGATGTTGCAGGTTTTCCTGTTGTCTGTCAAAATTCGGTCGACCGAACTATGGGTATCAGGTCGACCAGTGGAAAAATGTCAGGTCAACCGGTACAACCAAATTTCAGCAATTTTTGAACTTCAACTTCAATAATCTTTAAGTTTTGCTGTTTTATTCATATAGACACAACCTTAGGGGGAGTTTTCAAATGTTTTCATCCCACACCCCCCTCAAAATATGTGATGTATGCTCAATTTTTTTTCATATTTTACATCATCACATAACTTTTGGCTTGTTTTCATCTTTTATATCTTATAGCCAACTTGTGCAAGTTATTTTGGGAGGTATATGGGCAAAATAACCTAATTAGTCCTTTTTATTTTTTCAGTTTGCCGATAAGATCACTTTCGTTTAATTTTTACTTTTAAGGTCCCGAATGATTTTACATTCTTCCATTAAAGGACTTCCATCCAGATTTCTGTCTATTCTCCGACAAGTCAATCATGTGCCTCACCAGGGACGAAGCCAGGAATTTGGTGTGGGGGGGTGGGGGGGCGAAACAGATAAAAAATTTCAAAATTTTCCAAAATACACATAAAATTTTGATAAATAGTAATATTTTTAAAAATCTGGGGGGGGGGGGGTCTTTGCCCATGTGGACGGATATATCCTTTGTTACCAGGTCGAAAAAACATTTCGAATGTTAAAATTCAAAATTAAACAAAAAGGACCTTAACGACAATCCAAAAAATATGAAAAGGGATGATTTAGTCTTTTTTTGTGTAACTAAAGAACTTTTTCCTTTCTGCTTCCGTTGCAGTATCATTTGTATCCTATCGATGAAAGCATTTTGCAAATATGAACAAAATGGCTTTATGAATCTTCAACAATTCTAAAGAAAAATAAAATAAATAGCAGCCAATTGTCTTATTTTAGTTACTTTCACTGAGAGCATTGAATAACCAAAAAGTTCCTTTCAAAACTGTGGTGAGGTACACACAGATTACAAGATCACACCACTTCTTAAATTGTCCCTGATAAAGATAAATATAAGAAACTAAATATACAACTTCATAAACACTTGGGAAATTAGCTCATAAATTATGTAAATATCAATTGACCTGTGACCTGTCCTACTTCAGGTTATCAGATAATAGGAACCAATTATAATTTATATCGGACGTAATCATGAGATCAATGCATGTAGACCTAAATGAAACTCAGTGACAGCGAAAGGATGGTAAGCCATTGACTTAGAGATGGCATGGAGGAGTCACAGCTACTTGTTTCACTAACCAAGAATCCTACAGGTTCGGATATAAGTGCATGTAACGAGAAGAAATATTATCCACTTAAAATAAAAAATAAAAGGAAAGGAAACTGCCACCAACAGTATAAGCACAAGGATATGCAACATAGCTTAATCTGGGCTCGTGATTGAAATAGTATCTAAAACATACTTCAGAAACATCAGTCGGGTCATGTTAAATTTCTGTGGTCCTTGATCTAACGAGTGTATCTGGTTCATGATTTTAAAAAACAGTCGAGTCTTTTAAAAATACAAGGGTGGCCCTTGGCACATGGATTAAGGGTCCAGAAACTAAGGGCAAGCAGGGTCAATACTTAATCTCAACTACTCCCGCTAACTTACACTTCTCACTCCTCATCCTCTTTCAATGCTGGAGGCAGTTCTGGAAAATTGATACCGGAATTGCCAAATACCCGTATATTTTGACAAGGCAAAAGTCAGATGAAGCTTTTTATATTTTGAAAAGGAAGGAGTGGATAGGATGAAAGAAAAGGATGTCATGATTTTCAGTGATTCATTAAAGAGAGAGCCTGGAAGTCTAGCTACAAGCATAGTATATGATTTTGGTAGGTTAAGGTTTAGGAGCCTACAAACAAGATAAAGCCAAAAATCTGATGAATAGAAGGTCCGCTCCTGCTTCTCCCACCAAGCTGTAGATCTAAGATTAAATTCAATAACACTTACTATTGCACTACACTATCAATTAACAAAATTTACTATTTATATGTTTGGTTCTGCTACTGCCATTGGTGTAGACGCTTCTAGCTTATAAAGTATTGTCAATTTTATGTTATAAAAAAAAATTAGCTTTCCATAAAATAATAAGATTTGTAATAAATTGTCAAGATTGCTTCTGGTCACAATAGTTGGATACATGGCGAAGCTGCACTAACATTTCAGGCTTATGAGAGCATCATACCTGAGAAAGGCAACTGGCTTCTTCCTCATCCAATATAAGTTTGTTGCCGTCAAAAGAGACTAGCTTTTCTCATCACTTGTGCTGTGTTTTCTCAAAATCTGACAAGATATTATCCATGTCTTCAAAATGAGGCCACTTTTCCCTGCTTTTTAAATCTCTCTTGCTTTCCTGTTTAGAAGGGAAAGCAAGTGGAAAATTTAGTTACATAAAGAGTCAAAATGATATACAAAATCAGGCTCACGATTATAGCAGCAAAAACTTAAGTAGGTTTTTTTTCTGTTCAGGTTGCAACTTTGAAACATAATGTGCAATGTTTAGTAAAAGTAAAATGGCAATTACAGAACCACAGAGAAATGAAAAGAAAAGGGAAAAATAAAAAAAATGGGACTTCCTTTCTCCCATGTACAGAATAACCCCTTCTAGAAACCTGCATTCCTTAGCTGAGGTGCAGGGAAGAGGGATTATAAGGGCTGATAAAAAAATAGAAGATTTGCCCAATGGATACCATTTTCTTGATGATCATTTTGAACCGGAGAAAAAGCGTAGTAGGCAATTTAGTTACATTTAGAACCCAAAACAAACTTTCAGTATTTTGATTCATTATCCCGTAGCAAATATTAACTTATTAGTGAAAAGTCATATTCAGGTGTGGACACAGCTTAACGTCTTAACCATCCACATCCACATCCACATCAAGAGGCCCGGAAAAAATCCAAGAAACTTTTAGCAAAGAAATTCAAGCAGAATGCTAAATAATAAATTCAGTGAGAAAGAGAATGCAACGGAACTACTTTGAGATACTTCCAAAATCCAATATATGTTCTACGAGTAAGATAGTTGGATGCCAACAAAAGACAGTACTGCAGTATGTGCGATCTTACGGAATAAATATAGCAAATTCAGACCACTAAATCCAAATGGGCAGGCATAAATAATAACCAGGCATGTAAAATCTTGCCTAAAAGCAAAACCAATCTCATCAAA
This sequence comes from Vinca minor, assembly GCA_026122235.1. Classification (NCBI taxonomy): domain Eukaryota; kingdom Viridiplantae; phylum Streptophyta; class Magnoliopsida; order Gentianales; family Apocynaceae; genus Vinca; species Vinca minor. Next base: position 973,912 of record JAOCZM010000248.1, read on the forward strand.
CTTTAGTAGAAGTAAATGAATTTTGTAGTATAGTCATTTCCAGCAAACAACTGGAAGTAGTTACCCTTTTAGCTGCTGATTCCTTATGGAATGGAATTCATCTCCTCAACATCTCTTGAGTTTTTTTTTTCCATTCTCAACCAAAACATGGCACCAGTTGTATGCACAACCAGTCACAGTCAAACCACAAAGGACTCCTCTGTACAGAATATGAACCGCTACCCTCTCTTCTTTCCATATTGCAAGGCTACTATGTAATTATCTAAATGCAAACCACGGATACGGATGACTACAGAAAAATGGATGCCCAATTAAAGACAATGTAGCACTCTAAGGAAGATACTAAGGGGAGAAAATTAAGGATTTCAGGTAGCTGGTTTAAGCAAAGAGAGGCAGGAAATGTCAAACTGCAGAGTTCTGATTCAGAAAAGCACTCAAACTCTCAGCATAATAGATATCATGCAGTACCCTCATCCAAACAAATGTGCTACTCTATCATGAAAGTAAGCAAATCCTCATATGCAAATGGCTTAGAAAGAGAACCAACCTCATATTTCTGGACCAAAGATGCCCATAGAGATTTGCATTGTCCAGGGCTTCGATTGATTCCAACAGATAACAAACTTGAGGATATCTCTTCCCAAAGAGCCATTCGACCCTTGAGGACTTGGAATCTACTATGAAGCTCCCCACGCATTTTAATCAATTTTTTAATTTCTTCAGGTTTCCATTTGTTTCGTTTGACAGGTTCGGAAGACTTCAATTTAGATTTCGGCATGCCCAACTCCAGCTCACTGCTATTGCTTTCAGACTTCTCTTCATGTTCCTCCTGCGGAAGCAAACTATTTTTACCTTCTTCTGACTGATCAACTGGCGCTGATCTAACAAATGACTTCCAGATAGCATCTGACTCCGTGCCATTGGGGGGAACTCTCTCACTTGATTTAGAATTAAAATTAATGTCATCTTCAACTATTCGCGGTTCAAGATCAATTCGATGTTCTGCATTAAAGAAGACACAACATCAGTAGCTGGAAGTTGATTCTAAAAGTAGGATGAGGACTCCGAGGAAGAAAAATTAAACATATAAAAAGATCTCAACGTTTACTTGAGCATTCCAAGAACCAAAGGTATTCAAGTTCCAGAGGCCAATAGATCTTATGGTACTGCCCCAGCATTTACTGTTAGTCTTTTCATAGGTAAATCATATTAACACAGGTCACAAAATCAAATTTGGTCAGATAAGGACCACTAGTAAAGTATGTTACTAGGTACATCATTTGAATACATGTCACCAGCTTACATATGGGCCTGCTAAGGACTACCAGAAATACTAACAGAGGTATCATCAAATTATCCGTGGACAACTTCGGATGAGGAGACAAACTCCATTTCAAACATTTTATAAAGTGTGCATTTGATCACGGAATATGTATAAGATAATTTTTTACACTAATACGTCATTTCTACATCAAAGATAAGAGGACAAGAAGGAAAACCTTCTGATCCTTGTTCTACAAACTGTGCATGGCTATCAAAATCTTCTTGGTTTCCACTGGGTTGAGTCCTTCTTTGATGACCATCAACCACTTTTCTCAATGAAATCCCAAAACCGGCATGCGACTTGTTGGTCAGTTTCCCATTTATCTCCTCAGCTATAACCCCTGTTGGATTTTCTGTGGCGATGGCAATGACGTCAGGCCTTTTACTACTATATTTCCTTACCAGTTTCCTCAGTACTTCAGAGACAGTTCTTTCCATGTGCGCCAAAGGGCAATTTACAGGACAGCTTGAGAGAGCTGCATGTGCAGCTTTATGCAACGCATCTAAAAGTTTCCCTTTGTCAAGCCATAAGCAGCGTGTAGTGATTCTTATCTTGCCTTTGACGGTGTTTTCAGTTAAGCTATCAGCATCCTTGGGGACGTAATATTTCCATACTGCAAGAAAAGGAACTTTTAACACGCAAGTGCATACAAAAAAATCTGTAACATAGTAGGTACCTTCTGATGTTTACCTGACCACTATAATACCATCTGAGGCAATTCTAAGCCTCTCATTAATGCACAGCTCAGTAGCTGTACCAAATGCTTTGTCACCATCGCTATACATTAACTGTAGTTTCAAGACTAAATCAGTCAAATGAGAGCAAGTGCATAGGTAAGTTGTATCTATAGTTCCTCATATAAACAGATTTGAGAGAGAGAGAGAGAGAGAGATTAAACCACCTGTAGATTTTCTTTCCCTAGAGAAGTGAATCCATTAGATAGAACTCTCCTGTTTCTGAGATGTGAGACACCAAGCATCTCTCCGTTCTTTATGACCTTATGTAATAAAGCAGCACACAGTTCAATACGATATGTAAGTAGAACTGCCAACATGTGATACTCAGGATTAAAATGTAAAAAGAAAGCCCATAGATCCAAACAAACTAGTTACAGGTGCATTTTAATCTGCAATGCATGAATATCTAGGAATATTATCCCAACGAATCAGATCCATCATGAACTCCAAATCCTATATCCTGCATATTTATAAGATCTTTGGGGACAACAAGAAATGAATTTCAATCATTTGTTCTAATGAAGGAATTATGTATTATGAGGAAAATTACACCATTAGTAATCAACGGTACTCGTTTCATCAGTATTAAAAAATACTATGAAATACGACTTGTAAGTAGAACTGCCAACAGGTGATACTCGAAATTAAAATGTAAAAAGCAAGCCGATAGATAACAAACTAGTTGCAGGTGCATTTTAATCTGCAATGCATGAGAATAGATAAATATCTAGGAATATTAGCAGAGAGAATCAGAAATATCATGAACTCCAAATCTTATATCCTCCATATTTATAAGATATTCGGGGATCAACAATAAATGAATTGTAACCCTTTGTTCAAATGAGAGAATTATGTATTATCAGGCAAATTACACCATTAGTAATCAATGGTACTCGTTTCATCAGTATAAAAAATACTACGAAAGACTGGATTGCACCAACCCCTTGACAACGTTACTAACATCTTTAACTTCAGTTGTACCTGTTGTATCTGCATACCATTATTACCACCAATAACTCGTAGACACCAAATAATTACTTACTGCAGTATGTCGAATGCCGGTCGATTTCCCCAATAATTCGTGCTCTTTTAGGAATAAAAGCTCCCCATGAATGGGAAGAAAATGTTGTGGCTTTACAATTTTCAGCACTTCATCCTTCAAAAGTGAACTTTAATTAATAATTGTCTCTGGTAAAATCAAATTTAGGAGCTCAACAAAAATCAACAAGATCCATAGTTATTTATTACATAAATAACAAGGAACTGTCAACACCCCGCTAGAGTAGCTGACAATGTGGCATTCGACCCCAAGTTGTCGGAATCAAATCCCCCTTCCCTCAATTTAAAATAAAATAATAAAAATGAAAATAAATAAAAAGAAACATAAACAATCATGGTGGTGAAAACAAGTTGACAGAAAGCCAGTAGTGACACATTTAACTAGAACCTGATAGGCTGCTACTGTCAAGTAAATCATTATAATTTCTAGTTTTCCAACTATGTGATATATACACACACATGTGGACAATGCTAAATGGATCAGCTTGGTCCGGATCAAGAGGGGTATGAAACTTTTTATACCTAAAATACCCTTCGGAAAGAAAAATAATTATTCCCCTTAATTTTCTCTCCCCATCAACGTTAATCAAGTATTGCAATCTCTGCTACTGTCAAGCAAATCGCTATAATTTCTAGTTTTCCAATTATGTGATATATATATATATATATATGGACAATGCTAGATGTCTCAACTTTATCCGGATCAATAGGGGCATGAAACTTTTTATACCTAAAATACCCTTTGGAGAGAAAAATAAATATTCCCTCTAAATTTTCACTCTCCCCGTTAACGTTGATCAAGTACCGATAATCTCTCTTTTTCCCTCTCATTACAGATATTTCACAGCAATCTCTCTAGAACAATCTCTCAAGATAATTTTTCCATTAATTAATGGGATTGTATTTTTCCAGACAGGGGAGTCATTACAAGATCCAGGCAGGTACTGGCGACTGGTAGGGAAATTAAATTACACAACAGTTTCTCGTCCAAACATTTCATTTGCAGTGAACATTCTTAACCAGTCCTTTGATTCACCGTGTGATACTCATTGGGATGTTGTAACTCGTATCCTGAGATACATTAAAAGATATCCAGGAAAACAATTACTATATAAAGATAAAGAGCATGTTCAAGCTGTTGGATATACAGATGTTGATTGGGTTGGATGTCCCTCGGACAGACGACCAACTTATGGCTATTGTGTTCTATTTGTGGGCAATTTAATTTCTTGGAAAAGCAAGAACCAAAGTGTGGTTGCGCTTTCTAGTGCAGAAGTTGAATAGAGGTCTATGGCTCTTGTGACTTTTTAGTTGATCTGGTTGAAGTGAAGTTAGTGTGACAACCAAACAACTTTACTTATTGCCTCTAATCCGGTTTTTCATGAGAACACTTCGAAATTGATCGTCACTTTATGCTAGAAAACTAAATCACAAAAGACATTGTCAAGATCAAGTTGCTGATTAATTTACTAAATCCCCTAGACGACCAAGAGTGGAATACTTGTGCAACAAGCTTGGAACCTACTCCAGCTTGAGGGGGGAGTGTTGATTGATGGATTGGTAATTGATTATAGCCTGTATTGATTGTCTTATTTATTGTATAACTCAATTAGTGAGATTTAGTAATTAGTGGGATTCTCATAAATTATAGGATTATTGCAAATATGGTAACTAGTATACTATAAATATACAAGATGAGAGCCTTTTTTCTCACTCAAGCATTCTCAATTCTTCTCATCTTCTTTCTCTCTCTAGCCTGACTTTCTACACAACATAAGAATTTTGTGTAGTCGTTAACATGAATACATTATCTCCATTTCTTTATATTCAACGTCATACTCTCATTCAAGTCTAACAATTGTATATCAATCTTTATGACTTCGGCTGAAACCTTCCTCGGTGACTCTACATCTTACCACCTCATGTCTCCACCCTTCAATATTTGGAACCAGAACGTCACTCAGTCTTGTTTTTATGTGTCCAAACCAACGCAAACGGTTTTCTCTCATATTATTTTAATAGGTGTCACTCTTATCTTCTCTCGGATGATCTCATCCCTCACTCTATCCTTTCCAGTTTGCGCACACATTAATCGCAACATATATAACTCTGCTACACTCCGTTAAAATATATTTATTGAAAAACAATAGTAAAAAAAATATTTTCTAAAAAGATGTTTGGAATAATCCAAAGGTTATTCATACTCCGGCAACTTTACATAACACTCAATGTTCTTTACCACGAGATATCGACTCTGACTCTCCCTCGTCTACCATATAACCATTAAAGCATCTTGAGAACAAACCTTTTCTGATTAACTTCTTGTGCCAAGTGTTGTCAACCTTTTGTCGAACCTCACATGCTTAGGATAAACGAATCCAAAACAGTCAACCCTGCAGCTAAGGAAGCTAAAAGGATGGAAGGGGTTTGAAAATACATCCTATTGTCGCTGCAACAATTTTCTTCTTTTTCTCATCTCCTTTCTATCGGCTTCCTCTAGTGTCTCTTTGTTTACCATCTTCATCCATTTTTCCTTTTTAGTTTTTCCATCCGCTCTCTTCTCTTTTCTCAACTCCTATGATTTTCTTACCTTGCTCCCCTTATCGTTTCTTTCTATCACCTTCTTTTGGTGCTATGTATACCAAAGGATACAAAAATCTACAGAAACACCTATAAAAATCTACAGAAACACCCTTATCGTTTCTTTCTATCACCTTCTTTTGGTGCTATGTATACCAAAGGATACAAAAATCTACAGAAACACCTATAAAAGTCTACAGAAACACCTGTAAAAATCTAAATCTAAAATATATAAAGTTAAGCCAAGTTAGGGTAGAAGGTTGTGGTGATTACATTTGGCATTCTATAGATTCATGATCCAATGAAAAGCTTACATGTGGTAATGTAAGCATTGATTACTCTTTAAAATGCAATGCCCCATTAGCTAATAACATAAGTTGAAGCTTTCGATAGCTATGTAGCTCAATATTTAGTCATAATAGTTTAGCTATATAGCTAAGAAATATAGTTATTCTAAGAGATGAAGTAAATAAATTTAGTTAATGCAATTAATTTTAGAGAATTGGAATAGAGTATGTTATGTAGTATATATTTAATGGATCTTATTATGAAACTCTTAGACTTCATAATTTTTTTAACTCATTAATTTTTATCACCTTTTAAGATCCTATGATGTTATAAATATCTTAAACTATTTAATATTATTCTAAACTCTTAGACTTCATACCATTTTTAACTCATTAATTTTTATCACCTTTTAAGATCCTATGATGTTATAAATATCTTTAACTATTTAATATTATTCTAAACTCTTAAGCTTCATCTTCTCTTATTCGTATTAACAGCTACTCTAGGAGGAATATTTTTATGCGGTGCTAACGATTCCATAACTATCTTTGTAGCTCCAGAATGTTTCAGTTTATGTTCCTACCTATTATCTGGATATACCAAGAAAGATGTACGGTCTAATGAGGCTATTATGAAATATTTAGAAAAGAATAAAATCTAGAATTTCAAATACATAAACTCCACTAACAATAGGTATCTCTTAATAATAACAACAACAACAACAATAGCATAACCCATTAAGTCCCCAATAATTGGGGGTATGGGCGGGGATGGAAGGGAGACATACCTAACCTTTGCCAATAAATACACAAAGTGGTTGATCCCAACATCAATATATTATATTATATTATATAGAGCTACAACAAAAAAAAAAACATTAGTGATGGAATTCAAGGGTATGTAAAAGATTAGCATAAATTAGGTGTTTAAAAAATGAAGCACTCACTCAAAAGTCAATAGAAACTTAAAGAGTCATTTGTTTTAATAAGAGATACCTAAGAGTTAAAGTTTCGCAACTAAATCTTATAATTTAAAAGTCATTATTTTTTTTTAATAAGAGGAAACCAAGAGTTAACAGTTTCACAACTAAATATTCTAACTTAAAAGTCATTAACTTTTTAATTAGAGAAACCGAAAAGTTAACAGTATCACAATTAAATCTATATAAGCTCTATCTGACACATCGATGAGGCATGTGCAAATTGTTGGCACAATCAGAAGGTTAAGTTCAATTGACACAAAAAATGAATTATGTTGGTTTGCTCAATGAGAAGCTGAGAGCAACCAATCCCAGTGTTGCAAAAGTCGCTAGTCGCTCGGCAGACAGGGAACTAGCGACTAGTCGGCCTAGTCGGGGAGTAGTCGGCGACCCTAAATATTAAATATATTTTATTTTAATCATTTTTGAAAATATTTTCTTTTATAGTTTTGTTCTAATTAAATATTAAAAATATAAAGTAGGCCATTTAGGACTTGTTTGTAATATAAAATATAAAGTTTGAGGTCTAAAATATAATTTTTAAAAGTAATTTCGGACTTTAAATACAATTGTTTAGGACATTTAGGACTTGTTTATAACATAATTGTTTTAAAGAACTTATGTGATAATATTTTAATTGCCAGTTTAGTCCTACTTATATAAACTCTCTTATCTAACCCTAGGATAAGAAAACCCTAAAAATATTTTGTTGGAGGTGCCTCCTCTGCTCCTCAGCGGCGCCCTCCCCGTCTCCTCTTCTTCTTCGGCGATTGTCGCCGCCGCCGCTTCACTTCTCTTCTTCGTTTCCTTTCTTTTCTTCTCCTTTATTCTCTCTCTCTCTCTCTCTCCGGTCTTCATAATCGTCTCCGCTTCTCTTCTCTTCTCCGTACCGGAACTCCTTAATCCATAATCATGAAGCTGAAGCTTATCACCGCCTCCATAATCCGCTGCAGGTATGTGTATTTCTCTCTTTTTCTTTGTCTTCCCCCCGATTTTTGACCGACTAATCGGAATTTTGACCGACTAGTCGGAATTTTGACCGACTAGATCGTAATTTTGACCTATTTTTTCAAAGACCCGATTTTTTATCCGATTTTTTTGGATTTCTAGGCGGCCACCGGCCGACTACCGACTAGTCGGGGACTAATCGGCCGACTAGGCCGACTTTTGCAACACTGACCAATCCAATTAAAATAAGGGCTATTGATACATATTCGTTGCAGTAATAGTTGCTAATTTTATTTTATTTTATTTTTTTGTTCAGGCACTTCTACGGTAGCAAAGAGAGAAAAAAGGACATGAGACAGGTTTGGAGCGTTTGTGTTTTCTTTTTTTCCTTAATGTAAGATTTTTTTATGTAAAATATTATCAATGAATGTTTAAAAATCCGGAAAAAAGTACTCAATTAACTTAAAATATTGGATTTATTTCTATTATTGTATGCTCCATTATTTATGTACTGTTTTTCTTTTCTTTTCTTTTTGGTTAGAATTTTTTATTAGTATATTTATATCATTCAATAAAATTTATAATCTTACAAAAATAGAACTATTATGTATATATGGAAAATTTAGGAGAATCATAGAATGTATATTAATTCTCTCTAAGATATAACTTTAAATATTTTTTTATATTAAAATAATTCGTGCAACGCACGAGTCTATAACCTAGTTAGCATAATAAAATACCATAGATAACCAGTGCTCATAACCACCGCAAAAGCATACAAGAAAGCTCGACAGTAGCATAAAATACTTTCCACAATCGACACATAACACAGACCAGACATTCACACAGTACAACTTCTATGACACAACACCACCATTACATCCTCAACCGACAACCAGCATATGCACATGTATATCAACATTGTATGCATTGAAATACATTCAAACCGCGAAACACGTAAAGTTAACCTCTTAAGGACTCAAAATCAGCCACTGGTACATTTCCTTGAACCTAAGTTATGAAATAGGAAACAATTACATATATTTCAAACATATTACTCTCCTTATTTCAGTCATTTTCCCTTTCTTCTTTTCCTTTAATCTATTTAATATTTACCTTTTTACCCCTATTATTTTCACTGTAAGTCGGATGAGAACAATAATTGCACAATAAAACAGTAAATCAGTGATAAAGTCGGATGTTAAATTTGATTAGAGGCAGATTCTCTGTCACAATAAATACTAGACTGTGCCAAAGTATTTGTAAGTTTCAACTTCCTGAATATACCACACAGGAATAAGTTCTTTGAATCACAGATCATGTGTAAATGCAAGGTGAAATGTTGAAGAGTTGATGGCGTGTTAAATATCATACCAGTTCTTCACGATAAGCATGACCAGATGTGTGCAGCTGCTCATTCTTGCCCATCACTATTGTTGATCCTATTTCTGATATGCGGTTTAACATTTTCATTACCCGAGTTTCATTACCAGGAATCACCTAATAAATAGATTAAGGTAGATATAAGAGTGAAAAACTTCAAGGTAGATTCATAAAAGAAAGGGGAAAATGTTGGAACTTCAAAAAAATCACTTAAACTCAAGTAACCTTCAGACATACTACAAATATAAAGTAAATTGGTTTTATCAGGCAATACTTCTAGAAATCACAGCTTTAACTTACTTCTAGAACAGGCACAGGCTATTTGACGTACTCAATGAAAGTGGAAATCAAATGGCAGTTACCGAAATCCAAATAATATCGGACTAATCTGAATGGTAGAAAGGCAAATACTTTTATTTTCTACATTAATTATGTCGTGAAAAATTAAAAACATACTTTTAAAATTGCAATCCCAGAAAGTGCCATTATGTTTAATGTTCACAAGAGAGTGCTTAATCTCATTCAACCAGAGTCTTCCAGTCAGCAACTTCCAGCTGAATGCAAATGGTGACGCTGTTTATTTTTTCCCAACTAGATCATTTCATATGAATGTTAATGTAAACTTTCTATCCAACCTTGTCTGATCTTAAGACAGATTTCAACCATATTACGTAAAATTAGTTGCCAGCATAAATTTTTTTCTCTTAAAGTTCACTACAGGAAGTGTAAGCCTTTAACATCTAAACGAATTTAATATTCGATTTCCCAGAAACATGATATGGTTTCATAATCCCTCCCCTACTAACAACCCACCTTAATCATGTACAAAACTGAGCAGACACATAAGTGCATATTCATGAAAATTTTGCAAGTTGGAAAATTGAGTTGAGAGATGCAAAATGTGAAAATCTGCAAAATATCCATATGATTTGTCACCCTCTAACTCTAAGAACCACTTGATAATATATTGAGCACAGTCAATATGTTTCTTCCAAAAGAAGGATATTGCATCAAACATAATTAATAAAATAATAGCAAAAGCCACTAAATGTAAGAAAAATTAAATATCCTGGTAAATCAGAAACAAATTCAATCCTTTATTGTCTAATAGAAGTTTGAAAAAAGCACACAGCCTAACAAGATATGGTATCTTAGTATATTTGCTGTCCCAGATTCAATTTCTCTTATTAGATCCGAAGGAATTATGTGCTACAAATAACCATCCTTATCAATTGAAAAAACTAATCCTATTACAGGAACTGGTAACAGTACCAGTCTTCTCAGACCAAAATAATCTTAAATATCATATGGCATTAATGCCTTCATCTTGACATGCATTATGTTTCTTTTTTTCTTTAAAAAAAAAAATTACAATCACTCTTTCAGAGTGCCCTATCTTTAATTATGATTCCGTACAAAATTTTAAAGCGTTCACTTAGATCAGTGTTGTCAATTGCGGCGAGATAGCGGCCCACAGCGGGATAACGGAGCGGCCTTTGGCCGCTATGAGTCTTGAATAGCGTTGCGGATGATTGCGGCGCTATTTGGAACATCATTGAAAAGTCTTTTTTGCCCATTAAAAAATAAATAAAATAGGGGCATAATGGTAATAACAAACTTAAAAACCCCTAAACCTAAACTACAGCAGCTTAAAGCAAATAAAAACCTTCTGCTCCTTTTTCTTCTCATCTATTCAACGCAGCAACAAAACAAAACTTCTTCTCATATATTCTCAAATATATATTTTTAATTATTTGCATAGAATTCCAAATAGCGCCGCTCCCGGTATAGCGTTTTCGGGGTCGGCCGCTATCTAGGATTGATAACACTGACTTAGATCTTAATAGAATCAATATCAATTATTTATTGCAAATGATAAGACCTTATCAAGCTGCCAGTCCACACACGTGTAACTATTATCTCTCTTTCTTCATTGTCCAACAGTGATAAATCTTGAAGAATTTAGTTCACTTTTGCTGATAAGTGGGCTAGCCAATCCTCAAGTTAATGAAATTAAAATTTGACAGTTTGTTATGATAAGCAAGGCAAACATTGCATTCATAGATTTATAAGAAGATTGGAAAGCAACTCTAGTATTACTTTCTTGTTTTGCCTAATCAGTTCCGCATCAGCAAGTTCATAATGTCTTATTTGCTTCTCTTACTATCTAGTTTGTAAAACTCTTCACATGCTAAAGCATAATGTGAATACGCGGTTTGGTGCGGTTTTACCGAATTTTTAAACTGCACCACAATGTGGTTTACGAAAATTTGAAACCGCACGAAACCAATTAAAACTTCAAACCGCACTTTGTTGTTTGATACGGTTCGGTGCGGTTTTGCGGTGTGTAATATTCTTTTCTTTTTTAAAAAATAATCATTAAGTAGCACAAGATATTAGCAGATTGGCAGGCGTGACAAACGAATAAAACTATTAGTTGAAATTCTATATATGATGCATTACAAGAGAGCACATAGTGTTTTTTGATAAATAGATCATCAGAAGTCTCGAAAATGCACATTTTATCGTATTTTCTCATTTTGTATGAACAAAGTAAATAATAGAGGACTTACAAATGATAAAGTGTTACTCCCTCCGTTCCCATTTATCTGTCGCTTTAAGGCAGTGCACTCGAATTAGGAAAATGATTGGGATATATTAGTTTAAAGATAGATAGACAGTTTTACCCTTCAATTAATACATTTATGTTGGGACAATTAAAATCAGTTGTTGACTGGATTAATGAAAGATAAGGGTAAGTTTGGAAAAAAATACATTTAATACTCTCTTGGTTTCTTAAAGTGACAGATAATTAGAAACTGATAAAGTATATCTAGGCGACAGATAATTGGGAATGGAGGGAGTATAAAGCAATCACAAAAATGGAGAGTGAAGATAGAGACATATATATACATAGATTACTTGATCTTAACAATTTTGTTTATGGAAAATAGGTCTCACATTTGTATTACTTCTAAATGAATCTTCTTTAGACTAAATATTATATTAAATTAACTATATAGTATATATGCGGTACGGTTTCAAAAAAAATTCAAACTGCATTAAATTTGCGGTTTGAAAATTTGTCAAATCAACCAAACCAATTAAAAATAAAACCGGATAATTGGTGTGGTTTGGTGCGATGTGGTGCGGTTTAAGTTTTCTAGAACACCCCCTATGTTAAATATTGATATAAACAAGAGTTTAAAAGCCACAGGTCTGCTTTCTATACTGAACAACCGAAGGTACCGAATACTAAGGCAATCTCCACAAAAAGGACTCGACCAAGCCCCATCTAAAATAAGAGCCCAGTAATTAGCTTTCTTTTACTAGAAAATTCCTGGCTAAGCAAATGCTACTACTTGCAGGGAGGGGGTGCATAGACAGCCAGGAGGATACTACATATATTTTATATAAGGATAACATTTTACACATAAAACTCGATATTCCCAGTTTTAAAAAAGAGAAAATTCACTTTTTTGCCCATGAACTATTTCGTTTTTTCCCTTCCTTCCCAAACACTTTTCGTATCATTTTGTACCCATAAAAAAATTGCGAGTATCTTTTTGTACCAAAAAGAGTGTTTCATGGTGGTGTTAGGTGGCGGAAATCACGGACCGTGCACATGTGACCGGAACCCAAGGGCAAATCGTCCACCCAAGCTATTGTTTTTTAATTTTTTTTTTGTTTTCTCTCTCCTCCTTCACGGTACAATCGCCGCCGCCACACTCCACCGGTCACCGAACCTCCCAACCCTCCACCGATGTCAAACTACCATCACCGACGGACTCCCCTCTTCCCTTCGCCGCCACCACCAAATCACCAGCACCCTCTTCTGCTCTCTTGTTTCGCGTTACCCTCTTCTGTTCCCAATTCCTCTCTTACTCTCTCTCTTGCTCTCTCTTACTCTCTCTCCCCCGCCCTAATTCCTCCATCCAACAACGGCGTCGGCCTCGTCTTATCTCTCCCTTTATTTTTCTCTTTTATCCAAATTCCTCTCCTCTTGTTTCCCCTATATTTTCACCTCTCCCCTCCAATTTCCTTTTCCTGTTCTGTCTCTGTCTTCGAAGCAGCCAGCATCAGTGACGCAAGACTGAAGAAACAGCACCCCAAGCAGCGGTGGTGTTTTCCGACGGATTCACAGCAAAAAGTGGCCACTATAAATTCAAATCAGGTGAATTCCTTCCTTTTCTTTGCCTTTGGAGGTGACATTCTGATGCTTTGCAGACTAATTGAGGGTTTAATTCTCTCTAATTTATGTTTTTGTGGCTTGAACTATATTGCTCAATGCGTCGGAATACTTACTTTCGAGCTCCATGGCTGATTCATGTAAAAACGTAGGTGTATTTCTGCTAGGAAATGAGTTTCCACTTGAATTTGGGGCTGTAAATTGAGAACATTTGCATAATGTTTCATAATAATGCTGGAATCTTGCCCCATAATGTTAATTTTGATTTGGGTTTTGAATTGAGAAAGAGGGAAAAGCAGAAATTAGAAAACATTTGTAGAGTGGTGGTAGGGAGGGGGAAAAGGAGAAAAGAGTGATGGTGAGTTGCGGTGGTGATGGTATTTACAGAGATGGTGGAAGATGGTGGCGGTACAATAGCGGATTCAGCTGAGGTCGGGTGGGATTGAAGGACTATTGGGTGGACGCTTTTGCCCTTGGGTTCCGGTCACATGTGCATGGCACGTGACTTTCGCCAGCAAACACCACCCATGAAACTCTCTTTTTGGTACAAAAAGATACACGCAATTTTTTATGGGTACAAAAAGATACGGAAAAAGTGTTAATGCAGAAAGGGAAAAAACGAAATAGTTCATGGGCAAAAAAGCGAGTTGTCTCTTGAAAAAATTAAGTATAACTTACTGTTGAGGATATAGAAGCTGAATACTTTACACATCTGAAATCTCGTCACTAATTCTAAAAGAATATGGTTCCCATGTCAAGTTTCCAGTATTCCATGTTGTAATTTGTAAATAAATACTCGAATAATGACTGAGATGTAGGCAGAAGTAAAAGATAAAATTTACAGGTTATACGGAATAGAGACAAGCATTACGTAGGCATGCCAGAAATTGAAATAAAATAATACGAGGACAAGACTATTTTTCTGGAGAAAAAAAACAATCATCTCTCACATGTCCAGTGATCTAGGCATTGTCAAACATTACCTTAGCAGAATATAAGATCACGTCCTCTTTACTCAGTTTGAGCGAATGGCTACTTCCATACGACGCAAGGTTCAGTGCAGCACGTGGTTCTGCCTGACACAAAAGTGCAATCTTGTGTTACACAAAATCTCCAAACAAATCATACATATATTAAAAGTTCCTATTGTTTTAGTGTTTTAGTTTTTGGATTACAATGATGCCCCTACTAGATTCTATTGAAAATACTATTCTAATCCTAATTTTAAAAGGTAATTCAATAGTATTCTAATTAATCTCAAAATAATTTCAGGCACCTTTAGTACCTTTAGATACAAAGTGAATCACCTAAAAGGTGCCAACTCTTCAATACATCTCTTCATAAAAGAGAACAATCATTCATACTCCAACAATTATAATATTAATAAGAAAAAATACTCGTCTCTCCCTTCCTTTAGGCTTTATCTACACTAAAATACTTGAAAGGAATATATATAAAATCAACTAATGCACTATATATAAAAAAAGATCACAAAAATATAAGAAAATCAAAATTTCCACCAACATATCCTACGAACGTGCATAGCACGTTAACTCCAACTAGTAAAAACAAAAAGAGACAATGAAGGGGTGCTAGGGACGGGATTCCACCCCCAGAGACGTCAAAGTCAACTTACTTGAGAGCCTGTGGTGACAATGAGCAAATCTTTTGGTGAATAAGAATCAATATCTTCCACTTTCACCTTCACAGCAGACAAAAAAATAAAGGCACGGATTGATGAGATTACCATATGATAAACGAGCTAAAAGATAGCTGTAAATATCATCACATAACTTCCTCTTCTTAACAAAGTTGCATACAATTATATTAACAGAGTAGGAGAGATGAAGAATTCTCCCTGTATTTTATCCGAGTAGAAAGGCATGGAAAGTGAACAATTATTTAAGGTGATTACCAATGTTGACGGATCAATAGGTGCCTTTCCATCTTTCCATGCAGCATCGAGGTATGTCCTCAAGGCCATTCCAACAAACACCTGAGGCAGTAATAAGATCATATTTGCCTCTGAAAGAATCAAGAATCAGAAGCAACTATTAGACTAGAAATCATACCAACTTTCTGCCGGTCAAATCAGCAGCAGCTTTCACACTTCCAAGACGATGAATGTTTGATGCAAATTGAGTAGTTATAACCCTCCCTTTGACGGCTGAAATATGCCTCAGCAGCGAATCTGCTACAACGGACTCACTAAATGTTCTTCCAGGAGAGAGTACATTTGTCGAGTCACTCATCATCTGAAAAGAAGTGCAATTAGGTTTAGCATTGCAGCTAAAAATTAAAATGTAGTTCATCAGTCCTTATGTACCAAACATCCTATAGCGGATGTAGTTGAGAGGTCCAGCCATGTGCAATTCATCAATCTCAAACTGAATTACCAATTTTAAGGTCACACTTTTTATTCCTGTTGATGCTAAAGTTTATTCCTTTCCAGCCGGCACGTGGGCAACGGACGATGGTAAAAGTAATTGCTTTATGTTGATTTCAAAAAAAAAGATTCATATCAATTTTCAAGTAATTATTTTTCAGATACGAAGTTTCGTGCCATCCAAGAGAATGATTTTCCGTGACAATGCAAAAGGCAACATGTCATGATAAACAGGAAAATTAATTAGGTTTTCATTTTAGATTGTTCTCGAGTTTAAGCCATAGGTAAACAACAAACTTTTACTGTGAACATTTTGATGAGCCTATATTTTACCATTATTTTGGATTGTTTTCCTATTTGAATTGAGCTTAATTGAGAGAAAATAATATATTAAATTAGTCTTTATGAGTGAATATGCCTAAAAATGTTTTTGCGAACTTTATTTGAATTAATTACTAATTTTCTAATATTTGATACAGGTTAAAGGGCATTTTGGACATCACAGGAAAAGAAGAATTATATTTGTCATGTGCTAAAATGTCACCGAGTCCAACTTGGAATAGAAGATTGAAGATATGCAAATTTGTTACGTACCAAGAGTTGAATTCGAAAAGGAATGGAATTTGGAGATTACTATAATTCCGATTTGGATTCGAAAAGGAATAAAAAAAATCAAAGGAACCACGTGCAAATCATTATTTTAGGAAGAATCCCAAATCCTTTAAGGAATCAAATAAATAATTATGCTTAAAAGGACTTTGAGTCCTACACTGATTCGGACGAAAAGGCAGTGCTATTGCCTATATAAGAAGCGTCAAGAACATCAATCAAGAGCATCCAGGTACATAGAATTGAAGTGTCGGCCATACTGGGCCATCCAGGCCGATCCCTGTACATACCCCGGACAACAATTCAATACTCGGCCATCCGTGGAGCAGAGTGCTAGCCACTAGGAGACGAGCTCCAAGCTCGGGATCGATTCGTCACCAATCTACTTCTTTACTATTTTTTATTTTAGTTTATGGTTATTTTTAGCTAGATTTTCTTGAGACTAAGACCTTCTCTGAAGGTCGAAACTTTTATGGATATATTTGATTTCTATTAATTTATCTATCTCGACAATATGATTAATTGTTATCATTTGTTATTAAAGCTTGCGATTTTCTAATCAACTATTGAATGAATCTAAATTACTTCTAGAGGCTGAGAAGTTCTATAATTAATTGGATCAAGGATAATAACAACATGACGTAAAATTGACTAGAGATAGATTCGATTCCCTCGTGTGGTTTCTAGCGGCGAGTAGGAAACAAAAGCTAAGGAAGTCCACGGAGTTTTATGCGGTTTTAGCTCTTAAAATCACGTAGAGATACGACTGATTTATTCTCTAAAGCTAAGAGCTTTTCGCCAAGAGATTGGGTCTAGCTTATTTTCGGGCCATTAACTAGTTGAGACTTAAATTAAGGAATCATTTATTTTCCATAAAATGAGTAGACTGGATTAGAGGTGTCTTAGTCCATTTGTTACATATATTTTTATATTTTTTAAATGCATCTTTAATTTATTTAAATTGTTATTCATTCTTAGTTTTAATTAATTAAATTAATCTTTATTTTGGTTTAAGTTAGGTTATAAGTAAGATACTTTTCCAGTTAGATAAACAATCTTCGTTGGGACGATCTTGTACTTACTACTTTATTACTTGTTGATATTTGTGCACTTGCAAATTTCACATCACATTTCAAACTGACAAGGCATGATTAAGATTCATTGGTTGAGGGAGCACCTGACACAAGAAAGCAACCAAGCTCCAGATGTAAACCATTCAGCTCCAAAGGAAGTGAAAAAATTACAGTATTCTACTGACTTACCATATTGTTTTACATGAATTAAGGCCCGTGGAGGAAATGGGAGAAGCAAAGAAGTAACTTCAAGTCTGGAGGAAGTAATATTATATTTTTCTGCAGGTCTAACACAATGATATGAATTGAGGCCCAGGGAGGAAATAGGGAAAGAAAAGAAGTAATGTGGAGTCTGAGTCTGACTGGAAGAACTCCAAAGGTGAAGAACAGTGATGGGGAGATAGTAGTAGTGAACTTCAGGAAGTTTCTAAGATATTCAGAACAGTTAACCGAAAATGAAGAATACTTAAAACCAAGCCAAAATTGGAGCCTTTGAATATGAAAATTATAGAAACTCACTACAAGCTTAAAACCTGACTTTTTTTTTGGCTAAATATAAACTTAGCTCGACTTAACCTAGAGATGACAGGTAAACTGATATTACAGCCATTTACGTCGGACAACTAAATTAGTGAAGAATCTTGGTAGATAAAGCATGATAAGAATGATAAATTTTGATCATCTGATTATTTGTTGGAAACTAAGTAGCAGAAAATACAAGGAAACACCAAAAACATCTCTCCAGACTACACCGGGTTTCTTAATCTTCTTCAATAACTAGTATTTGTCTTATGATTTCGAAAGCCATTGCGCCTCAGCGGAGGATAAGCTGAAGTGCTGAACAAGAAAGTTGAGGCTACTACTAAGAGATTTTATCTTTGCTCTGTTCGTGTGTCTCCCCAGATGCAAAATCTTACATCTCAAGTTACATGTGGGATATTCCTATTGGCAAAACATCAGGAAGTGAATGTAGTTTGACTATCACATCTTTCTTTGCTTCTTACCAGCAATATTTACTTTGCATGTTTTTTCACTTATTTGATATATGTCCCAATATTCTTCAATCAAAAACTTATTTCAAGCTTCTTCAAATTAACTTTATTTGCTTCTCTCGAAATTTTTCTATAGATAGAGTATCTGTATAAGAGATCAATTATTTCAAGTTTTTCAGGAAAAGAACCATTCCATATCCTCGCTGCTTTTATGCTAAAATTTTTAGCAGAAGGCCAAGTTCTCATAAAAATCATCCATCAAAGTTTGATATTCAGTATAGCGTTAGTTAAAGTAATCAATCATATGCTTACCCTGAATGAACTGTCAATGGTCCAATGTAAACAATGACAAAGTACAAAGAGAGCAGAGAAAGAAAATGAAAGCTTACTAAGGTAACTCCTTCTTTAGAAAGTTCTTCCAAGCCTTCACGGTCAAAAACCTTCCCATCCAGTGGTGACTCATCTATCTATAGAGTTAGATGCACTCATTAATTTATTTATTCATTTATTCATTTTTTAAGAAAACAAAAAAAGGGGATAGGAAATACAAATAATATGAAGTATTAACCAAAGGAATACCTTCCAGTCACCTGTATGAAGAATAGTACCATCAGCACAGCGGAGAACCAATCCAGAACAGTCCGGAATAGAATGGGTGACCCTGATAGGTTCTACTTCGAAAGGCCCAGCATTGAATCTACTTCGTGTCTTGAATGTTTTGAGCCTAGATGGAATGAAAACCCCGAATTCCTTCAAACGCTTCTTGATAAGCTGTTCAAAACGTATAGGCAAAGAATATAAAAAGTTTTTATTGATGTTTCTTCACTTCTTTTGTATGGCAGGACAGATAGGAACCATTAACAGCTGCAAAACAACTATGGTATAGCTTTACCAGATACAGACATAAGAATATTGCCAAGATCCTTTAACAAAGCACAAAAGTGTCATAACAATCTATAGATAAGTTCCATGAGTGAGAAGCTGTAGCAGTTTATTACGCTTAAATCCAACCATGTCATTGTCATCTCTGGAAGCTGGAGCATTTTCGCATAAAAGTACAACTAACAACTATATTACTATAGTACAGTTTTTAAATTCATTATTACTAACCTCCATAGTGAAGGATGATGAAAATATAGGAGTGCGGGAGTCCAGGGCTGGAATTACCTGTTAGATAACAAATCGAGGCATATTTGCATCAAACTATTAAGAAACACAAAACAGCCACACTATGCAATAGGTGCCTACTAACTAAACTGAATGAGCTTATCAATATATGACAGAAACCTTCACTACCACATATGAAATAAAGAGAAACCACCTTTTCCCGGACACCCAGTCCAGGGCTGGAATTACCTGTTAGATAACAAATCGAGGCATATTTGCATCAAACTATTAAGAAACACAAAACAGCCACACTATGCAATAGGTGCCTACTAACTAAACTGAATGAGCTTATCAATATATGACAGAAACCTTCACTACCACATATGAAATAAAGAGAAACCACCTTTTCCCGGACACCCCTTACCTGGCAATCGCATGTCTTGGTTATGGCAACAAACTAACAATCTAGAAAATCCATATTCTACAGATTATGAGTAAAGATTTTAGAAAATATGTAATCAATCATCCACCTGGCTATAAACAGAGTAATCCAATTCCTAAGGTAAACGAACCAACAATATAGAATCTCCAATTACCAAAACTATTAACGATTTTCTACATCCAAAAAACTGGAGAAAATTTGCAAGTGCAATAGAAACATACCCAAGGCAATGCACCAATGTGGTCTTCATGACCATGGGTTATAACAACTGCTTCAATTTTGTGGCTCCATTTCTTGATAAATGTTGTATCAGGAATAATTTTCTGAACTCCTAGCTCATCATAACTGAGATGCATACAGAAGAAGATCATGCCATAAAATTAAACTTGGATGCAAACCTCTCTTGCAAATTTCGAAACAAAGAAACAGTTAAAAGAATATCAGAAACAACAATTGACTTTGCGAAAAATATTTCCAATCCCTACCTAACAGGGATCATTGATATTGGTTTTCGATTTGAAAATATTTGTTTTGAGAATTGATCGCGAGACCCGAAGTGAGCAAAAAAGTAGGGAAAACTGCAGTGGTTTTATAGATAAAAAGTAATCCAAAATCATCCATAATCTTATTAATTGAACACCAATAGGAAAAACAAAGATCTACAATTGCATTTATCAGAAAAGTTCTTCATAACCACAGGAATCCATTTAATTGATAAAATAAATATTTGGTGAGACTTATCAATACCTACCCGGGGAACATAACACCTGCATCAATCAGAATATAACGATCATAATTTCCAACGAGCATACAGTTCATGCCAATTTCCCCTAGACCACCAATGGGAAGAACTCGTAAAGGCGGACCGTCAGCGCCTTCATAGAACTCCTCCATTTTACGTTGGATAGCATCATCCATACTTCTCCCAGCTCCTTCTGCTCTTCCTCCAGACCTTTTGCGTGGTCCCCGAGACCCATGTGTACCTTCATAGACACCCCCAAGCATTAAATTTCCTTCCAAACTTAAGCTTGAACATTAATTTTTGGATAGGGTACTTGTTTATAAAGGATAATTTAACAAACAATACTTCAAGAATTGAAAATGAAATTATTGAACGGTAAAATGCCAAGATTTCTATTCCATTTACTTCAATTTCTCAACAACCAAGCAAAATTCATTCATTTACTTGGCATAAATTTTATTAATAAAAAAAAAATAATCTACAGTATATGTGAGTGAGTTTCACATACTCATTTTAGAAGGAGAATGGGATGAAGAACAGAAAGTAATGCAAGGTTTAGAAGAGTTGGACTTCATTGCACCCAAGGGCTTGTATGGAGACAGTGAAAAGGCAGTGAGGCTGAAAGCCGCCATCTTTACAAATTTATGGTGGGATATTAATGTTATTGTTTTGGTGAGAATTGAATCTGTGAAGAACAAACAATGAGAAACTGAAGCCCTAAAGAGAGAAATTCAATGGTAGTTTTGCAGGTATCTCAGTGGGGGCGGGAAATAGAGAAGAGTAAGACGGCGAGAAGAGTAAGAACGCCGTCTATAATTCGTTTCTTATCCCTTTGATAGTCTCTATTTTTTAGCACCACGGGTCCAGTGCGGAATGGGACATTTTCCGCACGTGCGAAACGCATTCTCATCCGTTATATTAAACTTTTGATAGATTAGATTGATTTAAAAAGAATACTTGTTCTTCAGGCAAAAAAAATGTTTTGCACATACTGAAAAATATTTATTCTGCATAGGAGCCGGACTGATTTGTGAGGATGGCTAGAAGTACGGGGTGGATGAACCTCGCTCGGCTAGGGTGTTGAACATCCTATTTTTCATCACCTACTGAACACAACAACAATCACTGAATGAAGACTGGTTACATTTATGGGCCAGAAACACGCGGATCATTTACTAGCCACATTTAGGGCTACCACACTAGATAATTGTTCATCTTCTTCCTCTTCTTCTCCGTCAACAGCCTAAAATTATTCATAATATTCATCAATCTGTAAACTTCCAAAAATTACAAAATTCCACGGATTTAATAGCTATTTCTATTCGATTTCTTCACAATTTAATACATAATTGCCTCCAAAAATCAAATAGTCCAAGTTTCTACAGGAGGAATGTATTGATATATGCAGATCATCTGAAAATCAAACGATTAAGCTAGATTTACTTCGTGACTCCCAGCAGCACAGTGGAAGCTCTTCTGGTACGAGTTATTTGCGCTAAAGGTTAGGAATATAAACCGAGAAAGAAAAATTGGTTGATGCCATATTTGAGCAGACAGATGGATGTTAGATGTTATTGTAAGATTTCTTCACAATTTCATACCAAATTGCCCCCAAAAATCAAATAGTCTAAAAGATGTTAGATGTTTTTTTAATCGTTGTAAGATACAGTAGTTGTAAGAAACATAACTAACGGCTCTAAAGGTTGTTCATCCAATCAGATCTAAAGGCTCTTCATCCAATCAGTTGCTCGCTCTCTCAGTATACCGAATCGAATAAAGAAATCCACATTGTACCTATATAATAAAATAAGCATGGGATTTGCAAGAATCTAAGATGGAAACTCTGATAAAACCTCGGATGAAAAACCAGATAAATTTCAAAAACACAAGAACTTGAAGAGTTTGAGAAACAAGAACTCAGGCCTGGGTTTGAAATCAAAACCAAAAAATTCCACTTCTTGAGCAATAAGTTATCCCAAAATTATCTTGCAACAACAAATTAGGATACGAAAAACCAAAGAAGAAAAATTCTTGAATAATCAGAGAGCGAGCGACTTTAGATAAATGGAGAAAAATATCAGAAAGGGTTTTCTTGAATTTTTTGGAATATCGAAGATTTTTACTTTATCAAATGAGAACATAATAAGAAGCTTTGAGAAAAAAAAAAAGTAAGGGTATATGTGAAAATATCCAAAGGGGGCGGGAAAGAAGGGATTGAGCGAGGCGGATTGGGTGTGGACAACGCCTATGACAGACGGATGTAAAACAGCCATGAGATCTAAAGGCTCTTCATCCAATGGCTGTAAGGGTGTTCAGCATGTGCTGAAAAATACCATGTTCAGCATTGTAGTCAAAATCGGATGAACCTGCCATTTATCATCCCCTTTTTTCCTTTTTCCTTTTTCCTTTTTCCTTTTTTATTTTTTATTTTTTTTTACTCACTCTCACATAATTCTCAACATAAAAAGTTTACTTTGAATCACAATTTTTTTTTTACAAAGAGATTAATTACTCTTTCAGTTCTTGAGACAGAAATTTCAAATGAGCAATCAATCCAACTACGCTCTATTACCCTTAAAAAATAAAATGTGTCTTTGGTTTGACTCTCATTGTGAGAGTATTCCATCTGATTGAGACATGCTTCAATTTTAATTTTTTTTTAGATAAAAAATTCTTGCTGCAAATGCCAAATAGAAGGGAAAAGTCATTTAGATTGCATTTTATCTATTGGATGGTAACAATTTTAATCGTTGGAAAAAACTATTCAAAATATGTGTGCTTCATTTATTGATTTCGAATTATGGAGTGTGATTGAAGATGTACCATATGTTCCTATGAAAACACTCAATGGCGCTTAAGTTAAAAAGATCAAAAGTGGGTTCCCCAAAGAAGAGAGCAGGAGAATGACTATGAATTGTCCGGTACGAACATTATGAGTTTCGCACCATAGACTAAAGAACACAATCAGGTAACGTGTCAGGAATCCTAACACAAATCAAGTTAAGGAATACAAACTAAATATACTTTTAAGGGAATATAAGTTGTTCTCTATGAAATCAAATGAAACTATCAATGAGATGAACATTCGATTTACAAACATTGTGAATGGCATGAAGGCTTATGAGACAACATACTCGGTAGGGAGGTCAACATGAAAATCCTTTATGTAACTGAACGCATTGGCTCCTTGCTTACTCATGAGCTTAAGTTGAAAAATGATTAACCAAGTGTTAAAGAAAAAAGGGGAGTAACTCTCAAAGCTAATGATGAGAGTGATGAGTTTGAGGAATTTAGTGATGATGAAGAAATTGACATGGATTACCACGAAAAAAGACCTTTCCAAGCTAGAAATGTGAAATATTCAAAAAATCCAAATGAAATGAGGTGTTATAAATGTGGAAGTGAAACACTTGATTGGTGAATGCTCCAAAGCCAACGAAAATGAAGCTAAAGAAAAAAGTGGAAAGTGGTGTGAAAACCATTTGGACAGTAAAATGGATTTTGACTAACTCCCAAGGACTCATGAAAATTTGAGTATCAAAAGTCACTACTCTCCCTTTGATATAGGTACTTGTGAGCAAGAAGGAAACTATCGCTAAGTGATTTCTTGATAGCGAGTGTTCAATGCACATGACCGGAGATTCAACCCTTGTTAGGGATGTAGAATCAATCTATGAAGGATTCTTCACATTTGAAGACAAAAAGGAGGGTAGAATTCTCGGTATTGACAATATTAGTAAAGATTCCCTAACTCTCATCAAACAAGTGCTTCTTGTGGATAATTTGAAATATAACTTCCTTAGCTCCAACTTTGTGATAATGGTTTTGATGTCTCTTTTAGCAAAAAGTCTTGTACCATCTTTGATACATTTCAGAATAGAAAAAACCTTTATGGAAAACCAACTTGGTAATGTGTATTTGCTTTCCTTAGACGATTTACTTGCTTGTGATATGAAATGTTTGACCGTGGATGAGGTCGGTGCCTATTTATGGCATTGTCTCCTTGGACACGTGAGCATGAATCTCTTAAATAAACTTTCAAGTCAATAGCTAGTATGTGGCCTTCCAAAAGTGAAAATTGAGAAAACTTATCTTTGTGATGATTGCCAATTTGGAATACAAATAAAACTTCTTTAAAACATAAGAAAATGGTTTCTACTTCAAAACCATGTGAACTTTGGTGAGTACGAGACCGATACATTAAAAGAATTCATTGGGCATGTAACAAAAAATGCCCAAAAGAAAATATCAGCCTAGCCACCAATTAATGAAGCTGGAGCCCAAATGCCTCAAAGCCCGCACATAGAAGGGAAAAAATGACTAATCACATCTAGGTGTGTCGCCCTAGGAGCCACAATGTAAGTGCTCTTACAGTCTATTGGGATTCCCACTATAAATACCCCCAATTACTCCCACTTTTGAATCACTTTTATGTTTACTCCTTAAATTCTTTCCTTTCTTATCTTTTGTCCTTTACTTATTTAAGCATTGGAGATAGATTGAGGGCTAGCCTTCCCCATGTGTCTCACTATTTTTTGTGATAGAACTTGAGGGAGAACAAGTACCCCGAAGACAAGGAAGCATCATAAGTGGCTCCCGCCGCATTGTGCATGAAAAAGAAAATATTTGTAATATCCGGAACTTTTTCTTACGTGTTAATGGACTCGTAATTAATATTTGCATGACTAATTGTGTATGCGTGATTTATTTCGTTTGATTATGTGACTACATGTCTACCTAATTTTATAACATAGTTAAGTGTTAAATATTAGGGTACGTTTTGTTAAGGGGGCTTTGTACGTGTAACGAGGTTGATGGACATAAGTGTGAGAGTTTAGAAGTTGGGGGATTGGGTTGAGATTTATAACATGGTTAAGTGTTAATTAGTGGGTAGTTGATGGGGGTTATGGCTGGAGTTTAGGGGAGGTTACAAAAAGAAAGGAAATGGAAATAAAGGAAATAAACAAATAAAGGGAAGAAAAGAGAAAAATCTGGCAAAATAGATTAGTCTGTGGTAGATTCGACTTTTGACATAGTAATCAGAGTCTAAATCGAGCGATTCTTTTTAGGTTAGAAAGAGGGTTTGAACAACTATGCAAGAGAGTTGACAGATCATCGTTTGGGCGTAGAGAGTGATTTATGTTTGAAGTTCGCTATTTTCTGGATTGGTGGAATTTATGGGCAGAACTTTGAGAGAAAAATCGAGGAGGTAAACGAAATTTGTTTCGGGAGATCTTTATATCATTTCGAATGTATTCAAAAGTCCTACGTATGAGCACAAACGAATTGCGATTCGGAGTTCGGAGCGAGAAGTTATAGCACCGGGAACGGGACTGGTTTTTCTGGAATTCGAATTTCTTGCATCTTTTTGTGTAAATTGCTTTCGTACGAGGTAAGGATCATACACCTCTGTATTTTCATCACAAAACTCATGAAATAAGTCCTTTATACGTTGATATAGAGTATGGCTGTTTAACTCATGATTCTGTTGCGGGAGCTCTTCATGTTGCTGATTTGTAGACCCAATAACCTGATGTCTTCTACCCCTGGGTCCTCTTCGAACAAATGCCGTAATTGGCAAGTCAAAGTCTTCACTATTGCCTTGGTTCGGATCCATCTTATACCCCAACAGTTATATAATATAAAATATAAAGGTTAAGCAGATAGCGCATTTAGCATATGAGATAATCGCAAGTAATGAATGATATAATAATTAGGTATAAAACATACACATGTAAGCGATAACCTATAAAGCGATGAAGTAATTAAATCAAGTTATATATATAAAATAGAGACAAGTATGGCATAGTATAGCATAACACATAAAAATGACTCTACATAATGTGTGACGATAAAATATAAAGCGATAAATAACAAGTAGATCTTAGTCCATGGTCTCTACCCATTTCACATCTCACATTAAGTGTTCTTGTTATCCTATGTTCATTCCATATTTTATTCTCTAAGGTTCGACCCTGCTCTGATACCACTTGTCACACCCCGTCTCGGAATTGTGACATGGCAGTGTCTCATTGGTTGACGAAACACCAAAGCCGACAAACAGAGTTACTAAAAAAGAATTCATTTATGATATAATCCAAAAATAAGAGTTAAACATTGGAATTACTATGCGTGAAACAATACTAAGTATTATAAATGAAATTGTTCAACATTGTTATAAATTAATAAATGGAATAATCTAAGTTCTTTAATTGAAACCGGTCATGACTCACTCTTCACGACCCTAGTTATAGTCCAATGATAGTCCACATCAGGTTAAGGCTCACGTAGGAAGACCCTCGGGATCCGCACCAAGAACATCCGCAGGACCACCCTCGGAATCTCCCCATAATCAGATCTCAGGACCCTCGGAATCCTCACCAAGAGCACCCGCAGGATTCCTCGGTATCCGCACACATTCACATCGTAAGACCTTCGGGATCCGCACCAAGAACACCCGCAGGACCGCCCTCGAAATCTTGCTAATCGAACGAGTCCTGTCATTGAGTAAATCCTAGACACGAGCTCAAAGTAGGGCGATGACTCGGTCGACCAAACCACATAGGACTAAAGATGACATGACCAAATATGACGACTCAAAGTATGAACCAAGTAAGACGATCAAAACGATAACCAATTAGACAAGTTCGTAAAATAGCCAAACACGATCCACATTACACGAATAACACTTAACAATAACGAATTACTTAATTTCAAGTATAATAACGCAGTAATTCAATTTACGATTCAGATTATAATAAATTTAAATCATGCTCAAAACAGTTTATACAATATTGAAAGTAATAATCACAATTCGTGCAACTATTTCATAAATTGAATAGTTTATCCGCTTTTACTGTGCAATAATTAATCACCAAATATTATACATAATTATATGCGAGAATTAAATGACGAAAAGGTCCCTACCTCTTATGGAGACAAAAGATAACAGAAAATCCGAACAGCACTGTCCAGTCTTACTCTCGGAGCTATAACTTTCTGCTCGGGACTCGGAATGATGTGCCGTCTGCACTCACTCGAAGCTTATTCGATTATCTTCGAATCGGTATATTGTGGGATGAAAACGGATATTAACGCTCCCTCAGTGATCTCTCAAAGATTGCCCAGAAAACTCACAACTCTCAGAAATTCTCACTGCCTTGCGGCCTGAGATGCCGCTGCCCTTTTATTTATTTTTTCCTCGTCTCTTGAGCGGCTTAAGGATACTACCCCTGCCCCTAAGGTATTATATATATATATATATA
The DNA here is from genome assembly GCA_026122235.1 of Vinca minor. Taxonomy (NCBI): domain Eukaryota; kingdom Viridiplantae; phylum Streptophyta; class Magnoliopsida; order Gentianales; family Apocynaceae; genus Vinca; species Vinca minor. The sequence goes on from JAOCZM010000248.1 coordinate 1,002,015, forward strand.
TATATATATATATATATACACTACATATCCTTAATCCCACTAGTCACACGCACAAAACCCCACGAACCCATGTTCTTCTCTTCTCTTGTTTTTCTTGCTCTCCACACGGTTCCCGGGAACCATTCACCTATACACCCACGATTTGCTTTTTATTTTTATTTTATTCCTAATTCAATTACAATCAAACATCTAAGCGAAACACTATTAAGTCCCCTAATTACGATACGCGAGCGAAACGCCTCTTAACAAAACGTAACAAAAATAGTAACACGTAATAAGTTATAAAAATATAAATAATTACGTAATCACATAACATGTTATAAAAATTAAATAGACATGTAATAACATACATTCACAAACTAATTTCTAGTCAACTAATTAATCAGACAAAAATAATTACACGTAAGCGACAAGTTTCGGGTTTTACAAAACATCTCAACAAAAAAATATTGATATTCAATTTCGAACGGAGAGAATAGTTTTCTCACAAAAGTAAATTATAGAATTAACAAATGGAGCCATTCAACAATTATGTTGATCGAAATATGTAGTACAATACAAGGAGTAAATATTTACTGTTTTTTCTTTGATTTTATTTTTTGCAAAATGAGAAGGTCGCAGTTGGGACACTGGATGGTATCATTGATATGGTCCCTAAAGTTCATCCTCTTTTACCATTGCTCAATTTGTTAAAACTCGATGGGACACTTGTTATACTTGGATCACCAATGGAGTCATATGATTGTCAGTTTTATCATTAGGTAACGTATTTGTTATTTTCTTACGGTGAAGTAACCTCAAGCGATAAGATAATATCCCTCCTATTAAAGGTTCAAGTTATATTGAAAGGAAAATGGATAACTACTATTTAACTTTTCAGGGAAGAGAATTTTAAAAAAATAAAGTAATATATATATATATATATATATATATATATATATATATATATATATATATACACACACACACACACACACACTAGCCTAATGACCGTGCTATGCACGAGAACAATTTTAATTGTTAAAAATATATTAAATATCATAAAAGTGAAAATTGATACTCTATCTCGATATTTTTTGTTTGATTTTTCAAACCTACTTATATAGAAAAAAAGGAAAAAATATAAGAATATTATATTTATATGCAAAATATCAAAAAGGTTCTGGTAAGAGAAGAATATTTTTTCAATGATTGCTCTAGGTCGGCATTGTAATTTTTCTTGAAAAATCTAACTATTTAAATGAACCATCAAAAAGAAAATAAAGTTCGTATCTCCAATTTATTGAGAAAATTCCAACTCAGTTAATGACACAATAAAAATTAAATGACTCGATTAAGTAAAGTTTATTTTTTAAAGTTTCGACCCTTTAATAATAAAAAAATGGCAAATTGGTGGATTTCATCCCTAAATAATTTCGAGATTGATATAAGGTCCTTAAACATTATTTTTTAATTTTTTTTATCCTGAAACAATTTACGTTTTGTGCATAAGATCATTCAGTAAAAAAAATGGTCGATCAACTCAAATTCAAACATTGATGTTGGGTCAAAGAAAATAGTATAAGGGGCATTCTTGGTAAAACACAATCTTGCCCGAGTCCCATTATCTCCTTACCTCTTAGGCAACTAGATGAAAATGCCCAGTAACTTTTGAAATCCCCCAAAATTTATAGCGAGTAAAATTAGGGTTTCTTCTTCGATTGTGAACTACATCAACACCATTAACTACGCTTTGGTAAACATTGAATTTCTTCCCAAAATTGAGCGATGGATGAGGACGGAATAGAAATTGTGGGTAACACGATGGGAGGCGAAGTCGAGGGCGCGAATTCGTGGTCAAGTCGGAAGGCGAAATTTGGTAAAGGAAAAAGCATATTGGAGGGAATGCTTGATTACGGGAATATGGAGAAAATTTTCATTATGTTAAGAGAAATTCTGAAAAAAAATGAAGTGTTCTTGTGTTATTTAATGAGTTACTTTTACGAAAATTTTGAAATTTGGAAATTTGGAAATTGATAGGTCGAGGCAAAAAAATCCTCTGTCCCCGTTTGTGTGTGTCCCCAGTGTCCCCCAACCAATCACAATTCACCATGTGTATATGTAATTGAAACAAATATTTATATAGTAAATTCGATTGGTTGGGGGACACGGGGACACACACAAATGGGGACAGAGGATTTTCACCCATAGACTAATATGGAACCAAGTGAGTGAAGAGAAAAAGAAACATTTTTTAATATTGGATTGTCTGTGGTTTAACCTATATGCAAACAATAGCAAGGGGAAAGTGTTGGAATGGATGTCATTGAAGGAAATCATAAAGAAATACGTTTTTGGTTGTTGTGTAGTTATGACACTTTGCCAGCTTTTGTGGATGTTAACTAAAGCTATTTTGAATGCTTTTTGGTGGGGAATTATTTCCTTCTTTGATGGCTCCTACTGGGAGATTTATAAAATGACATATTATAGAAAGGGGTTTTTGTGGAATTATAGAAAGGGTTTTGATTTTTTTCAAAAAAAAAAAAAAATAGAAAGGGTTTTGATTTGAATAATTATATAATGCACTAGCCCTAGTTTTTAAGAAAAAAGAGAATAAAATAAGAAAAGAGAAGAAGAGTTCTAAAAAAGGTACAAGCATATAAAATAAAATGGATGGGCTGAATGTTTAAGGTACCGAAATTGCCCCTTCAGCTTTTGGGGTTGACCCGATCTCGATTTCTGTTTCACAGTTGACTGACCATTTTTTTTACGGAAGGACCTTATGCACAAAACGTAAATTGTTTCAGGATAAAAAAAATTAAAAAACAATGTTTAGGGACCTTATATCAATCTCAAAATTGATTATGGATGAAATCCACGAATTTGCCAAAAACAAATTAGTGAGCGAGTTCCATTAATTTTTTCAGTGCTTTTACGCCACTAAACTAGTAGCCAGATGCTATATTTGCAATAAATCATTTTTTAGTGCCTTTACGCTACGAAACATTTTAAGAGTGCAAAAAATACCAAAAAAAAAAAAAAGAGGAGAATGGTGGTGCTAAGGTGGAGTTGGAGGGCAAACTAAGTAAGAGATAAAATTAATTTCAAATAAACCCCTAAAATCACATTTTATATTCAATTGGGTACTTGATGTTATTTTTTTTTATACTTGACCCCTTTTCCCAAATTTATCAAAACTCTCACCACCACCTTCTTCCTCCTTCTCCTCCCACCTTGAACCGAGAAAATAAAAATAAAAATCATCTTAGACCAGACCCTGGCCCAACAACCTGCAAGTCCAAATCTTTATTCTCTTCCATGCCTTTATAGCCTAAAAAACCTAGAAAATTTGATCCATAAGAAGCAAAACAATGCCTACCGTTTCCGTCAAATCAAAGCCAGGAACAAGTTTAATCTTTCTGATAATCACAAGTTCTGCTGTAATTCTCTTTGCCATTTTCTATTTTATTTACTATTTCTGGTACTTCAAATTCTTGGTGGATTAAGGTCACCTTTATTGTTAATCTTTTGGGTTATTGAGTAGATAAAAGTAAAAAATTAGTTTTTTATGAGTACATGCCTAATTGTAGTTTACAAGAATCTCTATTTATTGAGTCATCGTCAAATTTGTATTTGAATTGGAGTAGAAAGTTTGATATTACAAAAGCATCGGTCATTTTGCACCTTGAATGTGATCCACTTGTGATTCATGGAAATGTAAAGCCCAGTAGTGTGTTACTAGATTCAGATTACAGAGCTAAGCTTTCCAATTTTGGGTTGTCAAGAATTAAAGCTTGAGGGTGAATTTGGGGTTGATTTGTTTAGTCAAGACTTGGGGAAGAGTCGGGAGCTATGGAAAAGTCAAGAACTTTATGGAAATTCGAGTACTGAGACTCCCCCAATTGGGACACCAGTTGAGAAGGGGTCAAGTATAAAAAAAATAACATTAAGTACCCAATTGAATATAAAAATGTGATTTTATGGGTTTATTTGAAATTAATTTTATCTCTTACTTAGTTTGCCCTCCAACTCCGCCTTAGCACCACCACTCTCCTCTATTTTTTGGCATTTTTAGCACTCTTAAAATGTTTCGTGGCAGAAAAGGCACTAAAAAATGATTTGTTGCAAATATAGCACTAGTTACTAGTTTAGTGGCAGAAAAAGCACGAAAAATTAATTTGATACATATATAGCACTCATAACTAGTTTTGTGGCAAAAAAAAGCTATTTGCTCTATAAATATAGATAGATCGTTAGAAATTATGATAGAATAAAATGGAATTAATATTTTAATTAATAGAATACAAATTTATGATATGACCAATAATTCTAAAAACTACATAACAATAAAGAAATTTTTAAAAAAATAACACTTGAGTTATTTAACTTTTAGTTGATAATTATTTTCAGTTTATTTCTTATTATCAATTGGAAGATATTTCAACATTAGTGGGGAAGTGGTTTAATATTTGAAGTTTATTAAGAGAAAAAAATTAGTTTCTAACTAATTTAATTGATTTAAACTCTTCTAAACCAATCAAGTTTTTGTAAAACCATTAAACAACAAAAAATTCTAGAAAATTCCACGTAAGATTTTGAAGTCTTTAATTGGTTGAATTTGAAAACAGGTTCTGTAATATAAATATAGATAAATTGTTAGAAAGTATGATAGAATAAAATGGAATTGGTATTTTAATTAATTAATTAATTAATTAACGGAATAAAAATTTATGATATGACCAATAATTCTAAAAAGTACATAACAACAAAGAAATCTAAAAAAATAAAACATGAGTTATTTAACTTTTAGATGATAATTGTTTTCAGTATATTTCTTATTATCAACTAGAAGATATTTCAATATTATTGGGGAAGTGGTTTAATATTTGAAGTTTATTAAGATAAAAATTAGTTTCTAATTAATTTAATTGATTTAAAATCTTCTAAAACAATCAATTTTTTTAAAACCATTAAACCACAAAAAATTCTAAAAAATTCTACGTAGGATTTGAAGTCTTTGATTGATTGAAACTTAAAAAAGGTTCTGTAATATAAATATAGATAGATTGTTAGAAAATATGATATAATACAATGCAATTGGTATTTTAATTAATTAATTAATTAATTAACAGAATAAAAAATTTATGATATGACCAATAATTCTAAAAAGTACATAACAATAAAGAAATCTAAAAACAATAAAACATGAGTTATTTAAATTTTAGATGATAATTGTTTTTAGTATATTTCTTATAAAAATCAATTGGAAGATAGTTCAAGATTATTGGGGAAGGGGTTTAATATTTGAAGTTAATAAAAATTAGTTTCTAATTAATTTAATTGATCTAAACTCTTTTAAACCAATCAAGTTTTTGTAAAACCATTAAACCACAAAAAATTCTAGAACATTCCACGTTGGTTTTTAAAGTTTTTGATTAGTTGAAAATGAAAACATACTACGTATATATATATATATATATATATATATATATATATATATATATATATATATATATATATTCCATTTTTATTCGATTGGCTTGAAAACTTTGAAAAAGAAAAGTTCAAAAGTAACATTTTTCATTTACACTGTTAATATCTCATAATATGAATGAATGTTATAGGCAATGTGTTAGGAAACTATCAATGTCATTTGTTAATTCACTCCAAAAGATTTTGTTTATACGAACTAGGTATAATATTTAGAACGTGTACAATAAAATGCTGATAATAACATGTATATCTTTTATGCAACATGCACAAATAATAGGTATAAGAAAGATCGTTGGAAGTGTTAGTGGAAGTATGAAAGAAATTGAAGAGATGCTAAATTTCGCTGAAGAGCACAATATAGTTGTCGATGTAGAAGTTATTCCAATAGATTTTGTAAATACTGCATTGCAGGAGATAGAGAAATGTGATTCCAACAAACATTTGTGAGCTTTTTAATTAGCACGTTGTTTATTCAAGTAGGACCAAATGTCTTACTGGTCCGCACTTAGCACGGTGTTTTTAGATTTGGATTTTCATAGGTGCAACTGTGATGAATAAATTACCCACACGTGGTGGGTAATTTTAGTTTCTAATAATATGTATGGTGCTATGAAAAAATAAAATAAAATGAATTGCTTCAGGTTTTGGGCTTCTCTTCCATGTATTCTAGCATGTAAAAGCATAAATTTTCAGACCCACCTTAGTTCAGTTACTTAGTTCTAATCTTGATTTGTTCAAGCGTTCTTCAATTATGGATTGAATTCTCGTACTTCTTTTTCATTTTACGTTTGAATTGAGACCAAACCTCTCATTGCATTGTTATTTCATTATTAATATAGTTCGTTATCAGTTTTATTCATTAGTTTATAGTTTTTAAATCCTCACCAAGTCCTTGAAATCTTTACAAAGCATATTTACAAAATATAATAATTTCAAAGTTTCTTATATTCAGTTTTTTAGTTTTTTTTTCCTATTATACTTTACAAAGCAAATAATACGTTCAACATTTTATTAAATGTACATATGAATGATCTTTCGACATTTACGAAAATAGTTAACGAAAAATTAGTATACTTCATTGATGATTCATACGAGTGGGGCAAGGGTAACAATATTGCCAAAGTAAATAATTTTTTGGTGACATATGACCGTTTTGTTATTAAATGAGGGTTAGATGTGACCTTGCCAAGAAATTCAAATTACTTTTCTTCATCACATGAAGATATTCATCTTCTAGTCATGCCACTCGATCTTTTTGTTTGTCTTTTCCTTTTTGTTTCTGGTTAAGAGAACGCGATGAAAATTAAATTACAAGTACTATAATTTTTAAATAATTAAATAATGTAAAAAAAAACTTAAAATTACTCTTGAATTCTTTAAGTAATTCAATTTTTTTTTTTGCAAACTAACCTCTTTTTGTGTAGTTTAGGTCTTGTCCTCGCTAATTGAACTGAAGGGCAAATATTATATTGATTTATAGGTACAATCGAAGATTCTTCATTAACATTAAAATCAAACGTCCACTTGAAGACTCGCATCCATAGATTACAAAATCTCCATTGCCCTTGACGCCAAAATCGATAATAATCCTCTTCTTGTTGAAATCGAATGATGATATGATTACTATTAATCCATCCAACCCAAAATCCTCCTTTAAAACCCACCCGACCGAGATCCTTCTTGAAGATATTCAACGTAGGGCAGCGACGTTTGAATTTCCCTACACAAGAAAGATGCCATGGAGCCTCTAGAATCTGGTGTTCTTCCCATGGTGAGGATCCGAAAAAGGAAAGAGATATTGAGAGAATATTGTGATAATTGTCCAATAAGTAAAAACTGAGATTTCTCATAAATTAATTTATATATATATATATATATATTCCATTTTTTATATATTGAGTTGGGTTGAAAACTTTGCAAAAGAAAAGTTCGAAAGTAACATTCTTAATTTACACTGTTAATCTCTCATAATATGAATGAATGTTCTAGGCAATGTGTAAGGAAACTTTCACTATCTTTTGTTAATTCACTCCAAAAGATTTTGTTTATACAAACTATGTATAATATTTAGAACGTGTACAATAAAATGCTGATAATAACTTGTATATTTTTGTGTAACATGTACAAATAACAGGTAGAAGAAAGATCGTTGGAAGTGTTAGCGGAAGTAAGAAAGAAACTCAAGAGATGTTAACTTTTTCAGCAGAGCACAATATAGTTGCCGATGTAGAAGTCATTCCAATTGATGTTGTAAATACTGCATTGCAGCAGATAGAGAAATGCGATTTCAACAAAACATTTGTTATTGACATCGGGAAGACATTGAATTCTCTTTAATGAGCACGTTGTTTATTCAAGTACGGACCAAATGTTTTAGTGGTCCGTACTTAGCACGTTGTCTTAGATGATGAATAATTTCTAATAATATGTATGGTGCTATGAAAAAATAAAAGCTTGAATTTTTAGGTCCACCATTGGATGTACCATTCCACCTTAGATTAGGTTACTTAGTTCTAATCTTGATTTGTTTAAACGTTCTTCAGTTAGGGATTGCATTCCCGTAGTTCTTTTTCATTTTACGTTTGAATTGAGACCAAACCTCTCATTGCAGTGTTATTTCATTATTATTATAGTTCGTTATCACTTTTATCCAGTAGTTCATAGTTTTTAAAATTCTTACAAAGTCCTTGAAATCTTTACAAATCATATTTACAACTTAGAATAATTTCAAAGTTTCTTATATTCAGTTTTTTAGTTTTTTTCTATTATATTTTACAAAGTAAATAATACGTTCAACATTATATTAAATGTACATATGAACGATCTTTCAACGTTTACGAAAATAGTTAACACAAAATTAGTATATTTCATTGATGATTCATATGAGTGGGGCAAGGGTAACAACATTGCCAAAGTAAACAATTTATTGGTGACATGTGACCATTTTGTAAAAAAAGAAATTCAAATTACTTTTCTTCATCAAATGAAGATATTCATCTTCTATTAGCTCATGCCACCCAATCTTTTTGTTTGTCTTTTCCTTTTTGTTTGTGGTTAAGAGAACGATGAGCCACATATGGTCTCATTTTGAAATTTAACACATGGCCCCTCAAAATTTAGACTTTATTATCAAAGTGGTCGAATCATTATGTAATTGTGTTTCCTAATCCTATTCGGATAAAAACTGTGGTAGGTGTTATCATAATGTAATTGCAATTATTTATATTGCTTCGGATGCATCAGAATCATTCATTCTCCTTTATGGAATTTCTTCTTCAGAAACGTAGGATAGCATTCAGTGAAGCTCTTGTTGGAAAATGTCAACTTTTTTAGGCATGGGTTGAATGACATATTTGGTGGAAGTATTCAAAACGACTTTTCCACAAATCCTAACTCATTATCTCCACTCTCCATATTTTTTCTCACTTATTTTTCCTCCCACTAACATCTTTTTCCTCCCTATAAATACACTATACTTCAAGTGAGAAAGACAAATATAAAATTCATTCTCTTCATCTATTTTTTTTATCAAAATATTATTTATATTTTGTTTCTCGAGTAATTGTAGACTGCAAGTTCCAAATCCTCTATCACGAGTGCACGTGTTTGAGGATTGGTTGTGTTAACCTTGGGGAGCATATCAGCTATTTAGATTGCACCGAGGTCACGCCGAATTTTTCTTTCAAGATAGTGGTTCCGTCCACGACACAACTATTGTTGATAAGTTCTTTCTATTTCTCTACTATTATTTCTTACAATTTGAAAGAAAAATTTATTATTTATCATTAGTATATAAACCATATGTCGAATTTATGTTTAATACATTATGGTAAAGAATTTGAGATAGTTTTGGAAAGGGAAAAAAAATATGGTGATCATGTATGAAAGGAAAATTATGTGCTGAAACACCCATTTATTGTTAGTTAGTATTCCTTTAATATGAGGCAGAGGGGCCTCTATGGCCATTTGGTTCTTGGAAAGTTTATCTTTGTTTGGATCATTAACTAAGATTTAGATTTCAAGCTATTGTAATGAATATGCTTAAGTTGTAATTTGCCTTGTCATCAACTGAAGAATTAAAGATTATTGCAAAAACTGGAACAAGTAACAGAGATCATCAATTTAATTTTTTTACAAAATGGGCATAGATGGGAAAGAGCTTAGAGGTTTTTATTGGATATGCAATATTAATTGATTCCTTGATGAGAATTTGACAATTATATATCCATGGCCAGTTTTTCTTGATTTTTCAAACAATATTCTTAGTGAATTTGTTGGCTAAGCTCATAATAGATTCATGTTTTTTTTTCTTTTTGATAATTTGATTTGTGAATCTAGAGATGCTAAATATTTGAGCTTCTTTTTCCATTAAAGAAAAATGTATGTGACATTGGTTGTACTTTCCTATCTCTACTTATTCTTCTGCCTATATTGATTATGAGAATGATTTAGGAGAAGTAAGAGGAGTAAAACATATAATAGTTTTGGGCATGATTTCAATAACATTTTCATTTGCTGAATATTCTGATTTGGTTAAAATTAATAATGATATACCTTTTGCTCTTTTGACTGAAGATGATCTAAACCTATAAAGAAGTTGTTACTCTTGTTGATGCTAGTTTTTGAAAGGAAGATGTAAAAGTTAGCTCGACATATGAGAATTAGTCGGATTACCCAAAGACTGTAAGCTCTAAAATAATGGTATGAAAAGTTTAACCAAACTCTGGTAGATAATGGTTATACTAATTATGAATACCTGAGATACTTGTATTTATTAATAAATATTTGGATGAAACTATGTTATTACACGTGTATATGTGGATGATACGATCATATTCGCTTGTAATGTATGTGTTGTGAATGAAACTAAAGTTTTTATGTCTTCTAATTTTTGGCAGGGAAGATTTAGGAGAAGCCAATGTAATGGATGTAATTATTGGTTTTAAATAAGTAAAATCATAATGGGTTTTTCCTTGAGTTAATTATATTATATTGAAAGATGTTGAGAAAGTTCAATTACTATGATGTTGTGCATGTGAGAATATTTTATGATTCTAGGATTAAGAAGAATAAACCTTCTAGTGTGTCTCAAGTAAAATATGCTAAAATAGAGAAAGTGTGGTGTATCAAATTATACTAGACATGGCATTGAATTGTGGAAGAGTAAGTCGGTACACTCATAATCCATGTAAGTAGCATTGAAATGAACTTCATTGATCGCTTACGTATCTTAGAAGTACTATTGTGTTTGCATCTTAATAAATTTCCTATTATTTGAGAAGGATTTTGTGATGCAAATTGGCTAACTGATAATGGTGAAGTTAGCTCTCCTAGTGGTTATGTTTTATATTATTGGAAGATGTGTTATGACATGGAAGTCTGCAAAACGAACATGTATAACACACTCTACCATGGAATCTAAATTTATTTTTCTTGAGTTGGCAGGTCAAAAACGTGAAAGGTTAAGAACCTTTTAGCTGATATGCATATGTGGGGAAACTCATCTAACCCGATTTCTTTATATTGTGATCGCAAACCGTTGTCGAGATTACTAGAAATAATGCGTACAATATGGTAAAACAAGATGCATTACATTAGACATTGCGATAAAGCAACTATTAAGAACTAGTCTTATTTTCCAAAATACCTCCGACTAAGGATTAATAGGGGTTATAATACCTGAATTATATCGAAAGGAATACGACTTAAGCCCATGGATTGAGAAAATATGGTGGATACCAATTATGGTCAAACGAAGCCATATCAGTTCTCTATTTGTACTACATATACCATTTTGTATGTGGTTAGTAGTGAATTGTGAATTCATAGCCATTTATATCCGGTCTGTCTTATTGAGACGGACTTGATGTTTGGGTGATCATATTCAGAAGGACTTGATGGATTCATAATCTTTTGTGGAGGTTGAGTCTAAATGACTCTTAATGGGTGAATATAAACTACCTACTTGAGTGTGAAGGTGGGCCGCCTTCTATGGAAGACTAGGGCTGTCTTTCTAGAGCACTCATTAGAACCTAAGGTATGCGCATGACCACTAAAAGCGCTTGAATTTTTGTTTGTATCGCAGAACTTGCAGTCATTATGGTTTATTACGTGTCGTGAGGTCTCTGTCCAAATCTTTGAAGTTCAAGAGTAATTCACTTCATAGACTAGATTGTTGTCTCATTTCACCATGCATCAATTCAATCGAAAGACATTGATTTTTAAGTAATTTACCTTCCTTTGCTCAAAATTTCATAAAACAAATATGTCATTTGAGGGGGGATTGTTGGAAAATGTCAACTTCTTTAGGCATGGGTTGAATGACATATTTGGTGGAAGTAGTCAAAACTACTTTCTCACAAATCCTAACCCATTGTCTCCACTCTTCATATTTTTTCTCACTTGTTTTTCCTTCCACTAACATCTTTTTCTTCCCTATAAATACACTATACTTCAAGTGAGAAAGACAGATATAAAATTCCTCTCTTCATCTATTTTTTATCAAACTATTATTTATATTTGTTTCTCGAGTAATTGTAGACTGCAAGTTCCAAATCCTCTATCACGAGTGCACGTGTTCGAGGATTGGTTGTGTTAACCTTGGGGAGCATATCAGCTATTTAGATTGCACCGAGGTCGTCCAAATTTTGCTATTTCGATTGCACCGAGGTCGTGCTGAATTCCACGATACAACTATTGTTGATAAGTTCTTTCTATTTCTCTACTATTATTTCTTACAGCTCTGTCTTAAACATAAAATCAAAATGTGGGAAGGAGATGGTTGAAATTCTTGTTGATGATGATTTCATGGGAGAAGAAATTGGGGCGCTAATGAAGATGAAGGCAAGATATCAAAAGAACTTTATGCCAAAGGACGGCCCTTTAACATTGAGGAGTTTCGTTGGAGTGGTCCCTTAGTGGAGAATGGAAGGGTCCTGCATTGGTACGTTGAATCAGACAAATATATTATCTCAACGGATGTAAGTGAAGAGATTTCTACTCGAAAATATCTTCATGATATTGGTCAGGAAATAAGGAAAGATAGGTTCAATTTGTTTCAGTTGAAGCGAAATTCAAATTCAAATTTAAGGAAAAAAATATTTCAAAGTGCATGTACTCTGAGTCATTAAAGCTTTAGTATATATATATAAAACGGATAGCGATGAGGAAACTTAATATTAATACAAAAGAAGGAATGCAACTCATGACTCATAAAAACAGCCTTTTCCACTGGAGGACTCTGAAAGATTCATGAAGGACTCGATTTGCCTTTACTTTTTTACCTCATTCCATATATTTACTTTAAAAGTAACTCAGTTTTGAAGTAAAAGAATTCATGTCCTTTTCTTTGTTTTTTAAAAAAGAGAGAACGCGATGAAATAAAATTACAAGTACTCGAATTTTTAAATTATTTAATAATGAAAAACGTGAAAACTCTTGAATTCTTTAAGAAATTCATTTTTTTGAAACTAACTTCTTTTCGTGTAGTTTAAGTCTTGTCCTCACTAATTGAACAGAAGGGAAAAAATTATATTGATTTATAATTTTGGGAAGCCACATGTTGTGGTGCAGTTTAATATGGACCCTTATCTGTTTATTGATAAAAGACTAGATAGCCAAAATGTACAAGGGAACAAAACATTCTAATAAGTGTATTCAAATCCACTTTCAAAACAACTAAACTACTAAATAAATATCCCTAGTGAGTAACAATCCTGTGCATAACCACACAGAATTCGTCGTGTGAAGTTTTCTTTTGCCATGTAAATATTTCTTCTAATTATATATATATATATATAGAAGGTGAACTGTGAGTAGTTGAACATTGAAATCAGTACATACACACGGATACAGACGATAATTTGTCGTTAAAAACCTAACCAAATGGAGCCATTCAACAACTATTTTGGTCGAAATATACAGTACAATACAAGCAGTAAAATTTTACTATTTTTCTTTGTTGTTTTTATATGCGAAATGAACAGGCCGCAGTTGGGACACTGGATGGTATCATTGATCTGGTCCTTAAAGTTCATCCTCTTCTACCGTTGCTCATTTGTTAGAACTCGATGGGACACTTATTATGCTTGGAGCACCAATGGAGTCATATGAATTGCCAGTTTTATCATTAGGTAACGTATTTGTTCATTTCTCACGGTGAAGTGCACCTCAAGAGATAAAATAATATCCCTCCAATCGGTAAATTAAAGGTTCAAGTTATATTGAAAGGAAAATAGAGAACCACTATTTAACTTTTCGGGGAAGAGAATTTAAAATAATAATGTAATAAAAGTTCAAAAGTAACATTCTTAATTTATACTGTTAATATCTCATAATATGCCTAAAAGTTATAGGCAATGTGTAAGAAAACTATCAATGTCTTTTGTTAATTTACTCCAAAAGATTTTGTTTATACAAACTACGAATAATATTTAGAACGTGTACAATAAAACGCTGATCATAATTTGTACATCAATTTTGTGCAACATGTACGAATAACAGGTAGAAGAAAAATGGCTGGAAGTGTTAGCGGAAGTATGAAAGAAACCCAAGAGATGTTGAATTTTTGCGAGTAGAGCATAATATAGTTGCCGATGTAGACGTCATTCCAATGGATTATGCAAATACCGCATTGCATCGGATAGAGAAATGTGACTTCAACAAAACATTTGTGATTGACATCGAGAAGACATTGAAATCTCTATAATTAACCTATTGTTATTCAAGTACGAACCAAATGTCTTAGATTACATGTGATGAATAAGTGACCCTCTCCACAAACCTGCATTTTTTTCCCTCAATTTTATCTCTCTGCAAGCCTACTTCTTGCATATTCTACTGGTCGGATCTGGCCATTGGCTCCGGCCAATGATCAGATCTTGGCCAGTTAACTTTATTTACTGTTTTTGTTCAGGTATTATACCTCAATTTTGTACAACAAATCATATGAAACTTTTTTCAAGATTCAAGACACAAGGGTTAGATCTATTTAAAATCTTCACGAATCTAGACTTATTTTCGCTGTTTCTAGAAGAAATCGTTCAACCCGGACTTGATCTGGCCCTTTATCAACTTTCTACATCTTCACGAGGCAATTTGTAGGTCGGTTGATACCATAGTTGTCAAAATCGCGAGTTCGATTTTACGATCCTAAGGCCGCACATCGAGTTGGATCGGGTTAAAAATCGCATCTCACTTGGATCGTAATGGATCGCCGATCCAGATCGTAAGATCGTAGGATCGAGCGATCCAAAACGATCCAAGATTTTCTGGACTGTGAAGAAAATGGAAGTGACGTCTTCAATCCCTTCACTCTAGACATTTTCGACCCATTTGAAGGTTTTCCATTCTCCGGCACCGTCGAAAATGTTCAGGTCAGGGCACGGCTCGGTGGAGAAAAGCAGAGAGAAAGAGGAGAAAAGGGGGAGAAGGAAGGAAGGCTGGGGGGAGGGGAGGAAAATGGCGGTGGTCGGGCCTGGTGGTGGTGAACCGCCTGTTGCGTGCAGAAGAAAGAGAGAAGGGAGGGGGCTCTTCACGTGTGAGCACCCGGCTCTTCCATCATGGGAGAGAAGGAAGAAAGAGCAGGGATAGGAGAGAGAGAAGGGAGGAATGGAGGGAGTGCTGGGTGGGATGGGAGAGAGAGAAGGGAGGAAAAATTTTAGGGTTAGGGTTAGCTTTTAAAGAGTATATATATAGTTAGGGCTAAAAGTGCAATTAAAATATTAACATATAAAACCTTATAAAATAACTAGGCAAATTCGCAAAAATAGTCATACAACAATTTACTGTTAGTGACTTAGGTACTTTATCTAGATCACACAACAATTTACGACTTGCAACATAAGTACTTAGTCACTTTTTTCAGTCGATCAACGGTTAGTCAACAATTTTTCAATTTTTTCGATGCGTGCAAAACGCCTTAAGACAGGTGTTTTGAGGCAAAAACAGAGGCGAGTGTCCTTCAAAACATGACAGAGCGTCTTACAAATCAAGACATGTGTTCGTTTTGAATCAATTTTGCGATGAAAATTTTGAAAAATTGTTGACTAACCGTTGATGATGGAAAAACCGACGGAAAGACCTAACTTGCAAGTCGTAAATTGTTGTGTGACCTAAAAAAAAGAAAAAAAAGATAAAGTACCTAAGCTGCCAGTCGTAAATTGTTGTATGACCATTTTTGCAATTTTGCCAAATAACTATACTAAAACAAGTCCTAAACTATTTACTTTGTATTTTCAGTATTTAATTGGATATTAAAACAAAATGAGATGTTTAAGGGAATGATTTAAAATAAAATATATTTGAGATATTAATTTTAAAATAAAATATTTATTTTTTAATAATTTTTTCGGATCTTCCGATCCGTGTTACGATCCTCGAGTTTACGATTCTTGAGACTCCTTCCGTTTCGAGTCAAAAATACGATCTTGACAACCTTGGTTGATACGCCCATAATCCTATAAATTGACACACACACACATACACCCACCTAATGGAGACAACGAAAAATACTCTCTAGACTCCTACACTCTCATGCAACCCTAAGCCGCGGCCATGGCGGCTACCGCTCCTCCTCCACCTCATGGGGGGAGGGCGTGGGGATCGAAAATCCTTCGCAGATATTCTTCAACCGCAAGGAAGTAGTATTCCACCATTACCGATTAAGGCTCTTGACTCCTTCAAGGGCGAACCATGTCTGACTAGCGATGAGGATGAACAACCATCACTTGAGGCGCCTTGGAGGCTCGCTTGTGTCGGAAAATTACAGCGGCGATGCCTCCCGCTGGAATTATTCAAGAAGGATTTGGGGCATGTTGGATTCAATGGTGGATTCTGGGTTGGATTGTTGAACAATAATCATATTGTTGTTCGATTCATTCAAGATGAGGATTACTGTCATTTTTGGAGGCGTGGTCAATGGCGTTTTTGCAATCTTTGGATGAGAGTATTCAAGTGGACATTCAATTTCAACGTCCATGGGGAGCCATCAATTGTTCCGTCATGGATCTGTTTTTGGGGATTGCTGCTACATCTTTTTCACAAATCTAAACTTTTTACGTTGGCGAGTGCGGTGGGCACTCCATTAGCATTGGATGATCCGACTACAAATCTCACGCGTCCTAGTGTGGCTAGGGTGTGTGTAGAGCTTGATTTATTGAAGGGATTGCCAAAAATAATTTGGATTCGTCATGCAAAGACAGGACACGGATTTTGGCAAACAATCACGTATGATGATTTGCCGAAATACTGCACGGGGTGTATGTCATTGGGTCATTCTGCACCACATTGTAAAAAAAGGGCAATCGCCTCTTATTAAGCCGAGAATGGTGCGGATGACAACAAAGGTGGCGGAGAAGAAGTTGAATGATAAGGGGAAACGAGTGTCAGTTTTCGAGAGGATCAGACCAGCTGATGAGGGATGGAAATTATTTAAAGATGAAAGGTAAGCCTATCTAATAAATCTATCCTAACACTCTCTCACTGATCAATTCCACCGATCAAGTAATTTTAAAATGCGCCTAAGAATTATCTAAAGATGTAAAACCATCTTTCATTTGCCAAAAAAAAAAAAAAAAAAAAAAACTTTCTTAGTTCTTCCCAAAAAATTATTTTCAATCCACATATTTACATGAAGATTACTGAATGCCAAGTCTCAATTCTTTAAAATACAAAGAAATAAAACCGTAAAAATGCTCTATGCCTAAGATACCTATGACCGTCGCCTTTTGCTTTTGAACCCAAACTATGATTGTCGCCACGGCGGCGGAGCCGCCCAAGGGAGAGTGGCCGAGAAAGTACTTCAAGGAGCTAGTCTCGTCTACCCTATCCTCCTCTCCGGTGTCGCTACTTAGCAAACCGCTTGGCTCGTACAAAGGCGAGCCATCACTTACGATCGATGAACAAGAACTCTCGGCCCTAGAGGAGCCATGGAAGTTGGCGCTTGTGGGGAAATTCTCGAGACGGGCACATCCGCTAGAATCGCTACGTTGAGACTTCTAACGCCTATAATTCAAGGGATCCTATTGGATTGGCTCTTTGGATCTGCGCCATGTATTAATTAGATTTGATCTCGAGGAAGATTTTTGTCGGTTTGGGAGAAAATGAATATGGACCTTTGGGAGAAACCGAATGCGAGTATTCAAATGGAATTTCGACTTTAATCCATTGGTGGAATCGTCGCTTGTGCCTATATGTATTCGATTGGAAGGTCTTCCAATTCACCTGTTCAACAAAGCTACCATTTTTTCTTTGGCAAAGGCCGCTGGAGAGCCACTCTCTCTTGATGAACCTACTAAATCTCTCGCCCGAGCGTAGTAAGAATCTACGTGGAGGTGGATTTATTGGCACCCATATGTACACGGGTGTGGATTTCTCATGCAATGACTGGAAAGGGTTTTGGCAATCCATAAACTATTAAGAGTTACCGGATTACTGCACCTTATGTTGGAAAATTGGACATTCCAATGACTGATGTGGGAAAAATACGTCGAAGGCAAGCATGGTATCAACCAGGGCTGACATCTGTGGCCCCTCCGGCACGCAATCAGACAGAAGAAAGGCGGTTGTGGCGGATCATCCCGGCAGCGGCGTCTGGACTCTTAAGTCGGGTAGAAGGGTAACATTCCAATCACAAAAACAACAAATCGGGTTAGACCTTCCTGGCCCATTCTCCTTCAATACCCATGACATGGTTAAAATCCTATTGGAAAACCCAGAGGCATCGCCGCAAAGCCTACCAGTGGAACCACCACAGATATATAGGACGCCGATTGTAGAAAAAGAAGAATAGGGAGAGCTTTTGGGAATTTTCTGATATTCTCATTAATTAGGAAGAAGAAATGCATCGGTTATATATACACAAAATAGTTAGGAAAACTAACTAATTGTAACTACCAATCAGTTAGGGTTAAAGATCATTAATTAATATACTAACTGAATTCTAACAACTATCCATTATCTCTTGACCCTGATCCGCGTGCATTTGCCTTTGACCCGGCTGGACCCTTTTATTTTGTACAAGGTTCGAAACCTTCTTCTTACCAGAAGAGCTTGTTATTTCTTCTTTCTTGATACAAGTTTCAGCACACACTTTCATTTGATCATTGGCTTTATTTTCTTCAATCTTCAACACCCTTCCTTGAGCTGGAACTTGATACAAATTGAACATCCCTAAACTTCTTATCAAGAAACCAAACCTTTATGAAGTTAAGGGCTTTGTGAATAAATCAGCAAGCTGATTGTGTGTAGAAATAGGCATAGGCTTCAAAATTCCTTTTTTGTACTTTTGCCTCACAACATGGCAATCTATCTCTATGTGTTTAGTTCTTTCATGGAACACAGGGTTCTCTGCAATGTAGATTGCACTTGTGCTGTCACAGAATAAAGCAACTGACTTTGTCTGATGTACACCAAGGTCCTTCAAAAGATATACCAGCCATTGTATCTCACATGTGGTCATAGCCATTGCTCTATATTCAGCCTCAGCTAAACTTCTTGATATTGTTTGTTGTTTCTTGGATTTCCAAGAGATTAAAGAATTTCCAAGAAAGATGCAATATCCAGTGACTGATTTTCTGGTTTCTGGACATCCAGCCCAGTCACTGTCTGTATAGCCTTTTAATTCTAGGTTGTTTGCAGCAGGTAACAACTAGCCTTGCCCAGGTGTGCCTTTTAGATATCTCAACACTCTGTGCACTGCTTTATGATGCAGAATGGTAGGACTATCCAAAAATTGGCTGAGCTGTTGAATGGTATAGCTTATGTCTGGTCTGGTCACACATAAATACAGCAGCTTACCTATAAGTCTTCTGTACTTGGTGATATCCTTAAAAGGCTCAGAATCTTTATGTTCATATCTTGCCTTTGGATCTATTTGAGTAGCAATAGGTTTGCTGTGTAAAAAACTTCTTCCTTAAGAAGATCAAGAACATACTTCCTCTGAGAAAGATTGATCCCTTCCTTACTTCTGGCAACTTCAATGCCTAAGAAGTACTTGAGTTCCCCTAAATCCTTGATCTTGAATTCAGTATGCAAAAAAGTCTTGACTACAACAATTTCTTGGATGTCATTGCTGGTGAGAATGACATCATCTACATAGACAAGAAGAGCAATGAACTTGTCACCATTTACATTGATGAACAAGCTGTAATCATGCCAGGATTGAACAAAACCAAGACTGAGTGAAGACTTGGTCAGTCTATCATTCCATTCCCTGCTAGCCTGTTTCAATCCATACAAAGACTTCTGAAGCTTGCATACTTTGTTGGTCTGATGTGTATAATAACCAGGAGAAGGTTTCATGTAGATTTCTTCATGTAAATCACCATGAAGAAAAGCATTATTGATATCAAGTTGGTAGACAAACCAACCTTTGGCAGCTGCCAATGCAAGTAAGGTTCTGATGGTTGTCATCTTAGCAACTGGAGAAAAAGTCTCAAGATAATCAATCCCTAATAACTGTGTGAACCCTTTTGCAACTAGCCTGGCTTTGTATCTTTCAATCTCTCCAGAAGACAAAAATTTAACTTTATACACCCATTTACAATCAATGGCCTTCTTACCAGGGGTAAATCAGTTAAAAGCCAAGTTCCATTAGCTTCCAATGCATCTATCTCAGCCGGCATAGAATCTCTCTATTCTTTATGCTGTACAGCTTCATGAAAAGTACTAGGCTCTTTTGTAATGTTCAACAGGAGCACAAATGATTTGTGATTATGGTGCAACAATTCATATGAGATGACATTATTTAAAGTGTGTGGAGAGGAATGTGAAGAAGAAGGCAAAAGGGAACAATCACAATCCTGCAAATATAAAGGAGGTTTAGACACCCTGGATGATTTCCTAGGTTCAGAAACAATTGGAAGATTAGATGAAACTGTAGTAGATGCAGTATGACTAGACTCAATAGTAGAATCAGCAGGAATAGACTCATAAGAGGATGAATCACTGAGAGATACAGAAGAGTCAGATATTTGTGGCTGAATAGAAGACAAAGATATATCAACATGAGGAATGGAATAATCATGTACATATGATGAAGGAGAATGTATAGCAGATCCCAAGGATTGAGAATTAGAAAACTGAGAGTGATGAGCAAAAGGGAAAATATTTTCCACAAAAATGACATCTCTTGAGATATATATTTGTTCAATATCCATGTCAAGAAGAATATAACCTTTTGAGGTTATAGATTGACCTAAATAGACTGATTTCCTCCCTCTAGGATCAAATTTTCCTCTGCCACTTTCTAAAGTGCATGCATAGCTCAAACATCCAAAACTTTAAGGTTTTGATAAGAGGGAACATGATGATGCAGTTTTTCATATGGACAAAGATTTCCAAGGATAGGAGTAGGAGTCAAATTTATAAGATAGGTTGCATGTTGTATGCAAAATCCCCATAAATGAAGAGGTAAATGTGACTGAAATTTTAGAGTTCTAGCCACATTCATTATATGTTGATGCTTCCTTTCAACAATACCATTTTGTTGAGGAGTGAAAACACAAGATGTTTGATGAATCATACCTCTTTCAGAATAGAAATCAGGCATGAGAAACTCGGGACCATTATCAGTCCTTACGATTTTGACAACAGTAGAAAATTGTGTGTGAATAAAAGCACAAAATGATTTTAGAGTAGATTGTGCAGCAGATTTGGATTTGAGTAAGAAAGTCCAGGTAAATCTGCTAAAATCATCCACAACAGTGAGAAAATATTTATGGCCATAAATGGTTTCTTGTTTGTATGGACCCCAAATGTCCACATGAATAAGATCAAAAGGTGCCTTAACAATAGTATTGCTCAAGGGAATACTTAGTTTATGCATTTTGGCTACAAGACAGACACTGCAATGACAATTAGGTTTACAAGGAATGAATGAAGAAATGCTCTTAATTTGCTTTAGTCTAGGGAAAGATACATGACCAAGTCTATAGTGCCACAATAGAGAATCAATCTCCTTATTTGAAATATGAATAGAAGAAGCACAATGAACAGATTTACTATGATGAGCTGTAACAGCTTTATTTGTACTAGCATGATTATTGACAAGAGAACTTGGATTAAGCAAGTATAAGCCTTGCCACAAATCGACTAATCCAATCCTCCTCAAAGATGGCGAGATCTCGAATGATGGATTTCTCGAGCATCGAAACCACATTACAAGAATTTTGAGTAGTTAAGCTGTGAGATAGAAATGATATTAAGATGAAAAAGCTGGGTACACGTAGAACATTTTGAAGCACAAGAAAAGAAGACAATCTAACTGTACCTTTATGAGTTACATGAATGGACATTTTGTTAGGTAATCTAACATAAATGTTGTGAATAGGTACAGAAGATGAAAAATAATGTGGAGAGCAAATAATATGATCAGTTGCACCAGTATCTAAAATCCAAGGTACATTGGAAATACCTGAAGGAGCATTAAAATTGCCAAATTGAGTATTGAGAGAAGAAGAAGCTTGATTGATCAAAGGCTGCTGAGGCACAGTAGTGTTGTGTTGATCTCCATTCTCAAGACCAATGCTGCTGACATTGAGGTTATTAAAAAGTTGTAACAATTGCTTATATTGTTCCAAAGAAAAACCTGTAAGAACAGCTTGATCAGGAACAGAAGGAACATGATCAGCAGTCAATTGATTTACAGATCTAAAACCTCCTTTTGATCCTCCATTGAAATTATTTCTGAAGTTTTGATTGTTAGTAGAGCTGCTAGGCTGATTATAAAAAACTTCATCAGTATGTTGATTCTGGTAATTATTTGTGCCATGATTTCCAGAATTCATATTTCCTTTGGAATATTTGTGACCAGGTGGATAGCCATGCTTCTTGTAGCATCTATCCACAGTATGTCCACTTCCTCCACAATGTGAACAATTAAGATTGTTCATCCTTTGAGTACTAAAACTTCCCTTCTTTAATCCTGAACTGACAGAGTTGACATAATTTCCTGTGTTATTAGTATTACTAGCAGTGCCACCAGTTATACTATCAGTATTAGTCATACTAATTCCATCATTTCTCATGTTTCTGCCAAAATTTGGACCATGAATGTACAAAACTTGAGCCTCCTTGCCTTGAACATGATGTGCAATTTGACTCTCTTGTTGTGCAGCAAAGTTAAGAACATCATCAATGAGAGGAATTTTCTTCTTCATAAGAACCTTTGACTTTACATGTCCAAATTCCTCATTTAGACCTCTCAAAAACTTTATGACATAGTCTGATTCATAGTAATCATGTACTGTAGTCATGGCACCACATGTGCATTCAGGTAAAGATCTAAGGATCAAGAATTCATCCCACATAATTTTTAAATGAGCATAATACTCATCTACGGTCATGCCTCGTTGTTTCAAATTATGAAATTCTTCTAATAAATCAGACAATCTATGTGCATTTGATTTAGCATATCTCTTTTCTAGGCAAATCCATACTGCCTTAGAAGTATTCAGAGATAAAACACTTTGAGCAATGATGTTTGTTATGGTATTACCTATCCAAGTTAAAACAGTTTGGTCCGCTTGTTCCCGAGTCGCATAATATGGCTCATGTGGTTTGGGAATTACCACATTTGCTACATCTTCAATGAAGCACAGTTTGTTCTTCATAATAAGAGCTCTTCGGATTGCTCTCCTCCAACTATAGTAATTAATACCAGTTAGAGGTTTTTGAACAAGTAATAATGCCGGATTCTCTGTTGGAGAAATGTAGAAAGGATGTAGAGAACTAGCAGGTGTAATCTCAGCTTGTGCCATAGTAGATTATCACAACAAGGCAAGAAAACAAAAAATAGATATTTCAATTGATGAAAAAATCAACTAGAAAAACCTGAAAACCCTAAAATCAAAACAAGATGGAAATGGAAATGAATCAAAAATCAACACCGATCAACAGCTAATACAAGGTCAGTAAAAGCTTCGATCAAGAATTGATCAACAACAATCAACAAGAACAAGATGAAATCAGAGATTGCAACTTCGAGCTTAGTGCTGTGATACCATGTAGAAAAAGAAGAACAGGGAGAGCTATTGGCAATTTTCTGATATTCTCATTAATTAGGAAGAAAAAATGCATCGGTTATATATACACAAAATAGTTAGGAAAACTAACTAACTGTAACTACCAATCAGTTAGGGTTAAAAATCATTAATTACTATACTAACTGAATTCTAACAACTATCCATTATCTCTGACCCGGATTCGCGTGTATTTGCATTTGACCCGGCTGGACCCTTTTATTTTGTACAAGGTTCGAAACCTTCTTCTTACCAGAAGAGCTTGTTATTTCTTCTTTCTTGATACAAGTTTCAGCACACACTTTCATTTGATCATTGGCTTTATTTTCTTCAATCTTCAACACCGATAGTGGAGACACCGGTAGGAGACAACATATCAGAAGATATAACTGCGGCAATTGAGCCTGAGTCGGTGTCTAAAAACTAACCTGGTTGAGGAGTCTGCATCGGCATCAGCGGTGGTGGAGCCCGCTCTACTAGATGCCGAGGCGGTGACTGGTAAAGCGCCGTCGCCGGGGATGGAACGGCTCGAGCAGCTGGGAATATACACTCAGGGAGAGGGCGACCCACCGGAGATTACAGGGTTAGTTGTAGAGCATCGCCATCTCGATCCTTAACAAAATCGAGATCTTCTTGATGCAGTCCCAGATTCGCCGGAGATAACGTGGTTGGTTGAGGATCCTCATCAAGATCGAGATTCTCTTGATGCAGTCCCAGATTCGGCGGGTGATGACAGGTTTATTGTGCAAATTGAAGACCCATCCAACCCACCCGCCCCGACCCGCGAGGAGGACACATCGGATGAATCAGGCCCACCAGCTTTGGGGGCTAGAGGACTCCAGGCCCGTTAGCATGGGCTCTGCTGCAATGGAAGAATGTCTCAGATTAAGATCGGACTTGTCGTCGCTGGTATTATCAACGGCTGTCCGACCAAAAAAAAAACAGGATGTGCAGCCACCCACTTTTTCTGCTACCAAGTTAAATGCACCAACGACTTCTTTTTTTTCTTCGGATCGTCACGAATTATTTCGCAACTTTTTCAGAATTTAATAAATATATTAATGTGCCGACATTAGTAGGGCTTGTTAAAACACCTGTGCAAGAGGAAAGTGCGCTACATCCAAAAAAATATCGAGGTCTCGAATAGGGGATCTTTTGAAGAATTGGCGGACATTCAATTGGAAGATGAGTATGGCGATTTTATCCCTGTCCGCTCATGCAAGGAAAAAAAAATAATTCTATTGAACATCACATGGAGACTAGATACCTTTAAAAGACGTTAATTTTAACGTTTTATATTGTTCCCTTTGGTACTTCAAGAATATTAGGACCTTTGGTCTGATGTAGTAATGGATTTGTTTCCACCTTATATTCGAGGTGCCGGTATGTCCCCCTCTTTGTATGAGTTTTTTCTTTATTTCCAATAAATTTTATAAAAAAAAACTTAAAAATATGAAGAAAAAAAAATAGCTTCAAGGATAGTAAAAAAAAAAAAAAAAGTCTCATTCCTGCCAAAAAAATCTTTCCTATATTACTTTAGTGTGAAAATCGTCATTCCCCGTGTATGCCACTGTTTCTATACCCAACAAATCAAAATTCGTTATTTGAATATTTTTTCTAATTATATATATACACATGGTGAATTGTGCTTCATTGGGTATAAGAATAGTGACATACACGGGACAGATGATTTTTTGCCATTACTTTGCCATGCAGTCGTCCCGCATCACATGCACTTTCATCCATTTCAGGGCTGAAGTACATGAAGAAGCCAGTACTTTTAGGTAGGGGTAAAAAACTGCAATACTATACCGAACTATATATAAAAATTGTAAAAAAAAAAAATATATTGAGGTAAATTTAATCAAATATTTCAAACTACATATAAAATTTATTATATTTAATAGAATCTTTAAAAATTCCGGGGTCTTCGTCACTGCAGAAGTCACAAGTGAGATCACCGATTATGTTCCTCCTCCATAGCAACTCCCTGGTTGGCAGTATTATACACTCCAGTCAATCTAATTACAGTATAATGGTTAATTTATTTCTCCATACATAGATTTTAGTGCAGAAGAGATTGTGAATCGATCCTGTTGTCTTCAAGATTTCATCTCCATCTCTGAGAAAAACTCCCTAAAGTTGACCAGACGAGATATCCTCCCATTTATGTTTTTGCAGGGTGGATATATTCATATTTCTCACACTTCATGACTCAGGATAGGATCAACCAATTTTGAAAAGTTGGGCAACCATTTGTCTCTAGTTATATGGTTGAGAAAATTGTTATAAAACAAATGAATAGACTTAGATATTACTCGGTGACCTTGGATGACATGACTGTCGAAGGGTATTAATTAATTATTTAAACTTTAATCTACAATTAAACTATATTTATTAGTGCATTCATAATTTTTCGAATGACACTTAAGTTATTTCATAATCAAGAAAACATTAAATAAAATTTTATAAAAAATTCAATGCACGACCCTTTAAAATATTTATTGAGAGTTTGATCTTGATTAGATTCTTTGTGTAGGAGCGAAAGTAAAATTTCATATCAAGAAGTTCAACGAATGTTACCTATCCACAAATAAAAATACAAAAAATTGATCAATGTACCAATCTTTAAATAAATTCTAACAATTTGGTCGGAGGACTTGCACCAGTGTTTCTAAGGCAGTCCCTCTGGTTTTTAACCCGAGTTCTACATTTGCCCCGAAAAAATTCCCATCCCCTTGTTTAAAAAAGGAAAAAAGAATAGAAAATACTATGTTTAAAATTAATTGGTTAAGAACTTAAATTTCTCCAATTTCTAAAAATTTTAACATTTTTTTTTTTTGAGCGCCCAAAGGCGATTGCCCCCGAAGGGGAAGAGCGGAGAGTACTCTAGATAGGGAAGATTGAAGCATGCCCCATGCCTCGGGAGGGAAGATAAGCCTCATAAGGAGGAGAATTATTTGCCCCATTATGGGGAGATATAGGAATCGAACAAAAATTTAACATATGAATTGCAAAAATGTTACTGATTTATAATAATGTCATGAATTATTAACAATTTTGTCACAATTTAGATAATTTATCCAATTAGTTAAAAAAAAGAATAAAACAACTTGCAAGTTTTTTATGAAGAAAAGGCGGCTAACACCAACTCCCACAATTAATCCACCTTCTTTTTTTGCTAAATAAAAATTATCTATTAATCATAAAATAATCGAAGACATTACAATCAAAAGATAAAAAGAAAATAAAAGTTATACAATGGTGTAAACCACCATGATAACAGATAAAAGTTCACACCTTGGATTGAGTAAACACTACACACAGTAGGGAAAAAAATAAATACATAATAAAAAATTTCATCTGTATCTTCTCCAAAATTCTTAAACAGTAGTAACAAATTTAGTTTCAATACCTTTCTTAAAAATCAACAATTTATGAGAACGTATGCGTATCAATTAATCCACCTTTGCTTCGTTGGAACTTGGATGTTTGATCCTGTTTTATACTTCACTTATCCGTATGTATACTCTTTCTTTTTCTTTTTTTTTTTTTTTTAATTATTTGATGGTTAGAGGTCGCATAGGTACACTTGTACAGTAATAAGAATACTATTTTAGTTTAGAATGTATCTGATAGGAAAAAAAATGTTTACATGTTGGGTAGCGTAACATTCCAAACAACAAATTATAACATAAAGAAAAAATAGAAAAACAACACAAGAATTTAACGTGGTTCAATTACAACTTAGACCTATATTCACGATCCCGAAAAGTAAAAACTTTCACTATGTAACTTTTTAACGAAAGAAAAATTACAAACCCTCTTCAAAGAAACACTTAGAAGACTCAAAAAGTATGTACAAATAAACTCAAAACTATATGAGCCTATTTATAGGCTCTCTTGTCTTGACACTTTTATTTTCTAACCAATATGGGACTTTTAGAAATAGTACCCAACATGTTCTTCATTTTCTCAAATTTTCAAGTTACAACGAAATAAAAAAACCTAACTTTCTTTTAAATTTTCGCGATCTCCTTCTATGTTCTTTATTTCAGCTTTACTTCACTGCTTCTTAAAGGAATGACCATGAAGGTGGTATAAATTCTTCCATTTCTCCCTCCCACGCATAACAAGACGGTTGCCTATATACACTTTGCAGAATTTCTCAATTCCAACATACATGTAACCCTTTGATGCCAATTCACCCAAAAAAAATTATGTTGACACTCGAGTCAGGTACAAATCTAACATCATGAAATACTTTTACCTCATCATTGTGGAGTTTCAGGCGGACTCGTCCAACGCTCTCAACCTTCACCTTCGAGTTGTTGCCCACTTCGATGTTGGCAAAGTCTCCCACTTGCAAAATATCAAATGTGTCTATGTCCTTCCAGATATGCTAGTCAGCAACATTATCCATAACCCTGATTTGAATGATTCTCAACAGTATCATTCAAACATCTCATCAAATATAAATCATCATCATCTCTGACCACATTTGTAGAGAAATCACACACCTTTGCCTTATCCTTCATCTGTTCACGGATAGTTTTCAAATCCTCCCTCATCTTTGGGAAACGACTTTGGAAATGACAAAGTTCCTCACAATAGAAACAATCGACATTTATGCCATCACATCTCTGTCGAGATTTCCCTCTTCCTTGGTCACCTTTACTCCTGCTTCGATTCCTCCCTATTCGAGAACTCTCTATAGCTAGTATTCTATCCTCTCGGGGTAATCCTCATTCATCATCTACTGGTTCTCCTTCAAAGCATTTGAAACCTCATTCAATTGCAGTGTATTCTTTCCTGCCAAGAGTGACTGCACCAACGATTTATAGGATTTGGGTAATGAAGTAAATAACAACGCCTGTTCTTCATCCTTAATCTCTTCCCCGACATTCTCAAGTCGAGATACTAACTCATTAAATTTATTAGTGTGATAAATAAGATTACCTATTTCCTCTATTTGAGTGAGTACATATCCATCTTCATCTTCAACCGGTTAATCAAAGTCTTCGAGGAATAATTATTCTCCAAATTCTCCCATAACTTCTTTGGTGACGTCTCTATCAACACCGTCATCTTGACTTGTGGAGCCAAAGATAATCGAATTATTCGAACCGCCATTTCTTAATTGTAGCCAACTCAGAATCTTTCACCCCTTCCGACTTTTCATCATCCAGAGTAGAATCAAAATAGTCTTGAATCGTGCATTGTCATAAGGTTAAATCAATATTTCCATCAAAGAAGGAGATGTAACATCACTCTTCGCGCACAAGCAGTAACTTCAAAAGCGAAAATCCGTTCGCTGAAAACTTGAAATCAATCCATGTTTCTTCTCACGCGTAGCCTTATGTGTTAGCTTCGATGAGCAACAAGACTTACTAGATTTGGTGCCCAATTACTACTTCAATTATGATTTCTCTCACCAGAACTCTGTTTTTCTAGAAAATATTTCTCTTTCTTTTCTCTCTTTTTTTCCTTTTTCCTTTCTCTCTAACCTCCCTAACTTCTAACTTCAGAATTTTCCTGCACTAACCACCCCCAAGAGACACAACTTTTCACAAGTGTTAAACTAACCCCCAAGTTCCAACTAGTCTACACTTAAGTCCCTTTAAGTTAGGTTCATTTTAAAAGGTCACCCTAACATATGTACATCAATTAAACACATAATAAGCCATTAGACACAAATTCAACTATGCTCATTATTATTAAATGCCAAAAAGTTCAGGTTATCACACTGACTCCATGGAAATACATATAACACGTATACAAAGACATACGCACGAAGAATCAAGAATAATCATACAATATATGCAAATATACTTCGGTTCTTCATCCAATTTTGATGCAGTAAAACATGAGAAATCTTTCATACAATTACATAACTTGATAAAAGACCATTACATGCATTCTAGGACTGAAAAACAAGAAAAAAAAAAAGATCCTTACCTCGTATGCTTAATCGAAACTTTAAATGAATAACAGAAACCAGAATTTTAGATTCGCAGAGGCAACTTATGAAGATGGTTACACTTAATTGGATCGTTGGAATCAAATCTTCACCGTTTAGATTGTATTTCTATAAGTCTTTTAACTTTAGAAACAAGAATGGGTTCGATCAGTCGCCAGTTACTACTTCAAATGGATGTTTTGCTATGATCTCAGAGATTTTCCAGAATTTCTAACTTCCCTTCTTTTTCCTTTCTCTCTCCCTTCTTAAAGAAACGATCTGAAAAAAACTTCAAACTAACAACCTTCTCCGACCAACACATCTGCCCACAACTTCTTAATGCTACACTTAAGTCC
This sequence comes from Vinca minor, assembly GCA_026122235.1. Classification (NCBI taxonomy): domain Eukaryota; kingdom Viridiplantae; phylum Streptophyta; class Magnoliopsida; order Gentianales; family Apocynaceae; genus Vinca; species Vinca minor. Next base: position 1,031,822 of record JAOCZM010000248.1, read on the forward strand.
CCAAACTTCCTAAATATAACAATGCACTCCCAGATAAATTTTTACGCATACCTTGGACTTAGCTTACCAATTTTACCAAATTTTGTCACTATTTTTGTCGGCGAGACCCTCAAGTGTACATTGTCTCCGACCTGAAGTTCCAAGGTCTTCTTTAACTATCGTCCTAGCTTTTCTGTCGGTCTTGTGCTGTTCTTATTCTTTCTCGAATTAGCATTACCTTTTACATTGTTACATGTACTAATTCCAGCCCTGTCACTATCTTTCCACCAATATCATCCCAGCGTACCGGTGACCTACATCGTCTCCCATACAAAGCTTCACATAGTGACATACTAATACTTGCTTGATAGCTATTGTCGTATGCAAACTTCACCAAAGTCAAATGATTTACCCAAATGCCTTTGAAGTGTAAGACATAAGCCTTTAACACGTCTTCCGATGTCCGAATAGTCCTCTCTTATTGCCCATCTATTTGCGGGTGGTATACGGTACTAATAGACAACTTGGTTCCCATCGCCTCATTGAAACTTCTCCAGAATCGAGACAAATCGTGTATCCCTATCTGATACTATGATGACTGTTACACAATGTAATCAGACAATCTCATTCATATATATTTGAACCAAAAAGTCCATCGGTGTTGTAATCTCCATATGCAGGAAATGTGCCGACTTGGTCAATCTATCCACTATAACCCAAATAGTATCATTTCCAGTCTTATCCTTCAGTAATCCAACCACGAAGTCCATTGTGATATATATGCTCCCATTTCCAAACCGAAATTTCTAAAGGTTTCAATAGTCTGGCAGGTCTTTGATGTTGCACCTTGACTTGTTGACATACCAAACACTTGGCCACAAATTTTGCAATTCCCACTTCATACCTTTCCACCAGAAATTTCTTTTCAAATATTTGTACATCTTTGAAGCTCCTGGATGCACTTATAATATGGAGTTGTGTGCTTCTTATATGATTTTCGTTTTGCAGCCCCAAATCCCCTGGTACACATAATCTGCCCCGAAATCGAAGACTACCATCTTCGTGAATATGAAAGTTTTTCGTTTCACCTGATTGTGCCAAAGACCTTTCCGTATCCAACTCTGAATCTGCTGATGTAGCTTCCTTAATCCGAAAAAGTAATGTTGTCTGTGCTACTAAAGCTGTCAAGACATTGTTGGTATCCTTAACGACCTCAATATCCAGCTTTTCAAATTCCGAGATAAGCTCCTGTTTTTCAGTAATCGTGGCTTTCCATCTTATCCGAATTTTTCCTACTCAAAGCATCAGCTACCCGATTAGCTTTACCCGGGTGGTAGCTAATTGTCAAATCATAGTCCTTTAGTAACTCTAGCCACCGTCTTTTCCTCATATTGAGTTCTTTTTGTGTGAACAAATATTTAAGACTTTTGATTATCAGTAAATACCTCACATGGCTCGCCATATAGGTAGTGTCTCCAAATCTTCAAGGCAAAGACCACTGTCACTAACTCAAGATCATGTGTGGGATAGTTCTTCTTATATGGTTTTAATTTTCTTGAAGCATAGGCGATTACCTTTCCTTTCTGCATAAGTATACAACCCAATGTGTTACTTGAAGTGTCGCTGAATATGGTGAATCCTCCGATTTCTTTCGGCAATGCCAAGATTGGTATTGCGGTCAACTTTTCCTTCAATTTCTGGAAGCTTTCTTCACGGTATGTACCCTATTCAAACTTCAATTGCTTATGTGTTAACCGAGTCAAAGGTGCAGCAATCCTTGAAAAATATTCAACGAATTTCCATTAATACCCCGCTAGCCCCAAGAAACTCTTGACTTCAGCCACTGTTGTTGGTCGAGACCAATCTACTATAGCCTCTATCTTTGCTGGATCTGCTGACACTCCTTCAGCAAACACTACATGACCTAGGAAAGATACACTATTCAACCATAATTCACACTTGCTGAACTTGGCATACAGATTCTCTTTTCTCAGAATCTCCAAAGATATCTTCAAATGTTCTTCATGAGCTTCCTCAGATGGTGAGTAGATTAGTATGTCATCAATGAATAGCACGATGAACTTGTCTAAGATATCTCTGAAAACCAGATTTATCATGTTCATGAATGCTGCTGTGCATTGGTTACTCCAAATGGCCTTACAATAAATTCATAGTGCCCATATCTGGTTCTGAAGGCACTTTTAGGTATGTCTTCTGGCTTGATTCTGAGCTGATGATACCTGAATCTTAAGTCTATCTTGGAAAATACTTGGCACTATTCAATTGATCAAATAAATCGTCTATACGGGGCAATATGTACTTGTTCGTAATGGCGATCTTATTCATTTCTCAGTAATCGATGCACATTCTCATGCTCCCATTTTTCTTCTTCACAAATAACACTGGTGCACCTCATAGTGACACACTAGGCCTGATAAAATTCTTGTCTAACAACTCTTGCAACTTTGTCTTCAACTCTTTTAGTTCCGTTGGTGCCATACGATACGGGGCCTTATAGATAGGCTCTGCACCGGGTTGCAGGAGAATTTCAAAGTCGATCTCCCGGGCAGGTGGTACACCCGGTAAATCTTTCGAAAATACATCTTTGAAGTTCCTCACTATCGGTACATCTTCAATCTGTATCTTATTATCGTCATTTGCCACTGCATAGGCTAGAAAATACTCACAACCCTTCTTCATGTATTTCTGCGACTTGATTATTGATATAATTGGTAGTCTATGTTCCTTCTTCTTTCTTTCTGACCCCTGAAATTCGATTACTTCCTTGTCCCCTATCATAAACTAAATTATTTTTTCCTTACAATCAACTAAGGCATGATGTGTTGACAACCAACCCATTTCCAAAATATTATCGAAATCTACCATGTTTAGTTGAATCAAATCCGCTTCCAACACTCTTGAATATATTTCTTCCTGGTACCCTTTATGGACAAAGTTTGATTCTAGTATCTTCCCACTAGGTATTTTAACTCTATATGCATTCAAAGGACAAGTGGGGGAAGTCATAAAGGTCTCAGCAAATCTACATAAAACAAAAGAGTGTGTGGCACCACAATCAAACAAAACATAAGTAGGCACCGAGTTAACTAAAAGCGTACATGATATCTTGCGCCCCTTGATGGAGTGAGATTAATTCATGACCATGAACACATGAATTAATATGAGATATTAATGTCATTTGATTAGTCTACTCATGAATCAAGAAGCTGATTGATTGAACTATACAAGTGTGACATTCTCCATGACTTATGTTCAATCTAGATATCGATGATAAAAGGATTAGTACAAAATGTCATAACAATGATTACTTGAATCACTGGAATATTTGTCAATTGGGAGAAATGATGTGTTGCTAGATATCTCTCATTACTGTTGACAATTGTTGTCACGGTCAACATAGCAAATAATTAATGGGTTGTACATTATGATCAATTGGATTGGACTTGTTGGAATTTACATTTGATATAGGTGCTCAAATTGGATTGGGCAGTCAATTGGGTTGGGCTGGCCAATACCCGATTGGTCAAAACGATCCGATTGAACCGTTCTGTTAAAACGATCCAATAACCGGTTTGAATGGGTCCAAACCGACAAGTGATATGTGTGTGTGTGTGTGTGTGTGGTGGGGAATCATAGAGGTGCAAATAAAGGGAAAATGGCTTAGTGGGTGAATTAATTTTTCAGCCCTCTATTCATTTCTCTATGTAATGAATTGTTCATTACAAAGTTACTCTCTCATACTCTCTCCTAGAGGCAGCCGAAATTCTTCCAAGAAATACACTACCAAGAACATTAAAAAGATAGAAGAAAAATCATAGTTTTCGTTCTTTCGGTTTTAACTAGGACCTATATACACCAAAATCCTGAATATTGTCTTCAAGTTTTGGAGTTCTCTAACTAGCATTAGAGAAATGAAGAACAAGTTCAAGTTGGTTGTGTGGATACTGCTAAAGACAGAAGTCGATAAGATCGGTTGTTGTTGGTGATTCCAGAAGCAAAATCAAACTGAAAACGTTTATGTTAGTACGTAATTTAAAGGTAAATATCATATATCTAAAATCGTTGGTACTTACTCGTGAATGATCTTGCTAGAAACATATTCCGCAATTTTACTTTTCGCTGTTTATTTTAGAAATCCGAATTTCTTTCTTTCAGTAACAATTACAGATAAGCAGCTAGTACACATAGCAAGTTAGCACATAACTCAAGAATATATAAAGCCAATAAATAATCACATAATTCCTATTCCAAAATCTCTACCCAATGAACGCATCTTAAGTTATCTAAGTAATACATCTTATCAGGTTCTTAAACTTCTAAACCATAATCATAAAAGGATAACTTAAACTTAATCATACCATCATTATAATACGAAGTAACATAACTTAATATTAGTGTTATTCTACTAATCAGGTTCACCACCAATTACATTATCACTTATTTCATAGAGAACTACTCGTCGTATTCTTATTCCCATGTCTCCTCGCCAGCACCCTCGTCATACTCATCTGCAAAACATAAAATAATAAAAAGATGAGCCACACTAATCCAGTAAGGATAGATCTTCCTTGGGATGAAAGACCAAAGAAACATCAAAATATTCTTTGTTTCCCAAAATATAAGTAGAATATGAGGCTTGACATAACGTAACCTGTAAACATATTTAAAAGGCTTAAAATACACTTAAAAGAGGACCTCGGACGATGCAAAGAAGGCCTCAATCGACCGAGGGGTCGTCCGAGATCAAGACATAAAGTTTGTCCAAAGAGTCTGGACGATGTATAGGTTATTCCAGTCGACCGAAGATCATCCGGACCAATCCCGGTCGAGTTGATTTTCACTCCGATCGATCGAGATAGTCCGAAAGGTCAAATGAATAGCGCCAGTAGTTTGGTCTGAATGATGTTGGCTGAGTCCGGTCGACCGGAGATGTCGTCCGGAATTTAGAACAGATCAATCTATAGAGCTTAAAATGTGAAGGAAATGTCAATTTCTACACTTTAAAATACCCCCTTCCCAAAAACACTGATTTTGACTAACTTTAACATATAAAAACATTACCATAACATAACCATAACATGTCATAACAATACCTTGTCATATCGGTCTTATACACATCAGAAATCGTGATTCGAGCACATTAACATATCCTAACTTAACATTCCGGCATTTAGAAATATGGCATGGTGAGTATTACTACAACATGCAATAAGTAATTCACAACTGAGCTCAATTGTATGTCAATAATACTAACCAACTGTTAACATCCCTAACTTTATAGCCATTCAAGGGGGCCCACACATATCATACTTTTGGTAAGGCTGAAAAAGGGTTGTTTAAGGATATACCCATGTTATGTCATTGTTTATCCTTGTGAACTCCACAACTATTGTTAATGACTCTTTAACGCTTTTATCCCCGCAAGGGTCCGGGTCACTATAAAGGGGATAGAACAAGTGTTCCCTGGCACTATATAACATATCAAGATTCGGGATATATCTTGGAATATTGCCATCAACGGACAAAAAGCTCTAGATTGAGAATATGCATATGTCGACTCCATGTAAATGCATATAACAAGTATATAAAGACATACACATGAAAAATTGAAGAATAAGCATGCAATAGATGCAAATATACTTTGGTTCTTCATCCAATTTTGATGGAGTAAAACATGATAAATCTTTCATACAATTCCATAACTTGATAAAAGACCATTTCATTCATTTTAGGACTGAAAAATAAGAACAAAATATCCTTACCTCGTATGCTTAATCGAAACTTCAAAGGAAGAACATAAACCAAACTTTCATATTCCCAGAGGCATATTTTGAAGGCGGTTACTCTTAATTGAACCGTTGGAATCTAAGCCCTTTAACTTTGGAAATAAGAATGGGGTCAATCAGAGCTTCGATTACTACTTCAAATGGATGTTTTTCTATGATCTCACGGATTTTCCAAAATTTCTAACTTCCTTTATTTTCCCTCATTTTCCTTTCTCTCCCTTCTTAAAGGAAAAATCGAAAATAACTTCTAACTAACAACCTTTCCTGAACCAACACATCTGGCCACAACTTCTTAATACTACACTAAAGTACCCAAACTTCCTAAACGTAAAAATGCAACCCCTAGACAATTATGTACGCAACATATAACATATGTAAAATAATTAAAACTCATATAACTCAATTAATTCATGCAATTTTTAATGTCAAAAGGTCCTGAGTATCACATCAACTCTCAGTGGGTTGTGAGGTTGTGACAATATTACTTCTTAGTGAAGGTGAATCTTGGAATGTTTGGTGATTGAAGTGTAAAACTCTTAGTGAGTTGTCCACATGTGTAAAAGAATTGATTTTTCCACCATCATTTGTGGTAAAGGGATATGTTAGTGGAGTTGAGTAAATCCAGAGAATCAAGGTAGTGATGTAGATTCATTGGTGAATCAAACCACTATAAATCTCGTGTTTATACTTGCTTTTTGCCTTGTGTTTGTTCGTTGATCTTCATATCTTTACACTTAGAAATTGATTTTGAAAAAAAAAATCACAAAAAAAAAAAAAAACACACAACTCACCTCCCCCTTGTATTTTTCATACCCATTAACTATCTTCGTTTTTTTATTTCTTGCTAAAACTATTTTCAAATCAATTCTACCCATCAACTATTTTCGACCTTACAAGCTTGATAAATTAATGCACACAAGGCAGTTTTCCAGCGAAAGATTAAATTCACTACCCATCTTAATTATACCGGAGACAGATATTTTTAGTCCCTTCACTTACAATAAACAAACAAAATACCCACAGTTTCCCCAAACCCAAGTCGACTTCACAGTATGTTGCATAGTTCAATTTAGGTATTATTTCCACCTGAAAAATTCAATAGGAAATAGGAAATAAAAAGAAGAAAAAAATGTTATGGGATTCATTATTCACGAATCGGTGGGTTTAAAGTACCCCAAAAAAATTGCATGAGCACCAAAAGGGCGGAAAGACAACAACCCAAATGAGGTCGTCCTCAGTATACATGAATAGGGTCACCTACACAACACAACTCCGTTATGACCTTTTTGAGTACAAAAGGCAAGAACCCTATTACGCAAATCTTGGCAACGAATAAACATAATACACACACTATACCCTCCTATTCAGAGTTGCAAGTAAAACGGCCTCAATTTTCTGTTCGGAACTACAAGCAATTGTGTATCCATGATTGAGTATTTTGATGCCCACAATAGATTCCTTTAATCTTCCCGCCATTGTTCGGATGTCAAAGCTCACTGATAGCCTCCACCATATGGTTGTTGTCCATAATTGCCGGCACCCATCATGGGATTATAGCCACTTGGCATGGCAGCACCAGGAGGAAACCCAATTGGCCGTTGCATCTGACCTCTTTGCCCCATTCCCATTCCCATTCCCATGTTTGAGTTCATATTCATACCCATTGGTTGATTTGCTCCATAGCCTTCCATGCCCATACCAGGTCCAGCACCAGCACCCAACCCCATTCCCATTCCAGAACCCATCATTTGGTTTGATGCTGGCCTGAGAGCACCTGCACCGGCACGACCAATCCCAGAACCCGAGCCCATTGCTTTGCCCATGGTAATGGTTGATGTCACTGGGGCTGTCATAGGTTTTTCCATCCTTTTCTCCTTGCGATTTATAGCATCAAAATCAATTCCAATATCAGACAAAGGATTTATTTTAGCTGCATGTAATAAACAGTGAGATCAATTATATGTATCAAGAGAACCTGGGGTAAATAAACACAAAGATTATTACAAGTCCAGCAAACTTACATCCAGAGATATTCAGATTCACCAGTCCACGGCTAAGAGTATCGGCCCAAACTGTTGATTTTGTCTCAAACTTGTCTTTTGCTGGTTGAACTGCAGCGAGAGCTACTGTTGAAGCTGGAACTATGGATTGTGAGACTGCAGGAGCATCCAACCCTACTGGTGAAGATAGAGGGTTCATATGTGATGATGCTAGGGTAGCAGAGCTCGATTGTGAAAGGAAATTAACAGAATTGTTTTGAACAGCTGGTCCATTTGATACTTGAGAGGTCATCTGTGGGGTAACTGGGCCAGTGGATCCCATCTGTGGATTATAACTTGCATAAAAATTAGCATTGTGCTGTGTGGATTGGGAATGAAAACCAGCTTGCGGTGAAGAAACCATCTGAGATGGGAAACCACGAACAGGTGTAGGCTGATTAGTTTGGGATGAAAAACCTGTCTGTGATGCCAGACCAGCCTGAGCTGGGAAACCTGTTAAGGAAACGGATTGAGTTGTCTGAGCATAAAAATGCTGCGGCACAAGTTGGCCTGATTGAGCTTGAAAGTTTGTCTGCACTAAAGACTGTCCAGATTGAGCAGGAAAACCTGCCAATCTAACAGTCTGACCCGCATGAGTTGGAAAGCTTGCTGGTGGACCAGCAGTTGGGCCTGGTTGAGAGAAGAAACTTGTCTCTGGTGGAGTCTGAGGCTTTTGAGGTGGAAAACCAATCTGTGGTGAAGGTAGTCCAGTTGGGGCCGGATATGTTGCCTGTGAATATCCAAGAGGTTGAGGTCCAGTAGGTGGGAGGATGTCAGCTAATATATCAATTTCCTGGTTGTGAATAGACTGCTCCTGCTGTGAATATTGTAAGTTTGCACCAAGAAATGCATCTCCAAAGCTATTAACTGACTCAGCCTTTGGAGCAGTTAAGTGAGCGTTCTCAGAATTTTGGTTCAAGGACGAACCAAATGAGGAAGTTGAGGAAATATTCTGGGGTTGAGCAGGTAAATTGTCGGCGGAAGGAATGACTTTGAACGGGCCATCTCCAAATGGATCGTCAAATGTCTGCAAAGTAGTTACCTAGTTTGAGTCACACAAGTAGAAGATAAAATCAATAAAAAATCATTGGCCCTCATTCTGGAAAGCCTATGACCATGTTTACGTTCAATGCCTCTTATGAATTCACACTAACCAATAAACAATCTAGGTAGTACAGTTCTGACAAGCTTTTGTTCTTATACTCGTGCCCAGTCATTGATTTTTTGTTATTATTATCAACAATAGACACTTTGTGCATTTATTGCCAAAGGTTAGGTTTGTCTCCTATCCATCCCCGCCCATACCCCCACCTATTGGGGACTTAATGGGTTATGCAATTGTTGTTGTTGTTGTATTATATTATGAAGTGTAGTTAAAAGGCGCCAAAGAAGTTTACTTCATATACCCTTCTGAACACCACAATGAGCATCAAGTACTATTCCTGCAAGTTATATTCATAGTGCTAAACCTTTGTTGGACCTCGCCAAAAGAATCTGTTTCAAAATAAGTTCGTTATGGATCCACCTCAGAGAACACACTCCTTTGAAACTATTCACAAGAACAGAAGACTGAGACACAATACTAACACTATCAGAGACGCTAATGTCAAGGACATATTATGATGCACCATACTCTTCATTTTACAAATGAAAGAGATCTGACAAAACTTTCTGGAAAAATGATCTCATATTCTCAAGCCCACAGAAATCTAAAGGGAAAGTAAGCTAAAAGACACAATCTTCAAAAATAAAAAAAAAATAAAGAAATTATCAAGTCATTAGCAAGGACGGCCTATCATCATAATTTCCTCATGACCAAAAAATTGCAAAGACTTGATGGATGAAATAAATAGGGGAGGAAGATGGTAAAAGATATTAAAGAGTTATGAGGTAGCTCCAGTGTTGTTAAGGTGCGCGCCTCAAAAGTGAGGCTCGAGGAATAACGCTCAAAATCTCAGGCGCGCCTTGTAGAAAAGGGCCCCAAGCGCTAGGCGCGCCTTTGTGTAATTAATCCTTTGGGTGCCAAAAAAACTCAAAAATACCTTTTTTACCAGTGTTGTCAATTGCAGATGGCGGATCATGGCGGCAAGCCAAAAAAAATGTCATACCGTTACAGCAGACGCAATAACGGCTTATAGCGGATACAATAAAATATGAAAAATATGTATAAAACACTGCATAATGTAATAAAAAGAAAAAACACATGAATCAAAAATCATAGCGCCAAGGCGGCGTCATTGCGTTTACCGGTGGCTGCAAAACTGCCACGCCATAGCACCACCATTTGACAACACTGTTTTTTACTATATTTGCCTACAACTCTAGCCCATATTCTTCTGCGATTTGTACCCGTGTGCCGAGGCGCGCCTTTGTGTAATTAATCCCTTGAGAATAAAAAAAAACTCAAAAATGCCTTTTTCTATATTTGCCTAAAACTCTAGCCCATATTCTTCTGCGATTTGTACCGATATGCCATCACCTCCTATGTACTATTAACCGGTGACGGTGGTTCTGAACTACCCACCGGGCACGGGAACAAGAATTTCTATGTCAAATGTCAATCTGTAAATAAAGGTAGTTCTGAATTACATGGGAGGTTGATTAGACATACATTTCTCTCGGGATTCATAAAATCATGATAATTAAACACAGTTCATAATGTGGGAAAAAAACACCTTTGAGTTGTCTCTGGAATGAAAGGAAACTAGTTTTGAATTCCAATTTTGCTTTTTAGTTCCCCAGGTCAATTGATGTGAAAAATTCACTTGATTACAATTTTTCATTCTCCTTCCAACCCTGAAGCCATTCTACTATATTGATATTTAGAAATAAAAAAGAGCAAAGTTTATACCAATACCACTAACCTCTAAACAAATAAACACAGTTCATGAGGGCTACCTGACTGATCTACCTACCAGTAGTCAACTACTCAGTAGGTTTCCAATACTGAAAGTGGCAAAGAATTCTTCTTTTTCTTTCTTTTTTGATAAATAAAAGTAGCAAAGAGTTGAAAGGTGTTACTCGAATGATCCACCAACGTTAAAAAGATTACTCGAATTATCCACTAATAGTAGAGAACAGTAACAATTCTTGGCTTGCTTCTTTTTGTGTGTGTGTGTGTGTGTGTGTGTGTGTGGGTGGGGATCTCAATACCGAATTCTGACATTCTTGACTGCTTCACCAAATACACGTACAGTAAATACTCAAAAACAATTTGCCTGCTAGGTTCCTAGAAGTTCCAAGTAGAGAAACTAGAAGCACCTTCCACTAAACTTGTTAAATGTTGAATAACCCAGCAAATCTCAAGAAGATTAATACAAAGGATGCCTACCTGGCTAGGGACTAAAGATGCAGAAGAGGTACCAAGAAAAGGCACAGCGTTGGAGTTTCCAGAGGCATCAGTCTCAGGTGCTACTGAGGTAGCTGGCACAAGAGCCAAAGAATCAGACAAGGAGCCCAATAAATCAGTTTCTGCACCACCCAATGTTTTTGAGCCAGAGACATGTGACGAGGCTGGAACAGCTATACAAAACCAAAACAGCACAGATTTGGAATAGTAAATTAGAAGTACATTGGCAAACTTTAATATTCAAAGGAAAAACCTAATCAACGGCATGCATGGATAAATTCATGTTTACGGGGGTTGCAACAGAAGATAGTATTTTTCTCTTTAAAGGAGTCCATTCCTAGTTCATGTGATTTAAGCTCATAAAAAAGAACATTCCATTTTAAAAAATAAATGAAAGAATACTCCCCCAGATCTTAGAGCATCAGATATTAAATTTAGGCAATCATCTCCCAAATGTGTTCCCTAATGATCTCGTTTCCTCTCCATGATAAGTAGGTGTCATAAGAAGTCTTCTGGTCTGGACTATCTTCTTTCTTGTTTTGGGATGGGGAAAAAAAGTACAACAAGACAATGACATGAAATTGAGTAAAAAAAACACCTAAAAGAGTTCCAGGATCATTCCAGCACCTCGTTCATTCCCTTAAGCAATGTTTGAATTATTGGTAAAACAAGCAATTGGATTGCCTCTGACCATTGCCAGCATAACACTTTTGTGCAATCTTATTGGTTTATGGCCAGGAGAAAATTACAGAACCATGAAGCAACAGGAGTCAAATTGAAAAGAGATCTTATCGATTTGATATTCTATTAAACAATGATTTTATAAACCATAGTACCATACAAGGAAAACAAACCAAAAGGGGAAAAACATATAAGTACCTCATGGATGATGGAACAAATACAGTAAATGATTCGACGAGCAAACAATGATTTACCTGAAAATGAGCCACGGGGATCAAATTCATCAAAGCTTTCAACTTCCTTTCTCTCTTCAACAGGTGGGGAAGGTGCAAGTGGGGATGAACAAGTAGCTGGAGGTGAGGCACCAGAAGCTGGAGGTGAAGCAGGAACAGGCTTTGGAGCAGAAGTATTTGCTGCTAGGCCTGGACTAGCACTTGCAGGGGGAGAAGATGATTTGGGAGGATGAGTTGACGGAAGTTCACCCCTTCAGGTGATCAATCTATTAGTATGATACATAGTGTGAAGAAAAATACAGGTGAAAATAGCATAAACTTACTGTTCACCATGTGTGGGGCTTAGAGCATCTCCAACAGCATCTTCATAACTAGGAGGAGCTCCAAGGTTCTGTTCAGAAACTTTTCTTTCGAAACGCCTACCCGCAGTACTAATTTGTAGAATAAAGAAGCCAAGAGATAAAGAAAATTCAGACTGCGTTAAAAAAAAGTTCAATTCATTCGTAGTAGCTCACTACTACCATTACCTTCCATCCTGAGACTGATCATCAGCCCTTTCACCACTTCCCCTGCTAGAAGAAAGGTAAAGTTAATCACAATAGCTCTATTAAATCATAGGACTTTGATTCCAGATCAAGGAAGGGAGTGGATAGCAAAATATAAAGGAATACTTGGCATGCCTTGATATGCACATTGCAGGGTCTGAGACATTCACAAAGATCAACTATGTGAATGTGCATGTTGTATATGGATTTTCATTTGGATATCAACACTGAGATGTAAATTTGAGCATTCTCTAAACTATGTGCCACAAATCTTATGTAGAGATTTCATGAAACCAATCCATTAAAAACACAACAAAAATGGCAATGATCACAGCTTATGTCATACATGTATTTTAGTCGAATATTCAACCCATTATATTAAAATATGATCAGAAACTCCACACATTTTTCCAAAAAGAGAATTCTCTAGATTGGCCAGAAAAAGAATATTCGCTGCTTACATCTATCTAAGGTAGAGAAACAGAGATTCACAAACCTAGATGAATATTGGCCATCATCTTCATAGCCACGGTCTCTATCAGAGCTTCTACTTCTTGAACCATATTGATTATCCTCAACACTTCGACTTCTTCCATGATAATCTTCATCCCTGTACCCATCTCGGCCGTAGCGGTCCTCATAGTCCCTGCCATATCGATCACCATCATGACCATAAGAGTTGCCATACCTACCATGCCTATCATCATCTCTGTTACCCCATTCTCTTTCTCTCCCATAATCATTCCGGTCTTCATCTCTACTCCCATAACGATCATCATCATATCCACCATATCCTCCTAAATTTGAATGTGAACCAGGCCGATACATGCCACCCGTTGACGTGTTGTGGTACCTGTCAAGACACTTATAGATAGTTAACAAAATAAAAATAGACGATGACAGGAACATAAGACAATCGACCAACACTCGGATTATTTCATTCCCATACTTGAGCAAAAGAATTTTTTACATTTGGCGTGCTTTAGAAACAGGAATAGCTACCAAACAATTTCTTTAACTAAATCTTATATAGCATTTTTACTTCCTTGCTTGAACTTTCCCATCATGTAAATAATAGGTTCTACAGAGATCAAATGATATTGACTCCTTTTCCAAAAAGAAATAATTATAAATCTCAACCAAAAAAAAACCTTTTCTTTTCCTGTAAAATATTAATGATAAAATTAAGTGCCCGGCGGCATCAGCTCCTGGCTAAATGGAAAGGAACTGAATATACAAGTGAGACAACAAACCATAATTTTTAGCATACTTACTTCTCCCTGTTAGCAGCAGCTTTTTGTCGAACTTCATGAATTCTTTCTTTGTCATTCACAAGAACCACAAGACTCTGAGATTTCTTTCTGACATTGTTCCCTTGATCCCTTCCACTGGAATCAATATATTGAAAATCGGACAATGTCTACACACATGAGGAAACCACACAAAATAGCAAGACCTGATTTAGATCAACATCAGACTACCATAATAAATCAGAGAAGCCAATATAAATTTTCCAACTTCTGAAGTTGACAAAAAAGCTACACCTGTATTTGATAAGCATGTTCCCTGATCTCATCTATAACACGCTCCGATCCATTAGCAACCAAGTATTCCAGAACTGTCAAAGCCTGGAAATTATCATAAGATATTTTCAATTACCACGTACTATGAAAGCAAAATCGTAGGATACAAGTCAAACAGAATAAATGAGAAACTCAGAGTTGGTGGGCAGCTGGAGTGCACCCATGGAAGACTGAAGATAACCTCGGAAGACATCCAAGAACACATACTACAAACATCAAATGGAAAGAAACTCAGAAAGACATGAGTCTGCAGAGTCTACTGGAATTAACATGGACCTTGTAAACGTGCCGCCAATTTTTTCCAGTATCATTGATACGCTTCCAAATTACTGCCATAATTATCTGATACTCATGGCTGATGACAACAAAGGAAATTAAGAATCACACATTCGTCAATTATACTTGTAAAGTATGTCCTAACTAAGTAATTTTATATGTCCTAACTAAGTAATTTTAGCTCACTAGTTTTTTGAGGCCTGTGCAATTTCAGCAAGAAGTGTTCCATGAGGACCCCAAGGCTCATTGCTGGTGGCGTCAAGCACCTACCAATACAAGAAAATTGAAGGTTTCTAGGTTAAAATTCATAAGAAATCTTATATGTTAAATATTCGTAATTGCAGCAACAGAAGCCATTTACCAACTTTGGAGAAATGCAAGAGAAAGTTAACAGCAGACGAACATATCGACAATTCATTATACTTGTAAGGATGACAAACAGTAGCTCTAACACATTCAAATATAGAGCAGGAAAACCCATTGAAATACAAAAGTATCTTCTATTTTAAATCTTGAACTCGTCAACCAATATATCTTTTCAATACAACTTTTGCAATGCTTGAAAACAACAGAAGGTGCCTGTTTAATGACTATAAGTTACCTTCTGTTCTATTGAAGGGACTTTAAGAACCTTCTTATTCACCTCTCTCTTACTGCAACAAACAAAAATCAAATTACAAATTTCTGATTAGTAATCATGATGGACACAGAAAACACATGAGAGAATGGCTAAATGCTCAGAGGCAACGATCAATATACCGCAGCAAGAAAAAGGGGCAAAAGACACATCACGCGTGGAAAGTAAGGCAGTATTTTGATCTAAACTTCCACAAGTCATTAGTCTAGAAAAAGAAATACTAGTACTTACAGATCCCGGACAGTTTGACCAAAGGCCTTCTTCATTTTAACTAAGCTTAGGATGGCAACTCAAATCCAAATGGAGAAAATCTCAATTTATTTTCCACCTGTTTCTGGAAAAAAAAAAAAAAAAGGAAAAGGCCAGAATGGATCAACAGAATTTAACCCAAAATTGCATTAATGGAAAAGATTTCAAAAGAGTAAACAACATTCCTTGTATAAAAACACCTTATTTTTTGAGGAATATTGAACGAAGACATATGTTCCGCATACCAACTAGCATTTAGAATATAAAAGAAGTCCCATTTGGCAAACTAATCGTGGCAGGGAAATCACCAAATGCACAAGGTTATATCCACACAAGCACTACACATACAATTCAGATAAGAACCACGGAATTTTCAAAGAAAAAGGACAATCAGACACAGAGCTTACTTTATCATTTTCCTTATTTGTGGCCAGGAATAATACCGCAATGAAAAGAGTCGACAAAAATCAAACCCATCAATTTAGATTATCTCCAACTACACTTTATTATTTGAACTTATGAACATTTAATACATTCAATCAATTGGATCATAGGAAACCAATTAACACCTTCAAAATTAAGATAAAAAATAACGGAAACGTTGCAAAAAGACAGAATTTTTAACACTCATACAGTGTATCAGAATACTAACATTGATCGCCTATCGTCAATAAGCAAAACTGCAACCAAAATTCTAAAAAATAGTATAGAAAAACACAGAAACTTGGATCTCCCTTCGTAGGGAAATAATACAATCAGAGAATCAATAAATAAAATGTTGAAAAAAAAAAACGTAAAGTCGAGATCTAACCGATTGAATTGTACAGTAGCAGAACCTGATAAAGAATTTTGCAGCTTGCGTGCGTCTCCTCCCAATTTATCAGATCTAGATGGATGGAGATCAATACAAAGAATGCGACCGAGAGAAGTAGAGATAGAAATTGGAGGATCTCCTGCGTGAATGCGAATAGAGAGCTGCGTGATTTCGTTGCTGAAATGGAATAATACGCAGGAAAAAAAAAAAGAGAGAGAGGTGGAGGGTGAGGACGGAGACAGCGCACCGTGTACGAAGGAATTAATGGGGACTTTTTTTTCTTTCTTTCTCCCTTTTCAGAAGGCAAATTGGCCATTATTATCACTAAACAATTTATAACTTGTATGTAAGATTCTAAAATGAAAAAAAAAAATTATAACTTGTATGTAAGATTCTAAAATGATAAGTTTGGATAATAAAATCTCTAAATAATTCATCATTAGTGTATAAAATATTTCGGTCAAAAAATTTGTTAGTCAACTGTAAATTCAATTTTTTTATCGCGTTAACAGAAATACTTTTCGGGGGATAATTTGTATATCATAATTAAAATACCTTACTCCTGACATTCCCCTTACCCTCCCCCTTTTCCCCCCACCCCCTCCGTCCATCTTTCTTCTCATCCCTAAATAATCAGAAAGAGTGATTCTTTAGAACCCAAGAGCTTGAGACTTGAGCATAAATTCCATAATGTTTAAATGCGTATATGATGCAAATTCATTTGTGGTTTTTTTTTTGGGAGTATTTAAATGGGTTTGCAAATTCTTGTTGTAATTTAATTTGATGATATGCTTATCTGTAATGCGTGCAATTGGAGCTGTGGATTTTGTTGATCAATTTATATGATTGTGATATACTTGCTGCTGTTATGAATTGATAGTTTTTTAGCATAAAAATGGATTCCTTTTGGGTTTTTTTGTGCTGGAACTGTAAGTTTTGAAGGGAGGTTGGAGGAGGAAGTGAGGGGTGAGGTGGGGTGGTTGAAGAAGAAGAAGACGAAGAGAGGTGGGGTGTAGGTGTCGGGGTGTTTGCGTAGGGAGTGGCGTGGGGTGGTTGAAGAAGAGAGGTGGGGTGTAGGGGTTGTGGGAGGGGTGGGTGGTTGAAAAAGAAGAAGAGTGGGTGGGGGCGCATTGTTAGAGGGGTGTGGTATTTTATTGTAATATACCACAAATGTCGCTTAAACTATGCGAGTTGACTAGATTGTTTTTCCCAATTTCATTTGACCCGTCATTTTTTGGACGAAAGAACCTTATATACCAATGGTAAATTGTTTATAGATTTTATTGTCCAAAGTTATTGTTTTGGGACCTTACCACCTGCTATAAAAAATTTAGGGACAAAAATGACAAATTTTCCTTTTTTGAATTCCCATCAAGGGTAATTTTTTATTTTATTTTTGGTTTGACCAAGAAGTGTCCTGGTAGACTCCGACCTTTGCTACAAGCCCTACCAGGCTAATCTCCATTTACACTAGTTCGGCCCACGAAGGGGTAAAGTGTTGGTCAAAGTAGCGGCTCCATACGTGAGCGGGAATCGGTCCCCCTGACTTCTCTTAAGGAGAGAAGTTGTCGAAACAGGTACGTCAACCAACTTTGGTTTTTTTATTGTTGAAAATACAATTGACAACAGTGAGCCGATTCTTTTTTTAATCTAAATCCAGTACCTTCAAACTTTTTCCAATGATTTACTCAACTTCAATAACACTTCACATTACACCTAGGGAAGATGTGAAAATCGGCTTCACTTACAAGGGTGAACGACTCACTAAGAATTTACACTTTAACCATCTCATAGCTCGATTGTGTGGATTTATAAGTCATATCTTGAACCATACTCGTAGTGTCTAACAATCAGTATATTTGTCTAGTCCGTTGCGTAAATCATGGTGCTCGTAGCATAATTCTGATGTATAAGTGTTAAGATAAGAAGAGTATGGTTTATAGGATTTGTCTGGATGACCTCCCCAGCCCGATTTCTACTTGACTATTTTGATCAGTTTTGACTTCTATTTTGATCAGTTTTCAAAGCTAAGTCTTTTGTAAGTTATGTGAGGTGTTTTCTAAGTGTTTTAAAGGTTATATCAAGCTATGTAAAGTTATGTTATGTTTTCAAGGATTTTGGGAAAGTCGTGAATTGTTTTGTTTCCTATTTGGTACTCCATCCCAAAGGTTGTTGATCCTTACTGGGCTAGTTTAGTAGCTCACCATTATCTCTTTTTGCAGATGTCCATGATAATGGTAGCCATGGCTAGGATTGGATCAATGAGAGTTAATGAACTGATGTAATACTTAGATTTATTTCCCTTTGGTTAAACACTTATGTCTTCGCATTGTAAGAACTTATATTTACCTTTGGAACCCTTAAGTTTGATGTAAGACTCTGAAGTATTTTAAGATTTGTAATGAAGTTTATTTAGATTCATAGTATTCTGTATGAGGGTTCAGTGTCTCATTGGTAGATGAGGCACTACCCGGTCACCTCCAAGTTACGTGGTGTGACATAAGTGGTATCAGAGCAGGTCAAACCTTATTCTTAAACATGTTGTTAGAAGTTAAGTATGGAATGAACATAGGAAGAACATGGTAGAGAACTTAAGATGTGAACCTTCGAGTAGAGACTCTGGAATATGACATATGTGTTTATTTAATGCTCTACATGCCTTTAATAACTGACATTCCATGCTATGTACTTGAGATGTTATGCCATGTCTACATGTTATGTTATACTATATCATGCTAAATTGTGATGTGAACTTGTTACATGAACTTGCTATGTATGTGATTAATTGTGTTCTAACCATTACTTGGATAAGATGGATCGCCAACAAAATGACATGGATGAGTTCAATTTACCTATCGCAACCTTCACTCGCCAATGCCGAGTGGTGGTCGAAGACAATATATGGGGTCTACAAGTCAATCACAATCGCCTCTTCCTCCCCGTCAAGTGCCGATAGTTTAGACAAGGTATGAAGCAGAGTTTGTACAACCACCATCACCAGTTAATGATAGGGCACCTCCCGAGCCAGCAGTCGCCCTGAATTTGTTAGCTAAAGTTCTTCAAAACCAACAACAAATAAATCAGAATGTAGGGGTTTAGAGAGCACCAAGGGTTGAAATGGATCCAGGGGTCTATTTTGAAAGGATGAAAACAAATGAAGATGGCCTCATTCAATGGTAACTTTGGGCCAGATCAGGCTGAAATTTGGTTAGAGGAAATTGAACAATATTTCTCCATCATGAGGGTTCCGAGAATGTTAAGACCGATGTGGTCACATCATTCCTAACAGCTGAGGCATTAGAGTGGTGGAAGGGCGTTGACCATATCTATGAGTAAGAGGAGTAGCATATTACTTGGGTTAGATTCAAAAGGGCATTCATGAATCAGCATTTCCCCGAAACATTTAAGATAGAGCGTCAAAAATCAATTTTTTGAAATTACACAAACCGAGGAGATGTCAGTATCGGAATACGCGGACAAGTTCAATGCCCCTAGTAAGTATGCAGTCTCGACTATTCAGGATCTTAGTACAAGGACTCAAGATTTGTGCGGGGTTTGTTGGTCCGCATTCTGGGTAGGCTTTCGGGATTTTGTTCTACCACTTATATGGACGTCTATTAGAGGAGCCTTGACATCGAGGTTAAGGACCGGTATGGAGAATGTGGGGAAGAGATCATTTTCTACTATGGTTAGAGTTCACAACCCACCGATGTGACGACCACTATGGGTGCTAGGAAAATGTCCATTCCTACTTCGGGCCAACTGATTTCAGGTCAGGAGTTTGAACGGGGGCCAACTTAGTTAGGATTGGGGGACCCCATAGGGGCACCAAGTACTGTTCAAGCTTTTGAGCCAAGTATTAAATGTGAAAGAAAGCACCCCGGAAGCCTGCCTAGTTACCAGGACATATTTTAAATGCGGGAAGACGGGACACAAGATTGGTCAGTGTACAACACCGGATTAGGGTACGGTACAGCCTTCTACTTCAGCACACCAAGGATTGGAGATTGGAGATGCATACTTCCTTGGGGAATTGAACTTGCCCGCATATTCAGCCACACTCATACCTTCTGTCTGTTTCAGCTCAAAGAACTAATTATGTCGTTCCATCCGATAGGTCTTGGGCAAATACAGATATAAGAATGCCCTCTTGAACTAATCTCACTTGATCGGTTGTCTCCCTTGTCGATAAATAGGGACGACACCCTTCCAGCATTCAACAAATTCAGCAGATAAGGATGTTACGCCCACAATAGTCTTAACATCTTTCGGTACTTTCATCATCTCAAAGTTCTGCTCCATCTGCTCAAGCCAAACCTCTGCCTGATCCAAACCAAGTTCCCGTCAAATGTGACCGTTCTCATTTTCTTTATCCGTTCATAGTAAGTACCCCGATCTACCTCATATCTCGGTCTCCCGTTGAAAGAGATTCATGGGCAGAAACTCGTTCTAAACACTCATGAGTCCTCCCCTGAAGGATCCGCTCATACCAAAATGAATCGAAAACAGCGAAAAATTACTTACATTTTTCGGCTAAAGATGTTGTCTTTCGGATATGTGCTGCTGCCACCAAAAGACTTCCCTTGCGGAATTGCTTTCTACCGGTATCCACGTGACGAAATGAGCAATGAGTGCTAGCTCTTCATTTTTGAGTTTCGGGAATATAGAAAGAAGAAAAGGACAGAGTTCAAGAAATCTGATTTCGGGAGAATTTTTGGTTTATTGCGGCTCAAGCATTCATTATCTAGGGTTTCGGCCAAAAGAGGTTTATATAGGATGTGAAAGTTTGTTCCCAGAACCAACTCCCACATCCACTAGACTTCTGCTGGTAGTGGGAGTCTTTATCGCATAATCACTCCCACGTAATCCCAGCTATAACCAAATACCGAAAATGCCCATCTTTAATCTATATATCAAATAATAACGTTTTATTATTCTCAGAAAATAAATATAAGATACAATGAACCTAGACACATTCTAGATCATTGAATCTGGACATGAACCTCGTTAACTCGTCTATGCGTGTGGCCCTGTAGGTTCATATCACAATGGCAATGAAAACACACTTAGTAGTAGTGTGAGTTCATAAATCACAAGCTGTCCCTAACAGGACATTGTAACTACCCAACGTGAATGAATTTACGGTGGAACCTAATATCAATCCACTATTTAATCCATTTGTCTCGCGATATCCTAATTAAGCATAATGCATGGTAGTCGTCACCCTTATTAAGCTTAATTGTATCTATGTTCGATCTCCGGGTAGACTGTGTTAGTAGTGCCCTAGGACCATTAACACATGTTGTGCGTTTTATTATCTTTTGAGCATGTAATTGAATAGTTAATTTTTCTTTTGATTATCAAATGTGTGATTTGATAGTAAAACTCATTAGCTTATGTAATTACTATTCTAGAAGTCCCTAGTTTTATGTAATGCTTAATTATTATGAAATAAAACTAGTATGATTGTTGATTGATGATCTTGTTTTACTAATCATGTGTAATGGATACAAATCACATCATAGATGCAATATATAGGGATACATTGTATTGGGACGTGATCCACCGAGAAGTAATACTTCATGGTCTTAAGTCATAAGTATTACTTCCTCAATACTATTTTAGAATCCTTAGACCTTATGTCTTCATTGATTCTAGTATGAATGGAGCCACGTTTTGACTCAGTCGGACGTTACTTGTAACAGAGTAATCAATACGACTGATGATCGTGAAGGGATTCATGGGCGGAAACTCGTTCCAAACACCCATGGATCCTCCCCTGAAGGATCCGCTCATATGAAACAATTCGAAAACAGCAAGAAAAAACTTACGGTTTTGGATTCAAGAAGCTACTTCTTGAATGGAGGTTGGCGTTTCTTGGATCGGATGCTGCTACCGATTGATCTCCCTTTACGGAAAGTCCCTCTACCGGTATCCACGCGACGAAACGGGCAGCGATTGCTAGCTCTTCGTCTTTTCTGATTTTCGGGAGTTAGAGAGAAAAAGGGAGAGGCTAGAGAAGAAAAACGGTTTTTGATTCTCTATGTTATTTCGGCTGAAAACCTTACCCTAGGGTTTCGGCCAAGAGATCATTATATAGGGTGTGAGAGTTTGTTCCTATAACCAACTCTCACATCCCCAACTCCTCTCGGCAGTGGGAGTCTCTAACTCCCACGTTTCCTAGAATTCTGCTGGTAGTGGGAGTCCTTATCGAATAATAACTCCCACGTAATCCCAGCTATACCGAAAATGCCCCTTTATCTCTAATTCGAATAATAAACACTTTATCATTTTCAGAAAGACAAATGTCAGATACAATGAACCTAGACACATTCTAGATTCATTGAATGCGGACATAAAGCTCGTTAGCTCGTCTATGCGTGTGACCCGTAGGTTCATCTCCACAATGGCAATGAAAAAAACTTAGTAGTAGTGTGAGTCCATAAATCACAAGCGGTCCCTAGCAGGACATTGTGACTACCCAAAGTGAATGAATATACAACGGAACCTAATATCAATCCACTATTTAATCCCTTTGTCTCGCGATATCCTAATTAAGCATGAGGCATGGTGGTCGTCACCCTTATTAAGCTTAATTATATTTATGCTCGATCTCCAGGTAGACTGTTTCGACAAATAGCATTTGATAACCACTTTATCAAACACATTTGAGCACGGCCATGCATTTAAACAGTCTTTCCCTATCGAGGGGCCCATGGATATCTCTCTCTAATAATAGAGAGGGACAAATTCCTTACAATGTCTCTCACATTCAAGCTATGATAGGACACTACATCCGATCTCAGTCGTATTGATTACTCTGTTACAAGTAACGTCCGATCGAGTCAAAACGTAGCTCCATTCATACTAGAATCAATGAAGACATAAGGTCTAAGGATTCTAAAATAGTATTGAGGAAGTAATACTTATGACTTAAGACCATGAAGTATTACTTCTCCGACGGATCACGTCCCAATACAATGTATCCCTATATATTGCATCTATGATGTGATTTGTATCCATTACACATGATCGAGTAAAACAAGATCATCAATCAACAATCATACTAGTTTTATTTCATAGTAATTAAGCATTACATAAAACTAGGGACTACTAGAATAGTAATTACATAAGCTAATGAGTTTTACTATCAAATCACACATTTGATAATCAAAAGCAAAATTAACTATTCAATTACATGCTCAAAAGATAACAAAACGCACAACATGTGCTAATGGTCCTAGGGGCACTACTAACAATCTCCCACTTGCCCCTAGGTCCAATCATACATGATCCTCAATCCCATTGACCTAGTATGACTCTCATGTTTAGAGCTGTGGGAGTGGCTTGGTCAATGGATCGGCAATGTTGTCGTCTCGTATGAACTTTGCAAATACTAACGTCTCCTCTTTCGATGATCTCTCCGATCGGATGGAAACGCTCGAGAATGTGTTTGGATCGTTGGTGAGATCTAGGTTCCTTAGCTTGTGAAATGGCGCCCAGTACTATCACAATAGAGGTCCACTGGGTTCACAATGCTAGGGGACGACACCTAGTTCATCAACAAACTTCCCGATCCAAACAGACTTCTTTAGCGCTTGCAGAGGCGACTAGATACTCGACTACATTGTAGAGTCGGCCACGGTTTCTTGCTTTGAGCTCTTCCAGCTCACGAGCACCTCCATTCAAACAAAACACAAAACCAGATCGCGATCTAAAATCATCTACGTCGGTCCCGGAAGCTTGCGTCTGTGTAACCATTTACAACTGGACTTCCTTCCCCGACCTCCGTAAACTAAGAACATATCTTTAGTCCTTCTCAAGTACTTAAGAATGCTCTTGACGACAGATCCCAATGTGACTCTCCGAGGGTCGATTGATATCTGCTAGTCATACTTAAAGCAAATGAGACATCTCAGGGCGAGTGCATATCATGGCGTACATAATAGACCCAATGGTCGAAGCATATGGGATCTTACTCATGCGCTCTTGGTCCTCCCTTGTGGAAGGTCCTTGAGTTCTCGCTGAGTTTGACGCCATGTGACATGGGCAAGAATCCC
Source organism: Vinca minor (assembly GCA_026122235.1). Lineage (NCBI taxonomy): Eukaryota > Viridiplantae > Streptophyta > Magnoliopsida > Gentianales > Apocynaceae > Vinca > Vinca minor. Next base: position 1,056,074 of record JAOCZM010000248.1, read on the forward strand.
TTTTTGGAGTCTTACAAACCGAACCGCTTTCGATGACCTTGTCAATGTATCCACTCTGTCTCGTGCCAATCATTTTGTTAGATCTATCTCTATAGATTCTTATACCCAAAATGTAATTGGCCTCGCCTAAGTCTTTCATGGAAAAGCACTTCCCCAACCAAGTTTTTACGCTTTGTAATGTAGGGATGTCATTTCCAATCAGTAAGATGTCGTCCACGTAAAGCACAAGGAACACTACTGCATTATTAGTTACTTTCTTATAAACACAAGGCTCGTCTTCGCTTTTTGATGAAACCGAATTCTTTAATACGTTCATCAAAGCGACGATTCCGACTTTCGAGATGCTTGCTTCAATCCATAAATGGACCTTTGAAGCTTACACACTTTGCCGAGATTTGTTGGATCAACAAACCCCTCGAGGTTGTGTCATATACACATCCTCGAGAAGGTTTCCATTAAGAAACGCAGTCTTAACATCCATTTGCCATATCTCATAGTCATAATATGCGGCTATGGCAAGTAAAATCCTAATTGACTTTATCATCACGACGGGGGAAAAGGTTTCGTCATAGTCAATACCATGAACTTGTCTATAACCTTTAACTACTAGTCGCGATTTAAAAGTGTGTACATTACCATCCATGTCGGTCTTCTTTTTATAACACCATTTGTTATCAATGACCTTGCACCCTTCGAGTGGGTAAAGTCCATACTTGGTTGTCGTACATGGATTGCGATCTCGGACTTCATAGCTTCTAGCCACTTATCCGACTCGTAACTACGACTGCCTCTTTGTAGGTAGTGGGTTCATCTTGATCGATCGAGTTAACTCGATGATCATCGATCACGAGAAATCCATATCTCTCGAGTCGTTGATGTACCCGACTCGACCTTCTTGGGCCTTGTGTCAAAGATTGAAGCTCGAGTATCGGCACGTGAGCTTGTTTGAACTTCTAAAGTTGGTTCGGATGTTGTTTGGGGATTTTGAATTTCCTCAAGATGGATCTTACTCCCACTATCCTCTTTGGAAATAAATTCCCTTTCAAGGAATACACCATTACTGAGCAACAAACACTTTGTTCTCTCGATGGAAGATAAAAGTAATATCCTTTAGTTTCTTTAGGATATCCCACAAACAAACATTTGTCGATTTAGGGGCGAGTTTATCGGATAACAAGCGTTTTACATACGCCTCGCATCCCCAAATTTTGAGAAATGACAAACTAGGTCGCTTTCCCGATCCCACATCTCATATGGAGTTTTTCGAACCGCTTTGAAGGTACTCGTTTAATATAAATGCAAGCAGTTTCATGGCGTAGCCCTCAAAAGGAAATTGGAAGACTTGTTTGACTCATCATAGATCGAACCATATCTAATAAGGTGCGATTCCTCCATTCCCGACACGCTATTCCATTGTGGTGTGCCGGAGGAGTTAATTGTGAAACAATTCCACAACCACTAAGATGTTCGTCAAACTCTTGGTTAAGGTATTCGCCACCTCGATCCGATCAAGTATCTTAATACTTTTACCAAGTTGATTTTGTACTTCATTTTGAAATTGTTTGAATCTTCCAAAAGATTCGATTTATGTTTCATTAGATAGACGTAGCCATATCTACTGAAATCATCTCGTGAATGTGATGAAAGTATCGAAACCCTCCTCTAGCACTTGTGTTCATTGGTCCACAAACATCCGTATGTATGAGGCCCAACAAATCGGAAGCTCTCTCACTTTGTCCAGTAAAGGGAGCTTTAGTCATTTTGCCCAACAAGCAAGATTCACACGTCTCATAAGACTCTAAGTCAAATGATGTTAAAATTCCATCTGTATGGAGTTTTGATATGCGTTTCTCGTTTATGTGGCCCAAACGACAGTGCCAAAAGTAGGTTTGGTTTAAGTCATTTGATTTAAACCTTTTAGTATTAATGTTATAGATGGGCCTTTTAATGGAATCATCGAGGTTAAGAATATAAAGCCCATTCATCAAAGAGGCATCTCCATAAAAGATACGATCTTTATGAATGGTGCAAATTTTATTCATAATACTTAATTCAAAACCTTCAATATCCAAACAAGAAACTGAAATAATATTCCTACTCAAAGTTGGAACATACAAACAATTATCTAGTTCTATGATAAGGCCACTTGGCAAAACTAAATTAAATGTCCCCGTAGCTACAAAGCAACAACTCTTGCTCCGTTGGCTACTCGAGGTCCACTTCTCCTTTTGCGATGATCTACTCTTTTGAACCCCCTGCACATTTGCACAAATGTGAGATCCACAACCCAGTATCTAATACCCATGAAGTAGGAGCAGACATGTTAATTTCTATAACATAAATACCGGAGAGACAATCAAAGCTGGCCTTTCCCTTTTTCTTCTCTTCCAAATAGAGTTTGCAGTCCCGTTTCCAATGGCTCAGTTCGCCACAATGGAAGCAAACTCCCTCCTTTGGTGCCTCGCTTTGGGGTGGGGCTTGGGCTTGTCATTGCCTTTGCCTTTGCCTCTATTAGCCATGGGCTTTCCCTTGCCTTTCTTCTTGAAATTCCCTTTCGAACCATTAAGACTTCGGGGGATTTCTTAATGTTCGACTCAGCCTGCTTGAGCATCCCGTGAATTTCGTGTATGGTCTTCTCCATGGCATGCATGTTGAAGTTCATTACTGAATTGGTCATACTCCGGTGGGAGTGAGCCCAAGATCATATCCGTGGCCATGTCATGACCTACTGGCAGCTCCAAGCTTCTAAAGTTGGTCAAAATAGCCCTTCAACTTAAGAACGTGTGCACTCGCAGAGGTTCCGGGGGCCATTTTGCAACTATTTAACGCTTTAGTTGTGAGGAATCTTTCATGACGAGCTTGCTCTTGGAACATTTCCTTGAGCTGGCCCATCATCCGGAAAGCCTCAACTCCTTCAAATTGCTTTTTGAAGGTCGGGGCTCATTGTGACTAACATGAGACAAGTCACATCGTTAGAGTCATCGAAATGCTTCTTCCAAGCATCTCTTAGAGCTCTAGGGGGCGTTATTTTCAGAGCTGTTCGAGAATGTCCGTTTCAAGAACGTCATGCCTTTCTTTCTCGCTAAGGACAATCCTTAAGTTGCGGGCCCAATCAAGGAAATTGGTCCCGCTTAGTTTTTCCTTCTCAAGGATTGATCGCAGTGAATTGTGTGATGAATTGGTTGCCATTATCTACATTAAGTTAATTGCAAAGTTATTAGGTTTTTGAGCAAAAAACATTTTCCACAATTTCAACACTTGATAATGGTGGGTAAAAACATTTTACAATAGTTATAGGAAAGCTTTGGCTTAACACCCACAATTAAGGTAAAATCATCTAATGGGAATGACATCTATATGTCCCGGCTATTTCCCATTTTATGCCCTAGGCCCAAAACTATTTTGATAGCCTAGTTAAGTCGGACCATGTCTAAGCATATGGAAATCACTATTTTCCCATCTCCTCTTGCCTAGATAACCATTTATCCGTTGCTTTGGCAACCAGACATAATGATGATCCAAGCTCATGGAGTGCTTAGGTTATGGTAGGCACTTTAAGACTTAATTAAAACCATTTAATGTGACGTTCAAAATTAAATCCATCCAGACATAAAATAAACATCACACGCAGGTTATGAAGCGAAAAAGTAAATGTGATATAGCATGGCCTATTCCTATAATGACTCCCACGAGCCTTGTGGGAGTCAAGGGTCAATCTAGGTCAAAATCCATCTCATGGATAATGTCTTCAATCTTGTACCTCCAGCCTTGTTACATATTTGCATGGGCATACCCAGCCTTCATTGTAAAGCAGTAAAGCTAATCTAATGAAACGATTACAATTTTACAACATTGAAAAACGACTCGCAGGCCGTATTATAAAATTACAACCGAAATATGTAAAACAAGGGGTATAGTAGGACATGCTATTCACCATGCTAATATCACATAAAGCACAATGAAATCATACACAAAGTCTTAATTCGGGGGGAGCGACGAATCGGGGCGACGCAGACGGCGCTCCCGCTCTGATTCTACATGTTATTTCGGCTGTTATTTCGGCGGTCCCGCTTTGATTCTCTATGTTATTTCGGCTGAAAACCTTACCCTAGGGTTTCGGCCAAGAGATCATTATATAGGGTGTGAGAGTTTGTTCCTATAACCAACTCTCACATCCCCAACTCCTCTCGGCAGTGGGAGTCTCTAACTCCCACGTTTCCTAGAATTCTGCTGGTAGTGGGAGTCCTTATCGGATAATAACTCCCACGTAATCCCAGCTATACCGAAAATGCCCCTTTATCTCTAATTCGAATAATAAACACTTTATCATTTTTAGAAAGACAAATGTCAGATACAATGAACCTAGACACATTCTAGATTCATTGAATCTGACATAAATCTCGTTAGCTCGTCTATGCGTGTGACCACTGTAGGGTTCATCTCACAATGGCAATGAAAACACACTTAGTAGTAGTGTGAGTCCATAAATCACAAGCGGTCCCCTAGCAGGGACATTGTGACTACCCAAAGTGAATGAATATACAATGGAACCTAATATCAATCCACTATTTAATCCCTTTGTCTCGCGATATCCTAATTAAGCATGAGGCATGGTGGTCGTCACCCTTATTAAGCTTAATTATATTTATGCTCGATCTCGCGTAGACTGTTTCGACAAATAGCATTTGATAACCACTTTATCAAACACATTTGAGCACTGCCATGCATTTAAACAGTCTTTTCCCTATCGAGGGGCCCATGGATATCTCTCTCTAATAATAGAGAGGGACAAATTCCTTACAATGTCTCTCACATTCAAGCTATGATAGGGACACTACATCCGATCTCGGTCGTATTGATTACTCATTACAAGTAACGTCCGAGCGAGTCAAAACGTGGCTCCATTCATACTAGAATCAATGAAGACATAAGGTCTAAGGATTCTAAAATAGTATTGAGGAAGTAATACTTATGACTTAAGACCATGAAGTATTACTTCTCCGACTGGATCACGTCCCAATACAATGTATCCCTATATATTGCATCTATGATGTGATTTGTATCCATTACACATGATCGAGTAAAACAAGATCATCAATCAACAATCATACTAGTTTTATTTCATAGTAATTAAGCATTACATAAAACTAGGGACTACTAGAATAGTAATTACATAAGCTAATGAGTTTTACTATCAAATCACACATTTGATAATCAAAAGCAAAATTAACTATTCAATTACATGCTCAAAAGATAACAAAACGCACAACATGTGCTAATGGTCCTAGGGCACTACTAACAGATCGGATGTAGTGTCCTATCATAGCTTGAATGTGAGAGACATTGCAAGGAATTTGTCCCTCTCTATTATTGAGAGAGATATACATGGGGCCCCTCGATAGGGAAAGATCGTTTAAATGCATGGCCAGTGCTCAAATGTATTTGATAAAGTGGTTATCAAATGCTATTTGTCAAAGCAGATCTACCCGGAGATCGAGCATAAATACAATTAAGCTTAATAAGGGTGACGACCACCATGCCTTATGCTTAATTAGGATATCGCGAGACAAAGGGATTAAATAGTGGATTGATATTAGGTTCCGTTGTATATTCATTCACTTTGGGTAGTCACAATGTCCTGCTAGGGACCGCTTGTGATTTATGAACTCACACTACTACTAAGTGTGTTTTCATTGCCATTGTGAGATGAACCTACGGTGGTCACACGCATAGACGAAGCTAACGAGCTTCATGTCCAGATTCAATGAATCTAGAATGTGTCTAGGTTCATTGTATTTGACATTCACTTTTCTGAGAATAATAAAGTGTTATTATTCGAATTAGAGATAAGGGGCATTTTCGGTATAGCTGGAATTACGTGGGAGTTATTATCCGATAAAGACTCCCATTACCAGCTAGAGTCCAGGGGGCGTGGGAGTTGAGGACTCCCACCGCTGAGAGGAGTTGAGGATGTGAGAGTTAGTTGTGCGAACAAACTCTCATACCTTATATAATGCTCTCTTGGCCGAAACCCTAGCCTATGTATTTTCCAGCCGAAAAATCACCAACTCTCTGAAATTGGATTTCAGTTTTTGGTCTCCTTTTTCTCTCGTAATTTCGAAACTCAGAAAGACGAAGAGCTAGCAATCGCTGCCCGTTTCGTCGCGTGGAGACCGGTAGAGGGACATTCCGCAAAGGGAATTCCGTTGGTGGCAGCAAAGAATCCAAGAAACGTCATCCTCCATTCAAGAAGTAGCTTCTTGAATCCAAGAAAGTAAGTTCTTTATTGCTGTTTTTTCGAATTGTTTCATATGAGCGGATCCTTCAGGGGAGGATCTATGGGTGTTTGGAACGAGTTTCCGCCCATGAATCCCTTCAGACTGTTCCAACAAATGGTATTTGTTAACCACTTTATCAAATACATTTGAGAACGGCCATGCATTTAAATAGTTTTCCCTATCGAGGGGCCCATGTATATCTCTCTCTAACAGAGAGGGACAAATTCCTTTCGATGTCTCTCACATTCAAGCCATGATAGGACACTACATCCGATCATCAGTCGTATTGATTACTCGATTAAAAGTAACGTCCGACTGCGTCAAAATGTGGCTACATTCATGCTAGAATCAATGGAGACATAAGGTCTAAGGATTCCAAAATAGTACTGAGAAAGTAATACTTATGACTAAGGACCATGAAGTATTACTTCTCTAACGGATCACGTCCAATACAATGTATCCCTATATATTGCATCTATGATATGATTTGAATCCATTATACATGATCAGTAAAACATGATCATCAATCATACATCATACTAGTTTTATTTCATTGTAAAGAACATTACATAAAACTAGGGACAACTAGAATAGTAATTGCATAAGCTAATGAGTTTTACTATCAAATCACACATTTGATGTTCAAAAGCAAAATTAACTATTCAAAGACACGCTCAAAAGAAATGAAACATACAACATATGCTAATGGTCCTAGGGCACTACTAACACCCGTGGAGCCCTGACATTCTTATTAATCTGTGTTTGCTGATTATGCAGAACCTGTGCCAACATGGCTAGTGTCAACTCAGTCGGAATCCCTGTGGTTACTGGTGGTGGTTGTGGCGGTGCCATGTTTTCAGCCCCGGTTTTGGTCTTAATTGTTGGTGTATGCCGAGGAGGGAACGGTACTTGTCGGTTCGACGATTCCGGTAGCCATATTCTATCTACGGCCACCTCTAATGCTTTGGCGAGAGAAAGCGGCGATTGACATGTCGTATTCGTCGATGTTGTCTTGTTGGCGGTCTATCTTTCCCAAGTAACAATCCACACAGGTCTACACAATTAACTCAAATAAACATGTTAACACAACATAATACATCAATCTTAATAACATATAAAGCGAATAATTAAACACATGTCATATTCAAGAATTCTACCCAAGGATTATATATTTAGTTAGCTACTGAATCCTTCATATGTTTATTCCATATTTAGTTTCTAAGCAAAGATTTAAGCCTAAGGTACGACCCGCTCTGATACCACTTAATGTCATGCCCCGTGCCCGCAGGCCCGAAACACGACACATGGGCCTGACAACACCCATGACCACCTACTTGGTAACCGAACTCGCTATGCCAAAATGGATATCTCGAGATGATAGTGAATACTTAGGCCCATCTTGTATATCAGTTGAACCTTTCATTCTTATCCCATGTGGGATGGGGTTTCACACAACTCATCTTCATTTATGATCTTTAAAGACGTCAAAATAGGAGTTGAATATAATATGTGCATTGTAAGCCCTAAGGGCGAACAAACTCAGTTTTTGATAATGGACAAACATTTGATGTTGTGTCTAATGATCTCAATCTTTGTGATAGAATATCGGAAGTCAAAATGGAAGCTCTAAGTACTTCAATCAAGCCATGATCAAGATTCAAAGTTATACTTAAAGGCGCATCTCGTCGAGATTGAAGATTGAAGACTTAGGTTTGGTTAGGATAGCTTTGTCTTTATAAGTCGTTATCTTATAAGCTCTAACCAATGCTCTTATGAACATAAACGTACAACACTCTAGTCTTGCATGCTCATAAACACGTTTTCAAAATGCTAAGTTTCAAAAGGATTCTTATATGTGTTCTTATCTTAAAAGCCTTTGATTTCAAAGTCTAAGTCCTTTAAAATGGTTTTCCAAATGTTCTTACTTGTTACCTTTTGGGAAAACCTTTTAGACTTCAAAAGATTTCAAAGCTAGTGAAAAATCAACATCTCTCATACTCAGAAAAGTCGGATCATCCGAGCTTTCCTCAGATCGACCGAACCAAGACAGAGAGTTGAAGCCTTTGGAAAAAGGCCAAGTTCGGTCGACCTAATGGTGGGCTCGGTCGACCGAGTTCTTCTAAGGCTCAACCGAGCTATGGTCGGTTCAACCGAGGTTGCTTAGGCTCAACCGAACTTGACCGTTGTATGACCGTTGCAGAGTCATTTTTTTAGTATATTTTGAAATGTATATATACTCTAAAGCTGAGAATGACTCTAAGGCTTGCACATCCAATATACATTGATTTCTTATCAAGTCTTAAACACTTTCAAAGTAAATGCTCTTCATCTCTATGATCTAAATCATTCAAGAGTGATCTTTCTAAAGCAAGACAAAGAGTGTGCATCTTATGTTCTAAGAGCTGAATATTCTTGTACTTCAAAGGTATCTATCTCTCACTTATAAGAGTGAACAACCTTTCTTTTAAACCTTCTCAATTCCCTTTCTAAGTGATAGGGTTATTCTTGTATAAGTCCTACTTTGTGTGGGCAATTTACTCCTAGAGAGTTTTGTATTGTAAGTCCTACTTAGTGTGGGCAAGCTCTCTTATTGAGTTGGTGTATTGTGGTTGATTTGTAAAACTCTTAGTGAGTTATCCACAAGTGTAATATTCTTCTTAGTGAAGTTGTTGTAAATCCTTGGGTAAGGCTCAAGGTAGTGGATGTAGATTCTAAGTGAATCGAACCACTATAAATCCTTTGTCTTGTGGTTGGATTTAGTTTTGCTTTTATTCATCTTGCTCAAACTTACACTAGCCTTGCTTAGATTCGGAAAAGTTTACAAGTTTGATTAAAACCCAATTCACCCCCTCTTGTGTTTTACATGCATGTTGCCAGCAAATTGCAAGTAAAGTTATTTTCTTGCTCATGAGAGGATTTTCCACTTACAAGCTTCACAATCCATTCTTAAGGTCTTACAAGTCTTTTAAAAGAAAATTCAACCTCTTAGATTCCCTCAAAGTCTCTATCTTGCGTACCCTTCGATATTTGGTCACTCGAAACATAGAAAACTTTTGTGCGATGCTTAGGTTCTTATCATCCCCTCCTTCTTTTGGATGATTCCTCCTCGAATCAACTCCTATATCATCAATACGTGTAATAAGTTTATAGGTAGGACTCAAAGGACATGGATTAACAAAGTTTAGTGCATATGAATGAGGGAATGATTTTATCAAGTTTTGAAAGGGTTCCCATTAATTAGCATTGCCTATTCTAAGATTACACTGTCAAATTGCAACTTCCTATCACGAGATACTTCACCAATTTCACCAAGAAGTGCATGTGTCCTCAAGGCTTATTCATTATAGAATGCATGCAATTTCAAGGGCACTAAAGCTTTGGTATCAAAATGTAGCTCAAGACAAGAAGCATCACAATGAAAATAACATTTATCATTGCCAAATGTTATGCACGGGGAAATAAGTAGGCAAAATTTTGTTCTTGCTCTTAAATTTCTAATTCATCTCCGATCAACTCATTTAGACGTTTGTACTGAAAGATATGAGTAGTGTTCCACGCAGTATCCGAAAATCCTACTTGTGATATGCAAATGAACTTGTTTTTTTCTAAATAAGTTAGTTTTACACATGAAATAACACAATTTGGTAACCTCAGTATATCCTCTACAAATGCTGAGAAGAACTCATTCATTTATGATCTTTAAAGGCGTCAAAATGGGAGTTGAATCTAAAATGTGCATGCTGCCAAAAAATTGCAAGTCAAGTTATTTTCTTGCTCATGAGAGGATTCTCCACTTACAAGCTTCACAATCCATTCTTAGGGTCTTACAAGTCTTTTAAAAGAACATTTCTGTTTTTCTCTTTCACATCTTTGAACGACAAATGTAAATAAAAAAAATGTCTCAATGATATGTATCATGTTAATGCATCTATCATCAAACCAACTAGTAAGCCTTTCACAATGATAGTTCATCAAAGAGTCATGCACATAATTAATAAGTTTCCGAATGATAATATGTTCACATATGCCCAAAGTATGTTCGCTTTAGCCAACAATCCAAATGTAAACCCATTGAACTTAAAAAAACTTTTATTTTCAAAAATATATGCCAACAAATGACCATCTTGGATAATAGTGCCATTAGCAAAGCTAGTAAAACAAAGGTCCGCAAAATAAGTCACAACATAACCACTAAAAATGAAGAGTTCATACAATATCAACTTGAACAAGGAAAAATCATCATCATCATCAAGCCAAAGGAAAGTTTCCACTAAGAAATGAACCACCTCATGAAAATAATGCCTAGAATGATTGCATTCTCTAGGTGAGATATATAACATGAATTCCCTTTTCTCAAGGAAGTGTTTCCTCAATTGCTCACCAAATGAAATATTCAATAAAGATTTATGCTCAACACCAAGAAGTCTCGTAATATCAAGATGTCTACATATACCTATTAGAAAACTCTTCTGGTTCACTAAAAATATTATTGCTACTATTTTTATATTTATAGCAGTATAGAATAAATTAAAATAGTGCAGAAATAGAAGACTGAAAACATAAAACAGTACACTGCTACTGATTATAATATTTTTTATTTTTCAGAAAAATAAAACAAAGTAGTAAACAAACACAGAAATGTTACTAATTTTTTGGATTGAATCCTGGACGAGACAGCAGTATATCGCTTCCCCTTAAGTTCAATATTCATGCCTTTTATCAGCTTCTGGCACTCTTGAACACTAAAATCCCAAGGTACAACGCCCAAACTCACTGATTATTTGAAGTAGAAAGAAGCAGCACCTTCGAACCTTAATTTAAGAGATGAACTCTTTGGACAGAATGTCTATATTGCTGAAGGAACTGAAGGAATGCATAAAATATAATGCAGAAGGAGAGGAGAAATATGATTTTTGAGATGCTCTAAACTGCAGAATTAGTCTGCCTTTTATAGGCACAAAGTAGCAAAACATGGGCTGATCAGGCCCCGTGAGTTTTGGTTCGGCATTCGTGTACGCAGGTCGAGCCCGCACACAAGTTCGAGCTATTTTTGTATCGACAGACCTTCGATTTGCACCCCCTGCACGGGCACACACGAGGTTCTCACATGGGGCATAATATTAGTAAGACATTTTAAACCTATGTGAACCACTTTTCCTTATAAAGTGATTTTTACTTCCACAGGTTTTCCATGTGGGATGTGGGTTTAAAACCCATTTACCACATGTCAACCACCCCACTTTATACCAATTTATCGTTCACACCATTAATTGGGTTTCTCACATATTATATATCATCGCGAAGCTTGCGCAACCCACTTCGTGATAATCTCAATAACATTCAAAACCGAGCAGTGTAACATATAATAATATTGGCTCAAAAATGTCCTCACGACACTTTAATTACACTTTAATTCTTTGAGTAAACCACAATCCCCCACATGAATGAAATATCTTTTAAAAATGCACATGAAATGCAATGCAAGAGTTCGGCGAGAATTCGTTGCATCGGGATAGGTAGTTGTTAGTCTTGAACCTTCCTTAGTGAAATACCATCGAATACACTTGCTAACCAGTGGAGCGATGCCTTGAACTGGTCAGCGTTTTGTGTGTACCAAGACAACGATACTCACACAACGATTTCTCTATACTGTTATTCGATTCTTTAGTTGTTGTCCATTTTGGCCATGGACTGCCTTGGAAATGTTCATCGGATGCTCTAAATATTTATCCCTTAAATCATCTCATAGAAGTGACCCCTTCACATTCGATATAGGTGATCTCTTATTTAGAAGTATCATGTCATACTTCACGTAATACATATAAGGATCATTGAAAACTTTTGTTTATCCTCCAATGGACAAGTCTATCACTCTTTCACCTTAGGATTGAGCTGTGAACTCTTTTCTCGAGGCTTTGTTCTACTCCCCCCACAATTCGGTTGTCCCTTTGAACCTGCAAATTGGGCGTTACAATTCAGGTAGGGTTTTGCCATCATGAGTGGTAATCAATTTTACGGGCTTCAGCTCCATTCCCCTCGATGAAATCTAAACAAGATCTCTCGTTAGACCTTTTGTTAATGTGTTTACTATATTTTCTTTGGATCTCACAAAGTCCAAAGCTATAACACCGGTTTTCAAAAGTTTTTTTTATGGATTTATGTCTACGACGTATATGTCTAGACTTCCCATTGTACACATTATTACTTGTTCTACCAATAGTTGACATACTATCACAATGTAAGCTAATTGTTGGCATTGGTTTTGAAAACATCGGAATATCTTCCAAAAATCCACGTAACCATTCGGCCTCTTCGCCTGCTAGATCCATAGCTATGAATTCTGATTCCGTAGTTGATCTCGCAATACATGTTTTGCATGATTTCCAACAAACTGCTGCACCTCATATTACAAAAATGTATCCACTTGTGGATTTTATATTTTTTGAGTCAGTTATCCAATTCGCATCAGTGTACCCTTCAAGTATAGATGGATATCTAGTATAAAATAATTCATAGTTAGCAGTGTACCTTAGATATCTAAGTACTCTAACTAACGATTTTCAGTGCTCATAACTGGGATTACTTGTATATCTTGCCAATCTGTTGACTGAGTTTGTAATATCTGGTATAGTGCAGTCCATGAGATACATTAGACTACTTATGATCCTAGAATATTTAAGTTGTCGCACATCTTCTCTGCGATTCTTTTGAAGATTAGCACCTACTTCCATAGGTGTTCTCGCAATTAAATCAATTCCTTTATCAAATTTGTCTAATATTTTTTTAACATAATGACTTTGAGAAAGTGAATATCCATCTGATATTTTTGTAATCTTCATTCCAAGTATCACATCACCATGTCCCATATCCTTCATATCGAAGTTCTGCGACAACAATTTCTTGGAAACTTTAATGTTTTCCTTGTTACCAATAATTATCATGTCATCTACGTAGATACGGACTATTACATAGTCGTCTTTGCTTCCTTTCACGTAGACACATTTATCACTTTGGTTTATTTAAAAACCAATTGATAGCATTACACTATCAAATTTCTCATGCCATTGTTTAGGTGCTTGTTTTAATCCATACAGAGATTTAACAAGTCTACATACCTTATTTTCTTGGCCTGGAACTACATATCCTTCATGTTGTTCCATTTATATTTCTTCTTCCAGTTCCCCGTTAAGGAAAGCTGTTTTCACATTCATTTGATGGCTCTCTAAATCAAACAAGCTGCAAATGCGATAATTAGCATGATTAATATTTTTCTAGATACAGGGGCATAAGTATCAAAATAATCAACACTATCAGATTGTATGTATCCTTTAATTTCAAGTCTTGCCTTGTATTTGTCAATTGTACCATCATGTCTCATCTTTCTTTTAAAAATCCATTTGTGACCTAATGCTTTACAACTTGGTGGAAGTTCTACAAGTTCCCATGTATGGTTTTGAAGAATTGAAGTTATTTCACTATCAATTGCTTCTTTCCATAAGTTGGAATCTGGAGAAGTAATTGATTCTTTATAAGTTTAAGGATCATTTTCTAACAAATAAGTTAGGAAATCTGGACCAAATGATTCTTTTCTTCTAGCTCTTTTTTGCTACATATAGGTTCTTCAACTTCCTCTTGAAGTTCTTTTTTCCCACAATGCTCTCAACTTGATTGTTTTTAGGGTCAAAGCTAGAATTCTTAATATAAGGAAAAATTCCTTCAAAGAAGGAAGCATCCCTAGCCTCAATAATTGTATTTATGTGCACTTCAGAGTTATCTAATTTATGCACTAAAAATATGTAAGCACTACTATCATGTGCATATCCTATAAACACACAATCTACCGTTTTAGGTCCTATTCTCGTCCACTTAGGGTGTGGAATTGGAACCTTTGCTAGACATCCCCCAGACTTTGATGAACTTATAAGAAGGTGCGTAACCTTTCCATAATTCATAAGGGGTTTTATCTAGTCTCTTATGTGGTAGTCTGTTTAGGATGTGATTTATAGACCACAAATTCTGAGGTGAGCCAGAACTTATTAGCATTGCATTCATCATCTCTTTAAGAGTTATGTTTTTGCGCTCTACTATTCCATTTTGTTCTGTAGTGTAAGGTGTAGTTGTTTGATGAATGGAGATTCATATTCTCCACCCTATCACTTCTTAGCCTTTTAATTTTCTTGCCAAGCTGATTTTCAACTTCAGCTTTATAATGGTTAAACATAGTTATTTCTTCGTCTTTACTTCTCATTAAGTAAACATAGCAAAATCTTGTGCAGTCGTCAATAAAAGTGATGAAATAACTTTTACCGCCTCTTGATTGCACATATTTTAAATCCCATACTTCAGTGTGAATTATATCTAACGGTTTTGAACTTCTTTCAATTGAATGGAAAGAGGATTTAGCTACCTTTGCTTCAATACAAGTCTCACACTTGTAATTTGTATCAATGTTAAATTTTGGTAGTAAGTTTGAAGAAACTAACTTTTGTATACTTTTAATATTTACATGACCTAATCTATCATGCCATAAATTAAAAGACTCAGCAGAATAAGCAAATTTATCATGTCATTTTAAGGACGATACTGCCCTTCCCTTCTACTTTGGAGACCGTAGAGTTCCCCATAAAGTAGACTTCATCTTCAACAGTTTGGTATGTCTTGAACATCCACTTATTCACACATATGTGACGAGTGGATCCAGTATCAACAAACCACTCATTTTGGTTGCCACCAACCAAGTTACCTCTGAAACGACAGCTACCAGATGCATGTCTTCAATTCCAAAGCCCAGTCTTCCATCTTCTGCCACATTAGCTTGGTCATTCTTCTGATTCTGGTTCTTGTTCCCAGTACCAAGATTTCTCTTGTTTTAAAAGAATTTAGTTTGATGTCATTTCAGAGGTTAACTTGGTTGGTGGCAACCAAAAGGAGTGGTTTATTGATACTGGGGTCACTCGTCACATATGTGCAGAAGAGAATGAGCTAAAAGAATTTAGTTTGATGTCTATTGACATGGAGATCATATGATGCGAACCCCCAAGTCAAAGACCTTGCAGACCCACCGACAAACTGAATTGAAACTCTGGATCGTCCAATATACAATTTTTACGATCTCCTCAAACCCTTATACTAAAGGAAACAGAGACCCTCGTCTAGATACCACAAACCCTATAGGCAACGCACTATAAAACCCTAGGTGAATACACTAAAAAGATGACCAATCATTCGCTATGAATAGTATTCCTTGTTCTGAGAAGAATTAAAGAACAATTTTTTCTTCACACAGAGAAATTGAATAATTGTTAGCAATAACTATATATGTCTCAAAAAGTTTCATAAAGAGCTTTTTATAGTATTATGACTCATAAGGATTTAATTACAAATAAAAAAAAATAACAATGGAAAACATACAACTTGATAGCCTCATTATATCATGCCCCTGCTTTAGAACAAGGGTTGGTTTCTTCTTGGCTCCTTTTTTGACGTCGACAATCTTCCAAAAAAGCGAGGGGCCTTTGTGTTATTTTGGACCGTATCAGATCTCCTCTTTAATTTTTATAGACCGCACGTCTCAGCATGACATCTTTTAAAGACTAATGATAAAAAAATTAGCAGGCCGAATAGGATGACACTGGGGATCGTTCTTAAAGAAATTACCATGAGCTGCCTTGAGCTGGTAACTAAGTCTTTTAAAGAAGGCTTTTGTAGGGGATTGTAACTGTTGTTAGTTATTTTATAAATTCCGAGGCTATTTTTGAATCGACCGTTCACTCATAGGTAGCTTTGAATGAGAATGGTAAGCGAATATGAGATTTCATTCTTTCGAATAGAACGTCCGCCCTGATCAATGCGAAATGGATCAAGATGGGGCGGGTTTTATTATCCAAGTAATCCATATCCATTCCCATTTGCTCCGTCCTTGCTTAGAAAAAAGATGTTTGGCCAAACCCCTCTCTCTTGATTGATCTGATCAGACGCTTGCTTTTGCTTTTGTACAGTCAAGGCATTGGTTTGCTAAATCGACATACAAGAAAATTGTATCATGGGTTTGAATCCCATTTCCTCCGAAAAGGCATGCTTGCAGTTTTCGTTGCACACGGCTTTCCCTCGAGATTACTTGAAAAAAAATGCTTTTTAGGTTTGCCTTGTCCGTCGATTAGCCAAGTCATGATTCATGAATTTATATTCTATGTGCTTTTGCTTTCCTAATGCGGCACCAGGTTTGGACCGCAGGGAACCGTAGCATGGGGGGACGTCTAATTTTATCCTACCACATGTAATTGTAGATAACAATTAATAGTCTTTTCATTATTTAAAATAAATGAAAGGCCACGAGTGTGGGCAATCGATGGAAATTGTGCAAACAATCTTTCACAGTTTTCATTTTCATATTCTACTACTTTATAGTTTTAGGATTGGCAAAGCCTATATAATATCAACTAAACTTGATTTTGGTGAATTTTAACATTTGATGAAGCATTTACTAAAGGCTTCCACATAACTGATAACTTACAGCACAAAGCAGGAAAAATGGATTAGCAAAAACGTGGTAAACTACAATTTGTTCTCGTTCAAGCCTCGCATCTTATGGTTGAAATAAAGAATGAACTAATGAAAGTACATCACAAGAAAAAACTAATTAATGCAAATACATGACGGAAGAGTTCTTACGACGATCTCTTTCATAAGCTTTTCTGGCAAATGTTTAGCCGAGTTCTTGAAGATTGAAACGGGATGGATCAGCTGTCTCATTCCTCATCCGATAAACCAGGTACGTACTCTAAACTCACGTCGAAAACAACTGGGCTGTTAGGAGCTACTCTTGGCCTTCCAGGGGCAGAAGTGAGACCTCTTGGAAATGCCAACTACAATGGAAAATGAAACAAATGAATACAAGTTACTATAAATGCAACAGAACAAGTTACAACATGGTTGCATGCCCGCATTTACGAAAAAATAAAATAAAATGGAATATTGTTACTCTCCTGGTTCACAATATAAGGCCCTTTTGCCTTTTTATTCCCTTCTAAGATGTTTGGTTATTTACAAATTTTAAGGATTATTTTTCCAAACTTAACTCTTACTCATAAATATAATTCTCTCGTTCTCTATTATACTAGTGAAACAATTAAATGATATAATAGGAAAAATATCACTTAATTTCCTCGTACTTTATGAATGCAAAAGTTGCCAAAAAGCCTTATCCATATTGTGAAATGGAGAGAGTATGATGATATTTGCTGCATGGAGATGCACATCAGTAATAGGAATCTAAAGTCGAAAAAATGTAGCCTATGACCAGTTTTTGCTACACGCATATACCCTGGCTCCTGTCATATAGAACAAAATGTTCTATAGCTTTTTTTCTTACTGGTTGGTTTGTGCTTTATTGTAAAAGCACAAAAAACTCTCAAAACTGATAAATGTCAAGAAGCGCAGGCCAATAGGAAATAACTTACTGGTCCTGGAATGTAGAGTCGGCGTTTCCCTCCAACTTTCATGCTCAACATCCCTTCATCAAGTCCCTTGATCACCTATTCTAGTTGTTGAAATCAGTAGTCAATGAGATGATTATATCATCATTTGGAAATAAAAGCAGAAGATACTGAAACAAAATGGAAAAAAAGTTCCAACTCAGATGCAGTTATTACAACCAGAATCTTTCTTTCAGACTTCACATATCAGTATCGAAATATATGAAATATCCAAGAAAATAAATTCCTGACTTTGCATCAAAGAAGACTTAGAGATCTTGCTTTGTTATGGGATTTTAGTAAATACCTAGCAAGTGTTTAAAAGCATTTCAAAAGTGGAATGTTCTCGTCATCCTAGGGGGTGATCAGGAACAATATACACTATACAGGCTGATGGAGCCATGATTACTACTCTCTCCGTCCCATTTTAGTTGTCTCAATTAAAAAAACTCAAGGATTAAGAAATTTCTATGTTTCATGCAATTATAAATGTAAAAGACTCAAATATTCCTATATTTATTGAATGTTGTATTCGAAGTACACATGTAACGTAAGTCTAACTTGAAGCTATCGAAAATGGGATTGATGGAGTATTTAGCTACTTTTACTACCACTAACCCAACTGCTTCTTCCAGTCCCCAGGGTAAAGTGCATTTAGGAAATAAATACAAGTGCCATTAGCTTATACCATATGAAATCCATGAGAAAGGAGTGTAGCAAGAAAAGATTGATAGATATCCATCTGAAACTTACCTGACCAGAACCTACGCGAAAAATATAAGGCTGACCTTTCTCCAATGAACTGTAATTTCACAACCAGGAAACATTCAAAATAAAAATACAAGGAATGCACTTCTCTGAGATGGAAGGGGGGGGTGGGGGGGGGGGGGGGGGTTGGCTCCAATCTTATTCAACAGCGATATCCCAAATAGTTCAAATCTCAAAATGGCTTTCTCCCCTATAAATTTTCCTTTTCCGGTTAGCAAATTCACCTAATTTCATCAACCAATATAAGAATTCAAAAGATAGTGGAATATGATTTGCATTTCCACATGAGAACTATTATACCACAGGTTCAGACTTCATTAAATAATTGAAATGTGTAATTTAGTATGCAGACCAGAAAATGAGGGATTAACATATTATCACATACAATGTTGCAGCGATTAGCGAGTCGTCAGCGTAGTCGGTGACTAGTCGGTTTACCTAGATTACATGAGATTTTTTAAAATTCTTTTATCCTATATATTATACTAGTCAATCAAAATTGCATAAAAAATTAACAATCAAATACTAGTCAAATGACTCAAATCAATGTACACAAAATTTATCCATAATAATTAAATTCAATATCATAATAAGTAATAACAAGTTCACACACTAAAATAATCAAATGACGTAGTTTTGAGAAGAAAATTGAGTTTTCAAAAAAAAATCAGCAAAGTCTCTGACTGACTTTGACCGAAATTGACCGACTTTAACCAAAGTTTGACCAATTTTGACCGACTACCCCGGTTTTCGAGTTTTCTAGTCAATTAGATGCCGACTAGCGATTTTTTGCTGACTCGGCCGATTTTTAAAATATTGATCACATATATATATATATATATATATATATATATATATATATATATATATAGAAAGTCAAGTCCTTGAATACATTGATTTACAGAATAGAAATTTCCGAAATAAGCAAACGTTTACCTATCAAATATCTGCCCAGATGGAACCATGGCAACATAGTTAGCGGCCACCTATCAAGAATTCAAAGCAACATCTCAAAGTAATATAAAGGAATGAACAGTCAGATCAGCGAAGAATAATATTTGAGTTTCTTACAACCGAACCAATCTAGCAACCTATCATATGGCTCGACTAAATGTTTTCTCATCCAATTTGCAATATGTTATATCCAAAGTACAATGCATTCTATTAAAAGTCTGAAAATCATGATTTCAAGGAGAATGTGAATTATGAAATATCACTTCTTACCATAATTAATATTACCCACCCCTTGAGGTTATATGCCTCCAGATAGGGGAACTTTACAAAAAATAAAACGATATTTATTTAATCAAGACTAAATAAAAGTAAATATTTTCTCCTTGGTTATTGAAATTGTAGTCGGCTAAAATTCTCTATTTTGATGAAGGACAAACCGTTGATTTGATGAGATTTAACGTAATATTTGTTTATGTGATAGATTGCAAGCAAAGTACCAAGTCTATCAAGTTGCACATACAAGACAATGACACTCTTACACATTGAAGATCCAAGAGATGCCTAAAAGAAGTGTTTGAAGACTTAGGTATCTAAGTCAATTATTGTCTTCTCCAACAGTCCATCATTGGGCTGCTTTGGAACATATCTTATGTTCTTTGAAAGGAGCACCTGGACTAGGTATATTATATAAAAATCACAACTACTCTCGTATTGAGTGCTTTTCTGATTTTGACTGGGCAGGCTGTAAGATGACTAGAAGATCCACGACACATTGTGTCTTTGTGGGAGGGAATTTGGTTTCATGGAAGAGTAAGAAGCAACGTGTTGTTTCTCGTTCTAGTGCAGAAGCATAACATAGAGCTATGTCACAATCGGCGTGTTACGTGGATATACCAGTTCTTGGTTGAAATTGGCCTTAAAGTTTCTATTCCTGCAAAATTGTATTGTGATCAAGCTGCTCTTCACATTACTTCTAATCCAGTTTTTTCATGAGCGGACCAAACATATTGAGTTAGATTGTCATTTTGTATGTGACAAAATAGAAGATGGTTTCATTTCTACTGGTTATGTGAAGACTGAAGAACAATTGGGTGACCTCACAAAGGCTTTAAACGGAGTTCGAGTCAATTATCTTTGTAGCAAGTTGGGCATGATCAACATTTATGCTCCACCTTGAGGGGGAGTGTTAACAGTATTAGCACATTTAATACATGTTGTATATGTGTATATGCACAATTATAGGAATTAGATTAATTAAATTGATTATAGGAATTGATTGATCCTAGTTGATTCTTTACTATATATATATATATATATATATATATATATATATATATATATATATATATATATATATATATATATATAACACTTGTTCCAGTAGCAAACGCGACTGAGCATAGGGGACCATTGTTACATGTGTATTATATGAGCAACCACTTTGTGCACTTGTTGCCAAAGGTTAGGTTAGTCTCCAATACATCTGCTTTCAGTGGTATCCCGGGATCGACCACTTTGTTTGACAAAGGTTAGGTCCGTATCCCGTCCCATCCCTCGCCATACCCCCCAATTATTGGGGACTTAATGGGTTATGCTATTGTTGTATATAAAACACTTGTTCTATATAAAATACAACTTGAGTATTCACAATTCCTAATTACTTTGTTACAAATGGAAACCATTAAGTAATTTGATTTCAGGTTTAAATTTATTATGGCTCACCTCCATAATTAATGATCTATTGGACCTTTTAGTTTCACTATCTTTCAATTTATTAAGGCAAGCAGCATCGTTTATTTTAACTCAAAATGAGAATTCAAGAAAGATGCAAATTAGTTCAATTCACTTCCTCAATGAAGCTATTTTAATGACCAAGTATCTCATCTTTCATTTTCTTTCCTCTACTACTCTGCATTTTCATTCTTCTTTCTCTAACATATGGTACATACGATTTTGCATTTCTTTCTTTCTCTTTTTCTTTGGCATCAAGGTTTTCAAATGAATATACCCAACCCATTCCATATCTTGATGGTTAGCGGAGAAACAAACACAATGTAACATAGCTGTGATCCAATTACTGCTTTTGAATTGCAAGAGCACTTCTGACTCAATTCAACAGTCTTATCGGGATTTCGTGAGGCAACTACATTGCAAGCAACCCTAGAAAATCATGTTGTTAATCAAAAGAAAACGTAAGAATACTTCAAAGGTTCTAGTTAAAGAAACATATGCCCTCTACTCCAGACTTTCCACGTCTATTTTTGCTTCATGAAAGTACAAAACAACACAACTTTTTGTAAGTTACAAGTTTATCCCATAATTTGGTTATGTTCTTCATGGTAAAGGATTCGATTAGGTTTCTCCAAGTCTGGATTAATAGACATCATATCAGCTGTGGTCACATGTTCCTACTTTTTCAAATTATTAACATGCATAGCTTGAGAAAGGGAAAAATATAGGGGAAAAAGACAGATCTCGTGCTTAAATAATGATAAAGAGATTTTTACATCTAGGTCATTCCAAAAGAAAAAGAAAAAGAAAATAAGTAATGAGAAAGCTAGTAAAGTATTAAAATGATAGGTTTAACTTAAAAGAAAGATCATAAAGCTAACGTGCAATTTTTTTTCTCTGAAGAAGATAAGTTATTGATTCAGAAAATCAGGAAAGAATACCTGAAAACCAACAGGAGGACTAGGACCCCCACCCACTTTAATATCTTTGTACTGCAAACCAGACTCGGTAGTTACCATAGGAACCTATCAAATCGAATTTTTGTAGTGTCAGTAAATCTACAAACAGAAGAAACCAATAATTACAGATAAATAATCATTCCCTTTATGAATTGTAAGCGCTGACTAGGTACCAAGTTCCTTGAAAGGTATTCTACAAGGGAAAAAGGGAGCAGTTATATAAGATTTCTCCAGAATTTTGCCGGAAACAGAGGAATTATTCCTGGAACAATATAATCTTAATTTGATAGTAACATATTAACATAAACAAATTTATGTTAACGTGTGATTCACTAAATGTTTATAGTTATTTCAACAAGAAACAATTAAAAGGCGACATGGAGAAAGGGTTTACAAGTATTCTTGTAGACCATTGTATAAATTGGTGTACATATAAACGTTAATAACCTTAACACAAAGAGTTTACATTTTCTCTTGCTCTTAAGCAAGGACAGAGCAGAAAAATTAGGAAAAGTACAATCTTAAGCTAGAAAGTATTTTGTGGCTATCAAGGAAATGACTTAAACCATCAAGTATAATTTCCTAGTTCAATGTGGAGTGGGTTTGATCTGAACTGTAGAAAACAACAGGATAGCAGACTTGAGATTTCATCCGGAAAAGTATGCAGAATTACAGAAAAGAGGGTACTGAATCTACTTTTATCTTGCAACTTGCTGGTGCATACTTGATTTTAAGCATACAAAAACACTATCAGCTTTCTTATCGTTTACTGCTGATATAAGAAGGGAACTTCCTGAGTATTCCACAACTGTATAATTGGCGAGGACAATAAACAATGCTGACATCCATTTTTCAAGAACCATGTCAAAATATGAGATTACAAACTTGATCATCAGAGTTAACAGTACTAACAAAACTATTGAACAATTAACCAGCAGAATTTAGAAAATACCGGGACAACTCTGTTGGGACACCAAAAGAGAACTCTGAAACATATAAACTTAAACAAGGTAACATGCTTAATGACAGAAACACGAGTCAAAATAAAGCAGAGGCATTCAGAGACTGTTGAAATATAAGTCAAAATATATATAAACTTAACACCTCTCCTTGCCAATTGGTTTTGAGAGGATATGGAAGCCCATGAGTTAATTTTCACATGGTATCAGAGCAAGCCCTTAGGCGGGATGTGTGGGCTCTTTGTCCCCGTTTGGCCCAAGTAGGGCGCCGGGCCTTGAATTTGACTCCCACCTTGATGTGAGGGAGAGCGTTGAAATATAAAGTCCCACATCGAGTGCCTAAGGAAGATCCGAATAACTTATAAATTCATGGGTTAACACCTCTCCTTGCCAATTGGTTTTGAGAGGATATGGAGGTCCATAAGCTAATTTTCACAGAGACCAAGGGAGATGAAATGTATAATGGCATGACTGAATACTATTTGTACATGAAACAAGTAGTGAAACTTTGTCCTCAATTAAATGTACATTGTAATTAATTCAAAACAATTATGTTTGTATGTGTTTGAAGTGAACAAGAAGAACAACGAGTTTGTGTTTCCTAAGCAAAGGAAAGTGAAAGAGTAATATATCACAAGGATCATATGGACAATAAATTTAATGGATAAACTTTTCAATGTTAACTAATTGATGATGTTTCTATTTTTTGACATGTTCTAGAAAGAGTAAAATTGAGAACCAACATTGAAACAGACACAGAGGAACATAAATGCTTTCCAAAGCACCGAGCAACCTTGAAGTATGCAATTCAAACAACATACAGATTTCATATACATCTATGATTAGGTCCAGATCTCATTTTCTATAATCATTTAAATTATCTAAGCTACTCAAATACAAGATTCAAACGAAAACAAGGAACACTAAACAGTGGTTCAAAGCAAACTATCCTCTTGAGAAAGTAAATATCTGCTGATAAAAAAAAACAAAAATAGAACATGCAACTAAAGCCCTAATGTCAACAAATAACCTTGAATTTTTCTTTTTTCATAACTCTCACCCCTTGAAACTGAGAATGTTATCCCAAACCATGGAATAATTAACGGAGATGCATTTAAGCATAACATAGCAGAGAATCAGTAGCACAACTCTTTCGACATATATGCAAGAGAAAACGGTTCAACTTTAGTAGTATCTTATTTTACCTCTCATCCAGAAAAATAAATTGAGGCCTAACAATTTTGCTTATAGTTTCACATCCAGAAGAAATTTGACATAAAATCCACATAGATCCCATGAAAAGAAAGTCTCAGAAACTTCATCAAGAATCAACCAGACATAGTAGCTGAGAAGATGCATAACCTCAGCATACATTTTCAAGCTCTTTCTCGCAAGCATCATCACAAAGTTTTGGTTTCTCCTCCGGGGGTAATCCAGCTGCTTCAGCAGAAAATGGAAGTAGTACAATGCTTGAAACACCAACAGTCAACAGGTCCCTGCGGTTCAATAATAGCCACTTGTCTCCATGTTGGGAGACTATAAGTCCTAAATTTGAGCATTGGCTGGTTTGATGCTTGGCATATGCAAGATCTAAACCAGACGAATCATACGGAAAACTTAGTTACCAAACTCCACAGTTGATGCGAAAGGCAAGTCTATAGATATTGAATGAATTATTATTTTTGCAAGAAGAAAAGTACAACGGATAAGCACACAGCATTTGATGGTAATTGAATGCAGTGTGCTTGGCATATGCAGGATCTAAATCAGACGAATCATACGGAAAACTTAGTTACCAAACTCCACAGTTGATGCTAAAGACAAGTCTAGAGATATTGAATGAATTGTTATTTTTGCAAGAAGAAAAGTACAAAGGATAAGCACACTGCATTCGATGGCAATCAATAAAATGAGCAGATATTTCAGATGATATAAGTTGTGACTAAAAGCTGTAAATAAAAAAATAAAAATAAAAATAATAGCCGTAAGCATTTCTAAAGTGGGCCATTTAACATAATGAAACGCCATAAATGATACAAGGTCTAACAAATATATTTGAAAAGCGCAGCACTATAAAGTACATCAAATGACTATGTGATGGGGTCTTCCCAAAGAAAGAGCAAGTTGTTTACTCTGAATTGCAAAATCGTGTATCTTGTTCTCTAGTGTTCCCTCCCATTCTATACCACGTTTAACTGGGTATCACTACTCGTCTCTCCCATTTATATTATGTTTCAGGACATATTCTTGTTACTTTGACATAGATCTCTTACTCACTCATTTGATTATCAAACGAAAGTAATAAGAGTTTGACGAGTGGACTTTTCCTTCTAATTCCTTCACATCAGGATGCTCTTTGATACAATTCACTCAGCATCAATATAGAACTGTTCTTAACGTTCACTCAGTATTCTCTCTCTCTCTCTCTCTCTCTCTCTCTCTCTCTCTCTCTCTCTCTCTCTCTCTCTCTCTCTCTTGGAGAATACAGGTGATACATCATACATTATCCTTCTAACCAAACAGTTCTAAAGAGTGGACTAATCGTGTTTGTCAGATTGGTACACGTACTTGGGAGCAAACTCAGAAGAAAATAAAGGTATGATTAATTCAATCTGGACAGGTTTCTTAAACCTAACTGAGACAAAGGCCTAAAGCATTATGCAAAACCAAGAATTTTTTGAACTAATTCCACTTCTAAGAACTTGAATGATGGAAAATCCAAGAAAAAGTTGGGGGGAAAAGGATGGCTTTAGGAGTTTTTTCACTTTCTTTCCCTGGGGTAAAGGGAATCTAATAGAAGAACCAGTTTTCCCTGTTGCCTTTTAACTAGAAGGTCGTAATGGCAAAGGAACCGTTATCGCCGGGCATAGAGGGGAGGTCATAAGCGTGTATACAATAAAATTGACTTCCGAAAAAATAGATAGTAGAACCCTAAACATGGTGTATTGGACAAATGTATGCATTTTTTTTGGTAATCTAAAATATGTATAATAAATTGTAAATTAGACATCACCTGTCAACAACGGGACTGGCTAAGTTCTTATTAGATGAGAACACAAGTTATTACCATCCTGTCCTCATTGGCTCTTAAATCTCACTTTAATGCCAAAGTTACGAAAATTCAGATAAGTTAGTCGGAGTCAAGACAGTACTTCTGCAGAAAGAAGCAGGACTTCATCTTTGAATGTTGAAGTTTTTAGAAGAAGTTGAAGTTCACATTTTGGTGATTAAGGCCAGCAAGTTGGAGGGTCAAAGCAAGCTACAGGATATTCTAGTTTTGTTAGTAGCTGAGGGTTGTGCTTTCATAGAACAATTAAATACTCTTTTGTTTAATTAAGATTGATTTCTTCCATATTTTGCCTCCTTCCATTATCATATCTAATCTCAAAGTACAAGTGGATGTTAGTGATCAGAGGCAAGAAGCCATGGCAATTCATGTGAAACTGCACTTAGCAACAGCTGGTGAAATAAGTAATTATAGTTCTGTTTCTCCCATTAACTCCTTTCGGACAATCATATCCATTTCCTTCGACATCAACAAAGAACATAAACAGTTTTTACATAGTCATCTTTAAATATGTTCTTAAACAATCTTTATTTTGATTATTTTCCTTCATGAATTGAATCACAAAATTCCTCCCAAAAAAAAAAAAAATCAAAAAATCAAAAAATAATTTTAAAAATTACCCAATTTTTGTTTCAAACAACCTGTCCCATAATTCAGCCACAAAAGATATATATATTCCGAAATCAAAAAATTAACATAAAAGTTAAGTAATTCAAACAAAAAGATAATGACAGCAACTACCAGTAAAACGAATACAAGAAAAGGAATTACATTGAGTTGGATTACAAATTTACATACTTGAATTTCTTCGAGAAAAGGGCTTTGGTGGTAGGCAGCACAAAGAAACGGCAGTGGAAGCTGAAGTGAACGCTACCATGTTTTGCACAGAGAACGGAAACCTTGAAAGGAGAGAGTAATGAAGGGATATTTGTATGGATAAGCCGGAGGGAAACAACCACTCAATTTTCCCACTTCTTTGCTTTTCTTATCCTTACGACTGGTTACTTTGGCATGGACCGAAAATACGGTTCCGCATCTCTTTCACATGAGTTGGTTGTAGCTTATCTATAAAATATATCTCACTTCAATTTATGTGAAAAAAACGTGAGGTGAGTTTAAAAAAATCGGTCCTATATTAAAACTCTGTTTAGTAGCCACGTACAATATAGTTTATCTAAAATTAAAAATACTCCGCGAATGGATGATTTTGCTTCTACAACATTTGACGACTTTGATTTTTTTTTTTTAAATCGTTATATCATAAATCTTTTAATCCTTCCATTTTTTTTTTATGAATAAGAAAATTTTCTATTAATCACAATGTAGCCGAGGCCATTACAATCAAAGAAAATTTTGAAATTATAAGAAAATAAAAGTTATACGATAATTTAAAAAATCATAATAACAGACAAAAGCCACAAACAAAAAAACTTGGTGGTTAGGAGATACTAAATTAAAAACTAATAAGATAAACAAATATATAATCTTCTTTTTCGCAGCATCTTCATCCTTAGACATTCACTAAGCCTTTTATAACTGTCAACATATGGTTAATATTTTTTAAAAAAAAATTGAAATTAACTCATAAGGGTATCCTTAGACATTCACTAACCCTTTTATTTTGCTTTTTCTTTTTCTTTTTCTTCTGCTTTCTTCTTTATTCTTTAGCCGTCACCCACATTATTTAAGGCCATCATCACAGTATCTATTTCCATCCGATCTCTTTCCTAATTCAAATATTATTTTCTTTCCATTAATTACCCCTTGAACTTTTTGCACATCTTTAGCCTCACCAGAGGAGGAGGACCGCCCTAGGAAGGAATATTTATTTGCACCATATAGGGGAGAGGTGTCGAACCTTCGACCTCACGGTCGTAGGCAGACCATAGCCCCACTGAGCTATGGACCTCTTAACTGCACATCCCCCTTATTTCCAAAAAATAAAAATAAAAATAAAGAGAAAACAACCTCATTCCTCCTCTAACTTATTTCAATTGGCCTCGAAAAATCCCTGTACAGTTTTTTCAGCATAAAAAATCTCTTATAATTTTACGTTCAGTATACAAAGTCCTAACCACAACTTTCGCGGCGGAATCCGATCAATTTTATTGTCATTTCATATTTAAAATTAAAAAAAAATAATCCATAATCAACTATCTTCTTCTTCCCCCTTCCCCCTACCCAGCACCCCACCCCCTCTCTCTCTCTCTCTCTATCTCTCTCATACCCCGTCCCCCTCTCTTTGCAATTTCATCTGGGATGACAATCCCCATTGCATAATCTTGATGGGGGAACTCGAAGCGTCCAGTAACTCCAAAAAGCTTCCAGAACTTCCAAAAAAATCTCCCAGATGCTCCAAACCTGCACCACCAAAAAAAATCTTCTTGTTTCACAAAATACCAATATATACAAAAAGATCAGCAACTTCACTTTAATTTTCATTTTCTATTCCATTTAGTTTGATTTGTTTTAATCACCTGATTAAGTAAAATTCACCAACTTATTCATCCTTCTTTACAAATCGATATTTTGGAGGTTTATTGAAGCAAATGCAATTAACTAAATGAATTTGAAATAAAATAACTAAATCCAATTGAAAACTTCCAGTGGTGATGAGAAAGAAGATTAGATGAAGCTCGCTTACTTCAAAACACGAATATTCGCAGGGGAGTTTGCATTTTCCATTGTTTCTTCTCTTCTTCTCACACTGTTAACAATGTTTTGCATTATAAAACTGGAATATCGAGTAATCAATTGTAGTATTAAAAAAGAGAATGAAACAGAGGAAGTTTGCCTGGAAGATAATGGAGGCAGAACGACGTCGGGTGGCCGGAAACCCGACGGCTTCGGAAAAATCAAAGACACCGGAAGCGGAAGGGTCGCCATTCCTTGGCCTTTCGTTGCTAAGCTGCAGTTGAAGACAAATGTAAACTCAAACAAGTTGACGTGGAAATCCGACTCCCAACCTTTTTTTTTCTCTCTCTTTCTCTTTTTCCTCCTTGTTTTCGTGGCTTCACCCAATTCCCAATTATTCAATCCCAAATTCCAATCCCTAAATCTCCAAGAGTTAGTATTTTGTTGCCTTAGAATTTGTACTTCATTAGATGAAACTCCTCCTCCGGCGGCGGCGGCAACAGAGCTGATTTCGACGGGGTATGAGAGAGAGGGGGTGTGTGCTGGGAAGGAGAGAGGAGGGTGAGGGTAAGGGTGGTCCTGGGTATGATTAGGGATTTTTTTTTAAATATAAAATGACAATTATACCCTCGTCTTTAAAACATGTGTCGGAAACCACAGCAAAAGTGGTGGCTAGGACTCTATAGGCCGAACGTAAATTGTTTATAGATTCTTTATACTGAAAAAACTACATAGGAATTCTCGAGGCTAATTGAAATAAGTTACAGTATAAATGTGGTTGTTTTCTTTATAAAACAATTATCTTGAACTTTTTGCATACCCACTTCCTTATTTAAAAAATATATATATATTTCTTCCAAAAATTTCGCTCAACAAAATCATAGCCATTATAGGGCCACCCCTATTTTTTATTTTTAACACCCCCTATCCCCCATTATTTTTTTTATCCCTCTCTCTCTTCTTCTCTCTCCCCTCATTAATGCTCCCAACTCTCTCAAATCTCTCATCCCTCTTAAATTTCCACCGCCGTCTGCCGTCGTCCTCCGCCGGCCGGAATTTTTTTTAACTTCAACAGATTGTAAACGTCGTCCTCGCCAACTTTGTCTCTACACTCAACGTCAAAATAGCATCACAACTAACACAATGTGAGTTTACTTTTTAAATTTTTGAATTTTAACTTAAACTATGTAGATCTACCAAAATATAAGTTTATTTGTGATAAGAAATTTTAACTTAAACTATGTAGATCTACCAAAATAGAAGTTTATTTGTGATAAATATTACCAAATTTGCTTGAAAATACACTAAATTGTGGTATTTTTGCCAAAAACTGGACTGGAAATTCAATTTGGGACTGGCGCGTGACACGTGATGGGCCGCCTGCTGACGTGCAGGCGGTAATAATTTTTTTTTTAAATGGGTTAGGGCGCGTGTAATTACGCAGGCGGTTGGGGTTATTCACCGCGTGTAATTTTACACGCGGTGGATTAAATAATGTTTTTTTTTCAGTGACGCATTTTTTTTTTAAATTGAATATTTTGATTTAATAGAGGCTTATTTAAATTAAATAATGTCTTTAATAAAATTATTTTGATTTAATATTTTGAATTTGTAGGTGGCAGATCGGAGGAGAGATATTGATCAGTTGGGCCCGATTAGGGACCGTGATGGTAGAGTAGCTGACAGGCCTGTGACCCAGTCTGCCAGATTGAGTCGAGAGCATCGCAGACAACGAACTCCCCCTACGAGTAACATTCCCTCTACCCTTTATAATCCTATACCCTACCCCGCATATAACGACCCCCACCAATGGATGGCAGGTAGTAGTTCTCACCCACCTCATTCAATTTCCGATATTCCTATGCAATCACAAGGGAGAGTTTCTGGTTTTGAAGAGGATTATGTTGAAGATTCTTCTTCTGAGGAGGAGGAGGAGGATTTCGTTGATGCTACCCCCTGTCCAACCCATTGTAGGTGAAGGTGAATCACATAGGAGTCCAGGAATATTGAAGAGAGTATTTGGGAGATTTCGACCATCGTCTAGCAGATCCTCGTCTAGCAGATCGTCCTCTAGTAGGCCTACCCCAATGGATGACCCAGCTGAACCGTCGGTTTCAAGAGGTAGACCGTCGGTTTCCGGAGCTAGACCGTCAGTTTCCGAAGCTAGACCGTCGGTTTCCAGTGCTAGACCTTCTGTTTCTGGAGCTAGACATTCCTATCATGCCCCTACAGACGATGCAAGTGATGACCCACCGTATGTATCACAGAGTACTACCCAGAGTACCCAACCTCCGAGCTTTCCCATTCTTACTCAGGTGAAACCAAGCACGATAGATTGGGAGCAGAGAACTCCAGCAAGTGGTGGACCGGAGATTCCATATGAGATTCCGTCTTATTCTAGTCATGTAGTCGTTGATATCTGGAACGGGGTAGAGCGGGATTTTGTACAAATCACCACCCGGAAAGAAGCTGTAGCCCGGGAGTTGACAGGACTAGGCCAAGATGCAGAGGTGTCCTCTATTTTATACGGCACTGGTTTAGCACACCTCCAGACAACCATGTTTTCGCATCACGATAATGCACTTATTTGTTCATTCGTAGAGCGGTGGCAACCCGATACTAACTCATTTCACATGCCTTGGGGTGAAATGACGATCACACTTCATGATGTATTTTATATACTTCATATTCCTATTTCCGGTAATGCAATCTTTGACCCTCACCATATTAGAAAGAATATTATACTTGAGATTGCACAGTGTGTTCATGTTGATGTTCATTCCCTGACTAAGGCTATTAATGAAAAGGATATTCCGAATAAATATTTGGTCAACGCAATTAATGGTCTACCTTTGACTTCGACTGTCCGAGCAAAGGTGTGCTTACTGCATATGTTGGGGTCGACCCTGTTTGTCGATCGTTCTTGGGACAAGGTGAACTTCCGGATATGGGGAGCCTTAATGGTACCAGGCCAAGTGAATTCGCATTCCTGGGGTAGTGCAGCATTGGCAGCTCTGTATCGACAATTGGGTCAAGCGTCTAGGGCCGGCTGCAAGTCAATTGGCGGATGTCTTACCTTACTAGAGGTACTTAATTAATATTTAAAAATGTTAAATGTAGTTATTTTTTAGCTGTCACATGATTATTTATCTAATATTTCTAATGAATAATTTTTTGCAGGCATTGATATATTCATATTTCCCGGTATTTCTGAGTCAGGATAGGGTGAACATTAATTGGGATGTTACACAACCATTTGCCTCTAGATTTTTGCCTGAGAAAGTTGATTTAAAGAGTATGAAGAGACTCAGAAGTTACCGAATGATGTTGGATGATATGAGTGTCGAAGAGGTATAAAATGTATTTTTATTTTTTAAAT
The DNA here is from genome assembly GCA_026122235.1 of Vinca minor. Taxonomy (NCBI): domain Eukaryota; kingdom Viridiplantae; phylum Streptophyta; class Magnoliopsida; order Gentianales; family Apocynaceae; genus Vinca; species Vinca minor. Next base: position 1,088,277 of record JAOCZM010000248.1, read on the forward strand.
TTACAATTAAAATTATTCTCTAGATTTACGTATACTGACTTAATTGTGTAGGTTAATTTCACACCGTTCGGTAGATTCCCGTTGCAAAATCCTACTTGCTGGATTTCTACATTTCATGGCACCATTAGGTTTGGCCATATTGTAGAACCGTACATGCCAGATCGTTGTTTGAGACAATTTGGATATGTACAGGAGAAGCCTATCAATCAAATTTTGCCACAGGAACATTATCGTCCTAAGGAGACTCACCGTTTGCTGACGTACAGACGGTGATCACTCACAGTCTGCTGACGTCAGCACGCAGATTTTATTTATTTATTTTTTATATGGAGCGTGTTCACCCGCCTACGTCAAGCGGCCCTAAAAAAATTAATTTTTTTTCCTGACATATTAATGACTTATTTAGGGTTTTTAATTAATGTTTTTTAGGGCAATTTCAGAAAAATTTATTTTTTTAGGGTTTTAAATAAATGTTTTACAGGTTTAGGGGTGCCCGGAACAAATATTTCATGCTTTTCTTTTTAAATCCTAAGTAATTACAAAATTAATTGCAACACACAATTGGCACCAACAAATATTTCATAATTTTCTAAATAATACAGAATATAAAATACAAATTAACAGCCATAAATTTCTTCCAAATTTTTCCACGCGGTAAATCTTACTTCCAGCGGATAAGACCAACTTTGTGCCATTGAACTTGAATAGTGTATCCAAGATGGATGCAATGGGGGCAATGGACAATTACGTTCCATCTGAACCTATAAATTAAAAAAATTAATAATTTGTCAATAAAAACATACATATTTTAGTAAATGAAATGACTAATGTTTGAACAACTTACCGACACGAAGTGCCGTTTTGTTGGGATATAAGCGATCGTTATTTCCAATACTGGAGATGGCAAGTTAGTATCTAGTGGTAAAAAGGTGTGCGAATTTCCACGACAAAAACATACAAAAATAGCTTGAAAATTCGTCGCAATAATCCAACCCATATCTGGAAGGTCCATCCAGTAATCAGGTGTGAAGGGCGTGGGAAACCACCATGTAAGTTTCGTAAGAATTCGTGCACAAACATCTATGCCACCCACTGCAAGTTCATATCTGTATCTCAAATCATCATCGCATTGTAAAAGATTGTTATGCATTAACAATCTGGTGGATATGTATTGACTTTCATCATGCCATACTTGATGAGCTACAGACCGATAACCACAGTGACCGTCGTCTTTTACTTTCACACATCCACTCATGAAAGGAAGGGCTAAAGGGGGAAACTCTGCTGGCCAAAGGAACTGAAAACCATATTTGCTATCATCCGTTACATTCCCAGGTCCAGACGAGCTATCAGGTGTGCCACGACCTGACCCCCGTCCTTGGGAGCCACTAGAACTTTTGCCGCCTCTGCTTGGAGATGTTTTCTTAAATGCTTTCTTCCCTGTCTTAGATCTGTACTCCCGCCACGATGGATCCCGCCTAGTAGCTGATCCTTTCGGTCTACCTTTGGCAACAACGACTTGTGGCTCAGCTAAGTCTGTATCGTACGGGTAGATTATTTCAGCAAATTTACTTTTGTATTGTCTTATTTGTTCTGGATCCCTTGTAGAAATTTCATTGTACATCTCCATAAGCCCCTTTAAATGATCCTCTGGAGGCTCTACATCACCAAACATATGATGTTTTGGAGGAGTTTCAACTGAGAGAGAACTCCAAAAAGGGTGAAGATCATTAACTTGTATTTTTCCACCCGGCTTCCTCAACATGGCTTGTAGTTCACATGAACATGGAATTCCATAAATTGATCTAGCAGTACAATCACATATTTTACCAATCTTATTGTACTCCTTCATCAAGATATCTAAACCCCAAGAACTAACCCTACCTTTCAACTTCCTCAGAAATGTGTTGTCCATTAATTTCTTGTCCCAAATACGAGAGGATTCCATCGCCCCCTTAATCTCATCAATTTGATTTACAATCATACTGTGGATCCTCTCCCAAACAAATACAAAACCCCCAATAGAGGTTCTCAAATACCTCTTAAATGCGGAGTGTGAACTCTCAACCTGATTTGTGGTATTTGTACCGAAGTGAAGATACTTGTTTGTCCACGCCGGAACAAACATTTCTTTGTAGTTATCCACCCAGGTTTTTCGAAGATAGGTTAGCAAATCAGATCCCTTTTGGGATATACAACCCTTTAAAATATCAGACTACTTCTCATAATATTCATATTCAGTTTGAGCATACGCCAGTGCGCCCCAAGTGGACTGTGAGAATTCGTCACCTTTTTCGGGTCCAAGTATTGATACAACATTCTTGTTCACACATTTCCCAATGTGTCTCCTACACAACATGTGTTTAGCTTCATGAAATACCTCAATACTTGCCTTAACAATTTGCATATCTTTATCAGTTACAACAACACCGGGGACTCGTTTGGGATCAAATAATCCCCTAATCATAGCAAGTGCCCATGCAAAATTTTTCTTGTTTTTTCTTGACGCAAGAATGCATATGCAATAGTGAAGTTTTGATCGGTGCAAGTAAATCCAATTACAAATGAGTAGAGGCATTTTGTATCTCGCAATTATTTAAATCAGTAAATCTACAAAATCATAAACTATATAAATAATTCCAACACATCATAAATAAATTAAATAAAATAATACCTGTTTGTTTTATAGGTACTGTCCATAAGGATAACGTAGGGAAAAACTCTGGCAAGTCTGATGGAGTCCGGATGAGCAAATAATAAGTCGCCAACATATTGTTGAGATTCGCTCTACACCCTGCTCGGGTCACTACCGCTTATTTACATAACGACTGACACTCTACAACATAGCCAGCTTCGGTGAGACGATACATCAGATCTTGTAATTCGGTCCGGCCATTTTTGTCAAGTTTCCTGATTCTTGCCCTCGCATTATATACTGTAGCTTTGCCACCATAAAAGTTAGGATTTTCCATTTTCAATGTGTTATAAATTTCGTTCGCCCCAACATTGCACTTCGTCAACTACTCAACCAACTTATTCTGCTCGTCATCCAACTTCCGTGCTGCAGCATGACCAAACTGATAGATTCCCAAGAAATGGTTATGTTTGCCCTGGCTAACCTTAAATCTCCATGACTCAATTTTAGTCCTTTTCCCTACAATCTTGAATGGGCAATCTATCTTCTTAGTCCTCCTTGTTCGGGTAGCTTTCCTCCCTTCACCGCCCTTGCAAACTGGTGCCCCGACGTATATACCAGAACGCTTACATCTTAAATACACCTTGGGCGCACTATAATCTTGTCCCTCTCTTGACCGACTAATCACAATATACACTTTACGTTCTATCCCTTTTTGTTTAACCCAATGAACTAACCCATCCTTGGTTTGGAAATCATATTCTTCATAGGGACTAAAAAATTCGCCCGTATGAGGCCAATTTTCCTCATTATCAGGAAATTCATCTAGATCACTACTTGGTCCGTCTGAACTGTCAACCTACAATAAATGCAAAACATAAAATTCTCACTAATACCAAAAAAGTATTTTTGGTCACTGGAAAATAAATAAAAAAAATATTAATTTTTTGGTCACTGAAAAAAAAAATTAATTTTCCACCGCGTGTAAACTTACACGCGGTGGATAAGCCCACACGCCTATTGACCCCCACGCGCCTAAAACCCTTTTTTTTTAAAAAAATAAAAAAAATTCCTCCGCCTGCTGACGTCACCCGACCAACCGCTCGCCGACGTGTCCGCGGTTGATCAGCTCAAGAAAGTGTCCATTTTTTTCCCTGTGATCCCTTTTCCGTGCTCGTTTTCTGGGCCTGACCAATTTTTTTTCGCATTTTATCAGTTTAAACATGTATTTTTACACACAAAAAAATTTCAACACAACAAGAACAATATAATATTTATTATTTACCTCAAAATCAATGTCTTCTAAATAAACACAACAAGAACAATATATATATATATATATATATATATATATATATATATATATATATATATATATATATATATATATATATATGATGTGATGACAAGTGTCTCAACACTCGTCAACCAACACTTACTAAACTAGACACTTGTCAAACACAATATATATAGAAATGGTGCATGTGGGACAAGTGTCTCAACACTTGTCAACCACCACTTACTAAACTAGACACTTGTCAAACACACACATAGATCAACTATATATATTATATATATATATATATTACAGAAGCCCTTTTCAGATTTGTATATATATCATGTCACGTGTCATTTTCTAGGATTTTTTATATTTTTAATTAGTTATAAAACTTTTGATTGGTGCAAAAAATTTGAACTATTTTATTCAATTCGGAGGAGACAGGATTCGAACCCGCAACATGCAAACCAAATGCCATACCACATTGCCAGCTAATCTAGCGGCTATTTGACAACTATTTTCTTTAATTCTTTTAATGGAATGCTAATTTAAGTAAATTTGAGATAGTTGGAATATTGTAATAAATTCCGTAAGAAAAATTTTGTTTCGTTTGAACTTTTATATTGCAATAATTTTTACATTAATCTATAAGCTACTTACCGACCATAATGTTTTTTGAGTTTTTGTCGAATAAAGTATACATAATGAGTTGTTGTCGAATAAAGTATACATAATGAGTTTTTGTTGAGTAAAGTATGTCTATTATGAGTTTTTCTTTTCTTTTCAGAATGACTAGAATTAAATTACTCATTTCCTAAAATAATAATATTTTTCATATAAACTTCCACTACTAACCTTAGTTTAAGCGTAATTTAAGGGGATTAAATTTCATTAACTAATAATGTTATAAGACAACTTTATTAAAAGTAAAATACTTTTATTAATTTTCATTTTAAGTCAAAGTGAAATATTAAATTCAAGATTAAAGCAATATTGTATTTGTTAAAGTATATAGCCTAAATAATATTCGAGTTTCTGATAACTATGTAAAAATCATATTGCTTATGACCCTTGTGTTTTTTTTCTAAATGTCTTTTATATTATTAGTAGAATTTTTGCTTTTTTGCATTGATTTATGATAGCTGAATCTATTGATCATTGCTAGCCACTTTTAATTTTTTAATTTTTATTTTTCTTTTAAATGTTTCGATTTATTTGATTGCTGGGTACAAAGAATCCTAATTCTTGGTAACATTTTCTGTTATATGTATTGATTTGCGTATGTCCTAGAAGTCCTAAGCAAAACCTTAATTTAGACTTGATTTGTTATTTTGGTTCTAAGAATTAAGTTTTTAAGCCATGCCCAACAGAGTTTTCTTAAAAGACTGCCCTTCAAAAATGACCAATTTTGCAAAAAATTATAAAGTTTATGAGGAACTTATTTGAGGGAATTTATTGGTAAGTTTCTGTGAACTTATGGGAATTTATGAGAATATTTTATTCTAATATTTACTTTATTCTAATATTTACTCATCTCTTCATCCGTTTGATGTTCATGACTTTTGACGTTTAATTATTATTTATATCTATTTTGATCCATTTTTTATCCAATAAACATTATTATTAATAAATTCCCTTTAAAAAATTTATTATTATATATTATTAGACTGATTTATCTTTCAGGGAATAAAAATATTTAATAAAATGGATCTTACAGCAATACAAGTTTGGCGAAAAAAAATTGAGCAGAAAATTGCTCGCTCTCATAGAAGAAGATGCATTATCTCAAAATTTGGAGCACACAGTGTTGAAAAAACTTTATGAATTAGATGGCTCCATAAGAAAAATGAAGTCACAATACGTAGTCTCTTATTTTTTTTAAAAGATTTGGTGATTAATATTTAATAGTAGTAGTGTAGTGATTATTGGACCAAAATATTGGATGAAACATTAATCGAAATAGTATAGGACTATGTTTAATTATTTTGATTATATATTATTTGATCCAATATTTTTTATCCAATAATCCTTCGGTGTTCACCCTTATATTTGTGAGTTACTCAATAAAAGTCATATTACAGTTAACGAGTTTTTGTTCTAAATACAATTGTACAACCATTAAATTAATAATTTGAAATTCAGTATTTCCGTGCATAGAACGGGTCATTTGCTAGTATATATATACTACAGAAGCCCTTTTCAATTTTACACTTCACATTGTGCCACGTGGCAACCTATCATTTTTCCTTCATTTTATTGTTATTTTATATTTTAATTATTAATATTAAATCACTAATCAACTTTCCTAAATTCTATTCCTGCATGTCACGTTTGTTGGCCATTATGACCACTTCCGTTGTTAAAGTGTTTACATAATTGTAACCACTTTATTTCAACCAAAAAAAAATAAAATAAAATTTGTAACCACTATCTTGGCCAAACAATATTTTTTACTCTAAAAAAATTAAAATCTTATGTTAATTGTCTAATCTAAATATATATATAATCTTTTCAGATTGTCAATCAAATCATTAATTTCGTTTTTATATCATGCAACCATATAAAAACTAAATGTATATCATTATTTGTTAGGGGAATAATAATTAATATTTATCTAAAAATAATAATGGGCATATGTTAGTATTGTTACTCCACGTCCCCCCTCCTCTCTCTCTTTTAAAAATTCTTTCCAATTCCCAATCTGACTATTTTATTTAGGTTTCTCAATAACTTTATAATAATAGAGTAATTTAATTGGCTAATAAATTAACTTCATATTTTTCTTTTTATTTTCGTGAAAATTCACTATTAAATTGAGATAATAATTAAGATGTTTAAACTTTAAAAAACTCCATTTGTTCTACCATTTTTTCTACCAGTCTCTTCATTTTTAGTCACTTTTAAGTCTCCTAAATATTCATTCCTCTGAAACTACTCCTACCATCTCACAATAACCTCCTCCCACTATCACATTACCTAAACTACTTCTCCATCCACGGTTTACAATAACCTCCTCCCGTTATCACATCACGTAAATCCTCATTATGAAATCCTCATAATGATTAACAAGGTACAATTTCATTCATGTTGCTTTTCTTTGAATTTGTTTAATTCCAATTGTCTTTTTATCTCACAAATGCAAGGTGTTGTAGAGTCTCCAACTTAATATTTCTTTATAATTTTCTTTATTCTATGATATTTCTGCTGCTCCTCTGGTATTCCTTATGCTTCTTAATTTTATTTTTTATCCTTCTTTTGCATTTTCATGTTCGATTTTTTTTTTCAATTTCCTAAGTATACCAAGAAAATTTATATTCGCAAACCAATTGGTGAACCCCTCAACTATGATCTTTTGTTTTCTTCTATTTATCACACAACTCTCTACTTTTGCATGCAGAGAAGAAGAGCTTCGGGGATCGAAAAGGACATGCGGTGCAACTTTTGCCATGATGTCTTCTTTTTGTCCAGGTGCAAATATGCATTTTCGCAAACATGTCTATTTCACTTGGAAAATTTATTTCACAAACATGTATCTTTTATCTTCTTTTTTCTTTAATTTATATCCTTCATAATTAACATCAAGGAGGAAACTGCTTTCCTGTTGGAGTTTCTGGATTAGTATCTCATAGATGTTGCTTTTTCTTCTTTCTTTTTTCCTTTTTCATTTTTTACAGTGATCAGTCATAGAATAACAAAAAACCTTGCATTTTTCATTTGTCTTATTAGTTGTTATACAATTGATTTTTGCTTTTAGTTCACTCCTTGGAACCACAAACCACACCATGTACGGTCTTCAATCGAGTTATGTTCTATCACATATGTTGCTTTTTAACAAAATTTGATTTTTTCTAATTCTGTATCAGTCCTTGGAGCAACACATCCAAAACACATTACATGTGTGGTATATTGTTTTAAAGGTATGGCCATTTATTATTTTAAAGGTGATAATTTTTTTTTTTTTATTATTAGTAAAATTTTGGCTTTTTTTTTTTTGCATTAATTTGTGATAGTTGAATTTATGATCATTGCTATCCACTTTTTTTTTGTATGGAGTTTCAAGAAATCTATAGTGGTGGTAAGTATTTTCTATAATTATAGAATATTTGTTATTTGCAAGTTGAAATCCTTTTTGATTTGGATTTTAGGATTTCATTCAGTATAATTTTTTATTTTTTATTCATTTTGTTTCTTTGTGCAGATTCCTTTGTATCCCTAGAAATGGAAAAAGAAAGCTTTAATTGTTTTATTTCTTCTTCGTCTGGATTGTCAATTTGCACATACCCCACTTTTTTCACTTCTTGCAATTTTGTTCTGTCATACATAGAAAGGTGTTTACAATCAATGGAATATTTGATTTTTTTTTCTATCTTTAATCAATCAATGGTAAAAGTTTAAGATTCAGTTTAAAATTTTAACTATATGGATTAGATAAATCTTTGAATCTTTTTGATTGGCTAATTAAAGATTCTTTCTAAACCATTTATCAGGTCAAGACATGATGATAATTTAAATTTTTTTCCTATTTTTATCTATTTAAAAAAAAAAAAACTCATATCTATTGAACCTTTTGATTTTGAGATAATAATCTCCTAAAACTTTTGTATTTTTATTTAGTAAAATAATGGTTCAAGCACATATAATCAGTAGTTGTTTAGATATTTAAGAATATTTCAAAATGCATTTCTTTATCAGTTTGGGTGGTTTGTATCACTTATCCATGTAACTGTCTAATTAGTTTTCAAGTTAAATTCAACTTCCTAATTTTTAAGATTTATTTAGTTCTTAATTAGTTATTAAAATCTTTATTGGATAAAATGGTGATGTCCTATCTACGTTAGAATTACTATTCCAAATTTTTTTTTTTTCATTTGCCAATAAAATAAAGGAGGTCAGTAAGTTGTTATTGATGATGTATTTTTTTATTTAAAGGAAAAGAAAGAAAGTAGTTAGATTTCAAAGGTTTCGGCTTAAGGTTTTTTCTTATTTATTATTTAGAAATTTATCAAGTTGTATTAAAGAAAGAGGAGGATACATTTGTCTTTGAGAATTCATAAAAAAAAATATTTCCTTCTTTCTTTTTCTTTTTTCTATTTTTGTTTTATAGTGTATGGGATTGTTTTCATCAAGTGAAAAGTTCTCTCTAAGGAAAGTTGGGACAAATTGCTTTTCTAACCAAGGATGAGAATGTGGTTCATAAAAAAATATACATGTAATAATATATATATATATATATATATATATATATATTTATTTTTTTATTTTCCATTAATAAAAGTAGTTTTCTTCATTCTGAGTCCACATAATATGTTTTTGAAATAGATGTATTGCTCATCAACTATACTAATTGAAAAATCGGAAAATGAAGTAGTGAGTGAGGTCTTTTCTTTTTTTCCATTTTCTTCAGTTGATATTGTTAATATTTACCTTTGTATGTTTTTTTTATATTGCAAGCTTTGTTCTCTCCCTCTTCCCAATTGATTGGAAACATAGAATATAATGTAAAAATCGTTAGTTTACGCCCTCTCCCTTTATTTCTTTTTCTTTATTTTTTCAATCCATGAGATCTTAGTAAATTTTATAACATGTATTAGTCTAGCAATATCTGGAACATTTCCCTAATTTGTTTATCAAGTTGGTTCTTTCACTATTTTTTTGGGATTATAATTTTGACTTAGCAATATTAAATTTTAAATCTTTTTTGCAAACACAGGGTATGAAGTTTTACAGATTATATTTGGAATTTCCTCACTCTCAATGACACAGATAAACATCGGATAAGAGACAAAAGAAAAAGTCAGTTCATAGTCTTTCAAAGATTACAATTTTTTTGTTGCTAAATCCGGTATATTTTTTCTTTTAACATGTCATTGAATATGGAAATTATGGTAGTTAGATGTTTTCATAGAGTATATTCAGATGGTAGTTTTCTTTCATTTAGTTTATTTTGGTAAGTGAAGAGAAGAGTGGCCAGAGACCAATTGAATGTTTTCTGGAACCAAATTAACATGGTCTATGAAAGCTCGGGATTATGCATATTTGAAACATGGAATGGTGTAGTGGATATATATGTGTGCTTCCTGTGCTAAATTAATACTTTGAAATTCAGTATTTCCGTGCATAGCTCGAGTCATTTGCTAGTATATATATATCGGCAACTAATTCCTTTTATATTACTCTTCATTCTCGCAGCATACTAAAGGTATGTTTTCTTCTGTTTATTTTGTTTTCAGTTTTCATTTTCTTAGTCTTTTTAGTTTTGTTTTCTAGAATTATGTAGGAATTCTTTTATATATTATGAATTAAATTATAATTTCAGTATAAGACGTATTTCTTTAGTATTAATTACGATGCTCCTAATTTTATAGTTTTTGTAAAATTATTAAGTAGATTTGTATTGGTCAAATTATTATTATTATTATATTTATTATAACTAGTAACAAAAGTGTACTATTACTTTTTGTGATTTCTTTAGATCCAATAGATCTATAGAACATTTTTTAGAGTAAACCTTATTTTTAAAGTTGGATTTTAAATTTCATGAAGTTTTACTAAACTTTTTTTATAGACAAGTTTGGTAACCACTGTTGGATGTGAGAAATTAGTTTTAATTTAAATTATTAAAATTTAATGGAGAAATTAGGGGATTTTGGGAGATTATGAAATAATACTATTGTATGAAGCTTAAAAAAAAAATTTGAATTTTGAGTAACAATTTAAAATGAGAAAAGGCAAGAAATGGGAAGACTTTCTAGTTGTTTTGGTTCTTCTATTTATTTTTACTTTCATATAAGTATTATTTTACTTGAGTTTGATTTCCAAAATAAAAAGTAAACGGAGCATGTAATGGATTATGGTAAAGTCAGTAGTAACATATGTACAAATCCACCAACTTTTCACTACTTGTATTTATGTAATCAAATTATAAAGTGAATCATTTGAGTCAAATTCAGTAGCCATAGTCAGTCCTTTTCAAGCTACATATTCGCTTATAATTAGGAAAAATGAAAATGAAAATAAAACAGTTTGTGAATTTAAGTAATATAAAATATTATCCAGAATGTTTCTATTTTAAATAATGTTATTATGTTTGAAAAGTGAATTTTGGACAAAGTTTGCGGCATTTGCAGACACCCTCTTTATAAATTATTGTTCTTTTTCCAATCAGTTTTAGTTCTTTCCAATTTAAAAAATATTAAAAGAAAGAGGATTTGATAAGTTTCATCAATTTCTGAATATGTAAATGGTAATTAGGTGTGATTGTTAGTATTTTTGGGTTTAATAAATTGCTCGATGACAGGACGAGTAAAGTGCGAATATAAATTTTAGATAAATTGTAATTGATTACCGTTAAGCCATTTGGGTTGTAGGAAGTCCTCGAATCGTGTGAAGGACTTGGGTTGCTATCTCTATCAGGCGAGTTTCGCAAACCGAAACTTACTGGATTTAAAGTGCTTACGATATGTTTATAAAATTATTGATTTTGTTTATAAAGTTATTCATTTTGACAAGTGATTCTTTTGGAAAATAGAAATGATTTATTCTTAAGAATTTGGTTATTTGTCAACTGCTTTAAATTGGAGAGGTTCTCCAATGTTTGTATAAAATGTGCATTAGAATTGCATAGGAGCGGTGCTTCGGTTATGAATATATGATTTTTGGAATAACCACTTTTTCGCAGGTTCGCTTAACACATGTAAGTTTCGGAAAATGCTTTGATATATGAAAATTGCATTGTTTTGGAAACCCATGTGCATTGTCATGGCATATTTGATAAATTGTGCATTTTTGTTATATTTGGACTGGCGGATGGGTGAATATTTTGAATTAGATTTGAATATGTTTACGTTGGTTGGCCTTTATGTTGGCCCCTTTTGATTGTGAAATTTGCATTAAAACCCCATTCAGACCAGACTTTGATTTGGATACGATTCGAAAATGATTTGATAGCTTGAAGCGTCGATGGATTGCACTCGTACATGGCTAGTCACTCGTGCTAGGGGCCTCTTCTGGCTGGCGTGGAACACATAGACTCTGGATTGTGGTACCACTTGAAGGGGGCGTAGTATTCGGCCCAACCGGTATTGCGTTTATTTGTGTGGAACACTGTTTTGTGGTGTTCGGCTGCTCTGCGGCGAGTCAGGAGGGCTCGACGTTGTAGTTAGTCACCAGTGCGGGGCTGGTAGGTGCCCCAGATTTCGTAGCTCTGGTTTTGTGTTTGGGGAGGCATAAGGTATGAAATTCGAGCTCAGATCTTGGTGTGAGGTCAGTAATGACTTCGGGATCTAGACTTGTTTCGTGAGCCCGACTTTGATTTGAGAACTATTTTGGAAACTTCGGGTTTAGAGGTCGCATTGATATGTCTTGATTTGTTCGGACTTTTCGATCGCGCCTCTACCCTCCATGTGTTTTTGCATTTGATTTTGAAACTCGATGGAAAATGGATTTGTTTGCACTGAGAATATTTTCGAAAAGCATCAACATGCATTTACTAAAAGATATTTGAAAATACACTGGCACACACGCGACTCACTGAGCTTTCTGGCTCACACGTGTTTTATGACATGTTTTCAGATAAGCTGGTCCAGGAAAGTTGCTCAGTCATCTTATGGCAATCTATCTTCAGAGCTTGGGGATGTTGGCAATATACTATCATACTTTTGGAAACCTTTATATGTCAGATCCACCTACGAGAATTACGTATTTCAGTTATTTTCCTTTTAAGAGTTAACTTTTTTGTATTATGTATTTAGTGTGTTATCGTCTTTGCCTCCGAACATTTGAGATTTTGTATATGTTAGTGCCGAGAGGCACGCAGACACCCTACTCAGTCGCAGTGGACCCTTGCGGAGGGGTTGGGTGTGTCACAGATGGTATCAGAGCCAGGTTACATGATTTCTTAGGGAATGTTGGTTGGTCCCTCTACTTAATGTTTAGATGCAAATAAGAATAAGATAATTAATTACTTGTGGACATGTGATTGGATCATTTGTAGTTCTTATTTGGAGTGAACTACATGCGTTGTGATCATGGTTTCAATCTTTAGGCGTGAGATCTATCCTTAGATCATAAAATTGAAGCTTATTTGAAGGATTTTTAGGTTCTGAACACTGAAAATCACTACAACAAAACAGGGAAACAGTGACGGCCGTTTCCGTCGGTAATCGGTCGTGGTCGTGTATTTTTTGTCGCTAAGCAATTACCGACCGAATACCGACGGAATATATAGTGACCGAATCTTCGTTCGCTATTTACCGACCGAATACCTACCGAATCGTCATCATTGTTGACTTTTGACTGGTTAACGACTGAATACCGACGGAAACTCTAGCGACCGAATAATCGGTCGGTAAATAACGACCGAATACCGACCGAATGGTCAACATTGTTGACTTTTGACTTTGACTATATAACGACCGAATACCGATGGAAAGTCTAGCGACCGAATAATCGGTCTCTATTTACCGACGGAATAGCGACCGTTGACTTTTGACTTTGACTGGTTAACGACCGAATACCGACGGAAAATTTAGCGACCGAATATTCGGTCGCTATTCCGTCGCTAAATTGTTTTTTATTTAAAAAAATAAATTTGAAATTAAATTAATTCCCTATTATAAAAAACAGCAATATGCACAGAAATACAAACCAGAAACAGTATTAATAAGATCCCAAATAGCAAAAATAATCAATAAACCCAAAAAACACAACTTTACACTTCTCATTTACAATACAACACTCACAATCAAAGTGTGCACTTCTCATTACATTTCAACACTCACACACTTTGAATTATCAAAACTCACAATCAACACTCACACACTTTGAATTATCAAAACTCATATATTATACAATTAGCATACATTTCAGTAATACACCAAGAAAACCAATAATACACCAAGAAAACTACATTTGATGTTAAAAAAACTACATTTGAAAAACAAAGAAAATTATGAGAATTGGCAAAAAAATTGCAAGAAATTATAAGAATTGGCAAAAAAAATTGCAAGACATTATAGAAAACCCATATATCAAAATCCAAGCGAAATCAGTACTACCTCCCTCCATTTTTGTTTGAATCTTCTCAAAATAGATGTATTTATTCCAATTGTTAAGAAAAAAAGCTAGAAAATGCAAGATTCTCACCTAAACCCTAAAAACCCAACTCGAAATCGGAGGTGGTGGCGATGCCTTGGAGGTGCCTGGGAGGTGGTGGCGCTGGAAGGAGGGAGGGATTTGGGGGAAATCAGCTGGAAGAGGTGGTGGTGAAGGTGGAGGTCGCGGTCAGGGCGGAATGAAAAATGAGGGAGAGGCTTCTCGCCTTAGATATATTTATAGAAATAAAAAGCACAAAACGACGTCGTTTAGACATTTAATAATAGCGATCGAATAGCGACTGGAATTGGCAAATTCGGTCGCTATTCGATCGCCACTTAGCATGCTTAACACTTGTCCAATTTTTCAAATAAATTAGCCCGCGAAAAAAGCAAACGATGTCGTTTAGGCATTTAATAATAGCGACCGAATAGCGACGAATTTGCCAATTCCGTCGCTATTCGGTCGCCACTTAGCATGCTTAACACTTGTCCAATTTTTCAAATAAATTAGCCCGCGAAAAAGCAAACGATGTCGTATAGGCATTTAATAATAGCGACCGAATAGCGACGGAATTTGCCAATTCCGTCGCTATTCGATCGCCACTTAGCATGCTTAACACTTGTCCAATTTTTTCAAATAAATGAGCCCACGAAAAAGCAAACGATGTCGTTTAGGCGTTTAATAATAGCGACCGAATAGCGACGGAATTTGCCAATTCGGTCGCTATTCGGTCACCAATTAGCATGCTTAAACACTTGTCCAGTTTCAAATAAATGAGCCCGCGAAATGGCAAAAAGACGTCGTTTAGGCATTTAATAATAGCGACCGAATAGCGACGGAATTAGGGTTAGGGTTAGGGTAGAGGCGACGAATAGCGACCGACATAGCATATTCGGTCGCTATTATTCTCCCGGATTCCCTTTTTTTGTAAAATATCGGGGGGTTTTAAGGATATATAGAAACATTTTACCTAATAGTAACTAACATAGGCAAAATGTTTCTATATATCCTTAAAAACCCCGCTATTCTATAAAAAAACGGAATTCGGGAAAAAGATAGCGACGGCCTTCGCAAATTCCGTCGCCCCTTAGCTTAATAGCGACCGAATAGCGACGGATTTAGTAAAAACTTATAAATCCGAAAACCGACATCCTTCTAAATGTGAGTACGAACTAATATGAATATTTTAGTAATTATTTGTTAATTAATAATCAATTAATAAAATTTTAACTCCATCACTTAATGATTCACATAAATGCACACACAAATGTATTACTTGAATTGTTCTGCTTTGAGTATATATCGGTATTTTATAAATCGGGACTGAAAACTCATTCGATGAGTAGATGAAGAATCGGATGCGTAGCGCAGATTCGTCGTTCCACTGACCTAAGACTTTGTATATGTATTTTTCCTATTTTAGTTACTATTTTATAAAAAACGGAAATCGGGAAAGTAATAGCGACCGAATAGCGACGGAATTGGAAAATAATAGCGACGGAATTGGAAAATAATAGCGACCTAATTTCGGTCGTTATTCGGTCGCTATTCGGTCGTTATTCCGTCGGTATATTTTCCGTCGGTAATCCGTCGTTAAAGTCTGTCGGTAGTCGGTCGTTAACGAAAATAAAATGACGTCGTTTTGTGTCCTTCATTTATTACTATACAAATAAACACCTTTATGTATTCCGTCGGTATTCGGTCGTTAACTTCCGTCGGTATTCAGTCGTTATATATTCTGTCGATAAACGGTCGTTAATATCCGTCGGTATTCGGTCGTTAAGGGTGAACAAACCGACGACGTTTCAATTTGGTCAACGAGACCGATGTGGCCGACGGATGAGCGACGGAATAACGACCGATTTGTTTTCGGTTTCTATTCGGTCGGTATTCCGTCGTTAAATTTGTGACCGAAAATTTCGGTCGCTAAAGTCGGTCGCTATTTAACTGTTTTCTTGTAGTGAATCTAATTAGATGTTTCTTCTCTCAAAATTTGATAATGAATTAGTGGAAATAGGAGAAGAGAATAAGAAATGGGTCAAACGAAAAGGGGACAAGATTAAAAGTATTGAAGATCTCGTGAGATTTATTTAGATAAAGGATATATAAGATAGACGAATGATGGTTGCTCCAAATGTTGTAGAGCTACATATAAACGGAAAAAAAAATTGCTATATGGAATTACACCAAGACACAATGACATGTTATCTAGCCTGACAATAATAGTTGGGCATGTGAGCAGTACTCCACATTTTGAAATACATGCTCCCTAATTGATGATCTCTTTTGACTTTGTGCTTGGGATAGTAAGTCTGTCAAATATTTTAGGTTAGTTGTCACTTCATCTTTGTTCAGATGTGGTTTATGGAATTATGGATGATAGTGTTCAACCTTTGTATAATTAGACGACCTAACTATTGTAAATAAAATTTTGGCTTAACTTATATCTTTAGGTCATTACTTTATTAAGACGTTGATCTTACTTTGTTGAAATTTCAGTAAGGAGTCTTGGATATTTGATAGGTATATATTTAGTCTCATGTTTGTACCTTCAGCGATAGATTCCCGTAGACTCGTTCTAATACTTGTGCTTCAGAGGATGATGTTGGAAATTTCACGTAACAAGATTTGGAATAGTAGAAAACAGAGACCCTTACCTACACAAGTTCTAGTAGGATTAGCTAAGTAGTTCATACTGAACGAGTAAGTTGTTAGAAATTGTCACTAGACTTGTAGACTCGACAGAACTTATACCATTGTAAATAATGAAGCCGTAGAAAAAAATATATTAAGTTTTGAACCCTAGAGTGTTGCAAGGTTGTACTATCCTTGGAACATAAGATGACATATACATACAATACTCTTTGGTATAACGATACAAAATGAAATTGGAGAAACTAGTCACCTTTAGTTTAAGAAGATCTTCTTGTGATTAATTTATTGGGGTATTAGAGGTTCAAGCTCAAATGAATGATACATGAATATGAATGACTTTTAAACAGAGTTTTGAAAAGGTTAATGTCTCTAGTTGGATCTAATAAAAGAGGAATGTGAAATTTCACAGTTATGGTAATGGGACAAGACGACAATGTAAATATGTAGCCAAGTTTAATTGACTCATTACGTTTTGTTTGAGATTAAAAAGATGTTGAGAAGCACAAAACTACAGTTCATTAGGTGTCATATGGGGAGTAAAGTCTATATTTGTTATTAGAAGTTATCTGCAGATCTACTACTTTTGCCTTCAAAGTTTATGATGTGATTATAGGAATGGTATGTTTGTCTAAGCACTATCCTCGGGTTGATCATCGATGAAATATTTGGACTTATAGGAAACCGACTGGTAATAGCAACTTCTTGGTATAGAATCAAAGGTAAAAGATGTTGAAGAAATGTTTTCAATTGTACTTACGTTGTCATTTCCCACTAACCTAGTAAGAAGTACATTTACACGACACCTTTAGTACAGAGAATTCCAAGATTTCTTCTCGAAAGGTTTGACAACTTTATTCTTGAATTCGTGCTAAGTAAGAACCTGAGGATATCATGTGTGTATTTGAGGGAACTGAACGTTTAGTTAAAGGAGTTGACACAAACTTATGTATGGCTTTAGGAGGCGGCAAGTTTATTTATAATGGAAAAAGACAAAATATTAAGGACATGTATTGGTTATAAGAAATTGAGTGATGCCATAGTGAGAAATTAAGTATTTCTAGCATGGATAAACAAAGCTTATGACAAATTGCTCTAGTCTCGATTCTTTAATTGTTATGGTAAACTAGTGACTTTAGATGTGATGTATAGATGAAAAATAAAAAAATCTTTGGACTACCCTCTTGATACGTTAAGAAAGTTGTTATTGGGTTAAACTTGAGTAGCCTAGAAAGTTTTGCATGACTTTGGATTTGTAGACTGGTTGTGCCTCGGAATTCAATACTTTTGAATCAAAGAAGCGTTTGAAGAGTTGTAGTGATTAAAACTTGGGCATACATCTTGAGAATACTAGACTCAGCTTACAAACGAACTAGAAGAGAATTCGAAATCATAAAGATTCTCACGGTAAAGTAGTTCGTTTTATGTCTTCTAAGAAGAGAAAACAACATATGTTTTAAGTGGTAAGTTAATTAAGTTCAACATACATTGGTATATGTGAACAAACTACTATTAAGAATGACATATAAGATATTATAAACTAGGTTTGTACAGCACAAGCAGAAATTGAGTTGGGACTTACACAAGAACAGCTACAGTACGGGTGTAGTTTCTAAAGTATATCTTCTTAAGGAAAATCAATTCTTTTTGCCAAGGAAATATATAATTCCAAGGATAATATATCTTATATTAAAACCGAGACAGTATGATCTTTAAGAACAAGTATTTGCTATCATTGACTCAAGAGACATTTGGAGAACTCTAAGGAACTGTTGCCTCTTAAGAACAAGTGAGTTGATATTTGGTTTACTAAGAATTTTTCTATAGAAACACCTACTACTAATCCATTAGAAATGCGCACTTTGAGACTCGATATGATAGAAAATAGATGATATCTCTTGGATAAGTCTGATGATGGAGTTTGTTCTCTCATAAAACATAGAAAATTGGTGTCTAGGGTATAAGGAATGCATAAACATCTGAAAATTAAACAATATAGATTTCAAGCAACAAAACGGTGATACATGGGTTATGCATAAAATCGAGGAATAAGTTCAAAGTTCAAGGTTGTAGATACAATGATTATACAATTAACCCCTTACTGAGGAAAGATTGGGGGTTTGAGCAGAGTTTTAAAGAATTGAAGCGGCATCTGACGCCAACCCCAATTTTGAAGTTACCTAATCCAAGTAAGTAGTACGCCTTATACACTGATGCTTGTAAGGAAGAATTAGGTGCAGTGTTAATGCAAGATAGCAAAGTTGTAGCTTATATTTCCAGGAAGTTGAAGGACCATGAACAAAATTACCCGATAGAACTTGCCGCAATAGTGTGCGCATTAAAGAAGTTGAGACACTACCTGTATGGAGCAAATTATGAAATCTTTAAGGATCATAAGAGGTTAAAGTGTTTATTCTCTTAGAAGCATCTGAACATGCGACAACGCCGATGGTTGGAGCTATTGGAAGAATACAGATGTCCCATTAATTATCATCCTGGAAAAGCTAATGTGGTGGCTGATGCTTTGAGTCGAAAGGTTAAGATAGCCAGTCTCGCCATAACCTCCACTTACAACATGAAATTAAGGATGCTCAAAAAGATAATTTGGATTTCCAAGAATTTAAGCCACGAATAGGAGCCAAGAGCCTAAACGATTTTTGGATAGATGGAGAAGATGGAAGCATTTACTTTCGAAACAGACTATGTGTGCAAAAGACAAGGAAATCAAGCGAAAGGTGTTGGATGAGGCTCATAAGATCAAGTACACGGTGCACCCCGACGAGAGTAAGATGTACCACGATTTGAAGAAAAAGTTTTGGTGGGAAGGAATGAAAAGAGATATAGCTGAATATGTGGGATGTTGTCTTACATGTCAAAGAGTCAAAGTGGAGCATAAGAAATCAGAAGGATTGTTGCAACCTTTGCTTGTGCCAGAATGGAAGTGGGAACATATCACCATAGATTTTGTAGCAGGATTATCTCGCACAAGAGGTGGTAAAGATGCTATATTGGTAATTGTGGATTGATTGACGAAAGCTGCACATTTTATTTCTCTCAGCATGACGTACTCTTTGGAAAAGCTAGCAAAGTTATATGTTGACGAAATAGTAAGATTGCACGGAGTACCTGTTGATAACGTTTCAGATCAAGATCTAAGATTTATGTCTCAATTTTGGCCAAAATTTCAAGAGGCTTTGGGAACTAACCTTAGTTATAGTATTTCAGCACACCCTCAAACTGATGGGCAAACAGAAAGGACAATTCAAACGTTCGAAGATATATTGTGGGCATGTACCTTGGATTTTAGAAACAAATAGATTGACAGCCTAGCTTGTGCGGAATTTGCTATAATAATAGCTATCATTCGTCTATTAGAATGGCATATTTTGAGGCTTTGTATGGTAGAAAATGTAGAATACCCCTTTACTGGGATGAGGTGGAGTTCGATCTCATTGGAAACAAAATAATTGGATGCCCGAAATAGAAGAAATGCAGTAACAAGTGAAATTCATTTAAGATAGCCTTTGAGCTGCCAAGAGCCGACCAAAAAAAAAAAGTTATGCTGACAATCGAAGAAGAAATCTAGAGTTTGAGATTGGAGACAGAGTCTTTCTAAAGCTAACTCTTCATCGGGGAAAGACAGGGTTCGCAAGAGGAGAAAAAACTGAGCCCGATGTACCTTGGACCATTTGAAATCATCAAGAAAATCGGCAAAGTAGCATATCGCCTAGATCTGCCAGAGGAGTTAGTTGGAATTCATGATGTGTTTCACGTATCACAATTGAAGAAAATACCATCCAGCACCTGATCATGTCTTAAACGATGACTTAGTGAAATTAAAAGCTGGCTTGACATGTGAAGAGAAGCCATCACAGGTCGTAGAATGTAACGTGAAGGAGTTAAGAGGGAAACAAATACTCATGTACAAGGTTGTATGAAGACATCATGGGATCGAAGAAGCTACATGAGAAACGGAAGACTTCTTACGAAGGAAACACCCCGAACTACTAGGTGCGTACGTTTGTATTTTGAGGACGAAATTTTCTTAAGGGGGAAGGAATGTAACACCCCATCCCGTGAGCATTTGGGGGTGTACACATTTTGAGTCAGTTTTCGATTTTATTTGATTTTGTGTTTTGAAAATTATAGTAATGACACCACTTTTATTTTAACAAGTTGGGATAAATTTTAAACAAATTTAAGTGTGCAAGTAAGATATGATTTTTACTTATATATATATATATATATATATATATATATATATATATATATATATATATATATATATATATCGGCAACTAATTCCTTTTATATTATTCTTCATTCTCGCAGCATACTAAAGGTATGTTTTCTTCTGTTTATTTTGTTTTCAGTTTTCATTTTCTTTGCCTTTTTAGTTTTGTTTTCTAGAATTATGTAGGAATTCTTTTATATATTATGAATTAAATTATAATTTCAGTATAAGACGTATTTCTTTAATATTAATTATGATGCTCTTAATTTTATAGTTTTTGTAAAATTATTAAGTAGATTTGTATTGGTCAAATTATTATTATTATTATATTTATTATAACTAGTAACAAAAGTGTACTATTACTTTTTGTGATATCTTTAGATCCAATAGATCTATAGAACAATTTTTAGAGTAAACCTTATTTTTAAAGTTGGATTTTAAATTTCATGAAGTTTTACTAAACTTTTTTTATAGACAAGTTTGGTAACCACTGTTGGATGTGAGAAATTAGTTTTAATTTAAATTATTAAAATTTAATGGAGAAATTAGGGGATTTTGGGAGATTATGAAATAATACTATTGTATGAAGCTTAAAAAAAAAATTTGAATTTTGAGTAACAATTTAAAATGAGAAAAGGCAAGAAATGGGAAGACTTTCTAGTTGTTTTGGTTCTTCTATTTATTTTTACTTTCATATAAGTATTATTTTACTTGAGTTTGATTTCCAAAATAAAAAGTAAACGGAGCATGTAATGGATTATGGTAAAGTCAGTAGTAACATATGTACAAATCCACCAACTTTTCACTACTTGTATTTATGTAATCAAATTATAAAGTGAATCATTTGAGTCAAATTCAGTAGCCATAGTCAGTCCTTTTCAAGCTACATATTCGCTTATAATTAGGAAAAATGAAAATGAAAATAAAACAGTTTGTGAATTTAAGTAATATAAAATATTATCCAGAATGTTTCTATTTTAAATAATGTTATTATGTTTGAAAAGTGAATTTTGGACAAAGTTTGCGGCATTTGCAGACACCCTCTTTATAAATTATTGTTCTTTTCCAATCAGTTTTAGTTCTTTCCAATTTAAAAATATTAAAAGAAAGAGGATTTGATAAGTTTCATCAATTTCTGAATATGTAAATGGTAATTAGGTGTGATTGTTAGTATTTTTGGGTTTAATAAATTGCTCAGACAGACAGAGTAAAGTGCGAATATAAATTTTAGATAAATTGTAATTGATTACCGTTAAGCCATTTGGGTTGTAGGAAGTCCTCGAATCGTGTGAAGGACTTGGGTTGCTATCTCTATCAGGCGAGTTTCGCAAACCGAAACTTACTGGATTTAAAGTGCTTACGATATGTTTATAAAATTATTGATTTTGTTTATAAAGTTATTCATTTTGACAAGTGATTCTTTTGGAAAATAGAAATGATTTATTCTTAAGAATTTGGTTATTTGTCAACTGCTTTAAATTGGAGAGGTTCTCCAATGTTTGTATAAAATGTGCATTAGAATTGCATAGGAGCGGTGCTTCGGTTATGAATATATGATTTTTGGAATAACCACTTTTTCGCAGGTTCGCTTAACACATGTAAGTTTCGGAAAATGCTTTGATATATGAAAATTGCATTGTTTTGGAAACCCATGTGCATTGTCATGGCATATTTGATAAATTGTGCATTTTTGTTATATTTGGACTGGCGGATGGGTGAATATTTTGAATTAGATTTGAATATGTTTACGTTGGTTGGCCTTTATGTTGGCCCTTTTGATTGTGAAATTTGCATTAAAACCCCATTCCGACCAGCTTTGATTTGGATACGATTCGAAAATGATTTGATAGCTTGAAGCGTCAGTGGATTGCACTGTACATGGCTAGTCACCTGTGCTAGGGCCTCTTCTGCTGGCGTGGAACACATAGACTCTGGATTGTGGTACCACTTGAAGGGGGCGTAGTATTCGGCCCAACCGGTATTGCGTTTATTTGTGTGGAACACTGTTTTGTGGTGTTCGGCTGCTCTGCGGCGAGTCAGGAGGGGCTCGACGTTGTAGTTAGTCACCAGGTGCGGGCTGGTAGGTGCCCCAGATTTCGTAGCCTGGTTTTGTGTTTGGGGAGGCATAAGGTATGAAATTCGAGCTCGTACTGGTGTGAGGCTGGTAATGACTTCGGGATCTAGACTTGTTTCTGTGAGCCCGACTTTGATTTGAGAACTATTTTGGAAACTCGGGTTTAGAGGCTGCATTGATATGTCTTGATTTGTTCAGACTTTTCGACTGCGCCTCTACCCTCCATGTGTTTTTGCATTTGATTTTGAAACTCGATGGAAAATGGATTTGTTTGCACTGAGAATATTTTCGAAAAGCATCAACATGCATTTACTAAAAGATATTTGAAAATACACTGGCACACACGCGACTCACTGAGCTTTCTGGCTCACACGTGTTTTATGACATGTTTTCAGATAAGCTGGTCCAAGAAAGTTGCTCAGTCATCTTATGGCAATCTATCTTCAGAGCTTGGGGATGTTGGCAATATACTATCATACTTTTGGAAACCTTTATATGTCAGATCCACCTACGAGAATTACGTATTTCAGTTATTTTCCTTTTAAGAGTTAACTCTTTTGTATTATGTATTTAGTGTGTTATCGTCTTTGCCTCCGAACATTTGAGATTTTGTATATGTTAGTGCCGAGAGGCACGCAGACACCCTACTCAATCGCAGTGGACCCTAGCGGAGGGGTTGGGGGTGTCACACAATTGCTATCAAAACTAATCTATTGAGTCTTTCGTGTGAGATTGTAGAACGCATATCAGATTTCAACAACTTCAATTTAGAAAAACTTATTTATGTAGATAATTGCACATAAATAGCTAAGCAAATTCTATATGCAATAATTGCACTTGAAAAATTAAGTAATTTTAATAATTTTGGGGTTACTTAAAATGAGAAACCCAGTTTCACATGTCACTTTAGACATGCTTGGACTCGGGCCTGCTCTACCACCTATGAGAATCAATCTCTATGTGTTTTGTTCTCTCATGAAACACGAGTTTTTCTGCTATATATATATATATATATATATATATATATATATATATATATATATATATATATGTATATCACTTAAACCCGTCACAAAACAAAGGCACCTTGTTTGATTCCCATATCACCATGCAAATACACCAGCCATTGCACTTCACATGTGACCATAACCATAGCCCTATATTCAAATTTAGTTGAGCTTCTAGATACAATCTGCTGCTTGTTTGATTTCCAGGAAATCAATGAATTCCCAAAAACCTACAGAAACCTGTCACAAATTTTCTTGTTTCTGAACAACCTGCCTAATCACTATCACAGTATCCTTTCAATTCCAATGTACTTTTTTGTTGAATAATACAAACCCTGTCCAGAACTTCCTTTTAGGTATCTAAGAATTCTGTTGACAGCGTGTTGATGCAATATAGTGGGATGATCAAGAAACTAACTCGGATGTTGCACGCCATGTGCAATATCAGGTCTGGTATTAGTGAGATACAACAACTTTCCTATCACCCTCTTATACCTGCTAACATCCTCATAAGGATCAGAATCCTTATGCTCATACTTCATCTTGGAATCCATAGGTGAAGATATAGGTTTGTAGCCTATGAAACCCTCTTCCTTAAGAAGATCTAAAGTATACTTCCTTTGGCATAAAGTCATTCCAGACTTATTCCTTGCCACTTCTATAACTAGGAAGTATTTCAAATAACCAAGATCATTGATCTTGAATTCATCATGCAAAAACTTCTTCACATCAACAATCCCATCCATACAATTACTGAATAATATCATATCATCCACATACACAAGTAAATAAAATTTGCATAATGATACTTTGTAAACAGACTATAATCATGCTAGGACTGTTGTAAACCAAGCACAAATAATGACTTAGTCAACTTATCATTCCATTCTCTACTTTATTGTTTCAAACCATATATAGATTTAGTCAGCTTACATACATTTGAACCATCTCCATATCCAGGTGGCATCTTCATGTAGATTTATTCATGAAGAAAATCATTATTTATGTCTAGTTGGTGTATGATCCACCCATTGGCAACGATCACTGCCAGCAAAACTCTGATTGTTGTCATCTTGGCAACAAGCGAAAATGTATCAAGAAAGTCCACCCCTGACTGCTGTGTGTATCCTTTTGCTACAAGTCTAGCCTTATACCTCTCTATGTCACCAGTATAAAGAAATTTGATTTTATAAACCCATTTTCAGTCTATAGGTGTCTTTCTAGCGGAAAGATCAACTACTACCCAAGTGTTAGTGCTGCTATCTCCAACTGCATAACATCTCTCCATACTTGCTCCTTAACAACTTCAAGATACGTAGTTGGCTATTTAAGAAGTTCCAGAGACATGATAAGCTTCTTATGATTTCCAGTCAGATGAGTATAAGGGATGACATTTGCTAAAGTTTGAGGTGATGTATTAGAAGAATTATTGGAAGGAAAATGAGAATCATAATCATTCAAATAAGCAGGTGTTTTAGTAAGCCTGGTAGACTTTCTAACAGCAGGTGTTTCATAATTAGGAACAACATATAAAGATGTACAAACAAATTGTGAATCAGACACAGAAGGAACAAAAGTATGTACAGGTGACTGAGAAATAGGTGATGACCTATCAGAACTAGGAGTATGAATGAAAGATGGTAATGCATAGAACGTGAGGGAGAAAATGAAGAAGACTCTGAAAAGGGTAGAACATGTTCCAGAAAAATAACATGTCTTGATATGAAAATGTCATGAGTTTCAAAATCGAGTAAGATATAACTCTTTGAAGTTCTAGATTGTCGTAAATAGATTGCTTTCTTTTCTCTAGGATCAAATTTACCTCTTCCGTGTTCAAGTGTGCATGTATAGCTATGACAACCAAAAACTTTCAAACTGTGATGGGAAGGTGGTGTACCATAAAGCTTTTCATAAGGGAAAAATCTTTCCAATAACAGGTGAAGGAGAAGATTAATAAGATAGGTGGCATGAGTAATACAAAATCCCCAGTATTGTAAAGGTAAATGTGACTGCATTTTTAAAGTTCTTGCAAAATTAAGAATGTATTGGTGTTTTCTCTCAACAACACCATTCTGTTGTTGAGGAGTAGCAACACATGAAGTCTGATGAACTATGCCATGCTTAGAGTAAAAAGAAGGCATTAAGAATTCAGGTCCATTATCAGTCCTTATAGTTTTGATAGGAACAGTAAAGTGGCAGAAGCATCAGACTTAGCTTTTAACAAAAAATTCAAGTGAATCTAGTGAAATAATCCATAATGGTAAAGAAGTACTTTTGATCATATATTGTAGGTTGTTTATAGGGACCCAAAATGTCTACATTAACAAGTTCAAGAGAAGTTTTAACCATAGTAGTACTCAGGGAAAAACTGAGTTTATGTTGCTTAGCTATGGGACAAACACTGCATGAACAAACATCAAGATTACAAGAGGAAGGAACTGTGATTCCTTTTATGAGTTTTAACCTAGGAATGGATAAATGACCTAACTTATAATGCCATAGGAGATCAGTGATCTCTTTACTAGAAACTGCAATGGATTAAGTACTATGAACTCTAGGAAAAAACAAATGACTCTCAAGAAGACTGTTTGGATCAAGGAGATACAAACCCTGCCAGCTTTTAGTTGATCCAATCCTCCTCAATGAAGGCATGTCATGTATGACAGATTTTTCTGAATCAGAAACTAGAATGCAGGAATTCTGCTTCGTTAATTGAGAAACATATAAGATGTTTAGATGAAAAGAAGGAACACATAGAATTTCTTTCAATACAAGAGAAGAAGAAAGTTGAACAGTTCATTTGTGTGTAACAAAGATAAGCAAATGATTAGGCAACTTGACAAAGACATTATGAACTGGATGAGAAGTAGTAAGAGACAAGAAAGAACACACAACATGGTCTGTAGCACCTAAATCTAAAATCCAATGAGAAATACATGTTGGAGCACTAAAAAATGTAATATTAGCATTGAAGGAATTGATATGGTGAACTTCAGGTTGAGAAACAACTGCAGTGTCTCTTGAATGTGTATGCACGCTCCTGAACATTTGCATAAGCTCTTGCTAATGTGCTTGAGTGAAACCTGAAGCAAGATTAACTGAAGAATGATTGTTATTCTTAGAACATGAATCATGTTCATTAGTATAGCCATTCCCAGTTAAAGTTTGGCTAGAAACATGATTTACTGATTTGTAACCTCTAATGTTACTATTCGCATTGCATTGCTTTCCAGAAATTCCTCTAAAAGAGTTAGATGTACTTCATACATTTCCATTCCACTGCTTATTCACATTATTACCAAATCCTTGATTAGATCCTGGTTTTCCTCCTCTATACAGTCTGTGTCCTGGTGGATATCCATGCTTCTTATACCACCTATCCATTGTGTGTCCTTTTTTTTTTTTTTTTTTTTTTAAAAATTTAAGAAAGCCACCTGTTATGGTGGGGGGTTTGACATGGACCCCTACCCGTTTATTGATAAGGCCCAAATAGGTAATAAAGTTACATGGAGGGGGACTAAGCCAAAACCTCCAAATAGGTGGAAACAAATTCACTTCATACATAAAAGAACAATGTAATAAGTGCTGAGCCATTTATAATATGACTCAGGTGATACATAAACATCTATGCTAATTTGAAAATGCATACCAAAAGAAAGAAACTAAAGTAGTAAAACTGAACCATTAAAAATGGTTTAGGTGATACAAAGTTTACTAATTCTACTTTGAAAATGCATATAAATAACCAAAAAATTACAAGAAGAATAAACAGATAAATAAGAGATAAGGCTAGCGGATGAGCCTAACATTAGCAAGTCCTTGGCGGTCTAAGTTACACAAGCCTCTAACCGGTCCTGGAAGGGCCTCGAAACTTCTGTAAGCGGGTTGAACCCTCAAGTCACAAGCAATATTAGCAAGAGCATCCATTACCTTATTCACTTCTCTATAGATGTGCTCGATAGAAAACCCCTGCATAAGAGAGAAAGCCGGATGGAAAACCGAATCTAATGACCAAGAGCAAAGCCGATTGGATCTGATTGCATTGACCACAAATAGTGAATCTAATTGAATGATCATATCCCTCACTCCCAAAGATTTTTCCAATTGAATGTCTCGGATTAGCGCTTAAAATTTTGCCCAAGAGTTCAAGCAACGACCAAGATAAGAAGAGATAGCGGCGATAAACCTGCCATTCCATTCTATAATAATACAACCAATACCAGCGACACCCGGATTTCTTCTAGATGCCCCGTGAACATTTAAAATTACTTTAGGACATTTCTGTTGAGGAAGCCAATAAAGAACCTTTAGCCGAGTCTTCTATCTGTCTCTCATAGGACCCGTCACAATATTTCTGGAACTGCACACCACATCTATGTAGCTATTCAATTCTTGCATCAATAGCCTTTCCGTTGTTACCTTTCCTTCAAAGAAAAAGCTCCAGCGAGCTCGCCATAACATCCAAAGAACCGATCTTGGCATTAGAATGTCCATAACTTTGTTACCTCCAGAAGCTACTAACCATAAAGATTTTAAGAATGCCACAGCCGAGTGATAAAAATTAATGTTTAAACGTCGACCAAGTTTAGAAGCCACATGAGACAATAACCGCTTAGCAAGTCGAAATTTTAAGAAAATATGTGAATAGGAATCAACCCCCGCCTTACAAGAAAAGCAAGTTACGGTAGAGAACCCCCGTTTCCAAAGAGTCTCTTCTAATGCCAATAAATTGTTGAGAAATCGCCATAAAAAGATAGATAAGGAAGGAGGTAAAAATGATGACCAAATGAGCTTTCGAGACAGAGTTCCAATGCTATCTTTCCTCAACCAAGAGACCACATACTTCATCTAGAACTCCCCAATAGATTCCAACAGCCGAACCAATTTATCTCTCCCAGTCTTGAGGGTGGTGTTCGACAAAGCCTCCATGACCTCTCTCGGCAAAACAGTCTCCAATAGCGAAGTTTGCCATCCTCGTTGCCCCAATAAGACATTGATACTATGCTCTTTAATATCAGGCGGGACATCCGGCATAATAGAGTAGATGCTCCCCTTCATAGTAAAATTTTCATAGCAAAATGATGATTGACCATCCTTAATCAGCAAACCTATATTACCCTCCACGTCTCCTTTGCAATAAATAATACGTTTCCAAATCACCGAACAATTTTGCCTAGCATCCGCAAGAGTCACATGACTACCCCCTCCATATCTAGACTTCATGTAATTGGCCCATAAAGAGTCGCCTTGACGGTAACGCCACCACATTTTCATGGAAAAAAAGCGAGAATAATGAGCTAAAGAGATGAGCCCTAAGCCATTGTTGTGAGTATCCACACAAATTTTTTACCAAGACATCCAATGTGTTCTACCATGACCAAGCTAAGAGCCCCATAAGAAGTTCGCAAAAAGATTTTCAACTTTGTCCAGAACAATTTTAGGAGGAAACGTAGCAGCCAACAAATGAAGTATCATAAAATAAAGAACATGCCTCACCAAAACAAGGCCACCGCTATATCCAAAATCCTATTTTTCCACCCTTCCAGTCTGTCCCCAATCTTCTCAATCAAACTATTAAAGTAAATAACTTTCCTCTTGCTAGAATAAAGTGGACAATCCAAATAAGTAAGAGGAAAATAGTTATGCACAAAGCTAGTTACCTGTTGAATCACCGAAGCATGTGTTGCACTAGTTTTAGAAGATGTGATGAAAGCACTCTTCCCCTTGTTAATTCTTTGACCGGAACAAGTTTCATATTGAGAGAGAAAGGCCATAAGTCTGTCAAGGCTGCATTTTTCCCCATTAGTAAAAATAATCACATCATATGCGAATCTAAGATGAGAAACTTGTAAAATCCCTCTCGACAATGCATAAGGGATGATCTGGTTCTGCTGCACCATGTAATTAATACCTCTAGAGAAGACCTCTGTCTCCACAATGAATAATGAAGGTGAAAGTGGATCCCCTTGTTTGACTCCTCTTGTGGATTTGAAAAACCCATTAGGTTGGCCATTAATCAACACCGAAAACCAGTTGTTCATAAGCAGATTCGAAACAAGATTTATCAAATGAGAACCAAAACCAAATCGCTTAAGCACAGATAATAAAAAGGGGTGAGAAACTCTATCAAAAGCTTTCATCATATCCAATTTGATAACCAGATTACCTCCGCGAGCTCTCCTATTTAATTGTTGCACCAGCTCTTGTGACAACAGAATGTTATCAGAAATAAGTCTCCTTTTCACAAACCTTGATTGATTTTGAGAAATAATGCGAGGCAGCAAAGGTGCTAATCTCAAAGCTAAAACCTTGGCTATCACCTTGTTAGCAAAAGTGCACAAAGAAATGGAGCGAAATTCACCAAAAGAAATAGGATTTTGTACCTTCGGGATGAGAACAATAAGAGCACTGGAAATGGATTTTGGCATAGGTCTTCCCGCCCAAAAGTCTCTCACGGCTTGTGTATCATCATGACCCACTACTTTCCAAAAACCATGAAAAAAAGCACCTGTATAACCATCAGGCCCGAGGCATTATGCTTACTTAAAGAGAACACAACCTCTCGAACCTCAATCAAGCTAGGCAATTGAGATAAGTTGTGGTTATCCTCTTCACCCATCACTTTGGGAATCACCCGAAGAAGATCATCATCCTCCAAATAGGGACCATCAATGGAAAAGAGAGAAACCAAAGAAATTGTAGCTCTCTTGGCCAATAGTCGCATGATCCATAATCCAATTGCCATTATTATCTGTGATCTTTGAGATAGTCATTCTCTTCCTCCTGTTACTAAAAAGCATATGAAAGTATTTAATATTAGAGTTACCTGCTTGCAGCCATCTTATCTCAATTTCTGATGCCAAAATATCTCTTCTAGCAACAAGCAATTAGAATAAGCCGCCCTAGCCAATTTCAAAGCTTCATCATTGTGATCAGTAGGATTATTATCAAAATTATTCTCCATACTACGAACCTACTCCTCGTCTTTGGCCAAGTTCGTGTGAATGTTATCGAACTTTTCTTTATTCCATCAAGCTAGGACATTCTTTAACCTCTTCAATTTAGTCATCCTATTACCAAAAGTCTCCTCCTTCCAAGATTCCTCCACAATGCCCCGAAAATCATCATGCTTACACCACATCTCTTGAAAACGGAACCCAGTTTTACCCCTTCATTACTCAGTGAAAAGGAGACCAACATAGGACAATGATCCGAAAGAGACCTTTGGAAGTGTTCAACTCGGGTTAGCTTAAACAAATTGTTCCATTGTGAATTAACCAACATTCTATAAAGCCTTTTGAGCAACGGAGGGGCGGAGCTTCTGCGCCAAGTAAAAGTACTGCCAATAGAGGGGACTTCCAACAAACTGCTATCATGTATGGCCTCTGAGAATTCCTCCATGGGAACAGAAGTAGGGATAGATCCCAGGCTCTCAGATTGGCGCATTACAACATTAAAATCTCCTCCAATCATCATTGGGGCATTAGTTTGACTACCAAATCTAACCATCCCAGACAAAAGATCCCTTCGTTGTGTATATTGACAACGTGCATATACAAAGGACAAATAAATATGAGAGCCAGAAAAAAGTTACAACCTCATCATGCACAATTTTTTCATAGTTACCCACAATAGCTAAATCAATAGTACCATTCCAGAAAACCCAGACTTTGCTCATTAAGTTGCTAAAAGAGTAATAAAATCCCAATTTTTGAGCATATAACAAAATATTTGCCTCACTAACCATAGGCTCCAATAATACCAAAAGCGATAAATGATGATCAAGAACATAATTTCTTAACTCTAGCAATCGATGCATCATTAGCAATCCCCCGAACAATCCAAATAATACAATCCATAAAAATAAGTAAGAGAACATCAAAGAATCCTCTTCAAACTGGGAAAGTACCTTTTTTTTGCAAGTCTTTGAGACTTACGGATTCCAGAATCTGCAATAGACTATTTCTTTTTGGATTTATGTTGGTGTTGCGGCTGGGCTTCATTGTAATTTTGAGTGAGTTGTTACGGATCCTCCCCCTCTCCCAAATCAACACTAATAATGGGAATCAATACAGTTTCCAAACTCACTAGAGTCATGAGGGCATGTTGTCTTCCTTCAGTATCAACAATAGGATCTTCAATAGGCTCCATCTCAAAACCAGACGTGAGCATAGGATCCTCCATCTCTTATCCAGCCCTAGCGACTTCGGTCCCCAAATCCCTAGAAAAGTCCCCAAATATCTTCCAACCCCTTCATCAATTTCAGAAGAGATCGTACTAAACTTGTTTACCGAAGAGGTGCCTCTCGTAATAGATTATGTATCAACTGTAGTCTTGAACAGATTGGAGTCATCTTGGCCACCCATTCTAACCGGAGCCTCATCACTACCACCGGCCTAAACCGAAATATCATCTTGAACCTAAAAAATTAATGGCAATTTCTCAACTTAATGTTAATAATTGTATCCGCTGCTACCAGACCCTCTTTAACCGAGATAGAAGTCTCTCGAGGGATGATCACGGTATCATTCTCCTTAAGAACACCAATATTATTATCGATATTACCTATCTCCGCTTCACCTTCAATAGTTGTAGAAATAGGCAGTAGGGTTTCTTTAACATTCTCCACTTGAACAATTTTACTAACCTCCGCCCCTTTTTCAATTGAAAAGGAATTAGGCAAAATTACCTCTTATTCCACATCAGATAGAATCACAGGGGTATTTTGGCAATCAACGTGAATTGAACTTGGACCAACAACATCCTTGGCCGTCTCCAATCCATTCACAGTTTCTTTTCCCTTCCCCCGCTCTTCCTTACTAACAATCTGTAAAGGTTGATCAACCTTTCTTTTAAAATTCCTTTGGAAAGGCACATTCTTTCCTGTTTGCTTGTATACCGCCTCAGTCCCCCTATTAGGGTTCTTGAGGATGCGAACGCCAGCCTTCTCGGCTTGACCAATGGATGGTGGGTTGATGACATCAGCTCTTGTCTCCCCTCCAACAACTGATGAATCTTTTTTACAATCTGTAATCTTGTGCCCTACTTTCCAACAAGAAGTAAAATAATCCAAGAGAAATTCATAATCAATTGGTTGCCAAAATCCTTTGCCCGATCTTGCATGTGCGATCCATACACGATTACAAATCGGTTTCATCAAATCAACTTCAACACAAACCCTTGCTACGCTCGAGTGGGTGACATTCGTGGTGGGCTCATCTAGTACTAGCGTTGTTCCTGTCGCCTTCGCTAGTGACAAAAGATAAGACTTTTGAAAGAGACGGATGGGTAAACCTTCAAAACGAATCCATATAGGGACAATAGAGTATTCCACCATAGGATTAAAATCATAGGACCATTTAAAAACTCTCATCTTTGTACCTCCAAAAACCCAAACATTCTTTCTCCAAAATCTACAATAGTCTTCTTCGTGATCAAACTGAATAATAACATGGCGAGAATCAAGCCATCCAATTCAAAATGCTCCCTTAAATTGGAGCCGATGAAAGTCTTTGCGTAAATTTTCAATCGGGGGTCCTCTCCTTGAAAACTTCCCCACCAAACCACGCTTCCATGGTGTCTCAAGAATGTTGAGAGCATGATCATCAATTAGAAGAGATGGTTCCCCTTTAAATGTTCTGAGAGGCTTAATGGGGAGAGTAATTGCGGGTTGAGAGGGTGAGAGTAGACCGAAAAAAGATTTTCGAGGCCAAACCCACCCCCTGGCAGCGGCCCTGCTGGCTGCATCATGGCGGTCACTGGTGATGCGACGACATAGGTTTTCGCTAGGGAGAGAGGGTTTATCCACTGTGTTTCCTTGATAATTGCAAAAGGAACAAAAACGTTCCTTCTTATTGAACTTTTTTGAAACTACTACCAACAACATTGACTTGACTGATATTATCCTGTGAAACAAAACCAAATCCACCAGCATTGATATTGCCTTGATAAGCTAGCACTTGTACTTCCTTTGTGATCTTAGCATCCATTAATTGACCCTCATGTTGAGAAGCAAAATTAAGGACATCATCAATAATAGGTACCTTCTTTTTCTTAAGTACATTGGACTTAGCATTTTTTAAATTTCGACAAATACAAGCAGGAACATGCCTAAGCATAATGAAATCATCCCAAAGAGTCTTCAAATGTGCATAGTATTCATCAACAATCATGTTTTCTTGTTTTAAAGAATGAAATTCTTCATTTAAATATGAAAGTCTATAAACATTTGATTTTGCATACCTTTTCTCAATATTCTCCCAAACTGCTTTAGAATTCTTAAAAGATATTATAATTTGTGCAATGACTGCTGTAATTGAATTGGTGATCCAATTCATCACTCTCTGATCAGCTTGAATCCAAGCACCATACAAAGAATCACCAGGATTAAGAACCTGAATACCAGGAATGCTGTCAACAAAGCACATTTTATTCTTGATTATTAATGAGCTTCTCATAACTCTCCTCCAACTATGATAATTTGGTCGAAGTAAAGGATCTTAAACCAGAACAAGTGATGAATTCACATCCGGATGAACATAAAATGGATGTGATTGATCCAGAGAAATTTGCGGATGAATTCGAATAACTAGAAGTAGTCATGGTCAAAATACAATCTGACACTAAATTCAACTAAAGAGATTGTGAAACTTTCAATGGAGGAAGAAATCAAGAACAAGAAACTGATGTGAACTCGGAAATGAGCATTCCACATAAAAAATGAAATCAAAACCAACCAGCAGCAGTCTATTATGAAGAACAAGCTTCGATCACATGCTCAAAATGATTTAACCAACATATCAGAAGTTAGCGAAATCTTTGATGCTCTGATACCATGAAGAATTTTGAGAGAAAAGTTTGGGAAATTTTACATATTTTTCTGTATCATTAACTGCTCATCATGAGCTGTATTTATACTCCCTCTGTTCCCATTTATCTGTTGCTTTAAGACAATGCACCCGAATTAAAAAAATAATTGGGATACATTAATTTAAAGGTAAATAGACACTTTTAACCTTCAATTAAAACATTTATGTTGGGACAATTCAAATTAGTTGTTGACTGAATTAATTAAATGTAAGGGTAAGTTTGGAAAAAATACATTTAATACTCTCTTGGTTTCATAAAGTGACAAATAATTAAAAAACTGATAAAGTATGTCTAGGCGACAGATAATTGGGAACGGATGGAGTACAATTTAGGGAAGTTTAACTTCGGTCATTAATAAACAACAAATCCTAACTAACTATCATTAATTATCGAAGGTGTCCTAGCCCAGTGGATAAACCCTTGAGGTCGTGGGTTCTATACCCTCAGCCGCAATTTTTCTCTCTCCTCAATATACAAAAACATGTGTTCTCTAATGAAGAACACATGTTTTTCGTTAGAGAACACATGTTCTTGTATATTGAGGAGAGAGAAAAGTTACGGCTGAGGAGTGAGAAAAGTTACTTTTCAGCTGCAACTTTTCTCTCTCCTCAATATACAAGAACATGTGTTCTTGTTCAGCCGCAACTTTTCTCGTTCCTCGGTAACCCAATCGATGTGACGGTTGCGTGTTACTTTTTGTTGTTATTATTATTATTTATTTGTAAAATTACATATGTACCCTTTTAACCCTTTTTTAAATGACAGCCGTCGATTCACTTGAAAAATGAAATCAACGGCCCAGATCGTGGCCCGCACGTACGGAATTTAGGCCGTTCCGCACAGGAGCCGGACTGATATTTTCCAGGCTTTTCCCAAAGCTGCTAAAAGGTCTAGGCCTGAGGTGGTTTGTAGGCCTCCTAAACAACAACATCAACAACTTTGCCCAGCTGCAGCGGAGTTCCTTAATCACGTTGGCGGGCAACGAGCATTCACCCTCTCCACTGACCATCTAATTCAGGTAGAACATGGGAAGGATGAAACAATGCGAGAATTTACTGAGCCGTTTAACCAAGTTGCTCTTAAGGCAATAATATTTCTTAGGCTGAATTCATACATGCATACAAGTACGCGCTAAAGAACATGTCATTTGCCCGTAAAATTGCTGATGAAAATCCCCCAGATATCTCGGCCTTATTTCTAATGGCTAATGAATTCTCTCGGGGAGAAGAGTTCGGGCTCTCTAGAAAGGAGATATTGAAAAGGACAAACAAGAGCAACAATAACAAAACCTCCAGCTTATACTCCATACGGGCGGCCCCATGGGATTGAGCAAACCAAGGACAATCCCAGTCAGCCATTTTCTGAAGCATGACTGAGGCAGGTAGCCCCCAACCACGTCTGAGATTCCTCTAAAGGTATCCCTAGCCAGATCCTGCCACATGTAGAGGCACTCAGAATCTTTGCACCGCCCAGCAAAATGACACAACCCCTCGAGAAAAGAAATTTTAATAAGTAATGTGACTTCTATAAAGATCACGGTCATGAAACCGAGGAGTGCATGGAGCTCAAGCGCGAGATAGACCAAGACATACAGATGACTCGGTTAGCAACGATGATCCCCTGGTCATCACAATATTCCTAAGTCTCTGCAGGATACGAGACATTTTGATCGATACAGGGAGTGTGGTCAACATCCTCTTTAACCCAACATTCGCCAAATTGGATATGTGACGCCCCGTCCCTCTCGGGTCGGGTACGCCGCGTGCCTCTCGGCACTGGGTTCTATCTTTTACAATATAAATTACAAGTGGATAAATTCTTTCTAAACTATTCTATAGCT
This sequence comes from Vinca minor, assembly GCA_026122235.1. Taxonomy (NCBI): domain Eukaryota; kingdom Viridiplantae; phylum Streptophyta; class Magnoliopsida; order Gentianales; family Apocynaceae; genus Vinca; species Vinca minor. The sequence goes on from JAOCZM010000248.1 coordinate 1,124,962, forward strand.
TCTACGTTGACTTCAGTCTTTGACTGAATTCCAATGTACGGATTTCTAATCCCAAGCTTTCATTGCGCACTCTGATACCAAAATCTTCAAATCTGGATATGTGCCTAGCGTTGACTCAATTCTTTGCCTTGGTTCAACTCTACACCTCAGAATGTTCTTGTTCTATCCCTTCAATCCTGCAAGAACTAAAACAGAAAACAGAGAAAGGGTGAGCTATAAATAGCCCAGTGAGTCCCCAGTGAAGTGTGTGATAGTGATTTTGAAACTCATTTTATTTCGCAAACATTTTTATTTTGAAGACACGGAGAAACTTCCTTAATTTAGAAAACTTTTCCTTTTCCAAAACCATTTTATTTCAGAAAGCATTTTCTTTATCCTCTTCCAAAACAATTTAGAAATTATTTAGTTTTAGGAAAACATTCTTTATCTGGAATATTCTTTCTTTTCAAGTTCAGACATATCCACCGGAATAAAAAGACCATTCCGGGTAAAGAGAAATATCCACCGGAATAAGAAGACCATTCCGGGTATCAGATTCATAAATAAAAGAGTGCATGACCGGCCAAGTCAATAGCTCTTTAGTCAATACCAACCTCACGCCAGACATACGTATGATTTTCCACCTTATTGCCCACTTCATAATTATTCCACAAACTGGGGGTACCGCCAGTTTGGTAATACTAACAGCCCCTGAGTTAAACCTCCTAACCCCGGAGACATGTCAGCATTTACAATTTCCACATGTGGTAACGCAGGGCATACAGTCAGCCCGTTGCTTTCCCTGCCCCTAACGCTTCCACACGGTATTGGGATCCCAAGAGATAAACAGAATTTCCCCAACCAAAGGTTCGAGATGCCCTTGTACGGGTGACCAGCCTCGTACCAGTGCATACCCCCAATGGTTGGTTGAGGGGCTACCATATTTGTGCAGTGTAAACGCCCTCTTCAATCATATCAGAATTCCAGAGTTACTGTTCATATATTTTTCAAAAATACTTTTCAGAAATATTTTCCAGCATTCTATTTTAGAAATACTGTAACTTTTCCTTCGTAAACAATTTCTCTTTTCAGAGATACTTTCCAGTATTATTTTTCAGAAATATTGTAACTTTTTCCATAAAACACATTTATAAAACAAGTTCTCCGGTTTTGAGAGGGAACTCACCTTAGCCTCTTATCGTTTGTACCTTCTTCCAAATATGTACCTATTTTGCAAATACCAACTTTTTTAGAAAATGCTTATGAAACTAAAGACATGCAAGCCTTAATATGCCTAGACTAAGTTTCTAGGCTTCTGGGCTCTTTTCGATACACTCCTAAAGTTCAGGGACTGCAAATATTTATTCTATGACACTTCTATGCTTTTGAAGACATAAATAGCCTAGATATATTATTATTAGTTTTATAAATTCTCCGGAAATAGTTTCTGAGGTTTAACGGGTCTTAAAAGTATAATATAAAATTATAAGGACTAAATCGTAATTTCTATAAAATATTTCGAATTCCGAATAAAAGTTATTTCAGATATATTTTATTTTAATTATTCTCTTAAATACTCCCTTTTGTTTTAATGTCCACTTAAATATTGAAATCACAAAGTAAAATGGCTTAGGACTTATTGGTGAAATAATTATGTTATAGGATTCTTCGTGCTAATATTTTAATTACTACTTTAGTCCTGAGTATATATACTTTTCTTCAGAAGACCTAACCCTAAACTCTTTCTCTTCTCCTCCTTTCTCTCCTCAGCCGCGCCTCCACCCCTCATCTTTGCCTCCGACGATCCGTGGCTCCTCCCCATCTCCGCCGCCCTCCTTTTTCTTTCTTTCTGTTTCTTCGCGGCTCAACTTCCCTTCTCAGAGAAGCCGCCGTTCCTTCGTCTTCTCCGGCAGCGGCTTCCACCTCCGGCGATGGTAAGTCTCTCTCTCTCTCTCTCTCTCTCTCTCTCTCTTATTTTTCCTTTTCTTTCTATTTCCTTATTATCCATCTCTGGTATTATTATTATTATTCTTATTATTATTTATTTTCTTTTTCTTTTTCTTTTTCCTTTCGAGATCCGCCTTGTTGCCAGTAGCTGCCGCTGCTCACTGGCCGCTGCCCGTCCTGCACGCTCGACCACCACCTCACAAAGCAGTTGTCTTTTTCTTTTATTTCTTTCCTCTTTTATTTATTATTATTATAACTATTATTATTATTATTTTCTATTATAATTATTACCTGTAAAGTTTATATTCTTAAATATTGTTCTCGGATCTCGCCACGGCTCACCGCAGCCGACCACCATCATCGAGAGGTAAAATGTCGCCTCTCTTTCTTTTTTATCTTTTTCCTCTATTAATGTTATTATTATAATTATACTCGAGATTATTATTATAGTCTAGGATTAGTATAAACTTTTTAATCTCACTGTTCTTGTTATTTTTTGTATTTCCCGCCGACCTTTAATTTTTTGGGAAGACTACTACTGTTTGTTTATTGTTCTTAACTTATTGTTTTCATAATTCTTGCTACTACTATTGCTAATTTGAGTATTAATACTATTCTCCTTATAATTATTTGTTACTAGCACAGTGAATATACATTGAATATGAAAAGAGATGAAACACACATGCATGGATTTATGATTACTACTCTTAATATTAAGAATCATGTTTATGAATAATATTTTCTATGTTAAAAATAATAATTGGTTCCAAGTTCTAATATCGAAATGCTCTTGTTCGCTTTCCAATATTATAACTGGATATTTCTATTTGCTTAATGTCTATTTAATTTATAATGCAAAATATATGTTACTCTTTTCTAGTCTAGGATCAATTAAGAATTTAGATTTATATTCTTCCCGGTTCACCTGTCTTAACCAGACAAACGTCCGATTAGAATAAGGTCTCCACCAGTGGGGTGGGTCACGGGATGGTGGACAGTCTCAGAGAATATAATCCAATTCTTTCATGACCCCGATTAACTTAACTTTATTATTGCAGGATTATGACAACATAAATAAAAATACCTGTCTATCGCAGCCAAATTCACCGCCAGAGATTCCAGAAGTTTATTATTTGGATAGGGATTTATTTTGGAAGAGTTTTATTAGAGAGAGAGTTTTTAGGGAAAGTTTTCCCTTTTTAGAAGGTGCAAATGAAAAGGCCCGAAGTGCCTTCTATTTATAGTAGTAATTAGGGACCTTTCTTGTAATTTCTTGTATTTGTAAGGACTTTTTATGTAAATAATTCAGGGACTATTAACGCTAATATTTTTTTTTTCTTGGTGCGCAAGTACAAGATAATCATCAATATTTTTCATTTTTCTTTCATTTCTCAATTTTTTTCAATTACTATTATGCCCTTATCTTTTAATAAAATTACTATTTCATTGTTTGGACCATTTTACCCTTGCTAATTAATCTAAAATACATTTTTAACCCTATCAAGTGAAAGAAAAATATAATACTAACTTTTAAATTGATACCCGAAATTATGGGTCGTCACAGGATATACCCTACAATGATATGATCTCATGCGATAAAAATATAGTGGGGTTAACTGTCACATCCTGTAACCTGGAGGTGACCTGACATTGTCTCATTTGCCAATAAGACACCGAAATCTTAATAAAAATGACTTCTTAATCTTAGATTCATTAACTCAAACCGTTATCTTACATAGTTCATTAAAAGGATACATATGTCTAAACTTATTACGAACTAAACATAATGTAAGTGTCTAAACATGAGATACTACAAAGTTCCATATATCTATTACAATCAAGTACCCATTATTCAATATCCTCGTCCCCAACCACTTTTTCTAGATCATCATCAAAAGAATCTGCAAAATAATAAAGAATGAGCTACACTAGCCCAATAAGGTTCAAACACCCTTATCATGAAGCATCGTTAGACTAAAAAACGTTTTCCCATTTCCCAAAAATATTTACATATGATGACTTAACTTCAACTCAAAACATATGACATATACAACTAAGGAAGTTTGTAATGAGTTTTAGAAGAAATGAAGGCTTTAAAAATGACTTTGGAACGCTGCACAACATTCAGGAATGACAATTTCAGAAAGGCTCGGTATCTCTGCAGGCGAAGCTATAGACGAAGCCTAGGACGAAGCTTCGTCCACAACATTCAGGAATGAAAATTTCAGTACAAAACTTCAATGGAAAAGCCATTTTGTGCAATCAAACAACCCCTGTCCCTAAAATCCAGACTTTGACAACTCAAACAGAAAAACTTCAAATATTTTCACACAAATTCATACAATTTCAAACACATCGCACGTTCTTCGAACCCAGTGCTCCGAGCACCTTTCGTTTCACATTGTTTACACATAAACATACTTCACACTTATCGCATAATTCACACAATCGAGCTCAATTCTCCGTTCCAAACTCTACAATCCCTGCTAACAGTCCCTAACTATTATACCCGACGAGGAGGGCCTCACTTGTCATATCAGGTATCTTGGTCCGAGTATTATACCCCCCGAACGATGGGCCAGAAGGTAAGGATGTTAGTAATGCTCTAGGACCATGAGCTAATGTTATACTTTGTTATTTTTGAGCATGTTATTTGAATATTGAATTTTACTTTTGAACATCAAATATGTGATTTGATAGTAAAACTCATTAGCTTATATAATTATTATTCTAATTGTCTCTAGTTTTATGAAATGTTTATAAAAGATATAAAACTAGGATGATGTCTGATTGATGCTCATATTTTACTGATCATATGTAATGGATACAAATCATATCAAAGATATATATTGGAATATATAGTATCTGAGGTGATCCAAAAAAAGAAGTAATACTGCCTGGTTAAAAAATTCATAAATATTTCTTCCTCAATACTATTTAGAGTCCTTAGACTTTATGTCTTCATTGTTTCCAGCAAGACTAAAGATATATTTAGACTCAGCCGAACGTCACTTTTAATCGAGTGATAAATATGATTGATGATAAGATGTAGTATTCTATCATGGTTTGAATGTGAAAGACATTGTAAGGGATTTTCCCTCTCTTAGTAGAGAGATATCCATAGGTCTCTCGATAGGGAAGACTGTTTAAATATGCATGGTCATGCTCAAATATATTTAATAAAGTGGTTATTAAATATTATTTGTTAGAACAGTCTACTTGAAGATCGAGTACACATACGATTAAGGTTTATAAGGGTGACTACGTCCATGCCTTATGCTTAATTAGGATATCGTGTGAAAAAAATGAGTGAATAGTATATTGAGAATAGGTAATTGGTCCACAAATTTTTTTATTTAATCTGGGTAGTCACAATACCTTGCTAGAGACCGCTTGTGACTTATGGATACATACTCTACTCAGTATGTTTTCATTACCAGTGTAAATTGAACTTACAGGGTCACGCACATAGATGAGTTAACGAGTATTGTGTCCAGATTCAATGAATCTAGAATGTGTCTAAATTCATTGTATCTGACATGTATTTTCTGGGAATAATAAAATGTTATTATTCAGATTAGAATAACCGATGGGATAAGGATTCCAGTTCTTGATTTTGGTTGGGATTACGGGGCAGTTATTATGTGGTAAAAGATCCCACTACCAAAAGGAGTTGGAATTACATGGGAGTTTGTATTCAAGACAAACTTTCACCACCTTATATAGATCTTTTGGACGAAAATCTAACACAAGGTTTTTCAGCCGCACAAAAAATGTCTTACTACAAAAATATTTTGCCATCCCTTTTCTCAGTTTTCGAAACTCAGAAAAATCTTAGAGCTACCACTCACTGCTCGTGTCATCGCGCAGATAGCAGTAGAGGACGACTCCATCATGGATCGTTTTTGTGGTTGCTGCAATTTATAGATATTCCATATTGGTGATTGTTGAATCAAACTTTGATAGAAACGACTTATTGTAATTTTTTCTAACCTTCTAAATCGGTTCTTATGGTGTGAACGGATCCTTCCGAGGATATTCGTAGGTTTTATTATGTATTTTTCGGCCTACGAATTCTAACAAAGGATATATCCCGTTATGTCATCGCCCACTTAGAAGAGCTCAACAACAACTGTTAGCAAACCTAACTTGTTATTCCCGCTAGGGTCAGGGCCTAACTTATCAGAACAGATTTCATCGAGAGCTCCTGGGTTCAGCAGAGCAGAATTAAGACATATCCTGCTATAGATTCATTTGTTGACAAGAGCTCAAGATTGTGAATGTACAACTTTCAGAGTTTACAGAATCTCAAAACCAGAACATATAATCAAATATTAAACGCAGAAATCCGAAAATATTACATAAATTTCATACAATTCACACATTACAACACTTCATCAAATTTTGATGCATTTAAAAAGTGCATAAATCATTTAATCACAATTTTACAACTTGACAGAAATTCCGTTTTCATGCTTTTGGACAGAAAATACAAGAGGGTAGAAACCTTACCTTAAATGCTTAATCTCGGATTCAATAATCACTCTACCATCTTCTATGTCAATTCTCCATCTTCCTTTCTGGAAAAAAAGAAGGCTATTCTAATGGTAAATACTCAAGAACTAACAGTTGGAATTCGATCTCCATCCTTCATAATGTAGTCTTAGATATCTTTTATTCACAGTTAAAATTTGAGACCGATCGGACAACAATTAATCACCTTATCGAAAGTCCGAAGACTGCTGCGTAGGAATAACAGCCTAACGATTTTTGTATTTTTTCTCTCTCTCACTCTCTTTCTTTTCCCTCTCTTCGTTCTTGCTCACTTCCTTTACAAAACCTGCAGCAAAACTAACTCTCCAAACCTTTCTAACTTCCTAACCTCTTAACTCCCACCTTCCAAACTTAACTAACTAATTATATTTACACTTAGGTCCCTGAACTTTTAAAACACACTAAAAACACAAAGTCAAAGATAGAAACAAGTAAAAACAAATAAAGGCAAATAATTCTAATGGAATAAAGTCAAAAAGTTATGTTAGCATTGTTTGGATGAGATGTGTAAGTTTCGAAGACATAACTTTTTGTAAGGTGAGGATGTAATACCCATAACTTTTTGACTTTATTCCATTATATATATATATATATATATATATATATATATATATATATATATATATATGTACATGTTAGTAGTGCCCTAGGACCATTAGCATATGTTGTACGTTTTATATCTTTTGAGCATGTATTTGAATAGTTAATTTTGCTTTTGATTATCAAATGTGTGATTTGATAGTAAAACTCATTAGCTTATGTAATTACTATTCTAGTTGTCCCTAGTTTTATGTAATGCTTATTTACAATGAAATAAAACTAGTATGATGTATGATTGATGATCATGTTTTACTGGTCATGTGTAATGAATACAAATCATATCATAAATTCAATATATAGGGATACACTGTATTGGACGTGATCCGTTAGAGAAGTAATACTTCATGGTCCTTAGTCATAAGTATTACTTCCTCAATACTATTTTAGAATCCTTAGACCTTATGTCTCCATTGATTCTAGCATGAATAGAGCCACGTTTTGACTCAGTCGTACATTGCTTTTAATCGAGTAATCAATACGACTGATGATCGAATGTAGTGTCCTATCATGGCTTGAATGTGAGAGGCATTGTAAGGAATTTGTCCCTCTCTTATTAGAGAGAGATATCCATGGGCCCCTCGATAGGGAAAGACTGTTTAAATGCATGGCCGTGCTCAAATGTATTTAATAAAGTGGTTATTAAATATTGTTTGTTGGAACAGTCTACCTGGAGATCGAGCATAAATACAATTAAGCTTAATAAGGGTGACGACTACCATGCCTTATGCTTAATTAGGATATCGCGAGACAAAGGGATTAAATAGTGGATTGATATTAGGTTCCACCGTAAATTCATTCACTTTGGGTGGTCACAATGTCCTGCTAGGGACCGCTTGTGATTTATGAACACACATTTCTACTAAGTGCGTTTTCATTGCCATTGTGATATGAACCTACAGGGTCACACGCATATACGAGCTAACGAGCTTCATGTCCAGATTCAATGAATCTAGAATGTGTCTAGGTTCATTGTATCTGACATTCATTTTTCTGAGAATAATAAAGAGTTATTATTCGAATTAGAGATAAGGGGAATTTTCGGTATAGCTGGGATTACGTGGGAGTTATTATCCGATAAGGACTCCCATTACCAGCAGAAGTCTAGGGGACGTGGGAGTTAAAGACTCCCACTGCCAGAAGAGGTGGAGCGGACGTGGGAGTTGTTCTGGAAACAACCTCTCACTCCCTTTATAAACCTCTCTTGGCCGAAACCCTAGGGTTAGATAATTTTCAGCCGAAATACCAAGAAATCCAGAAAACTGTTTCTGCCTCCCTTTCTCCCTAATTCCCGAAATTCAGAAAAACCGAAGAGCTAGCACTCGCTGCCCGTTTCGTAGCGTGGATACCGGTAGGGAGTAGTTCCCTAAGGGAAGACTCAAGGTGATCATTGCTGAGAGCATAAAGACGTAATCTTTCATTCAAGAATCAGATTCTTGAGCCAAGAAACATAAGTCCTTTTCTTGTAATTTTCCGATTCCTATTGTATGAGCGGATCCTTCAGGGGAGGACTCATGGGTGTTTGGAATGAATTTCCGCCCATGAATCCCTTCAGCACACACACACACACACACACACACACACACATATATATATATATACACACACACACACACACACACACACACACACACACATATATATATATATATATATATATATATATGTGTGTGTGTGTGTGTGTAGTGCTGTGTGTGTGTGTCCGCGTGCGCGTTTGTGTGTACCAACACCCCATCAAAATTGTGATATTCATTGACAAAAAGTGAGATGACTTCTGAAGGAACCCAAGAGGGGGGGTGAATTGGGTTTCTAATAAATCTTGCAAACTATATCCAATTTAAACAATGATAGTGCAAGTTTAACAAAAGCTAAAGCAAAACCCAATGCAAATCACAAGACAAGAGATTTAGAGTGGTTCGATTCACTAAGAATCTACATCCACTACCTTGAGCCGCACCCAAGGATTTCACCAACTTCACTAAGAAGAATGTGCCCACACAAAGTAGGACTTTACAGTAGTGGCTAACTCACAAAGAGTTTTACAAACAACCACTATAAACAATTGCCCACACTAAGTAGGACTTATACAACAATAACCCTATCACTAAGAAAGGGGATAAGATGAAGGGTTTAAAGAACAAAGTTGTTCACTCTTCTAAGTGAAAGATACATACATTTGAAGCTCATCAATTGTTGGCTCTTTGAACATAAGAAGCACACTCTTTGTCTTGCTTTTATGAAATGCACTTTTGAATCATTTAGATTTTGCAATGAAGTGCATTTTACTTTGAAAGTGTTTTGGCTTGATAAGAAATCAATATAACTTTGTTGTGCAAGCCTTGGAATGTTTCTCTAGCTTTGGAGTATAAATACATTTCAAAAATATGCTGAAAATCGAGTCTCCAACGGTCAAAAAAACGGCTAGTAGAAACAGAGTTCGGTGGGACCGAAAAGCGAGTAGTTCGGATCCACTTAACGAGGGTTCGGTCGACCGAACCCCTTCATGGTCGATCGAAGCTCACTTTTTCCAAGTCTCGGTTCTCGACGGTTCAACCGAACTTGAGCTCGGTTGACCGAACTTCAAAGTGATTTTTCACACGTTTTGAAATCTTTTGAAGTCTTTTAAAGTCTAAAAAGGTTTTCCTAAAAGATAACAAATAAGAATACTTGGAAAAACTTTTCTAAAAGACTTATCTATGAAATCGAAGGCTTTTTGGATAAGAACACATTTGAAACTTTTGCCTTTTGAAAACGTGTTTATGAAATCATGTATGCAAGACTAGAGTGAAGAGCTTATGTTCAAGAGAGCGTTGGTTAGAGCTTAAGGATAAATACCATTTTCAACAAAGCTAATCTAACCAACCTAAGTCTTCAATCTTCAAGCTTGACGAAAGTGTCTTGAATGAAATCTTTGAAGCTTGATCAAGGCTTGATTGAAGTACTTAGAGCTTCCATATTGAGTTCCAATATTCTATCACATAGATGAAAACATTAGACGCAAACATCAAGTGTTTGTCCATCATCAAAAACGAGTTCGTTTGCCCTCAAGGCTAACAATCTCCCCCTTTTTGATTCTGTCAAACTTTGATGTAATTAGATAGGATATAGACAATATTAAGAACAAGGAAGCATGGCAAAAGGATATAAGAACAAGTAAGTGCAACGACTAATGCTTAGAATATAAACCAAGTAATTATGGAAGCCAAAAGCATTAGTAGGATTACTTCTTTTGCCATATTCATAAGGGACTCTTTGAAGAGCCCTTTTACCCAACCAACCTCCTTGCCTCCTTCCTTCCATCAAGTAGCATTCTTGTGTGTAATATACATACCTTAGTTTACACAAGAAGCTAACTTACCATTTTCATCAATGTTGATGTGAGTGCTAAGGATCCTATAACAAAGAACATGCTCACACAAACATTAGAACTCTCAATGGTTTGTTATCATCAAAAACATCATAGAGTAACTTTGCCCTTAGGGCTAACAATCTCCCCCTTTTTGATGATGACAAAACATTGATGCAAATGGGAATAATATACAAAAGATAACTCTTTAAAGTATATAAACATGAATGCATGAGATAAGGATATTAAGGATCTAGACAAGTAGATAACAAATTATTCTACTCCCCCTATTTTTAGAGAATCCCTTATCTCTCCCATTTTGCAAAGTTCTAAGCTTTCTCCTTTTTGTAAAATACTTCTCATGGCACATTTGCAACACTAAAAATTCTCCCTCTTTTTGTCAACATCAAAAAAGGGCTATCAGAGCGCCAATAAGAAAAGCATTTAGCGAAAAGTAAAGATTAATATTGGAGAAGCTTGATGAAATATACGAATTCTCCCTTTAAAAAAAAATGATACCAATTGAAAAAAAAATTTAATACCAATTGAAAACAAAACTGATATCAATTGAAGAAAAACTTTTAAAAACAAATGAGAATCCGTAATGGTTTAAAAATCAATCTTAAAGATCATAAATCATTTTGAGAAAGGATTGATCAAGAATAAGCTTGGTTGATTTCTAAACAAAGAGGAGTCCATAATAACACATAAATCAAAAGATGGTCATATATGGCTCAAAAATAATATCAACCTAAGCTAAAACAAAGGAGATGAGGAATAAACCTTAAAGAACAATCTCCCCGTTTATCAAACAAAACATGTTAGCTCTTTAAGATGAAAAACAAATTGAAAATATAGCTAACAAAGAGTGGGATGTGATACTAATTGTTAAAACATAAAAAGTTAAGCATATGTATCACAACCAAAAAAATTTAGAGGAAGTGTAAGATACCAATTGTAGTACATTCCTCTAATAAGTTAATGGTTAGCTAAATGAGTATAACACTCTAGAAGCAAGACTAACCAAAAGCTTAAATGAGATCACAAAAGAATAATACCAATATCAAAGTATATGATCTCATAGTTATTTAGGGAAAACACATGTAGAATATGAACATGTATAACATGTATAACTCCCCAAAATAACTAACACAAATTGGCTATAAGATAAGAAAGTTGAAAACCAAGCCAATAAGTGATGTGATGATGTAAAATAAGAAAAATTGAGAATACATCACATATAAGGGGGTATAAGATAAAAACATATGAAGACTCCCCCTATATCTCTTAATGATGCAACTTCTTAACATGATACTCAAAAACGATAAAAATCAAGCGCATCATGTTAAGCATATGTAAATGAAGTTCAAGCACCAAAGAGATATAATTATGTGCATTCTAGAAGATCTAGATACCAATTGTGATAGTGTTTGTACTCTAAGCATAATAAGGTCTAGAGATAGCACAAAAACACATTATCAAGATAAAAGAACCCATGCACATAAACAAGAGAGTTTAAATAGACAAGTTTATGCTTTTAAGCCATCATTCTTGTCAAGTTTGGAATACACTTTTAGCATGTTGACAAGCAAAACATGATGTACATAAACCATAATCCAATAAGCACAAACTCTCTAGTCAACTACTTAACTCATCAAATAATAGCCCATAAGAATCAAAAACACATAATGACCACTAATAAGGGATGAGTTAAGCCTTGTACCTCAATGCTCTTTGAGCTTGGACTTCTTACCATTTTGGTAGATCTTCTTTGTCAATCAAGTCCATTGAGGCATCTCGTGTGATCCTTGGCATTTGACTCTTTTCTTGGAGTCTTAGCTCATTTGTGCCTTCCTTGTAGTTCATATCTTCTTCTTGAAGTTTTAGAACTCTTTGTTACCTACAAGGAATTCTTGAGAACTAATTTGGTACCTTTTCAAAGGTCCATCAAGATTAGCTCAAAATCTCAAGTAACACAAATATGCATAAGGATCAAGGTTATCAAAAACCAATACAACTAGATGGATTCTTAAATGAATATGACATAACAAAACAAGAATCAATCAAGTTGCATATGCTACATCTCATCATAGATACCTTAGCTAAACATAAGCATGAATAAACAAGAGCGTGCTAAAGGTTATCTATTTGAATATAAAAATCAAGAATTGGAGATGCAACATGTATAAGAGCAAGCATATAAAAATATATATACCAAAAACACTTAAACACATTAACTAAAGTGTTAAGATAAAGTGATTTGATACCTTTGCTTTCTTACCAAGTGATGAAGACATTGGATTGACACTTTGGCTCTTGTCATCACTTGATGCTTTGCTCTTATTATCTAACCAACTTGGTTTTCCAATTGATTGTAATTTGAGCTTTGAGAAACCAAGTGTTGAGGAGTGCTTTTGAATTTCTTCTTTTGGCACATCTCCTTTTACTTCTCCCCAATGCCACTTCTTTTTTTTTTAATCAAGTCCATTGAAGCTTGGTGGCATACATCTAACTTATAAGATCCTATAAGATCAAGGGAAGAGTAGCTTTTGGTACCCATTTTTGTTTGGGTCCATTGGGGTTAGTCAAAGTACGTTTGATTCTCCAAACGGTTTTTACCCCCTTTTTCAATCTTCCTCTTTACATGGCATCTATCACAAGTGTGACCATGTTTTCCACAATATGTGCAATGAATGTGTGGCTTGGAAGATTGGTGAGCATGCAAAGGATAACTACTTGGCCTATGTGACATACTAGCATTTACAACAACATTCTTAGAAATATAAGAAGAGCTAGCACAATCAACATGATTTGCAATATAAACAAGGCCATTTTTATCAAGTGAAGCACATTGCATGTCAAAGTGATTCTTATGCAACTTAGAGGAGCTAGCATGATCATTGTGATTAGCATTATAACCAAGACCATGTTTATCATGTGAAGTACGTTGCATACCAAGAATTTGAAATAGAGGGAGAAGGATGTACCTCATTACCAAAAGCCATGAAGCACAAGTTGGTGTATTCATCATCACCGTTGTCACTTGAAGAGCTTGATCCTTCATGAGTATCTTCAAGCGTTTTCCACATGGAGTGGGCGGATTTGCTTCCAAGGACACGGTTGTACTCCTCCGGACTCAAGGCACAACTAAGAAAATTCATTGCCTTGTAATTTTGAGTCATCATCTTGAACTCAACTTCATTTAGCTCATTGTCCTTCTTTGGAGTTTGAACACCTTCCACCATCTTCTTGGGTACATATGGACCTTCTTCAATTATATGCCATAAAGAGAAATCAATGGAGCACACATATAACTTGAATCGATCCTTCCAAGCATCAAAATGATTTCCATCAAAAAGTGGTGGTCTATCGGTGGAAGACCCTCTTGGTAAAGCTAATACGGAATAACCGGCCATAATCTTTTCTTCAAGCGGTTAAGCTAAATATGAAGACCGTGCTCCGATACCAATTGAAGGAACCCAAGAGGGGGGTGAATTGGGTTTCTAATAAATCTTGCAAACTATATCCAATTTAAACAATGATAGTGCAAGTTTAACAAAAAGCTAAAGCAAAACCCAATGCAAATCACAAGACAAGAGATTTAGAGTGGTTCGATTCACTAAGAATCTACATCCACTACCTTGAGCCGCACCCAAGGATTTCACCAACTTCACTAAGAAGAATGTGCCCACACAAAGTAGGACTTTACGATGAGTGGCTAACTCACAAAGAGTTTTACAAACAACCACTATAAACAATTGCCCACACTAAGTAGGACTTATACAACAATAACCCTATCACTAAGAAAGGGGGATAAGATGAAGGGTTTAAAGAACAAAGTTGTTCACTCTTCTAAGTGAAAGATACATACATTTGAAGCTCATCAATTGTTGGCTCTTTGAACATAAGAAGCACACTCTTTGTCTTGCTTTATGAAATGCACTTTTGAATCATTTAGATTTTGCAATGAAGTGCATTTTACTTTGAAAGTGTTTTGGCTTGATAAGAAATCAATATAACTTTGTTGTGCAAGCCTTGGAATGTTTCTCTAGCTTTGGAGTATAAATACATTTCAAAATATGCTGAAAATCGAGTCTCCAACGGTCAAAAAACGGCTAGTAGAAACAGAGTTCGGTGGACCGAAACAGAGCAGTTCGGATCCACTTAACAGGGTTCGGTCGACCGAACCCCTTCATGGTCGACCGAAGCTCACTTTTCCAAGTCTCAGTTTCTCGACGGTTCAACCGAACTTGAGCTCGGTTGACCGAACTTCCAAAGTGATTTTTCACACGTTTTGAAATCTTTTGAAGTCTTTTAAAGTCTAAAAAGGTTTTCCTAAAAGATAACAAATAAGAATACTTGGAAAAACTTTTCTAAAAGACTTATCTATGAAATCGAAGGCTTTTTGGATAAGAACACATTTGAAACTTTTGCCTTTTGAAAACGTGTTTATGAAATCATGTATGCAAGACTAGAGTGAAGAGCTTATGTTCAAGAGAGCGTTGGTTAGAGCTTAAGGATAAATACCATTTTCAACAAAGCTAATCTAACCAACCTAAGTCTTCAATCTTCAAGCTTGACGAAAGTGTCTTGAATGAAATCTTTGAAGCTTGATCAAGGCTTGATTGAAGTACTTAGAGCTTCCATATTGAGTTCCAATATTCTATCACATAGATGAAAACATTAGACGCAAACATCAAGTGTTTGTCCATCATCAAAAACGAGTTCGTTTGCCCTCAAGGCTAACAACTTCTTCAACCTGTCTACAATTACCTGAATAATATTCTTTCTAATCTTGCCCCTCTACAACCTACCTAAAACTCCATCGTAGTGTATTCTCAACACGCTTCCGCTGCCCTATGATGTTCTAACTCAACTTGTTGACGAACCAAACACTTGGCAACAAATTCAGCTATGTCCCTTTTTATTATTTTCCTACATAAGTTGTTTCGTAAATCCTTATAAATTTTCGAAGCTCCCGAATGAACTGATAATCTAGTATTATGCTCCTCATGCAATATCTCCGTCCTTAACTCGGAATTTGACGGCACAAGCAAACGGCCTTAACATCGAAGACTACCATCCTCATTAATTTGCTCACTTTTTGAGCTAAACCCACTCACACTGTAGGTCTGTATTCAATTGTTGGACTTCCTTGATCTTTACTAACAGAGTTGGATGAACGACCTAGCTGCCCAAAACATCCCATGTAGATTCCACATCTTCAATTTCCAACCACTCCAATTCCGTGATCAAGTCATGTTTTTTAGTAACTAGAAACCCCAAAACACAGGATTTTTCGCCATATTCATCGCCCGGGGCCAATCTAATACCTCAGCAATCCTTGCTAGATCCCCAGATACCACATACACCATTACAACATGCACCCAAAAAAGCGACGCTCCTTAACTGGTTATACCACAAATGTAAGTCTATTTTAGGAAGACCTTAGCACCCTTCAAATGATCAACAAATCATCCATATAGGGAATTGAATACTTTGTAAAATAATCTTATTCAGCTTTCTGTAAATGACGCACATCCTCACACTGCCATCCTTCTTTTTCTCAAACAAGAGTGGTGCACCCCAAGGAAATACTCCCGGTCTAATAAACTTATTGTCCAACACTATTATAATTGTATTTTCAGTTCCCTCAACTCGATCAGTGTTGTATGATACGGACCTTAAAAATAGGCTCATAACCCGGTCGTAGTAGAATCTCATAATCTATCTCATTAGCAGGTGGCACCCCAGTAAATCCTCCGTAAACACGTCCACTGAATCTTTAACCACCGGAACATCCTTTAGTTGATTATTCTCCCTACCCTTAGAACCTGTGTAATCTAGGAGAGCTTCACAACCTTTCTAGATGTAATTTCGAGCCCTGATGACCTGGTAGATTCCGCTCACACATATTCATCTCCGATCCTTGAAAACCAAAGACTTCTTCATCCTCAGTCCCAAAATGATTTTTTCTACCAAAGCATGGTTTACCACTAGCTGGTCCATACCCAATATAATCATCGAAATCGACCATATTAATCTGAATCAAAACTGCACTCCACTCTCTTGAATCAATCTCAACCCGACATCCCTTATGAGTCAAGTTAGAAACTAGAACCTTCCCATTATTTGCTGTAACTTTATAGACACCCAAAAGATAAATATGGAAATTCTTAAGGATTCTAGCTAATCTATGGAACATAAAAGAATGTGTAGCACCATAATAAAATAACACATATGCATGTACAAAATTGACCAGAAGTGTATCTGTCATCACATCAGATGCATTATTGGCTTCTTGCTGTGTAACAACAAGCACTCTGACATTACGCCCCAACCCTTGATTCCCAACAATAGGCGCAGCTGATGCCGTTTAACAACTTCCATGACCCAATATGATGTTTCAAATCCTGGCACTTAAAATAGGCTTTCGAACCCCTACGACATTTCCACGGGTTCCTCCGTCCACATGTGACACATTTCTTCACCACTAGATATCCTCTCTCTGAACTCCTCCAGAAGCTAACTCCAGGCACTGATTAATGCGCTGTCCCATTTTTTCTCACTTTAATCAAGCTCCTGAATCCCAATGACATTTCACCGGGTGCCTCCGTCCACATCTAACAGATTTCTCCACTACTAGATATCCACTCGGCGCAGCTGTTGGTCCTCCAATTTTGACCAATTTAACCCATGTCCTCACTTCTAGCCTAGGACCAAATTCCAGACCCATCATCTTGCGAGCTGCGAAAGGTCCTGAAACTGTAGACCTAAAGCTCTGTCCATGTGTCACCACTGAGTGAGGCCTCTTCCTTGGCCTTTCCTCATCGTTGTTTCTCCCTTGTCATACTATCTTGAACCCAAGTGACAAATCAAACCATAATAATTAACACAGTAAAACTAAGTTAGTTAGGACAATTCCAATCGCATTATCACTCAAATAAGCACATAATGCAAGAAGGCAAACACATAATTCCTAATCTCGAATTTCTACTCATGAATCATATCTTAAATAATCTCACAAATCCTTTTTAAGTTCTCGTTTCATACTTGGTCCATTCTGATCAATTAAAGCCTAAGATTCGAACCAATACCACTTACATCACACCCCGTAACATGAATGTTACCTGGCAGTGCCTAATTTGCCAATGAGACACCGAACCATGATAAAAATGAATTCTTAAGCTTAGATTCATTAATTCAAACCGTTTTCTTACATGGTTCATTAAAAGGTTACATATGTCTCAACTTATTACAAACTAAATAGAAGGTAAATGTCTGAACATGAGATACTACAAAGTTCCATATATCTATTACATTCAAGTAACCACTATTCAAAATCCTTGTCCTCAACTGCTTACTCTTGGTCATCATCAAAAGCATCCGCAAAAGAATAAAGAATGAGCAACACTAGCCCAGTCAGGTTCAACCACCCTTAGGATTAAGCATCAATGGACTAAAACACGTTTTCCCATTTTCCAAAAACAATTGCATATCATGACTTAACTTCAACTCAAAACATATGAAATAAACAATTTAGAAAGTTTGGAACAAGTTTTAGAAGTAATGAAAGGTTTAAAAATGACTTTGGAACACTGTACAAGTTCCCAAATGACCTAGGATGAAGCTTAGCTTCGTCCGTCAGATTTCAGACAGTCCTATTATCTCTGTGAATGAACCTGTCGATGAAGGTTCGTCCGCAACATTAAAAAATGACACTTTTCAGTACAAAATTTCAAAGAAAAAACCATTTTCTGTAATCAAACAACCCGTTTCCCTAAAATCCAGACTATGACAAATCAAACAGACAAACTTCAAACACTTTCACACAACTTTATACCCTTTCAAACACATCACATGTTCTTCGAATTCGATGCTCTGGGAAACTTTCCTTTCACACTTTTTACACACACACACACAAACTTTACGCTTATCACGTAATTCACACAATCGAGCTCAATTGTCTGTTCCATAAACTATAATAACAGCTAACATTCCCCAGCTATTGTACCCGTCGAGGGCCTCACTTGTCATATACACCATGGACGATGCGACAGAAGGTAAGGATACATCCCGTTATGCCATCGCTCACTTATGTGATCTCCACAACAACTGTTAGCAGCCATAACTTGTTATTCCCACTAGGATGCGGGGCTCACTTGTCAAAATAGATTTCATCGCGAGCTCCCGGGCTCAGCGGAATAGAATCAGGACATATCCTACTATAGATTCATTAGCATACAAGAGCTCAAGATTGGGAATTTAAAACTTTCAAACTTAACAGAATCACCAAAACGTAACATATAATCAAATATCAAACGCAAAAATCCGAAAAAAGTATACACATTTCATGCAATTCACACATTGCAACACTTCATCCAATTTTGATGCATTTAAAGAGTGCATAAATGATTTCATCACAATTTCACAACTTGACAGAAATTCCGTTTTCATGCGTTTGGACAGAAAATACAAGAGAGGTCATTCATCTAAATGACCAAGTTCTTAACTCATTCATTCCAAATCCAAGTTTCCAAAGAAAGCCTTTCTTCCAAGTATTTAAAGTAGTTAATCTAAAGGTTCATGGGACAAAGAAGCCTTCAAAGAATGCAAGACACAAAGATCAAATCCATTTAATCGCGTTTGAAGGCAAGATATACAATTGGAAGGAAAACGGTTAAAGGGCATTTTAGAAAACTTTTAAATTAAAGTTTATTCTAGACTTTAATTAGAATCTTGCCTTCAAACGCGATTAGATGGATTTGATCTTTGTGTCTTGCATTATTTGAAGGCTTCTTTGTCCCATGAACCTTTAGATTAACTACTTTAAATACTTGGAACAATGGTCTTCTTTGGAAACTTGGATTTGGAATGAATGAGTTAAGAACTTGGTCATTTGGATGAATGACCTCTTTTAGCTTCATGGATGATCCCTCATCATTTAGAAACTTGAATTTCGAATGAATGAGTTAAGAACTTGTTCATTTGGATGAATGACCTCTTTTAGCTTCATGGATGATCCCTCATTAAAGACTGTAAGAATATTACCTTAAACGCTTAATCTCGAATTCAATAATCACTCCACCATCTTCTATGTCAATTCTCCCGCTTCCTTTCCGGAAATAGAACAGTATTCTGATGGTGAATACTCGAGAACTAACTGTTAGAATCTGATCTCCAATGTCCATAATGTAGTCTTAGATGTCTTCTATCCTCAGTTAAAATTTGAGACCGATCGGAGCACAATTGATCACCTTACTGAAAGTCCGAAGACCAATGTGAATGAATAACAACCAAGCTACTTTTTTCTTTCTCTTTTTCTCTACAAAACTGCAACAAAACTAACTCTCAAAACCTTTCTAACTTCCTAACCTCCTAAATCCAGTCTTCCAAACATAATTAAATAACTAACTATATGTACACTTAGGTCCCTGAACTACTAAAACACGCTCAAAATTGTAAGAAAGAAATTCAGATTCCCAACAAAATGGCAGCGGAAAAATAACTTGGAATCCGTTTCTTACTAGGATCATCACGAATAATAACCAATTAGTTATCGTTAGAATTAATACCTTTAGATTACGATGAACAGAAATACTTTATCTGTTTGATGTTGTCGAATCAACTAGCAAGAATCTGACGATCAATCCCTTGCCTCTACGGTATCCACACGACCACTTGGATGGACGTTCTATACTCTAGTTCTAGCCAGAAGATGAAGAACAAAAGGACTTTAAGATATCTTCAAAAGAGAGTTCTTTTGATAACTTTTGGAAGAAAAAAAAAAGGAGAGAGATAAGAAAAATCTGAATTTTTCTATCTTGTTTGGTGTTTTCTAACATCTAATGTTAAGACAAAGAGAGAGAGAGTATATAGAGGCTGGTGTTTTATTCCATAATAAACCACCATATCCCAACTACTAACTTCTCCAACTCCCTAACGTCCGATTTTTCAGAATCCGGTTCAACAGACTGGTTTGGTTCAATTGATCGGTTCAACCAATCCGATTTTGGTTGGTCAAATCCAATTGGACATCTATTATCGAATGTAAACTCCCAAAAACCCAATCCAATTGATCATAGTGTGCGACCCATTAAGTATTTGCAATGTTGGCTGTGACAACAAACTGTCAACTGTAATGAACAATGCCTAGAAACACATCATTACTCCCAAATTATAAATATTAATGGTGATTAGACATAATATATTTTTATGACCTTTTGTAACTAATCCATTTGTCCTCGATATCTTGATTGAACACAAGTCATGGAATATGTCCTACTTGTATAGTTTAATCTTTTGTTTCTTGATTCGATAGTAGACTAATCAAATGACAAAGATATCACATATCAATTCATTTGTTCATGGAAATGAATTAGTCGCACTCCCTCAAGGGGCCCAAGATATCACTCATGTTATATAGGAGGGTCAAATCCTTTCTTAATCACACCTCATCCTACACATGGTTCGTAACATACCCAACAAATTCCTTTATTGTTCATCTTGTAACAGACATCGTTTGACACCATCAAACATTATCACTAATCATGTAGGAAATCTGGTGAGATTTCAAGTCAAATGATTATACATACAAACATAGTCATTATAAGAAACATTATTGACATTTATATAACAATCCATGAAGTGTTCTTATAGCGGGTCAATCCAATATTATGATATCCAATATCATATACCCATGTGTTGATTAAATATCCAATATCAATAACGACACATACTAGTCTCAACACATTATTATTATCCTCGTCATTCCATAATAATGTTCGACTAGGGACATTTAAGAATAGTACTATAACAATTTATAACAACTATTCTAAAGGACGCTATTATTAATAATACTAATACACAATATATAGTTTACTGGCTGGAGTCCCTGCGACTAGTGGATCAGGAATTTGTTCCTCGAGAACATACATCTTTTTCTCGTGCTTGAGAACGATTCTCAAGTTCCTATACCAGTCGAGGAAGTTTCCTCCCTCAAGTTTGTCCTTCTCAAGGACGGATCACTACGATAGTGAGTTTGATGCAACGATAGCATTTGCCATTTTTATCTACAGAGAAGAATTTACCTCCCTCTAACTTGTCTTTCTCAAGGACCGGTCGTAATGGCAGATTATATGATGCAGCAGTTGTTTTTGGTATGTTTTTGTTGGAGCTTTCATTTGATAATAAGTGCTCCAATTGGATTGCGCCGACCAATATGGATTGGTTGAACTGATCAATTAAATCGAACAGGCTGAATCGGTGTATGGAAAATCGGATAAGGGAGTTGGTAGTTAGAATGGGTTATTTGTTGGATTTGGTGGTTTATTCCATAAAAAACCACTATCCCCTTTTAGTCTCTCGATTGTCCTAACTTGTGAAGTTAGAAAAACATAACAAGGCTCTCTCTCTCTCTCTCTCTCTCCCCCCCACTTTTTGTTCTTCCATTGTTATCAAAAGAACTCTTTTGAAGAAGTGTCTTGAAGTCTCATTGTTCCTCATCTTGTGGCTAGAACTAGAGTGTAGAACACTCATCCAAGAGATCATGTGGATACCGTAAAGGTAAGGGATTTATGAACATCAAATTCTTGCTAGTGAACGACATCATTACAACAACAAAAATCATTTCTATTCTTAACATCTTAAGGTATTATTTCTAATGAAAACTAATTTGTTCTTACTCGTGATGATCCTAGTAAGAAATGGATTCCAAGTTTTTTTCTTGCTATCATTTTGTTGGGAATCCGAATTTCTTTCTTACAGTTTTTCTACAATAAAAATATTCAAAGTTTAAGTATCATGGTTTTAAAATAATTAACAGGGCTTGGTAAATGATTCTCCCACAATTTTCTTCAAATGAGCAACCCTCAATGTTCATTCGGAAAGTTCGAAACTTTCTAGTAGGACCAAGATCCATATTTCACCTCATCTTGAGTTAGCTTTGGCTAATCGCCCAAGACATGGTTATTTAGGTAGGCAACATTTGCCAATTACATAACTTATGTAATTCCTGGTTAGTTAAGTGAATAACATTTATTCAAGTACATCACAATGTACACTCTTAACTCTTTTGCCTCTAGATCCTCAATCTTATTGAGATCATCTAGTTAAGTAGAACCCCCAAGACTTTAGTCGGCGTAGATCACACTTATCCTCCGCGCCTCACCCGGATAGACATGTGCACATTACTTTGACAAGTACCACACATTTGTCGATCTAGGCCTTTACGAGGGACAAATCAAGGAAGTCACTAACTTAATATGTAAAATTGAGGGATTTTCATGCTAAATATGATGTCACCAAACTAAGTATAAACTATTTATACATATGTATCACGTGCATCTCATACATCGTATACATAAACACATTAATAACCCAACGTATGCGGATTATTCTAAGACAATGGAATAATCCTGGGTCAATCAAAGGTGAAGATAATAGATCTATCTTATATACTTCTTCTTCTTCCTCTTGATCGCCTCCATTCCGATTGCCTCCATTCTGTTACGTGTCCTCTACACTACTCCTATTATATAATTACATAGATAGAGAATAATCCTCGAGTTACATGCCAGGATAATTACAAACAGAATTTAGAGAGAAGGCACGACATGTATGCCATATGTTTCATAAAGTATACATAACACTAGGTAATTGGGCTATTACTATGCACCATACTCACATAACATGACAATCATGCTATGAAAACACCAAAAACATAAAAAACATCAAGCCAACGTCGGTATCGTCCGCAGAAAATTTCATGCATAGTGCCCAATTACGGACCAAGCCATGGACCAATCATCGTTTTGTCTGCACCCTGGCAGTGTGCAATTCCGTTTTCTGTAAATGATATGTTTGGATGAGTTTTGGAACGAAAAATCATCCTAGGACTAGTTTAACAATTAAAAATCATCCTAAACATGTTGTTTAACATCTCTAAAGGCATCCTAAACATGCATCCATAATCGATCAAAATCACATAAAACGCTATAAACACATAAAACCGATTGGGATCTCGTGAGTGGCTCTAATACCATTGTGAGAAAGAAATTTGGATTCCCAACAAAATGGCAGTGGGAAAATAACTTGGAATCCATTTCTTAATAGGATCATCACAAGTAAGAATCAATTAGTTTTTGTTAAAATTAATATCTTTAGATTACGATGAACATAAACGCTTTTTGTGTTTGATGTCTACGAATCCCCTAGAAATAATCTGACGATCAATCATTTTCCTCTACAGTATCTACACGACCACTTGGATGGACGTTCTATACTCTAGTGCTATCCAGAAGATGAAGAACAAAAGGATTTGAAGACAATCTTCAAAAGAGAGTTCTTTTGATAACTTTTGGAAGAATAAAAATGGAGAGAATAGAGATTAGAAAAATCTGAATTTTTCTATCTTGTTTTGGGCTTGTCTAACATCTAATGTTAAGACAAAGAGAGAGTATATAGGGGCTGGTGGTTTATTCCATAATAAACCACCATATCCCAACTACTAACTTCTCTAACTCCATAACTTCCGATTTTCCAGAATCCGGTTCAACGGACCGGTTCGGTTCTACCAATCCAATATTGGTCGGCCCAATCCAATTGGAGCATCTATTATCAAATGTAAACTCGAACAAAAATCCAATGGCAACTGTCTTTACTTGCATATATTCAGATTCTTTAGAATCCTCGGTTGAGGAAGAAAGTGATACTGCTCCGACCCTGGAAATAGGTAAAGGATCAACCTCGTAGCCTGAAAGCAGTACATTCCCGGAGTAGGAGAACTCTAGAAAAAAAAAAAGCTTATGATCTCCGGACCTGCCTTTTTTAAGTAGTTAGTATTTCTTTTTAATTCAGTATTCTTTTCTTGTTTGAAGACCAAGAGCATGTACTAAAGGTCGCTCTAGTCCAACAGCTGAACCTATTTTTACTTTAATGAAAGTTATTTCCATACACTATCGAGTATTGCGGTCTGTTTTGGAAGAAAAAAAAATAGCAGTAAAAAGAAGGCAGGGAGAAAGACCCCCCCACAATTCACATTGTTAACTTCATATCTCGGCTAATCAGAGCCAAAATACGACACTTACGCGTGCACCATGAACAAATGTGGTTCAGGGGATCACCCACAACAACAATTGCATACATTGTGAAAATAAGGCAAAGGGCACTACCCTACTTTAGCAAACAATTACATGCATTGCAAAAATAAGGTACAGGGTAAACTCGACCTGACTAAAAAATTGCATACATTGCAAAATTATAAGGTACATGGTACAAGCCCAACCTTACTAAAACAAATGCATACATTGCAATACTATAAGGTATAAGGTACAACTCGGCCTCACTAAAAAATTGAATACATTGCAAAGTTATAAGGTACATGGTACAAACCGACCTTACTAATAAAAATAATAATAAGATGGTCGTACACAGTGCACAAGTCTACCGCATCAGTAGAGTCTGGGAAAGGTCCTCTGATGTACGCAACCTTACCTTTATTTATCATAAACAAACCGACCTTACTAATAAATTGCAAAAATAAATGGCACCGCCAGACTTTCACACATTTCATAAATTACAATATAACGAATAGGGTAAAATCCGATTTTCAGAAAATTGCATAAATTGCAAAAATGGGGAAAACGGATACGATGCGACCCTAATAAAGGTTTCTTACGGGTAAAAAGTCATAGCCCACCTTCATCTGATTATATATGTCGCAAAAGCACAAGGCAAAAACTACCAAATGAAATGTAATAGTCACAGAAAGAATGGTTGAGGGTAAGCATAAGCCCCGAATCCAGCATCTCAAGTCGAAAAGAATATTACAGACTTGAGTTACCAGTAAACGGAAGATATACCCATGGCGAGCAGTGGTGGAGGGGCGAATTTCTTACTAAAATTTTTTAGGGGGGGCAAATACAACATTTATAAGAAAATATCACAAAAAACAAAATTTTTCATAGAAAATTCGTCGTTTCTGAAAATGTTGGGGGTGAGCGCAACCCCCCCTCCCCAACCCCCTTAATAGTTCCGCCACTGATGGCGAGAGTCTACCTAACTTCGAAAAATGGAGACCAGATTTTCCATGGTAAGATCTGGGCAGTGGCCCTAACGGCAGAAGGCGGCACCCGACCTTAATGACCAAGAGACTCAACTTGGCAATCCCGCATAACAGTACTCGAGGCACGATACACTTCGGAACTGACACCTCGAAAAAAGGCAAAAAATTCATATGTCCCCGTTCCTGTCCTCATCCCTGTCCTCAACCAATCACAATTCACCCTGTGTATATATAATTAGAAAAAATGTTTATATAGTAAATTCTAATTGGTTGGGGAAAGGGATGGGGACAGAGGATTTTCACCATGGGAAAACCATGTTTCACCCATACAATCAGGCATCAGGCATGCAGAAAACATGCCAGCCCTAAGCAGATTAATTCGTAAGCCCGGATCGACACCAATGCATGAGCCCGAGTAATGGGTACTCACCCGCAACGTTCCACAAAAAGTAGTAAACTTCACATGTATATAAAGACAAACTCGCGCAAGGCGGAGTCTGAGAAAATAATTAGGTTGGTCAACCTGGTGAGGGAACAACCCATAATCACGAATAGAAAATACATTAGTACAAAGTGCAAAAAACATACTCTGAGGGGAAAATGTTAAATTTATATTGCAATTTAATTACAAGAAATGGACGGTACAAGCAGAATCCTGGAGAAATAAAAAAAAAATAAAAAAAAAAAAAAAACATTTGGCCCTACAACTAATTATACTTGACTAGGAGAACACTGGAGTACAAATGGGACATGAAGCTGATCAGGAGTGCCCCGCCCACCAGCTACTTCAGGGTCTACTCGGGAGAAGAGTTGGGGAAGGAGTGTTGCACTTCGCCTCTTCCAAACACTCTTCTGTAGGCGTCACCTCCTCACTTGCCCAGGAGAAAAAATCCCCCGACCATAGCCGCAATCGCTTCAAGTTCCGCCCTAAACTAGATCCCCTCATATTGCTCCGGGGTCTCCGCCATCACAACCTGGTGAGTATGAGCAATTACATGAAAGACCATCTGATTAACACTGGTTCGAACCTCTTTTTGGAGCATGTACTTTTTTACTTCATTGCGAAGTATAGGCTCAACCAGTTGTTCAACCCCAGCCTGAACTCTGAGCAACTTCCCATTCAGCCTGACCTGGGTCACCTCCCAAAGCTGAACCTCCTCAGTCAGAGCGTCAATCCTCTTCATATGGATAATGTCCTGCTCATCGAGAATGTCCATTCACCCCCGAAGATTATTGCACTCCGTGAAGGATGCATCTTGATCTCGCTCCACCCTGCGCAAGTTCTCCTCGGCTACTCACTAACGTCATTGAGCCACGACCGCATTAGCCCCGGGTTGCCCATTTATCTTGTGCAGCTCATCCCCTTGATGCTCAATTTTAGACATTTCAGTGACAAGCCACATACATTTCTCTTCAGAGTTTGCCAATTGTTTTTGCAACTAACTCAACACGGAAGACAGGTCCATCATGGCCTGAGGAGGCTTGGACATACATGCAGATGCAACATGAAGAAGTTGTTTTTCCTATGGAACAAAAATATTGTATGAGCAAAGAAGTTCATATGGAAAAATAAGTTTTAAGAAGAAGACTTGTTCTTATACGTCATGACAAGGGCTAATAAATTCTTCAGGGGGACGGTTGTTCAAGATCCCTGAAAAAACATCATGGGCATGGATGGTCTTAAAGCTACCCTTATACTTCTCCCTATTCTTATCACTTCAACGCTTCTCGTCCCACGTGAAGCTGCAACCTCGGCAACAACAATAGCCTTTCCTCGGGACGAGCCACAACAAGTCAATGTGGTAGAGCGGGGAGCCATCTTGGGGACAACCATTGCGTGAGTCACATGGTGAAGCACAAGTTTTCCCAGGACTGCTGGAAGAGAGATAAGATGAGGTTGAAGAGTAACACTAGGGCTTTTACTCCCGACATGTCTGACATTCACATCATCATCATCAGAACCAAAAAGATCTAAAATGACTAGACTCAGTTACAACAACATATACATTAGAGGATGAAGCAACAAACAAGTGTAAAATTATAAATGTTTGTCAAATAGACAACCACTTACCCCAGGCTTGTGCCCGTACGATCTGAAATACCTGTAGGGCATTTGCAATACCCGAAGGGGGAGAACCTTAGGGGGGAGGGTGAATACGGTTCTCAAACTTTTTAAACTTTTCTACCAAATTCTTTTCTTAAGTGATCACCTTAACAACAATTATGTTCATTAAGCATATAAGGTGAATTAAAGGATTATCACTTAGATGACTTGTATGTTTAGAATGCAACACATAGGAATACAAGACAATGAATATGATCAAGGATTGTCTAGGTCAAGATTCCTAAATGCAAACCTTGTAAGAACAAAACACCAAGTCATGAGGAATAGCATTTAGCAAGAGATACATAAAGCTATAAAGATCTCTAAATGTATTTCCTATGCCCAAGCCAAGGGTAGATATAACAAGCAAGTTGATCAACTCTAAATAAACAATTATAGCTCATACAACCAAATTCATGTGAATATAAGCACAAGTATAAAGTAAGAACTTGAAAGTGAAAAGATAGACTTAGTAGATCAAACACAAGGATGTAGAGTGGTTGATCACAAAGATCTACATCCACTACCTTGAAACACACCCAAAGATTTTGGCAACTTTCCACTATCTTGTCTTGAGAGATTACAAGGAAGGACAAACCAACTAATGGTCTTTTACACACTCACGTACCTTCCACCCTTGGGAACTCTTTCTCTAATTCAGTCTACTAAGTGAGGAGGTTTTACGAACACATCAACCCTATTTCTATTCCGGGTTCACCAGTCACCTAGTTCCTACGATTACAAGAAAGATACACTCCAACTAATGGAGGCCCAAAACCACCACTCTCACAAACAAGCCTTGCCACTCAACCCATTATAAAGAAAGATAATCTTAACACATGAGATTTTACATTTAAGCTCAAGAAAGAAAAATCCCTCTAAGGATTGGATATCACAATTAAAGCTCCAATTCATATTTGAGAATGAAAGAATAAGTAAATGAAGCTCTTTCTCAAATAGAAATATTTTGATGAATGATTGGAAGTATTAAGATCATGAAAGTGTTTGATTTTCTTGTCTAAAACTTATAAACTAAGGTCCCTCTATTGGCTTGAGTAAAGAACAAAGTTCAGCCTTAAAGGCTTTTTATAGGGTCCAAAAATTGCAAGCAATTCGAGTTACAACGGTTATATTTTTTCCTTGACAAGTCATCTTCAGTCGGCCAGACTAGGCAATAGGTCGCCCGAAGTTGTTCCAAAGTTAAGTTCAAAGGCTTCTGTCTTCATCTCGGTCGACCGTGATAAGTGGTCCGGTCGAATTAGGCACATGTCGGTTGACCGACTTGAATTAGGTCTTCCAAGATATTTATAGTCGTTGGAGTCTTGGAACCTTCAAAAGTGACAAAGTACAAAAGACACATCGGTCGACTAGACTTCATCAAGTCGTCCGGGTCTAGACCGGACTTCAGTTCATAAGTGGTTTTTCCACTTGTTCAACTTTCTAATGTTCTCACACTCATGCCTAAGTGTTTTTAAAAGATAATTAAAACATTTTAAAGATCTTAGGCATTAATCTACACTTAAAAGATGTTTTGCAAAACCTTTGAAAGATTGAATCAAAGTATGAAATATGGTTTTGAAAACATGCAAGAATATGAGCTTCATCATACTGTAAACTATCATTCATCAAATTAGATTAGTCACAAGAGATATACCTATAAGCATCTTGACTACTCATCTTCTTGGTCTTCAAGTCTTCAAGATGAGTTTCTCTTTGAGCTTGGACTTGAGCCTTTGATTAACCTCTACTTGAATGAAGTCCTTTAGCAATCTTCATGCTGTAGTGTATTGGACTTCTTCACTTCTTTGTTGAGAGTCTACTTCATGGACGACCTTCATTGTGTTATTGAGTAGCTCTTCAACATGTTGATCTTCCTTTGATTTTGCAATATCTTCCATTTGTATTGTGGATGACCTTTTGGTTTGTGCTATGAACACTTGCAAAATGTAGCTTATTCTTGTTGTAGAATGATCTTTGATGTCCACAAGAAGCTACCTTTCAATGCACGTGTGAGTGTATAACAATATCCTATCATTGAAACACAATTCTCACACAAAC
Source organism: Vinca minor (assembly GCA_026122235.1). Taxonomy (NCBI): domain Eukaryota; kingdom Viridiplantae; phylum Streptophyta; class Magnoliopsida; order Gentianales; family Apocynaceae; genus Vinca; species Vinca minor. The sequence goes on from JAOCZM010000248.1 coordinate 1,154,611, forward strand.
ATTAGAACTTTTCAATGTCTTGTTATCATCAAAACAAGATTGATCACTTTGCCCTTAGGGATAACAATCTCCCCCTTTTGATGATGACAAAATATTGTGCAAATGGGAATAATATATAAAAGGATAAATAATTTAAGCACAAAATAAAAAAGCATGAGATAATGATGCAAATGATAAAGGCAAATAGATGTTTTGAAAAATCAATCTACTCCCCCATATTTTAAAGAATTCCTTATCTCTCCCATTTTGCAAAGTTCTTAGCTTTCTCCTTTTGTAAAATTACTTTTCTTGGCACATTTGCAAAGCTATATTTTCTCCCTTTTTTGTCAAAATCAAAAAGGTTCATCAGAGAGCCAATAAGAAAAGCATTTTCACCTCCTTTTTGTTAAAAGAAAAGTTATCCAAATGATCAAAACATGAAAATCTTTAGGAGGGATCAAGTTTAAAATCATGGAGAAGATATTTGGTCAATAGCAAAAAGTATAGCAAAAGAAAGGAAAACTAAAGACCAAAAGAAAGAAACCTTTAAAGCTATGTAAGCACATCATTTGTAAAAGGCCATTTAAATGAAAATACGAGTGGCCAAGAGATGATGCTTATCTAAGAAGAATGCTAGCTTTAAAAGAATCTTTTGAAAAAAATTAAGCTTGGTTGATTTTTAAAAAAAGTACATAATGATATATAAAATCAAGGATGGTCATATGACTCAAAAATGAAAATACAACCCAAGCTAAAACATGAGGAGGTGAAGAAATAAATCTTGAAAGCACAATCTCCCCTTTTATCAAAATCAATGTTAGCTATAACAAGATGAAAGCAAGTTATAAAGCTTAGCTAACAAAGATAAGATGGATGTGATACTATGAAAGTATAAACATATAACAGGCATATGTAACACAAACTAAAAGATAAGATGGATGTGATACTATGAAAGTATAAACATATAACAGGCATATGTAACACAAACTAAAAACAGCACCAAAAAGGAAGTGTAAAGTTAAAACTTTGGAGAACATTCCACTTTGAGACAATGGTTAGCCAAAGAAGTATAACAACTAAGGCAATGAGCTTACCAAAGAAATCAAATGAGATCAAAATATAAAAGAGAAAAAATGCACATGATCTCAAATGATAAGGGAGGTAGTACAAAAGATATACTAAAAAGAAACATACTACTCCCATAAGAAAACAAGGCCAACTTATGATGTGATGATGCATATGATAAGACAAGGGTAGGTATACATCACATATATGAGGGGGTATAAGATAGACAACATATAAAAACTCCCCCTCAAACAGTGCCCAGATAAGGAAATGCAAAAACTGAAAGGATATAAGTTTAGAGTGTACATTTTTTCAGAAACAGGGCAGGTTCGGTCGACCGCAGCATTTGTATCTGGTCGGTCGTAGACCTGACAGAGAGCAACAGAGAGACTTCCATCTTCTTCTTCACCTTTGGATGTTTTCCATGGTTGTTAGTGAAGTGAGATTTCTTGTTTTCTCTGTGTTTGGCTAATGCATTGGCTCTGCTACCAACATTGTTGTTGCATCTTGAATTAGCTCTGCTTCCAACATTGTGTCCTAATAGGACATCATTTAAAGAGCATATGCAAGCAACAACAAGAACTTATGTGCCACCTAGAGGGAGACTAAGTGACTTTGAAATATATAAAACAAAATGAGTCTCTTCCTCAAGTAGTTGGTTAAGAAAATAGTTTAAAGACGAATTCAAACCAAACTACAAAGGTGATAAAGAAAAATAAAGAAAGATAAGCATAAAACCACATAAGTTTGAAAGGGAAGTTATGAATAAATCAAGGTGAGCACAAACTTCCAAAAGATGGATAACCAAAAGAGATGGAGGTTTTGGAAATATTAACAACAAGCCATCAAAACTAGAGATATTAAAATTTATCATTAAAAACATATCACTAGAGAAGGAGGATAAGTAAAAATGCATTTAAAAACACATCCTTCCTTCAAAGCATGATAGAGTGTGAAAGAATGCAACATGTTATGCAAGAAATTGCAAGGAGACATGTCAACAAAGATTTTAATAAACACATTTGACACGGGGTACTTCTCCTATGAAATTACTCACCGCGCACAAACTAATCAAATGCTAAGAGTTATAATATCAATAAGTTTCAAGGAAACATGACAACCAACATAATATGAGGCACATTTGTCATGCATTACATCCAAGTAAACATACTTATCAAATTATACTCTATCGAAACAAGGGTTAAAGAGCATATAGCTCAAAATATACTCCATCATCTTTAAGTATCCATATAAAAGGCACATATAAAGATAAGTCCTTAAAAGTGCATAAGAGGGGTTTAACAATAACAAATAAGAAAGCTCCCTCTTACGATGTGCCAATTTTAAGATGTTTTGGAAAGTCTTGGAAGGTTTTAAGATGTATGGATAGTAGTACCAACTTCCAAGAAATTTGAAAATAAAGGCATAGAAGCGAAAAAGCTAAGAAAAATACCATTTTAAAGCTGAATCAGGGCACTTCGGTCGACCAGATTTGAATCTCGGTCGACCAGATTTGAATCTCGGTCGACCAGATTTGAATCTCGGTAGACCGGTGTCCATGCCCTTCGGGCGACCGAAAGTAAATGAACTTTCAGATCCAAATCTCCTAAACAACATCTAATGCAGCAATATACTCGGCTTTGGTTGTAGTTTAGGCAAGATACATATCCTGATTGAGATCTAAAGTCGTTTCTATCGGTTTGAAAACTTGCATCAGTATAACCACTTACAATGAGCTCGTCTTCCCCACCGTAGATTAAGAACATGTCATTAGTTATTTGTAAGTACTTAAGGATGTCATTGACGGTTATCCAGTGAAGTTCGTTGTATGTTAACTGGTATCTGCTCGCTATACTCATAACATATATACGAGATATCTGGGCGAGTACACAACATGGAATACATGATAGATCCAATTGACGAAGCATATGGAATCTCACTCATGCGTTCTTTCTTATCCAGTGTCTTAGTACACTATTGTATCTCAGGAACCATACCAAGTGTTATAGGACAAAGGCCCATTTTTTAACTGTTACATGCTAAACCGATTTAGCACTTTGTCTATATATGTACTCTGACTTAGGCTAAGAAGTCTGTGTGATCTATCTCTATCAGTGTTGCAGAAGTCACTAGTCGGTCGGCAGACAGGGGACTAGCGACTAGTCGGCCTAGTCGGGGAGTAGTCGGCGACACTAACTATTAAATATATTTTATTTTAATCATTCTCGAAAATGTTTTCTTTTATATTTTTGGTCCAATTAAATATTAAAAATATAAAGTAGGCCATTTAGGACTTGTTTGTAACATAAGTGTTTTATGGGATTTTATGTGCTAATATTTTAATTACACTTTTAGTCCTTAGTATATAAATGCTCTTATCTAACCCTAGAGGAAGAAAACCTTAAAAACATTTCCTTCCTCCCTTTTTTCTCTCCTCAGCGGTGCCCCCGTTTCTTCTTCTTCTCCAACAACCGCCACCATCTATCTCTCATTTCTTCATCTTTCTTCTCTCTCCTTTCTTCTTCTTCATCTTCCTCTCTCATCCCTCTTCTTCTCTCTCTCCGTTCTCCCCTTCCTCAACCGCGAAGCACCTCACCGCTCCTCCCGCCGCTGCTCCTTCCCATCACCGTCACCACCGCCCGATCGTGGTTGCTGCAGGTAAGTGTCTCTCTCTCTCTCTCTCTCTCTCTCTCTTTGTCTTTTCCTCTGATTTTTGACCGACTAGTCGACTTTTGGCCGACTAGATCGGACTTTTGACCCATTTTTTCAAATACCCGATTTTTGGATTTCTAGGCGGTAGGTGGCCGACTACCGAGTCGGCCGATTTTTACAACACTGATCTCTATAGATCTTGGCTCGTAATATGAAGCTTGCTTCATCTAAGTCCTTCATAGAAAAACGTTTGCCCCAACAAGACCTTTACAGATTCCAAGGTTGGAATGTCATTCCCTATGAGTATTATGTCATCTACATACAAAACCAGAAATACCATCGAGTTTCCACTAAACTTCTTATAAACACAAGGTTCATCAACGTTTTTCACCAATTCCACCTGGTCACTTGTGCCTGGAACTTCACCAAGTTCCCTTGGAATTTCACAAAGTTCTAAAACTTCATTAAGTTCCACGTGGCTCCCACTTGTTTTCCCAGAAAGAAACTCTTTCTCTAGAAAAACTCCCTTTTGAGCAACAAACACTTTGATCTCGCTAGGAATATATAAGTAGTACCCTTTAGTTTCCTTAGGATACCCCACAAAGGTTCACTTGTCCGACTTTGGGCTGATCTTGTCCAAAGCTGGATGTTTCACAAACGCCTCACAACCCCAAATCCTTAAGAAAGACATACTAGGATATTTCCCAGTCCATATATGATATGTTGTAGTTTTAACAGATTTAGATGGAACTCTGTTTAGTGTTAAAGTTTATTCTTCTAAAGCAAATCCCCAAAAATAGTTTGGAAGGCTCGCGTGACTCATCATTGATCGAACCATATCTAATAGAGTGTTATTTCTCCTTTCGGATACACCATTCCATTGAGGAGTAGCCGGTGGAGAAAGTTGTGAAACAATTCCACAACTCTTTAGATAGGATCGAAGCATCTTAATACTTTTGCCAAGCTGAGTTTCTACTTCATTCTTATACTCTTTTAAATTTTCAAAGGTTTCAGACATGTATTTCATAAGAAATAAGTATCCAAAACGACTGAAATCGTCAGTAAAAGTAATGAAATATAGATAACCACATCTTGCATGGATATTGAATGGACCACATACATCACTATGTATTAGTTCCAACAAATCCTTTTGCTCGTTCTCCAGTCCGATAATAGGGAGAAGCAATCATCTTACTCATTAAACAAGGTTCGTATGTATCATATGATTCAAAATCAAATGATTCCAACAATCCATCTTTATTGAGTTTGGAAATGCATTTTTTGTTTATATGGCCTAAGCGACAATACCAGAGGTATGTAAGATTAGACTCTTTAGTCTTTATCCTCTTTGTATTTATGTTTTAAACCGGTGACTCTATGTCTAGCAAGTATTAACCATTAACCAATGTAGCACTACAATAAAAGATATCATTTAACGACAACGACATTCGTTGGTTTTTAATATGAATATCCAAACCCATCTTGTCCAAACAAGAGATCGAAATAATATTCTTTGTTGAAGAAGGTACATAAAGACAACTGTATAAATCTAGAACAATTCTAGAAGACAAACTAAGACTATATGTTCCTACAACTAATGCAACAACTCTTGCTCCATTGCCAACGCGTAGGTCCACGTCGCATTTTGCCAACTCTCTACTCCTTTGTAGTCCATGCACATTCATGTAAATGTGAGAAGCACATCCGATATCTAATACCCATGAAGAAGTAGTAGTAGACAAGTTGATCTCAATAACATAAATACCTGACCAAGAAGCAACATTTGCTCCCTTTCCAAGCTTTTTACCGGCAAGAAAACTAGAGCAGTTTCTCTTCTAGTGTCATTTCTGTCCACAATGGAAACAGTTTCCATCCTTATCCACAGCGCCCTTGGGCTTCAGTGTTTTCTCAGATTGTTTAGGTTTGCCCTTAGGTTTGCTCTTAAGCTTACCAAAACTCTTGCCCCTGTTGTTGTTGACCATGTAATGGCCTTGGACTTGCCTATTTCCTTCTCAGCAGTCCTCGATAGGTTCAACAATTATGGGAGATGTTTGTCTGCTTCATTCATGTAGTATTTAATACAACCTGACTGAATGATTCAGGCAACGATTGCATAATCAAATCAATGGATAGCTCTTGACCCAGAGAAAATCCCAGTCTTTCGAGGCTCTCAATATAGCCTATCATTTTCAGAACGTGAGTTCCGAGTGGTGTTCCCCCTTCAATTTTGCACTGAAAGAGAGACTTTGACACATTAAATCTCTCCTGGCGGGCTTGACCCTGAAAAAGTTATCTTAGATGATTAATCATATTAAACGCTCCCATTTCCTCATGTTGCTTATGAAGCTCAGAGATTATGGTCACTAACACATCTAATGCGTCATTTAAGTGCTTACTATAAGCATTTCTTTCAGCGGCCGAAGCCCCCGCGGCTGGTGGATCAGGAATTGTTTCCTGGAGAACATACAACTTTTTCCCTTTCTTGAGAACGATTCTCAAGTTCTTGTACCAGTCGAGGAATTTTCCTCCCTCAAGTTTGTCCTTCTCAAGGACGGATCACAATGATAAAGAGTTTGATGCAACGATTGTATTTGCCATTATATCTACAGAGAAGAATTTGCAAAATTTTAGTTGTCATATTTTAAAATCATTAATAGGTCTTTTATTAATGATTCTCCCACTATTTTCTTCAAATGAATAACCCTCAAGTATTCATTCGGAAAGTTCAAAATTTTCTAGTACGACAAAGATCCATATATCACAAATCTCGAGGCAGCTTTGGCTACAAAGCTCGAGAAATGTTTGTTTAGGTAAGCAACGTTTGCTAATTACATCAATTATGTGACTCTTGGTTGGTTAAGTAGGTAACACTTGCCCTAAAGTACATAAATGCATATCTCAATCCTTTACCTCCCGGCCCAATACTGAGGCAGCTTTGGCTACAAAGCTCGGTATTGGCAATCTGGTGAAGTATAACCCATGATTGCACCGTCGGATATCACTAACTTATCCTTCGCACCTCACAAGGATACACAGGCGCTTATTCCACTCGGAAGTTCAAACTACTATCGATCTTGGCCTTGACGAGGGCCAATCATGGAAGGTAATAAACTTAATATTTAAAATTGAAGGTTTTTAAATTGTCTCACCAAACGGTGTATAATCTGAGTATACGTTTTTAACATGCATCACATGCTAAAAAATACTGTAAACATGCATCATGCATCTCATGCAAAATACATAAAACAGTAAATAAACTGTGACATAGTAATAGCTCCTATATGAATTTTCTGAGCTAACGAAAAATCCTAGGTCAATCTAAAGGTGAAAAAAAATAAACCTATCTATTGTCTTCCGCCTCCTTGTGGCTTCCTCCATCTGATGGACGCATTTCTTCATCATTTGTTGCATATGTAAAAACATAAAATCATATTCTATACTTTTACATAATTGAAAGAATTCTCTAGTTACATTTGAGATTAAAATTACAACAAGAATTGATAAGATAAGGCACGACACAACACGCATGCCGTATTATAATAAAAACACTTGGTCAAAAGCTATTACTATGCACCATGCTCAAAAAACACAACAATCATGCTAAGAGAGCAAATACACATTGCATGCCTCTTTTCGGTCGACCCAGGTCATACTCCCGGTCTACCGCGGTAAGGCAATAACCAAAACAGTGTAAAAATAGGCCATCTCGGTCGACCGAGAACATTTCTGACCGATCGGCATGAAAACATACTAGCCTCGGTCGACCGTGATTGCTCAACAGTCGGCCGAAATCTATGCAGTAGCAAATTCCCATTTTCCAACACATGTTCGGTCTGCCGCAAACCTCTTCCGCTCGACCGAACTTTTGCAAGAAAATAGAAAACAGCCAAAACATGAATTTATTATTCGTTCCGGGATTCGTTTAACACTTAAAAGACTTCCCATAGGCTGTACAAAGGTAAAGACATCCTATGACATGCATTATCAGAATACAAAAATCAGGTTAACACCTAAACAAAGTAATTGGGTTCTCGCGATAGTCTCTGATACCACTTGAAATGAAAATCCGTAATCCCCAAAACACATCACTTTAAAAGGATCTACTCACGAGAAAGAAAAAAAAAATATGTGATAGGAAGTATACTTTCATCGATCTAATCGAATGTGCCCGGATTCTGCTACTAAGAACCACCAATAGCAGCTTTCAGGCTTCTGTCTCTACTGGTATCCACACACCAACCTCTGGACTTGTTCTTCTCGTCTCATATGCTAGTCCAAAGAGCTCCGAAGATTGGAAACACTTTCCTGGAATCCACAAAGTATAGGTTACTTAGGAAAACCGGAAATCAAAGAGATAAGAAAATCGTATTTTTTTTTCTCTCAAGTGTTCTTGGAAGAGTGTAAAAATGAAGAAGAAAATAATCCCAGATTTTTGCTTCTATGTTTCGGTTGAAATGATGAAGAGAGCAAGAGAGGATTAGAGAAAATTAAGAGAGTTGAACTAATAAAAAAATAATTCTTCATCACATGCGGTATTAGTGGAATCACACACTAAACCCCACTCTCCTCTTATTTATTTCCCACTACAAGCACTCTCACATTCCACACACACTCCCTCACACATGTTGATTTGCCGGTTTTGACCTAGCCCAACTGGTCTGGTCGACCGGAGAAATGGTTCTCGGTAGACTGAAGCGACAAACTAATTCGGTCGACCCGAGACAGCTCTATGTCGACCGAGTCCGATTTTGCCCAATCTAATCGAACGCCTAATCCAATTGAGTCTGCCCAATCTAATTGAGTACCTATATCAAATGTAAACTCCAACACTCGTATAAGGTACTTAACTCTAAGAAGAGTCTATGGGGGTGTAATTGTTAATCCACCTCGAAGTTGTTCAAAATAGAAAGTGGCACACCCTTGGGGAGGAGAACAAGCTCGCTCATCGGGATTAGGAATTATATACTACATGCCCGATGTTATGGGCAGATTGTCCCATAATTTCTTGAATCTAGATTCTTCAAAAATAGGCAAAATGCATGAGGCTTCACACTCATCTATGCTTCTCTCATTATACATTGTCCTAGCAGGGTATGCGATAGTCTGTTGGGTTCTATCCAGATGGCACATTCCATTTTCTATTATCATACGCATATCAACCTTCTTCTGAGTCACATAATCGGGTTGTGGTTCTTTACCTATCTGGGTACATTTCTTAGGGTCCATAGTCGTCGTGAGTATTGCAGCAAATAACCGGCAACAACGAAACAATTTCTTGGATGATAATTCCTAGGCAACAGCGGCACAAGAGTAGAAACCAAAAGAATCCAAAGATATGTTCTTTCTATTTCTGGTGGGCTGGGGAATATCTCTATTGGCCTAAAAATACTAAAAATGAGATACTCGATGTTAGTATTGGTCGGATAATATGGTCAATCGGATGAATTGAACAGAGAAGATGAACAGTTAAAGCATATGCGCAAAAGTAAATTTTCAAATGTAAATTGTTTGTTGATTCATAATCACCTATTTATAGGGCAGTAAAAAAGTAAATCCTATGCATTATTTATTACCCACGTGAACGTTACACATTGGCGGAAGACGAAGCGGTTCATTTTTGCGAAGTTATAAAGATAAGCGTTTCGTAAAGAAAGAATACAGCAATTTCTTGGATAGATGACCTGGAGGTTAGTAAAACCAACCCCGTGGAGGAATGTCCGTGCCAGAGTATGTTCGGCGATATCTCCCGAATATTGTCTCAAAATTTTCAGCGGAAGAAACCCCGAGGTCACATTTACCCAAGGTAGTAATTACTCGACAACTATCTCCTTGAACAATTAGATGTCCATACATCTAATCCTTTTGAATAATTCACATTGAACATGCCCAAGGCTTGGAAGTAGTTCCCTGACACGTTATTCCTTGAATTGCTATATCCATGATAGATTTACCCGAAGAGATGTCAAACGCAGACTATGCAAGTCTAACGAACATTTTACCGAGGTTCAAGGACTTAAGGATTCTTGATCTCGTGCCTTGACTGATACTGGTTCTAGACTTCAGCTTCAGTCATATTCACCTAAAGTATTGGGCGGCTTATGGCTGGTTCCAGTCTGAGGTTCATATTGGGACCCCGGATTGCTCCTAGCCCGAGTTGACCCACATAATTATATATTGACATGTGTGAATAAGCATGTCCAGTTTATGTCAACTACCAAAGAGATCGATTTCTCATGGGACAGTGTTCCTTAAACCTTTCCTTAATCAAAAGACTTATGGTGTGTCTAGTTCTAATCAAATTGGTAACTAGTATATTTTTGGAATTTTTCTACTATAAATGCCAGATATCTTTTACTGCTTTAATCATTCTGATTACTTGCCTTTTTGACATTGAACTCTTTTCTTTCTGTCTTTTTCTATCTCAAAGCTAAATTAAGTATCGAAAGGTGGTTGAGAACATCCACACCACCCATTTGATAGTTTTTATCTGTTAGGTTACTGCCTTCTTCCGCACGGTATCTTATCTTGCTGTGAATAAGGAGTTCAGAGATCAGAGCCTGTTTATCCAGGACGCATTACACACAATGGTATTTTAAGTTCCAATATGACCTAAGTATGTTCTGTGTGGATTGTTACTCATTGTATTATTTCTTCTAATACCCTCCAAAGTGGATCATAAATCATTAAAAAAATTAAGGAGAAAAGAACACCTAGAGAGAGCTTTTTTTTTTTTTTGTCAAATGAATAAAAAAGCGCTACGCCTTATAATTTATAATGCTGCATGGGGTGAAAATCGTCTGTCCCCATTTCTGTCTCCAATCCTGTCCCAACCAATCAGAATTTATTATATAATTATTTTTTCCAATTATATATATACAGGGTGAATTGTGATTGGTTGGGGACACACACGAGGACAGAGGATTTTTTGCATGCTGCATATATCACGTCCCAAACTTTTAAATACTATGATTAATTATAATTTAAAGGGTAAAAAGTGTCCACACCCCTAAATTATTTCGCATTTTGATTTTTGACCCTCAACTAAAAAATATCAAGTGTTTGACCCTAAACTATTTTGAAGTATCAATGGTGCCCCTTTCGTTCAATTTCTCCGTTAAATTATAACGGAAGGTGTGCATGTGACACTCACATGATAAAAAAAAATGGGGGCAAATTGGGCAAAAATAAATTAACCTTTAAAAAAAATGGATTAAAAAATCGAGGTTCGCCATAAATCTCTCCCTAATTTCTTCTTTATTTCATGTTTAGTGAAATCTCACTTCTTTCTGAAATGAAAATCTTGCAAATTCCCCAGGAACAACTTAAGCAATTTTTTTTTGCTAAATAACTTAAGCATGACTTCCATGAAATTATGTTAAACTCCATGAAAGCTGTAACTGATTATACATAGTTTTGAAAAAGAATATATTTAATGTCTTCATTATATCCCAAAACAACCTAAGCATGACCTCCATAATTTGTTTTTGCCAGAAATTGAAAATACTATTTAATCAATTATCAAGATTTCTTGAATGAATTTTCAATGGGAGGTCACATTTTCTTTTCAAGGATTTAGGATTTTCTAATTTTGGGATATTAAGAAAATTAGGGAGGGTTCGCAAGATTTGGGAGGGTTTACCATTTTCTAATCCATTTTTTAAAGATTAATTTATTTTTGCTCAATTTGCCCTTATTTTTTATCGTGTGAGTGTCACATGGGCACCTTCCGTTATTATTTAACGGAGAAATTGAACGAAAGGAGCACCATTGATACTTCAAAAAAAAGTTTAGGATCAAACACTTGACGTTTTTTAGTTGAGGGTCAAAAATCAAAATCCGAGATAATTTAGGGGGCGTGGACACTTTTTAACCTAATTTAAATCCTATCCTTTCCCTTTTTCTCAGTTAACTAATTTATGTTATCACAAGGTCTTTAGCCCAGTGGGGCAACTACCTAGTTGTGGGTTAAATATCCTCCCCCGCGCATGGGGCATGCTTTAAATTGTCTCCCTTTCAAAGGTTATCTCCTCCTCCTCTTGTGAGGTGCTACTCTCCCCTTTGGAGTGTACGCCCGTCTAGACTTAAAAAAAAAAACTAACTTATGTTAACTTTCTCCGACGAAACACGATCAATTCAAGCGGTAATCTGTTTGTCAAATTTTTGCGATAGTTCATGCATCGAGGAGTTCTTCTCATAAACCTTCTCGTTTTTTGTCCCTTTTCTCATAATTTAAGGAGACTGCTAAATGCAAAGCATAATTAAAGATTCACATTCTCCATGCAATACATTAGTAGCATAATTAAAGATTCACATTCTCTCTCTAATTCATATTCTCTCTCTACCAAAAAGTTTGAAATCTCATCAAGGGTAGTTTGGCACAGCGGTTGTTAAACATGATTTTAATAATCATAATTCTATTCATCGTGATTTTACAATCGTGAATATAGTAATTGCGATTCTCAAAAAACAGATTAATAATGTGATATGCGTGTGTTTAACAATTATTATCTTAAACGTTAGTTTGCATTACAAATGTCCAATATTTCCCCATATATTTCTACCACCCGAAATTGAATTTTTTGTTTCCAAAACAAAATGTTAGCAAACTTGATATTCAATGTTTCACGAATGAAGTTATTCTTATAATATTTGTTTAATTTTCTTAATTAATTGTGTGATGACATACTATATATGATTTTTATTTTATTTGACCATTACATAACAAATATTTATATAATGATTATATTAATCCACTTATATTATTACAAGTAAGAAAAATGTATTTTAAAAAAAAATACTTGTATACTAAAGGAAGCAGTAAAATCTAAAATTTATACTTAATAAATTGAATTATATTTAGAATATGATATTTTGAATAAAGATAATATAATTTAATAAAAATAATATTGTTATTGTTGGAAGTTAACAATAAAATGTGTAGCTTTACCAATCGTGCAAAAATCGCTATTGTAAACGTGAAACGCACAAGCTATTTAGGTTGCCAAACGTCTAATCAGCTGTGATTTTCAAAATACGTAGAAGACAATATTTTTGTCCAAAATCACTTTTGGGACAAAAATAAATTTCCCCAAACGCGCACCAAATATTCAACAATTGGGGAATATAACTTCAATTAAATTTAGAATCAACACTTAATGTTAGACTTTTATCTTATTTACATGAAAAAATCATGTAAGGAAATTAAAACAACAGAAAAAAAATAAAGAAAAAAGAGCACCCATCCATTTAGGCGCGTCTAGAAGGATAACACTCATGCATTTTGGAGGATTCCCATCAGACATACCCACGAATGATAGCACCCACCATGGTAGCCATGCATCTTGCATGGGTAGCTCTGCAGAGAACTCATCCGTTCCTCTCTCTCTCTCTCTCTACACGGGGGTTTGGGCAGGGTAACACGGTTTAGCCCAATTTCTTTTTTTTTTTAAACAACACAACAACAACAAAGTCTTAATCACAAGTAATTGTGGTCAGCTACATGATTCAATATAAAATTTATATGTGGTCGTTCACAAAAATACATTCTCTCAATTTTCTTCTATCAAACATCATACCCTCATGCAAGTCTAACAAATACATATCATTCTTAGTGATTTCGGTCCCTACCTTCTTCGGCCTCCCCTACATCTTACAGTCTCATGCCTCCATCCTTAAAGTTTCTGAGCCGGAGCGTCACTCGGTCTTCTTTTTACGTGTACAAACCACGTTAAGCGATTTTCCCTCATCTTTTCTTCAATACGTGCAACTCTTATTTTTCTCGGATAATGTCATTTCTAAATATATCCTTTCTAGCATGTCCACACATTCAGCGCAACATACGCATCTCTGTTACACTCATTTTTTGGATATGACATCTTTTCACGGCCCAACACTCTGTACTCATACAACAACGCAGTGCCTAACGATTGTTCTATAAAACTTCCCCTTCAGTCTCGACGGTATATTACGTCGCATAAGACACTTGTTGCACCATTCCATTTCAACTAACCACATTTAACTCAATGCACCATATCCCATCAAGCTCTCCATCTTTCTGAATGATAGAACCCCAAATACCGAACATAATCATTCGCCACGATACTTTTGTCATCCAAACTAATTACACTCTGCTCTTTGCTTCGACCAGCTCTAAACTTACACTCCAATTACTCAATTGTACTTCTACTAATTCTAAAGTCTTTAGATTCAAACATAGCGTAACATCTACTCTAGTATCATCATTCAGAACAATGTACTTCTCCATGCACCTTATCATAAGCTTTCTCCAAATCAATGAACACCATGTGCAAATCCTTCTTTCTCTCCTTATAATGCTCGATCATTAGCCTTAGTAGTTGAATTGCCTCCATGGTTGAGCGCACATGCATAAAACCAAATTGATTATCTCAAAGACTCACAATTTTTCTCAATCACTCTTTCCCAAAGTTTCATAGTATGATTCATAAGTTTAAAGCCACGGTGGTTAGAACAGCCTTGAAAATCCTCTCAAATGAGTATTTTTCAAAGGCGATTCATCGCTTATTGTGTTCCTTAGTCCAAAGTAACTAAAGATCTTCAAATCATGTATAGATATTTTGATTTTTTGGGGAGAATTTTATAAAGTAAAAATACGTGGAGAGAGAATCTCTCTCTAATTATGCTACTAATCGTATTGCACGGATACATTTTGTATTGCTCCTTGAAGTCATAGTTTAATCCTTCTTCAATTAATTTCGGATGAGGCTATTAGTTTTGATTAATGGGTTTCCTTTCCACCGAAAAGAAATCAGTTTCATTCAGTAAAGAGAGTTAACCAAGATCAGAGGTTATTAACACAGAAAAAATAGGAACATATAGAAGAGCTCAATCACTCACTATCAATCCTAGCCTTTGGATTATAACCTCTTTAGGTGTCCTAACCTTTAGAAACAGGAAGATCTCCAAAATTTCTCACTGGAGAGGAGGCTATCCCTCTCCCAAAGGGTGAAAATCGTCTGTCCCCGTGTATGTCTCTATTCCGGACATTTCTTACAATTATATATACACATGGCGAATTGTCATTGGTTGGTATATATGAATAGAGACACGGGGCCATGATTTTTTGCCACTCCCCAAGGGGTACAAAAGCCAATGGCCCCATTATTTGCTCATCTTGGTAGGTAACTGAATTAACAAACTTCAATTTTATCAGTTTCAGATCGATATTCAAGAGGAAAAAGGAACAGAAACACTATATCATTACAGCAAAAGGGGCCTTCATCAACTCAGATAAAAGTTGGACATGCATGACAGTTCATCCAATATATTCGACTACACACTCCTTTCAATATTTTCACTCCACAAATCAATCTGGATGTCGTCAATTGATGATCTAGGAAAAGCAGTACCACACAGAAATATCAGCAAATTCAAACCATTACCCTATAAATAGATTGCAAATGGGGAAAATTAATCCATAATTGGACCAAAGGCCAATTAAATTTCTGAACAAATTTACTCAAACTAATGGAGATGTCCCAGCAGCAACTTCAAATCCAACAGCAACTCAAAATATTTCAGCACTAACTGTCAGGAGGAGGTGTTTGTGACTTCAGGAGAGGCTGGAGTGCCTTGACGACAATGCTCATATTTGGCCTGAATTCAGCCTCGTACTGTACGCATAGAGCAGCCACCGCTGCCAGCTGCATAAAAAATAATAGAAGTAGTACTTTTAGCTGCTATTGTGTTTTTTTTTTGTGCTCCTATCCTAGGGCATAAAGAGCCGGAGGCCATGATAGTGAAGGAGAAAAGAGATTTACCTTAGCAACTCCTTTAGCAGGGTAGTCCTTCAGCTTTGGGTCTATACATTGTTTAACCTTGTCCTCGCTCAGTCTTGGAGTGGCCTACAAGAATACAAAGTAACTAGGATCAACTTCAAATTTGAGTGCTTGGCAAATGAAATTAGGGAACTGGCAGGTTGAGTCCAAATATAAGCACTATCAGTATTTTACCCCGGAATCCGGATAACATGGAAAGAGAAAAGTAAATAGGAACAGAGCAAGGGGGGACAAATCAGAAACAGAATAAATGCTCACCCAAGTAACAAGAGATTGCTGCCCACGTGGCATATTGTGATCAACAGGTTTCCTACCAGTCAATAGCTCCAGTAGAACCACGCCAAAGCTATACACGTCACTCTTCTGTGTCAGCTGCCCTGTCATTGCATATCTGCTCGATATTTTTATAATGAAACTTAGGAGATGCAATGATTTTCCAGAATATTGGAACTTTTCTATGCTATCCAGCATAAGACAAACAGAAGCGCTCTTGTGAATGTTTTGTAACAGAAATGGAACATTTCATTAGTGACAAAACTCATACTCCTTCAATAGGTCAGATTCTAGTCCCAGAAAGATGACAGATCTGGCATTGGCCTCATTCACGTGACTAATTCATGAAATCAATGCAAAAGACGGGCAAAAATGACAAATTTTCAAGCTCCGGACTGCACGAAGTAAATGCCCTTGAATTATGACCCTAGTATCGGATCCGTCCCTAAACTTAAAATATGATACTTAATCCCTCGACTTTCAGTCATTTGAAATATCATGATTCTCAAGCCTATAGTATTAGGGGAGGAAGAAAAGAAGGGAAAAAAAAGGAAAAGAGACTAAATACACTTTCCCCATGAACTTTTAAGGTTCCTATCGCATTTGACCTTGTAGCCAATTTGATCAGATAAAATCTGGATAACTAACATTAATACCAGGATTATGCAGTGATTATCTACATAATATATTATTTGATACATACCACTTTCAGAAACATACAGTAATCTTATGGTTCGGAAGGAAGCATAATTCTTTTTTCTACCTTTAATGATGTCTGAGAGACATTCAAACCATGGACTAAGACGCAAGGTAGTTAAGCCACTAGACTTAAAGATTAGAGACCAAAGTGACACTGGGGTCATAGTTTGAGGTGAAAATGTCCACAAATTTGATGAAATTTGCTTCATGCGGAACCGATTTAACGGTTCAGAAATTAAAATCATTAGAAGAATAGACGATATTAACATGCTTCTATAAAGTACTTAAACCAGCCCAGTCTAAAGAGGAAGAGTCGGGTCCTTTTATGAGCATTAAAATTTACCCAGGGAAAACATAAAGATCTATCTCTCACCAAACTCAACTTTAATCCAAACTTCCAATTCCATTACTATTATTCTTTGGTGCAGTAATTATCTAGCCAAACTTCCAATTAGTTACTCTTCAGTGATTTAGTGATTTATTGAAGGATAAGTAAAAGGTTGTACATTTGCCCCAAAAAGCACAGGCACAACAAAGCCATTTAGTTATGATTTCCACATAACAAAAGAATATCTTGTTTTCTATTTGAGTAAGACAGATATTAAATAAAAAATGATCCTTCTATCGAAACGGAGTAGGAATTCTCAACCCACAAAATCCAGTTTTCAGCAGAATACCATGAGTTAACAATATAACCGACTTCTTTGAAGACAATTATTTTACTAGCAGTTGAAAGCAACATATTCAATTTTACAACTGAAACAACAAATTTAACCTCAGAAGTTGTACTAGCAAATATAATTTCTACCATGAAGTAAGGCCCAACTTTTTCCACATGCATCAAGGTGACCAAAAATCATGGAAGAGTCAATTTTGACTTGAGAAACAATTCTTGAATTTGCATAGGTAGAGACGAACAGGTTCAAAAAATTATTGTGCATACAAGAGATGTGTGCGTGTACGTATAAAAAAGATTGAGAAAAGAGAAGACAGATTGGCATTACTCTGGTGCATGGTAACCAAATGTTCCAAGAACTCTAGTTGAGTGGAGGCGAGCAGCCATGTCAGGAGCCTGATTTGAGAGATTGAAATCCGCAATCTTTGCTTTATAGTCTTCAAAAACAAGCACATTGCTGGACCTAATATCTCTATGTATTATAGGAGGTTGAACCTTCTCATGCAAGTATTCAAGCCCCCTAGCAGCATCAACTGCAATTCGTACCCGTGTTATCCAGTCAAGTACCGGACCAGGCTGAGCACCTTGAACCCCCTTCCTGCCTGCAAGTATCCCAAACATAAACTGTTTATTGTCTTTTGATTGTAGAGATAAAAACAATTATAACTATTGTTAAAAAATGGACTTGGGCCTAACTCAATCCCTCAAAAGGTACCTTAAGAGGGGGAGGATTGCCCAAGCCTTATATATTGTAAATATGCTCACAAGCTAGCCGATGTGGTATTCTCAACACTATAATAAAAGGACAAAATCTTTCATCAAGAACACCTTAAGAATGAAAATACAATCAAACAACAATTTTCCTACCATGCAATATGTCATGTAGCGATCCCATGGTTGCAAACTCATATGCTAACACACGAAGGTTTCCTTCTACACAATACCCAAGTAAGTCAACAAGATTTTCATGCTTCAATCTTGAGACCATGGAAACCTAGAAGGAAAAAAAAGACAGAATAATACTCAAATTTGATAAACACACACCACCAACACAAAAAACAATACACACAATTGCATGTAAAACTTGGCTATCAGCACTAAGTCACTCTAACACTTACCTGAGTCAAGAACTGATCATTTGACTCTGGTTCAGATGACACGTCAAGCTTTTTAACCGCCACTGCTTTTCCATTCTCCAGGTTTGCATAGTATACTCTTCCATAAGACCCTTCACCAATTAAAGCCTTTGATCCAAAATTATCAGTTTTGTCTTTCAATTCATCCAGAGATAAAGCTGGCACCTCAATAGGTGGTACTGCCTTCTGTGTTTCAGGTATAACAGGAGCTGATACCTTTGATCCTCTTTGTTGCCCTAGAAGTTGAAAACAAAAACGTGAGATAATGTGACAAAAGTCATCTATAGATACCTTCATTGCACATCAGGTGGAAAATGTTCCTTAGTAGAATTAACTTTAATTATTTCTAGCAAAAAAGGCTGTAAAGCTCACAGCTGAAGTTTGTGTTTCATGTGCAAGCCCTGTAATGACACCAGTAATGACATTTTCCTTCATTGCCAGCAAAGCAAGAGGTTTTGAGAGAATATGTTCACTTTGGTTGACAAGGGAATATATCCTAATACGTGCGCAAGTGCATGCAAATACTGGATTCTAGATTTTACAAGACTTGGGATGGGAGAACTTTATTGCATGTCCTTGGTTTAAAATCAATTATCAATATATGCGTAATCAAGGTCTTTGGAATAGTTATTTTCTTTCATCTCCTCAATCTGGTGTTCTAGGAGAAAAAACATTGAAACAGAGCTGAAAGAATCCGCCAAGAGGGTGAATTATTAATTTTCCTGATTTTGATAGCAGACATGACCCTCAAGCAAGCCTTTTCAGATTATCAAGAACTCCAGGGTGTTCTTTGATTGGTATGGCATGTCTCTTTGGAGAAAGTTAGAACCTAGAAAGAAGCATAGAGGCAAGCAGAAACATAGTGGCCCCAAAAGTAGGGATGATCTACAATTTGCAAGTAATATGCATGAGAAAGTGGAAAGAAATAAAGATAGAGTTAAAAAAACGGAGTATCTACCACAACATTAGCAACAAGACCTTGTGATATAGAGCTTCGGTAGTTTAATTCCATTAGTATTAGAGTCTTTAGAAGGTTAAGTGTATTTTCCTAATTAAAAATTTAGGTTTTGGTCTATGAGTCTATAAATAGAGAGATTCTCTATTCATTATGTATGCCATCCTTATTCATATAATAAGAGTTTACAGAATTTTTGTACTTCCGGTTATATGACGCAATCAAGCCTAGGGTGCGATGCCTTACGTTTTCTAAGTGTGACGTCTAGGGTTTCTTCTCTTATAGAGATGCTCAAGCTCAACTCACTCATGGCTCACGAGTAGCTCAACTCAGCTCACTTGTAAACTAATATATAAATTAAAAAATAGAAAAAACCTTGTGCCATAAAATAAGATTAAATATTCATGCAAAGAAATAATAATAAGAATTCCAATGAAATATACGAGGATTTTATTATCATAGCACCAGGAAATCATATCGAAGATTATAGAAAAATCGTTAACATTTAGCCTTTGGTAATAATAAATATTAGAATTTAACAAAGAATACGAAAACTCTTTGGTGATGATCGTCCAAACATTTTTCTAGGGTGAGAATAGGGAACACGTCAAATGAAATTTGGGCTTGTAAAAAGTTATGAAAATTATACAAGGAATTTAGATTTTCATTTCTATTGAGCTAGCTCACGAGCTAAATGAGTTGAACTCTACTCAGCTCAAGCTTGGCTCACATTTTTTATGAGCCAAAAATCTTGGCTCGTGTATTGCTCATTTGGCTCGACGAGTATCAAATCGAATCATGAACTGCTCATTAATCGGCTCAACTCACTTCCACCCCTAGTATTACTGCAAGATCTTACATCAGGAATTGTTACTACCATTCAAGACTGCCACGACTCACGAGTGTATAGTAGAATCTACTCAAGAGACCTTAGCGCATGATTCTGGTTATGATCTAGCTGAGAAGAATGCAGTAGCAACTTCAAAAAGAGATGAAGGAATTTGTGAAATGAATGTAGCACAGAACATAGCAGAAAATTGCAATGAAGTTCAGTTGTTTGTGCAACCATCTCCATGCATTCTTAAATCTGATTGCAATAAAAGGACTCGTACTGTCTGAACCAAAAAAAAAAAAAACAAAAAAAATGCAGCTGGTGTATTTGGATTGCAACTTCACTTGAGTTGAAACAACTTTTTTAAGTCTTAGAGTGGAACCTACGGTTGACTTTTATGAGAGAATAAGTGGGGCCACAGCAGAAAAGGGGGAAAAGATAAGTTGTGTTTAAATGGAGTTTATATTCAAATGCAACTTGATTAACTATAGAGACAAAAACAAATACATAGAGCGGCGACTAATAAGGATGGACCTACTATCCAACCCAACTATATAGCAAGCTTTCAACTTACTTGGCTAAGATATTATCAATCAGATTAATGATCTTCATACTAACCAAAACATGACGAATGCAACCACGAGACCAAAAACAGGGTAGATCACTAATTAGTTTCTAAGGTTTTACAAACCTTCAAAGGGACCACTTTATTCTTCGGTTTCAACATGTTTATCATATCAAAGTTTAATTTTGGGCTACAATGACAATTAATGGATTATAGGTTCTGAATCTGGTCTTCGCCATTGAAATCAACAAAGAGAAAACAGATTCAAAACAATTTAGTAAATCTTATTGCTCTGTGAGGCCAGATAACTGGATCTAGTGTAAAGGCAATTAATTAAAAATTGATTTTGATAGAAGATTATCTGCTTTACAGTCAAGGTCCCAATTCCACCAGAAGAGTTGATTGGATAGTCGTCTAGATTAGTTTTTAAAAGCATGATCACTTGGCTTTGACCCCTAGACAAACCATGAACTTCGATCAAAAGATAGAAATTACTTTTTGCTTCTTATTCCAACTTTTAACAACTCATGGCTTAGCAGAGATTAAGGATGTATTAAGAATGAACCCACATATTTACGAGGTTGTACTTCTGAAACTTGTGGAAAGACAAAATTTTAAGGGACACATTGATCCATTACAAGTGATTCCTAGAACCTGAAAAATATGGCAATGTTCTTTTCTTTAGTAGCTTTTTGGTGTCTCCTACAATAGTACTTCAAGGGGTTGTTTCAGAATTTCCACGTTTTTTAATTGTCTCCATCACACAGCATGTTACCAACAGAAACACCCTTTCTGCTGCATTAATGCTGTGTAAATGTCTTCAATTACTGCATTTCTAAAGAAATCTAGGTGAGATTGCAGGGGGTTTTATTTAACCATCGACCAAAAATCTATTTTTTTCCTTTTTATCAAGCTACGATCTCTTCTTGAGCCAAAGGGCCTTTTTTTCATCACCTTCACACATCAAACAGCTCTACCTATTTCCTAACGTCCATACTGCCCTAGCTCTATGTCAAAACTGCAAAACATAAATGAAAAGAGAAAAAGGTACAGCAGATGAGCCTTAGAGGAGGATCACCCAGGCAAGATATGGAACAGTTTTCTTGAAATGTGGAGAAACCAAAAGGCAAATTGTCATTGGAAGCAGAAAAGAGGCTATACCATCAGCGTGATTCTTTGGGCTTCTAAAAGGTTCATTCTCGTTTGATGGGTAAGACTCCTCAACTTGACAGGTACAACACAGCCACCTACGCATCCTAGCTCTCTTTCTCAAATAAAGATCGTCTTCAGCACTTGTATGGTCCAGGCGTACAAAGTAACTGGAAGGAGGTGCATTTGCCTGTCAAATGACAGCCATCTGTTAGAAAATCACAAAAGTTCTTAAGAAACATGTCTATTGAATACAACGAAATTGCCATCATTTTATTCGATGATAAAGAAAAAACCTTCCATATACACATTCAACAACATAAAATGTGATTTGAATGAAGACTCGTTTCACACAATTCGGCACAAACAAATTTGTTTCATCTTGGTTTAATATGAAAAACTGAAAACTTTAGAACTACAAACTCCACATTATAGCTGTCATCTCTGATAATGTGAAAATACATAACCCCAAACCTAAATTCTCATCATATATTAACATTGTTGTAATGAAGATATGATGAATCCCATGAATAAAAGCATAGAAAGAAAAAAAAAAAAAAAAAAAAAAGGTCGTAATCAAAATAAGATCCCTACCCTTTGACGAGGCTGATGAAAATTTGAATCCATCAGAAACAATTTCAACAAAGAAATGAAATCAAACACAACCTCCCAGAACCAAACAAATTGATCAATAAACACTATTAATACAAAGTCAATAGTATAAAATATAATAATAGGCTGAGAGATCTGAGAAAGAGAGACGACGGACAAAGACAAAACACAAAGAAATGCCTATGCCAGAAAAGAAAGAGACATCAACCAGAGAATATCAATTCAAACTAAACAACGATCAAGAACAATAACAGCCGCAGACAACGAAGCGAAATCCATGGCCTTTCTTTACCTGAAATTTCTTGCGTTTACTCTCTCCCCTGTTTTCGTAATTATGGAATTTGAACGGAAAGAGAAAAAGTGTTTTTGGTTGGGTTTGTTGTGGAGGAATCGGGAAAAAGGAATAAAGGGAGGGAGAGACAGGTAAGGAGAGGAGACGACAACCAGGCAACAAACCAACGACGAACAATGCTAACGGGACCCCAAAGTTTCCTTCTCTTTACTTCTATTTTATTTATTTTATTACTCTTATATGTAGCAGACACGTAATTAGGGGGCAAAAAATCATCTGTCCCCGTTTTGTGTCTTCTTCCCTATCCCCACGAATAGATATTTGGTGGGGTTTTGCATTAGACTAACCATGGTTTAGTAGAAATGGCTAACCATGACAGTCCAAAATCTGGGTGAAACATTTTTTGCCAGAACGGAAGTGGGACTTAGCTATGAGGTCGACATGTAGAAGACTCCCAACAAGGCTTGCCACGTCATCCCCATAACTGAAAGTCCCACTTTCGTTTTAGTCCCGAGACGAAGTCACTCGCTTCTGAACCAAACCCTATTAAATCTGGAAACCCTATTAAATCTGGAAACCCTAAAAAAATCACGTGACTTTGAGGACGGAATTGCCACTTCCGTCCTCAAATTACAGATATTTTTCAGCGTCTAGTCTTTTCTCATTTTTTCTTTTCTTACTATGGATAATTGAAGAGATAAAATATGAACGGATTTGGCAATTTCGTTCTCATTTCTGACAAATTTTTAGAGACCTGGGAATTCAAAAATTCAAATTTTGAATTTTCTACACCCCAATTATATCTATAAATAACCTTACCACACTCTACAACATTCACACCTCTCAAACTTACAAATTTTCTTACCCTCCTCTTCAAAAAAAAATTGTTTCTTCAATTAATTTCCATCTTGAACAAAAATTGTTTAGAATGACTAGCTTTCCAAATTTTATTCAAAAAGAAATGGTTAACAAATTTAGAAATGTTGATTTTACTAGAGAATGGCCTGAAGAATACGAACAGGCATTAATAAAAATTTGTTTTGAATTGGATACACAGGGTTTGAATGATGGAAAAAGTTAGTCTGATTTGTACAACGAAATTGTCTACGGCATGAACTCCGTCACCGGCGGAAATTTCACAGCAGAGATGATTGAAGCATGCTTAGCAAAACTACGCAGGCGATGTTGGGATTTTGAGATGCTTTTGCACAAACCATGGTTCAAGTACGATGGTAGGACCAATAATGTCGGGCCAAGTATTAGACTAACAGTGAATAGGGAGAAAGCCCATAACATGGCACCGAAATTTTTGGGGATTACATTTCAGTCGAAAACGGAAGTCCAACTTCCGTTTTCGCCCAAAACGGAAGATCCAATTCCGTGATGGACACGTGGCACAAGGCGCGTGGGGGACTTGGCGGTCGATCGAAAAGCGAAGTACAACTCGTTGGTTTGACGTGGCGTTAATTAAAAACGGAAGTGTGACTTCCGTTCAAAAAAATTGCCTTCCAAATGGAAAAGAATAGTAACTCATTTTTTGCCTTCAATTTTTTGCCCTGGATTTTTTACTAAAATAGACTATGAAATAGATACTTTATAAATAAAATAAAGACAAATGAAATAACAAACAAATCGTAATACATAAAAAGGTATGAAAATGTGTACAAAGATAAAAAATAAATCCTATCTAGGGGCTCCCAGAAGGGAATGAATCTATGCGTTTGTCTTGGGTTAAGCTGGGAGATAGTACATGCGGCCGTCCATTACCCGAACTGCACTACCCTCCGGGGTCTGGATGAATTCCGCCCCTTCGGTGTCGACCACTAGCGCCTCTTCTGGGGAATGGGCCTGCATCTGTGGCGTATGCTCCTGAGTTGGGTCAAGGCCAAAGGGTCGAAGGATGGCGCACCAAAGTACACTTCCCGTTCTCCCGGGCGCAGAGGGTCCCGCTCCCGCGTCTCGAACACATATGAAGGATGCTCGAACTCGGGCTCGCGAAGCCTCCCTGCGAGGTTGCCTCTCCCTGCACTGCGCTTGTCTCATGCGCCTAGCCATGTTCTCGCTCTCCCGAGTGGCTCGGCGGGTCTCGCGGGTGCCCTCGCCGGGCCAACTACCGCCTCCCCGAACAGGATCCCTGGGACGGACGGAAGGCTGCTGGACGGGGGGCACCACTACGTCGGGAGGCCGCGACCTGCAAGAAACAGCCTTCCCGGCAGCAGCGAAGGCATCCTTGAGCGTCTGCGAGGCCCGAGCAACCAGGGGGACTCGTATCTGGGCAACGGTGCGGTTGCTCGGCTTGTCGAACTCTTCAATTAGTAAATTGCCCGTGTCCTCCTGCAGCAAAACATAAAAGTTATTACGTTCAGGGGAAAATAATCACAATCACATTAAAAAGATCAAAACTTACCATAAACAAGTCTGTTGTGGCGACGGTCTGAATACCCGTAGGGAGTGGCCTGGGATCCCGGTTTTGGGGGTTCGTCAGGTGCCGAACGGTAATGGTATTGTACCAACCCATGTACTCACGGGTTGGTGCAATAACAGTACCGATCGCTTCCTCAGCGCCCACCATGGCATCGACCCGGTTGTCCCACATTTTGATGTAGGCACCGTGCTTTTTCTCCCAATCCATTGTCGCGTTAACCCTAACAATGTGGGACGTCCTTGCCCGGCACAATGCCCTCTGTAACTGGCGGGATGGGAACCACCTGCTGGAAGCCAAATTGGCGCATCACCCTATCGGGCAGGTGGTACTCTACCAGCTCGAAATAGATAAGAGGGGTGCGCGCCCGGCAAGTACTTATAAACCCTTCGTCTGCAAACACCCTCGCTGCTATGACAGAATCAGGGTAGGGCATCCAACAGAACTGCATAATACGCAACAAAATTCTCATTAAACATAAACATAACACATTCATACTTGAATAAAATGCAAATAAATCTACTCACCCCCCGTGTCTCGGTAATCAAATCCAGCTGCTCACGAAACAAATTCAGTTGCCCTTTGGGGGCGTTGCGGAAGCTTCGGGGGATGTTCCACCTGGCCCCGTGGGGCCTAGGGCCGTCGATAAAGTCCGGAACCTGGCCTCGGTTGGCAGGACGGAGCGATGAAATACGCTCCCACGCCCACAACTGTTCAAGACGTAACAACCGATGAATAAGCAATTAATTCACAAATAAATAATGAAATGTAAGTAAATTTAATTAATAGGGGACAAACTTGAATGAGAAGGCAACAACCGGCGATGTCCTTCGAGTCAGCCATGCACGACACGCACATTTGGTGATACAAATGTGCGAGGACACCACTGGCCCAAGAGCGCTCAACAAACTCCAGTGGATCACGGCGCAAGAGGAGGAGAAGTCGCATGCTCGCTTTATTCCCCGACTTGTCGGGGAATAAAAATGTAGCCATCAGCAAAAAAGCCAGGGCCTTAGCCCTCTGCTCTACCTCGCGGTCACCGGCATCACCAGGAAGTGGCACGGCGATATGGGCAAATACCTCTCTAACGAGCAAAATGTGGCCGGAAATTCCTTCCGGCGTGGGTCGGAATCCAAGCACTTCGAACACGATGTCCATCCACTCACCGGGGGAAAATTGTATCTACCGCCAAAGGACACCACGTCACCCCTAGTGGGCAGTCCCAAAATGCACCCTACGTCCTCTAGGGTGATGGTCGCCTCCCTGCACGGTAGGTGAAATGTGTGGGTCTCCGGGCGCCATCTCTCTACTAATGCAGTCACGAGCGCGTGATCTACATTCATTGCACCAAGTCTACAACAATTGCCTAAGCCCAAGAAGTCGATGAGTTCTAGGACTCTAGGGTTCGTCTCCGATGAATACGCTTGGTAAAAATGTCCTGAACTACTAATAACCTTCAGAGGGACGTTAAGGCTCGGTTCCCCGTGCCATATGCCTAACGACCTATGGGACCGTTGTTTGTTCAACAAACTGGAATCGACAGGTCCTGGATGAAGATAGGCGGGATTGGCCATCTACACAAAATAAATTCGAAAAACAATTTACACACACAATTCATAATGTAGCCAATTTCACAATTAAACGCAAAGTTTCACAATTAAACACTCAATTTCACAATTCCAATTTCAATTAAAGCCTAAATTTCACAATTCCACCAATTAAACCCTTAATTTCAAAAAGACACAATATTCTCACAATCAAAAAAACTTGCATTTCATATTAAACAACAATTTAATTTCAAATCAAATGAACAATTTAACAATTTTTCCAAAAAAAAAAATCAATTTAGATAATTATACCTCACAAATGGCAAAGGAGTGAGAAGGAGAAAGGCTTTGTTGGTGAGGAAGGTGGGCTGCGGCGGCGGCTTCCGGCGGCGGCGTGAGGGGGTCGGCGGCGTGAGGGGGCCGGCGGGAGGCGGGGAGGACTTGGGAGGGTTCGCCTTTTTTTTTGCTTCGGAATTGATACTTCCGTTTGGGGGAGGAGAGCAGGGAAGATGAAGGGGATGCCTATTTAAAACGGAAGTCCAACTTCCGTTTTCAAAGTCCAAAACGGAAGTTCAACTTCCGTTTTCAGCCGACCGCCAAGTCCCCCACGCGCCTTGTGCCACGTGTCCATGACGGAATTGGATCTTCCGTTTTGGGCGAAATCGGAAGTTGGACTTCCGTTTTGGACTGAAATGTAATCCCCAAAAATTTCGATGCCATGTGATGGGCTTTCTCCCTAATCAGTGTTAGTCTAATACTTGGCCCAATAATGTCTACAAAAATGGCACTTGAATGTCCGATGAAATTGTATTTACATTTCAACCACAATGTAGTGTACGAAGGCGGTGGTTTTGCACATTTCGCAGAGCCCAGCGAAAGAAGTATGGAGTTAATAAAAAAAAGTTTCATTTGGACAACTTTGCCACCGAATATGTTGGCGTATAGGAGTCAATTTTTCAAGTGTAAATGTTCGTATAATAATGATTCATCCATTTTTCATGCCTACCTACTGCATGGCGATGCATGATGTCGTAAATCTCTTCGACGATGAAGATCTTGAGAGTTTGTGGGGAATCCAAACCGATTTCAAAATACAAGGGATTCATGTCGGTGCTTTGTTAGAACCTGTGCAGAGACAGGTAGATAGTTTTGTAATCCCAACCACCGAATTTTCTGAACAATCACAACATGTTCCGGAATTTTATTTTCCGGACTCAAATCCCATACCAAGTATGCCCCAACGTCAAGTAACGAGACTTCATTTTAAAAACCCACCATACCGAATGTTACACTTTTGGTAGTTTTTCGATCCCCCAACAATACACAATGATAATTCAGTAATGGATTCGTTGGGTTCGACATTTGACATTGACGGTGTTCCGAAAATGGAAGATGACGGGGTCGAGAAAGAGCTTGATACTGAAGATATTGTTGTCCCCGAAAACCCCCAAGAACTCCCCTAAGACATTCCTAGCCCAAGTAATGACGAGACAGTCCAAGAGACTGAACCTGCAAATACTACCTCCGTTATACCGGAATGGAACATGTCATCATATGGTAATTATGCTAATTTTGCCTGTTGGAACGATATGGGTACCATGAAACCTGTTCCTGAACTGACTTACAGGAACAAACCCATAAAACATTGGAATCCCGATTTCCCTGAAATTTGTTTGGGGATGCAGTTTAAGGATAAGCGGGAGGCAATGTTAGCAATTAACATATGGCATGACATTGTTGCCTAGAGGAAGTGGACGAGACCAGAGTAACAAACAATGATTCAGCGGGGTGTGCAGAAACTCAACAGTCAAAAGCCGATGCAGTTGGTATATTCGGGTCAACCATAGCAGAGTGGATGGTGGGTGGAAGGTTACTAGACTCAAAGAAGGCCACTACTGCTTGATGGATCAAAACAAAAAACGCAACATGTCATCCTGCTACATTAGGGTAAAAATTTTGCACCTCTGACCTCGAAATTTCTGTTAAATTGATTAAGGCTGCATGTGTAGATAAATTTTCTTTAACTTGTACATATAGAAAATGTTGGTATGCCCGCCGAAACGCTATTGAAACACTGTTTGGTACTTGAAAATCAACTTTCTTTCTACTACCACATTATATGCGGGCACTAAAAGATTCTAACCGTGGTACAAAATGCAAATTTCTTTATCATCCACAAGTCACTGTTGATGCTAAGGTGTTCAAGTCTATGTTTTGGACATTTAAACCATTAGTTGACGTTTTAAGTGGTGCCGGCCTATAATTTCTATTGACGACACACATCTTAGGGGGAACTATAAAGGGGTTCTTATGGTTGCAAGCACTATGGATGCTAACAATCAAATTTTACCCCTTGCTTTTGCTATTGTTGAATCTGAGGCACTTTCGACTTGGTATTGGTTCCTAAAAAACCTAAGGGAACATGTTGTTAAAGACATAGAAGTTTGTCTTATTAGCGATCGTCACCTCGGAATTCTCAGCGCTGTGGCCAGTGTCCCCGGTTGGCAACCCCCAATGGCAGTACATAGATATTGTCTTAGGTATTACATATCAAATTTCCACACTCACTGCAAAAATAAAGAATTGAAAAATCTTGTCTGGGTTGCTTCTTCCCAGAAGAAGAAAGTTAAGTGTGATCAAATTCTTGACCTTATTAAACATAAAAATGAAGATGCATTTAACTGGTTAATGCAGCATCCGAAAGAGTTGTGGACTTTGGCCTACGATGGGGGAAAGCGCTTCGGGTGCATGACGACTAACATGTCTGAATCGCTTAACAGTGTTTTGAAACAGTCCAGGGCGCTGCCTTTGAAGGGTCTTGTTGAGATGTTTTTTTTCAAGCTTGTGCACTATTTTGACTTGCATAGGAACGACGCCAATACTTGTCAAACGCCATTCCCTAAGAGAATATGGGATCAATACTTCGATTACGAAAAATGGGAGGGGACCGAATCCGAGGGTGAGGGGAACTTATGACTGATAGAACCAAATTTTCAGTTTTGATGCGTTTGAAATAGACAGATTGGTACTTCAAAAATCATTTTTACGCATCAGATGCACAACCCACACTGGAATTTCACTCATCAGTGTACCGAACCTTCCTCGTCAGGCTAGCATAACTATGACTCCTTAAGCAGGGATTCATATCAGTAGACTTTTCAGAAGTGTTCAGTTACTCTATTAAATTCTTAGTTTTCTGATGAAAGTACCCGCAAAATCCCTTAATTTCCCAAAGACCTCAGTTTTCTGATAAAAGTACCCGCAAAATCCCTTAATTTCTCAAGACCTCAGTTTTCTGATGAAAGTACTCACAGAAGATCCTAATGAAGGCAACTGTGACATAATTCAGAGCATACTGGTCAGATGAAAAGAGGAATTAAAGAACTAGCTGCATAATCTAAATCATACTGGTCAGAGGAAAAGAGGAATTAAAGAACTAGCGGCATAATCCAAATCATACTAATCAAAGACCAAGAGCAGTGTTACTAATAATCTGAATCATAAACTGATACTGTGTAAAAAATCATTTGAAAATAATAATTGATCGTAGATTGAATTGTTTGGGGATGAACTAGCAAAAATGTTTCTTTCTATGAATATCTCAGGGTAGCTTCACCTGACTTTAGATGAATAAGAGTAGTTGTAATGTTTTTCTGTTTGTGGTTTCACTTTGAGGCTATAGTAGTGTTGTCAATTGCGGCGAGATAGCGGAGTAGAGCAACCTTTCCGCTATGAGTCTTGAATAGCATCGCGGATTTTGGGTGCGGATGATTGCGGGCGGTGCTATTTGGATCATCATTGAAAAATCTTTTTTGCCCATTTATAAAAAAAGTAAAATAGGGGCAAAATGGTAATAACAAACTCAAAAAAACCCCTAAACCTAAACTACAACCGCTTAAAGCAAATAAAGAACATTCTGCTCATTTTTCTTCTCATTTATTCAAAAAAAAAAAAAAAAAAAACCTTATGCTTCTCTTCTTCTCATATATTCTCATCACCTTCATCTATTTTCTCCACCAGTCACCGGGTACCGGCGACCAAGTCACCAAACACTTTTGTTTTTTTTAAACTTCATCTCAATCCAACATGACATCTTCTGGTTCAAATTAGAATATATATTCATCTGCAAGTGCTTCATCTTCTTGTCCTAATAGAGCCTCTTCCACTATAACGTTTTCGGGGTCTGCCGCTATCCTGGATTGATAAAACTGATAGAAAGTGCTTAGATTCAATTGTAGATGAATCCATTTGCCGTTTTATACGGACACATCCAAAGATAAAGGGCAGTCCCAATAACATATCCTATGTAGCGATCCCCCAATGATAGCGGCACCATTAAGGTGGGAGCACCATTATACACAAGTGCATGTGAAGATATCAATGGCTTAGCTGTGCATATGTGTGGGGACTAAATGACTAAAGGAATGATGCTGCATGGGATCCCAATAATTTTCTCAGTCTCCACTTTGTCATGCCATTCGTGATTATATTGCGTTGCTGTCTTTTTGAAACCATGGTGTATGTTATTTGCTGACGATATTGTTCTGATTAATAAGATTATAGTAGGTGTTAACGCTAAGTTGGAGGTATGAAGACAAAAATTGAAATCTAAAGGCTTTAAAATTAGTAGAAGTAAAACGTGTAATTAGTTTGGATGACAAAAGTATCGTGGTGAATTATTATGTTCGGTATTTGGGTTATATCATGTGAACGACCACACTGAAATTTTATATTGATTCATGTAGCCGACCTCAATTACTTGGTGTGAAAATTAGCTCATGGGCCTCCATATCCTCTCAAAATCAATTGGCAATTAGTGGTGTTAACTCACGAGCTTATAAGTTATTTGGATCTTACTTAGTCACTCGATGTGGAATTAAGTTATTTGGACTTCATATTTCAACACTTGGGATTAAGGCTTTGTTGTTGTTGTATTATGTCTGTTTAGTTTCTTAAGCTCCTAAAATAAAGATTCTTTAGAGGTTGAACATGTGATAAATTTGTTTCTTACCTTAATCATCTTTAGTTTAGCGGAAATAATTACATTTGACTTTGATAGTTATCCAGCACATTTTGATACAATTACCCGGGGCACGCGCCCTACCCCCTCCCCGCCTACCCGGGTGCACGCGCCCTACCTTACCACTGACCTACCCCTACCGCCTGTGAGGGTGCACGCGCCCTACCCCTACCCCCGACCTACCCCACCGCCTGTGAGGGTGCAAGAGACCATACCCCCTCCCCGCCTACGCATACGCCCCACCCCACCCCACCCCACCTTACTCAATTTTTTTTTTATTTTTTTTTAAGAAAATCCTAAATATTTTTTATGGGTATTGCAACAAAAATTAGGTGCAAATAAAATTTAAACTTTTTAAAAATTGTAAATTTTTTAAACTTGTGTTAGTTGTGATGCTATTTTAAACTTGTAATTTTTTAGAAATTTTGATGGGTTATTACATACCGTAAGTGATAATAAATACAAAAAAAATACTTGGAATTTTTTTACAATTTTTTTTGTTGCAATACCCCTAAAATAATATTTAGAATTTTTTGCAAAAAAAAATATATATATATTTGATTGAACGCATGCCCTAAAAAAATGGCCGGAAAATTGCTTTCGGCGGTGGCTGAAGTTTTCCGGTGGGCAGGCAAAGTAAGTTAGGAGATTTTTTGGGAGGAGAGAGAAAAAAAAATTAAATGAGGGGAGGGGGTGGCTATAGTGGGCATGTTTTATAATACGGGTTTTTCAATATTGTAAAATTGTAATTGCTTTCTTAGATTAGATTTATTACTTTACATTGAAGGTTGGGTATGCCCATACAATTATGTAACAAGGCTAGAGGACGCTGGATCGAAGACATTATCCATGAGATGTGTATTGACTTAGATTGACCATTGGCTCCCACAAGGCTCGTGGGAGTCATCATAGGATTAGGCCATGCTATCTCACGTTTACATTTATGTTTTTATATCTTGCGTGTGATGCTTATATTCTTGTCTTATGGGGTTTAACAACTTATTCGAACTAAATTGTTTTAATTAAGTCTTAAAATGCCTACCATATCCTAAGCACTCATTCAGTTTGGATCATCATTTTGTCTGCTTGCCAAAGCAACAGATAGGTGATATCCAAACAAAAGGAGATGGGAAAATAATGATTTTCATATGCTTAGACATGGTTCGACTTAACTAGGCTACCAAAATAGTTTTGAGCCTTGGGCATAAAATGGGAAATAGCTGGGACATATAGATGTCATTCCCATGAGTTGATTTTACTTAATTATGGGTGTTAAGCCAAAGCTTACTTATAACTATCGTAAAATGGTTTTCTCCACTATTTATCAAGCGTTGAAATTGTGGAAAGTTTTTTGCTAAAAAACTAATGACTTTGCAAATAATTTAATGTAGATAATGACAACCAATACTTCACACAATTCATTGCGACCCGTTCTTGAAAAAGAAAAACTAAGTGGGACCAATTTCCTTGATTGGGCCCGCAACATAAGGATTGTCCTTAAGCAGGAAAGAAAGCTATATGTTCTTGATACATATATTCCTGAACAGCCTGCAAACAACGCTCGTAGAATTGAGAAAGATGCTTGGAAGAAGCCTTGTGATGACTCTAACGATGTGACTTGTCTCATGTTAGTCACAATGAGCATTGACCTTCAAAAATAGTTTGAAGGGGTTGAGGCTTTCCAGATGATGGGCCAGCTCAAGGAAATCTTCCAAGAGCAAGCTCGTCAAAAAAGATTCCTCACCACTAAGGCGTTGAATAGTTGCAAGATGGCCCCTAGCACATCTGTAAGTGAACATGCTATTAAGATGAAAGGTTATCTTGACCAACTTGAGAAACTTGGGGCTCCCGTAGGTCATGACATGGCCACATATATGATCTTGGTCTCACTCCCACCGGAGTATGACCAATTTGTGATGAACTTCAACATGCATGCCATGGAGAAGTCCATATATGAGATACACGGGATGCTCAAGCAGGCTGAACTGAACATAAAGAAGACCCCTGAAGTCTTAATGGTTCAAAAAGGGAATTTCAAGAAGAAAGGAAAGGGAAAACCCACCCATGGCCAAGAAGGGCAAAGACAATAACAAGCCTAAGGCCAAGGCACCAAATGAAGGGGTTTGCTTCCATTGCAATGAACCAGGTCATTGGAAAAGGAACTACAATCACTATTTGGAAGAGAAGAAAAAGGGGAAAGTCAATTTGACTGTCTCTCCAGGTATATATGTTATTGAAATTAACATGTCTGCTCCTACTTCATGGGTATTAGATACCGGTTGTGGATCTCACTTTTGTGCAAATGTGCAGGGGTTAAAAAAGTGTAGATCCCTGGTAAAAGGAGAAGTGGACCTGAGAGCAGCGAATGGAGCAAGAGTTGTTACTGTAGCTACAGAGACATTTAATTTAGTTTTGCCAAGTGACCTTATTATTGAATTGAATAATTGTTTTTATGTTCCAACTTTGAGTAGGAATATTATTTCAGTTTCTTGTTTGGATATTGATGGTTTTAAAATAAATATTATGAATAAAATTTGCACCCTTCATAAAGATCGTATCTTCTATGGTGATGCCTCTTTGATGAATGGGCTTTATATTCTTAACCTCGATGAATCCATTAAAAGGCCCATCTATAACATTAATACCAAGAGGTTTAAATCAAATGACTTAAACCAAACCTACTTTTGGCATTGTCGTTTGGGCCACATCAACGAGAAACGCATATCAAAACTCCATCAAGATGGAATTTTGACATCATTTGACTTAGAATCTTATGAGACATGTGACACTTACTTGTTAGGAAAAATGACTAAAGCTCATTTTACTGGACAAAGTGAGAGAGCTTCTGATTTGTTGGGTCTCATACATACAGATGCATGTGCAAGGTTGTCAAGATCGTAATTTTAACTCGAAACGGAAGGGGTCTCAAAAATCGTAAATACGAGGATCGTAGTACGGATCGGAAGATCCGAAAAAACTATTAAAATAATATTTTATGATAAATTTAAACCAATAGAACTAAAAAGTTGATATTAAAACACAAACTAACAAGTGATAAACTTCAAAAGCAAACCAACAATTCATAAGGTCTTTTAACCATATTTCCATACTTCCACCCCGTATCGCTCATATTCCCGACTGCTTTCTTACGGAGATTTAATTGACCACCTTCAGCGCTAGAATCATTGCCCACTTCCACTATCCGATCCGGACGCTCCCGGCATCTTATTTTTCCTTAGTTCTTATTAATCTTGCACCTATAACAATTATTAATAGTAAGATTTTATTTTCTCAAATGTATTATAGAATTTTTTTTACAGTAAAATGTTAGTAGTGCCCTAGGACCATTAGCACATGTTGTGCGTTTTATTATCTTTTGAGCATGTAATTGAATAGTTAATTTTGCTTTTGATTATCAAATGTGTGATTTGATAGTAAAACTCATTAGCTTATGTAATTACTATTCTAGAAGTCCCTAGTTTTATGTAATGCTTAATTACTATGAAATAAAACTAGTATGATTGTTGATTGATGATCTTGTTTTACTGATCATGTGTAATGGATACAAATCACATCATAGATGCAATATATAGGGATACATTGTATTGGGACGTGATCCAGTCAGAAGTAATACTTCATGGTCTTAAGTCATAAGTATTACTTCTTCAATACTATTTTAGAATCCTTAGACCTTATGTCTTCATTGATTCTAGTATGAATGGAGCCACGTTTTGACTCGATCGGACGTTACTTGTAACAAGAGTAATCAATACGATCGATGATCGGATGTAGTGTCATATCACGACTTGAATGTGAGAGACATTGTAAGGAATTTGTCCCTCTCTATTATTAGAGAGAGATATCCATGGGCCCCTCGATAGGGAAAGACTGTTTAAATGCATGGTCGTGCTCAAATGTATTTGATAAAGTGGTTATCAAATGCTATTTGTCAAAATAGTCTACCTGGAGATCGAGCATAAATACAATTAAGCTTAATAAGGGTGACGACCACAATGCCTTATGCTTAATTAGGATATCGTGAGACAAAGGGATTAAATAGTGGATTGATATTAGGTTCCGTTGTATATTCGTTCACTTTGGGTAGTCACAATGTCCTGCTAGGGACCGCTTGTGATTTATGAACGCACACTACTACTAAGTGTGTTTTCATTGCCATTGTGAGATGAACCTACAGGGTCACATGCATAGACGAGCTAACGAGCTTCATGTCCATATTCAATGAATCTAGAATGTGTCTAGGTTCATTGTATCTGACATTCACTTTTCTGAGAATAATAAAGTGTTATTAATCGAATTAGAGATAAGGGGCATTTTTGGTATAGCTGGAATTACGTGGGAGTTATTATCCGATAAAGACTCCCACTACCAGCAGAAGTCTAGGGGACGTGGGAGTTGAGGACTCCCACTGCCGAGAGGAGTTGAGGATGTGAGAGTTAGTTGTGGGAACAAACTCTCATACCTTATATAATGCTCTCTTGGCCGAAACCCTAGCCTATGTATTTTCCAGATTGAAAAAATCACCAACTCTCCGAAATTGGATTTCGCTTTTGGTCTCCCTTTTCTCTCATAATTCGAAACTCGGAAAGACGAAGAGCTAGCAATCGCCGCCTGCTTCGTCGCGTGGATACTGGTAGAGGGACATTCCGCAAAGGGAATTCCGCTGGTGGCGAAAGAAAGAATCCAAGAAACGTCATCCTCCATTCAAGAAGTAGCTTATTGAATCTAAGAAAGTAAGTTCTTTATTGCTGTTTTCGAATTGTTTCATATGAGCGGATCCTTCAGTGAGGATCCATGGGTGTTTGGAACGAGTTTCCGCCCATGAATCCCTTCATAAAAACCATAACAATTGATTAAATCAAGTAATTAGTAACTTCATGATTCACTAACTAATTAAATCACAAGCAAAAGAAAAAAGTAGAGAGGGATTTCTCACATTAAAACAAATTTGTATTATGTTGTCGGGCTGAATCTATTGAAAAGAGACAATATTGAATCGATGCGATCCCTACGATCTACGATCCGGATCGCACGATCTTTTACGATCCAACTCGATGCGATTTTTAGTGTGATTTAACTCGATTTATACCCCTAGGATCGTAAAATCGTACGAATTTATGATCCAACTCGCGATTTTGACAACCATGTGCATGTGGACCATTCACAGATGATTTCAGTAGATATGGCTACGTCTATCTAATGAAACATAAATTAGAGTCTTTTGGAAGATTCAAAGAATTTCAAAATGAAGTACAAAATCAACTTGGTAAAAGTATTAAGATACTTCGATCAGATCGAGGTGGCGAATACCTTAACCAAGAGTTTGACGAACATCTTCCTGGCACACCACAATGGAATGGTGTATCGGAACGGAGGAATCACACCTTACTAGATATGGTTCGATCTATGATGAGTCAAACAAGTCTTCCAATTTCCTTTTGAGGCTACGCTCTAGTAACTGCTGAATTCATATTGAATAGAGTTCCTTCTAAAGCAGTTCAGAAAACTCCGTATGAGATATGGATTGTGAAACGACCTAGTTTGTCATTTCTAAAAATTTAGGGATGCGAGGCATATGCAAAACGATTATTATCTGATAAACTCGCCCCTAAATCTGACAAGTGTTTGTTTATGGGATATCCGAAAGAAACTAAAGGATATTATCTCTATTTTTCATCAGAGAACAAAGTGTTTGTTGCTCGAAATGGTTTATTCCTTGAAAGGGAATTTATTTCCAAAGAGGATAGTGGGAGTAAGATCCATCTTGAGAAAATTCAAGATCCCAAACAACATCTGAACTAGCTCTGGAACTTCAAGCAAGCTCACGTGCTGATACTGAGCTTCAATCTTTGATTCAAGGCCTAAGGAGGTCAAGTCGAGTATATCAACAGCTTGAGAGATATGGATTTCTCGTGACTGATGATCATCACATTGAACTGATTGATCAAGATGAACCCACTACCTATAAAGAGGCAATTCGTAGTTCTGAGTCAGATAAGTGGCATAGAAGCTGGTACATCAACAGCTTGAGAGATATGGATTTCTCGTGACTGATGATCTTCACATTGAACTGATTGATCAAGATGAACCCACTACCTACAAAGAGGCAATTTGTAGTTCTGAGTCAGAGAAATGGCATAAAAACTATGAAGTCTGAGATGCAATCTATGTACGATAACCAAGTATGGACTTTGGTTGACCCACCCGAAGGGTGTAAGGTCATTGATAATAAATGGTGCTTCAAGAAGAAAACCGACATGGATGGTAATTTACACACTTTTAAATCTCGACTAGTAGTTAAAGGTTATAGACAAATTCATGGTATTGACTATGATGAAACATTTTCTCATGTCGTTATGATAAAGTCTATTAGGATTTTACTTGCCATAGCCGCATATTATGACTATGAGATCTGACAAATGGACGTTAAGACTGCGTTTCTTAATGGAAACCTTCTTGAGGATATGTATATGACACAACCTGAGGGGTTTGTTGATCCGTCAAATCCTAGCAAAGTGTGTAAGCTTCAAAATTCCATTTATGGATTGAAGCAAGCTTCTCGAAGCTGGAATCGTCGCTTTGATGAAGCAATTAAAGAATTTGGTTTCATAAAAAACGAAGACGAGACTTGTGTTTATAAGAAAGTAACTAATAATGCAGTAGTGTTCCTTGTACTTTATATGGATGACATCTTACTGATTGGAAATGACATTCCCACATTACAAGCGTAAAAGCTTGGTTAGGGAAGTGTTTTTCCATGAAAGACTTAGGCGAGGCTACATACATTTTGGGTATAAGAATCTATAGAGATAGATCCAACAAAATGATTGGCCTAAGCCAGAGTGCATACATTGACAAGGTACTGAAACGATTCAGTTTGTAAGATTCCAAAATGGGATTCTTGCCCATATCACATGGCATTAAACTCAGGAGAACTCAAGGACCTTCCACAACGGAAGACCAAGAGTTCATGAGTAAGATCCCATATGCTTCAGCCATTGGGTCCATAATATGCACTCGCCCGGATGTCTCATTCGCGTTAAGTATGGCTAGCAGATATCAATCTAACCCTAGAGAGTCACATTGGACTGTAGTCAAGACAACATTCTTAAGTACTTGAG
Organism: Vinca minor; assembly: GCA_026122235.1. NCBI lineage: Eukaryota > Viridiplantae > Streptophyta > Magnoliopsida > Gentianales > Apocynaceae > Vinca > Vinca minor. Next base: position 1,193,440 of record JAOCZM010000248.1, read on the forward strand.
AAAGACTAAAGATATGTTCTTGGTTTATGGAGGTCAGAAATGAAGTTTGGTTGTAAATGGTTACACAGACGCAAGCTTCCAGACCGACGTAAATGACTTTAGATCGCAATATGATTTGTGTTTTGTTTGAATGGAGGTACTGTGAGCTGGAAGAGCTCAAAGCAAGAAACCGTGGCCGAATCTACAACAGAAGCTAAGTATCCGGCTGCCTCTGAAGAAGCTAAAGAAGCTGTTTAGATAAGGAAATTTGTTGATGGATTAGGTGTCATCCCTAGCATTGTGAACCCAGTGGACCTTTATTGTGATAGTACTGGTGCCATTTAACAAGCTAAGGAACCTAGATCTCACCAATGATTCAAACACATTCTCAGGCGTTTCCATCTGATTAGAGAGATCATTGATAGAAGAGACGTTAAAATTTGCAAAGTTCAAACAGACGGCAACATTGCAGATCCATTGACCAAGCCAGTCCCGCAACCTAAACATAAGAGTCACACTAGGTCAATGGGATTGAGGATCATGTATGATTGGACCTAAGGAAAGTGGGAGAATGTTAGTAGTGCCCTAGGACCATTAACATATGTTGTAAGTTTTTATCTTTTTTAGCATGTCTTTGAATAGTTAATTTTGCTTTTGAACATCAAATGTGTGATTTGATAGTAAAACTCATTAGCTTATGCAATTACTATTCTGATTGTCCCTAATTTTATGTAATGTTCTTTACAATGAAATAAAACTAGTATGATGTTTGATTGATGATCATGTTTTACTGATCATGTGTAATGAATACAAATCATATCATAGATGCAATACTTTGGGATACATTGTATCGGACTTGATCCGTTAGAGAAGTAATACTTCATGGTTCTTTAGTCATACGTATTACTTTCTCAACACTATTTTGAATCCTTAGACCTTATGTCTCCATTGTTCCAGCATAAATGGAGCTACATTTTGATTCAGTCGGACGTTACTTTTAATCGAGTAATCAATACGACTGATGATCGGATGTAGTATCCTATCATGGCTTGAATGTGAGAGGCATTGTAAGGAATTTGTCCCTCTCTTATTAGAGGGAGATATCCATGGGCCCCTCGATAGGGAAGACTGTTTAAATGAATGGCCGTGCTCAAATGTATTTGATAAAGTAGTTATTAAATAATGTTTGTTGGAACAGTCTACTTGGAGATCAAGCATAAATACAATTAAGCTATATAAGGGTGACAACTACCATGCCTTATGCCTAATTTTGATATCGCGAGACAAAGGGAATAAATAGTGGATTGATATTAGGTTCCACCACATATTCATTCACTATGGGCAGTCACAATGTCCTGCTAGGGATCGCTTGTGATTTATGAACACATTCTACTTCTAAGTGTGTTTTCATTGCCATTGTGATATGAACCTACATGGTCACACACATAGACGAGTGAACGAGCTTAATGTCAAGATTCAATGAATCTAGAATGTGTTTAGGTTTATTTTATCCGACATTATTTCTCTGAGAATAATAAAATGTTATTATTCGAATTAGAGATTAAGGAGGGGCATTTTCGGTATTTGGTTATAACTGCGATTACGTGGGAGTTATTATGCGATAAAGACTCCCACTACCAGTAGAGGTTACAGGACGTGGGAATTAAAGACTCCCACTGCCGGAAGAGATTGATAGGACGTGGGGAGTTGTTCTTGGAACAAACTCTCACACCCTATATAATCTTCTTTTGGCCGAAACCCTAGTTTAAGTTTGCTTGAGCCGCAATAAACAAAATACCCTGAAATCATATTTCTAAATTTCGCCTCTTTTTCGCTCTAAATTCAAAAAACTCAGAAAAACGAAGAGCTAGCACTAGCTGCTCGTTTCGTCGCGTGGATAACGGTAGGGAGTAATTGCACAATGGAGGATTTTGGTGGTTGCAGCTAAGCACCCAGAAAAACAGAATCTTTAACCGAAAACGTAAGTCTTTTTCGTATTTTTCGATTCTTATGGTATGAGCGGATCCTTCAAGGGAGGATTCATGGGTGTTTAGAACGAGTTTCTGCCCATGAATCCCTTCAAGGTCCATCGAAGCAAATGTCAGTCGACCTACCTAATATCTCGATCGTCCGAATAGAATATAGCCGTTGGAGTATTGGAACATTCAAAACATGAATAAGGACAGAAACACACTGACATCACTGGTCTTTCGAGGCTAGGCCTAGGTCGACCGAATGACAGTCCCAAAGTGGTTTTTACACTTAGTTAAGTTTCCAATGTTCTCATGCACATGACTAAGTGTTTTGTAAAGATAGAAAACACATTTTAAAGTACTTAGGCATTGGCCAACTTGTTTTCAAAAACCTTTTCAAATAAATGAACAAAGTAAAACATGAGGTTTTGAAAACATGCAATGTTGAGCTTTAAACATTCTTATAACCTAGTATTCTCAAAGGAAAGATTAGTCACAAATGATAATACCTATGTAGACTAGACTGATCTTCTTGGAGGTCTTCAAGTCTTGTAGATGAAATCTTCTAGGAGCTTTGACTTGAAGTCTTTGATCATCATCTTCTTGAGTGTTGAAGTCCTCTTGCTTTCTTGATGTAGTGTAGTGGACTTCACACTTCTTCTTGTCAATGAGTCTACCACTTGATTCTTTACCTGTTGAGTTGAGTAGCTCTTGAGATGTTGATCTTCCTTCTTTTTGACTTTGCAAGTACTTCCATAGCATGTGGATTGACTTCATGTTTGTGCTTTGAAGTTTTGCAAAGTGTAGCTTTCTTGTGTGTAATATTCATACCTTGGTTTACACAAGAAGCTAACTTACCATTTTCATCAATGCTGGTGTGAGTGCTAAGGATCCTATCATTAAGAACATGCTCACACAAATATTAGATCTATCAATGGGTTGTTATCATCAAAACAAGATTCATCACTTTGCCCTTTGAGCTAACATGGATCTGGGTAGATGCACTTGAGGGGTAACCTCAATAGGGTGCAAGTGTGTTTTCAAATTGAAAACTGACATGGAAGAGAATGTTCAAACGTACAAGGGGCGACTTAGTTTAAGTCCAAAACCAATTAGGATTTGGCTATGAGAGGACTGGTCGAATTGTTGCCTAATTAAAATAGATGTCTTGGCCGAATCTTGCTCTATATAAAGGAGATTTCACCAATTTTATTAATTAAGTTTATATACAATATATTTTTGGAATATAATGTGAGTTTTTTACCTTTCAACGGTTCTTGAAAAGAATCAATGGCTTTTCAGAGTGGATTCTCTGATTAGTTTGTTACTATATCAACTAGCTTAGATGACAGGGTTGCTTGGTCTTCATTGTAAATCTCTTAAAAGCTTAGCTGACAGGGTTGCTTGGTGTTTATCGCTGATAAGGTTCTTCATCAGTTTGGTATCAGAGCAACTGTTGATCTCTTTCTTGGTGTACCTTCTTCTTGCTTTCTTGTTAAACATAAAAAATATATATATATATATATATATATATATATATATATATATATCCATCTTAACTTGGTGCTTGCTTGGTGTTATCGTCCAGTAATGATCTAGATTCGAGGGCGAATAATTTTTTTTTTCAAGAGAGAGGGAATGATGAGAACTTGGGTCAGCATTATTGGCAACATTAAGACAGTTTGTTGTAACGGGCATAACTTCCGATCTAGGAATCCAATGGAGCTGATTCAGATGCATTGGAAAACTAAGAGACAGATCTACAACTTTCATAAAGATCACAAGATCAGATTAAGTCGTTTTGGAATCATAAATCATCGTTAAATTTGCTACAGCATTCTGTCCAGATTTTTAGGTGAGAATTATCATCTTATTGTCCAAGTTTAGTTTTATTATTTAATTAATTCTGTTTTTTGGGCCTAAATAAAGACATGTTGTTCATTAGTTTATTATTTTTACTAATTAGTTAATAGTTTGGTTTAGTTGCTATTTTTATTACTTAGTTATTAGTTTTGATAGTTTCTATTTGTATTACTTAGTTTCAGTCCAAAACCAATTAGGATTTGGCTAAGATAGGGCTGGCCGAATTGTGGCATAATTAAAATAGATATCGTGGCCGAAATCTTCCTCTATTTAAAGGAGATTTTGTTAGTAGTGACATAGGACCATTAGCATACGTTGTACGTTTTATATATATTTTGAGCATGTCATGTGAATAATTGATTTTACTTTTGAACATCAAATGTGTGATTTGATAGTAGCTTATGCAATTACTATTATGATTGTCCCTAATTTTATGTAATGTTCTTTACAATGAAATAAAACTAGTATGATGTTCGATTGATGATTATGTTTTACTGATCATGTGTAATGAATACAAATCATATCATAGATGCAATACATTGGGATATATTGTATCGGACGTGATCCGTTAGAGAAGTAATACTACATGGTTCTTTAGTCATAAGTATTACTTCCTCAATACTATATGGAATCCTTAGACCTTACATCTTCATCGTTTTCAGCATGAATGGAGCTGCATTTTGACTCAGCCGGACGTTACTTTTAATCGAGTAATTAAAACGACTGTTGATCGGATGTAGTATCCTATCATGGCTTTAATGTGAGAGGCATTGTAAGAAATTTGTCCCTCTCTTATTAGAGAAAGATATACATGGCCCCTCGATAGGGAAGACTGTTTAAATGAATGGTCGTGCTCAAATATATTTAATAAAGTGGTTATTAAATACTGTTTGTTAGAACAGTCTAGCTGGAGATCGAACATAAATACAATTAAGCTATATAAGGGTGACAACTACCATTCCTTATGCTTAATTTGGATATCGCGAGACAAAGGGATTAAATAGTGGATTGATATTAGGTTCCACCACACATTCATTCACTATGGGTAGTCACAATGTCCTGCTAGGGACCGCTTGTGATTTATGAACACATACTACTAAGCGTGTGTTTTCATTGCCATTGTGAATTGAACCCATAGGGTCACACGCATAGACGAGTTAACGAGCTTCGTGTCCAGATTCAATGAATCTAGCATAGGTTCATTGTATCTGACATTTATTTTTCTGAGAATAATAATATGTTATTATTCGAATTAGAGATTAATGAGGGGCATTTTCGGTATTTTGGTTATAGTTGGGATTACGTGGGAGTTATTATGCGATAAAGACTCCTACTACCAGAAGAGGTTGATAGGACGTGTGGAGTTCTTATGCGATAAAGTTATTTTCGGAACAAAGACTCACACCTATATAATCCTCTTTTTGTCGAAACCCTAGGTCATTATTGCTTGAGATGCAATAAACAAAAATACTCCCGAAATCAGTTTTCTGGATTTTCTGCCATTCTCTTCTCTCTAGATTCCCGAAACTCAGAAACGTAGAGCTAGCACTCGCTGCTCGTTTCGTCGCGTGGATACCGGTAGAGATAAATTCCGCAAAGGGAAGGTTATTGGTGGCAGCAGCACACATCAGAAAAGACATAATCTTTAGCCGAAAAAACGTAAGTCTTTCGTAAGTAATTTTTGATTCCTATGGTATGAGCGGATCCTTCGGGGGAGGACTAATGGGTGTTTAGAATGAGTTTCTACCCATGAATCCCTTCAGTGGTATCAGAGCTTTGTTCATACCATTCGAATTCGATTATGTTAATCATATCATAACACGTATCAATCTCGATTTGGTATGTGTATGTGTGAAACATAAATATTGTTTATGTGATTCAGTATATTTGATATATGCATAAACTGACATCGGTTAATCATGTTAATATGTTTATGTGATTCGTTATGTTATTAATTCGATGAATATTGCATGAACTGCTATAGCATGATTCGGTATGTAATTTAATATGATTAATTACGCATAAACTGTGAATGTTTGCCTCCTGCTGTTAATCCGATTAACTTATGCATAAACTGTTATCTATAGATTATATCGTATAAACCTATTTATCCGATTATATATGTTAGGCGATTTAGGGTTAAATTGGGGAAATAAACTCATTCGATGAGTAGAGAAAGAATCAGATTTTTCTTCCAGGGGGCTTCCCCCGGACCCCGCAAGGGGGCCGCTGTCCCCTTGACCCCCTCCCCATCCCACCCCCTTTCCCGCCCGCTAACCGAGTAGCGGGACCGCCGACTGCTTTGCGTAGTGGCAACACCTAAGACTTTGTATTTGTACTCGTTACCTTATTCATTATGCTTTATGTGAGTTCTAGCAGGACCTACTATCCCCCTCTTGCTTTACATTTATTGGGTTGTAATTTTATAATATGGTTTACAAGTCGTTTTTCAATGTTGTAAAATTGTAATTGTTTTCTTAGATTAGTTATCTTGAAGGCTGGGTATGCCCATGCATTTATGTAACAAGACTGGAGGATGCAGGATCGAAGACACTATCCATGAGATGAGTATTGACTTAGATTGACACTTGGCTCCCCCAAGGCTCGTGGGAGTCATCATAGGATTAGGCCATGCTATCTCACGTTTACTTTTACGTTTTATATCTTGCATGTGATGCTTATATTCTTTTTTTATGGGGCTTAACATATTATTCAAACTAAATTGTTTCGCATTAAGTCTAAAAAT